>JAPDVR010000016.1:11819715-13037215 GCA_026230005.1 Gila orcuttii | reverse complement strand
ACAAACTCACACCTCTCAAGTTCTCTCTTTCCACAAGTAACACACATTTACTTTACACTAATCGTCAACATAGACATACCAAACACTAACTAATAAAACAAAGTAGTAACACAATACAAAGAACACAGTTTGAGTTGATCAGCCGGCTAGGCATCATGACGCGCACGGAGTTCACCGCTGCGTGACTCACCCTCCTGCACACTCCACTTATATGCTCAGCACGAGCCATCAGAGCAACGGACGACAGGTGCGCAGGGGAGGAGCCTACACTCAGAAAGAAACACCAATTAGAAGACAAGTAAAACATACACACGAAAATACACAGGCAACACCCATAAGGGTGAGGCCGTAACACTTCTCCCCCTAAAGGAAGAATCTGATTTTTTTTTCTTTTTGTTTCTTTTCTTTCCTTCCTTAGAAGGGAAAAGAAAACGGATTCTGCATAAAATCACACAGAAAACTTAACCTAATCCGCGGGACAACGCATCGGCTACCACGTTGTCAGATCCTTTTTTATGATGGATCTCTAAATTATATGGCTGAACTATTAAAGCCCAACGCATCAATCGCTGATTATGGTTGTACATTTTGCTCAGAAAAACCAGCGGATTGTGATCCGTATAAACAACGATAGGAGAAGAACTAGACCCCACATAAACGTTAAAATATTGTAAGGCTAACAACATAGCCAAAGTTTCTTTTTCAATCGTTGAATAATTCAACTGATGACGATTAAACTTAGCTGAAAAGTACGATACTGGGTGACCTATTTCATCAGCACCCTGCTGCAGCAAGAAGGCTCCTACTTCAACCGCACTAGCGTCGACCTCAAGCTGGAAAGGACGAGTCACATCTGGAGCCGACAGCACAGGTGCACTGCAAAGGAGAGATTTTGCAGAAAGAAATGCCTCCTGACACTCATTAGTCCAATCAAAACAAACTTTAGGACTACACAACTTCGTTAAAGAGGCAACAACACTCGAGAAATTTTTACAAAAGCACCGGTAATACCCAACCATCCCCAGGAATCTACGTAGTTCTCTCCTCGTAGTAGGTACTTGGTAACTGAGGACAGCAGCCACTTTTCCGTCCAATGGCCGTACCTGACCGTTTCCCACCTGCTTCCCTAAATAGGTGACAGAAGCCTTAACAAATTCACATTTTTTTAGGTTTAACGTTAAGGAAGCAGCTTCTAATCGGCGAAACACGTCATGCAAGGTCAACATATGTTCAGCCCATGTAGACGAATAAATAACTACATCGTCTAAGTAGATGTTACAGTTAGGAACCTCGCCTAAGACTATGGACATTAAATGTTGAAACGTTGCTGGTGCGTTTCGCAGACCGAATGCCATACGTTTGTACTGCAGAAAAGCATCAGGGGTTACGAATGCGGAGATCTTAGAAGCGCGCTCGGTTAAAGGCACCTGCCAATAACCTTTCAGAAGGTCTAACTTAAGTTAGTAAAATATTTCGCACCCCCAAGACTGTCAATGCAATCGTCCATCCGCGGTAACGGGAAAGCATCAGCCACAGTGACGGAATTTACTTTTCTAAAGTCAGTACAAAAACGTAAAGACCCATCAGCCTTTGGTACCAGAACGCACGGCGAGCTCCATTGACTATTACTCGGAACAGCGAAACCATTCTGCGATAAATACTTAACCTCACTTTTCATTGCTTCTCTCTTACTTATTGGGCAACGATAAGCATGTTGCTTGATTGGTAATGCACTTATTGGGCAACGATAAGCATGTTGCTTGATTGGTAATGCACTACTGACCTCAATGTCACGCTGGATGACATTAGTACCGGGAGGAACGTCATTGAACAAACTCTGGAAACTGTCTATCAGCTTCATTATGTCCTCTCGCTGTTCAGGCGATAGATAGTTGATCGGGAAGCAAAGACAAAACCTTAGAGTTTTCAAAACATCCTCCTCTTAAAGCTTCTATAGACACATTCAACCCATCGTCCGCAGTACAGGTAGGCAAAGCATAAGCAAGCAATGAAATGCGCTCAGTATTTAATTTAGTCAACAGTTCACAAACCAAATTCTCAGTGTTCTCTTTTGGTTCGACACAACAAAAATATGGTTTCAACATATTCACGTGACATAAACAAGTTTTTTGCCTCCGTTCTGGAGTGTGTAAGATATAATCAGTTTCATTCAACTTACTTTTTATCACGTAAGGACCAGAGAAACGCGCAGAGAGAGAAGATCCAGGAATAGGGAACAGCACTAGAACTTTCTCGCCTGGCAAAAACTTTTTCATTTTCTTTTGTGACAGAGAAAGTGCTTCCTTCGCCACAGTACAAGCATTGTGCAACCGTCCACGAGTACGTGATACAAAATCAAGGACAGGACGTTGGTCTTTGCAGACGAACCGTTACAGAGATACTCCTCCTTTAACATTTCCAAAGGACCACGGACGTTATGTCCGAACACAAGCTCGGACTGGCTAAACCCAAGCGAGTCCTGTCGCGCCTCACGCACCGCAAATAAAACTATTGGAACTCCATCATCCCACTCATTCCCAGTCTCTATACAATACTTCCGCAGCGCAGATTTTAATGGTTGGTGCCACCTCTCCAAAGCTCCTTGCGACTCAGGGTGATAGGAACTTGATACCACGTGAGACACCCCAAGAGCCTTTAACGAAGTACGGAAGACACGAGACGCAAAATTTGAACCCTGATCGGTTTGGACAGTTTTCGGCAACCCAAAAGTTGTAAAAAATTTGGTTAAAGCTTTAGTTACCGTCTTAGCCGTTATGTTCCGTAACGGGATGGCCTCTGGAAAACGTGTAGCCACGCACATGATTGTCAACAAATATTGACAACCAGACTTAGCCCGAGGAAGTGGACCCACCCAATCAACTAGAACGCGCTCGAATGGTTTGCCAACTGCAGGAATAGGACAGAGAGGAGCAGGCGGTACAACCTGATTAGGTTTTCCACTGACCTGACAAATATGACATGTCTTACAGTATGTCACAACATCAGATTTTAACCCTGGCCAGAAAAAATTCTGGAGCACCCGATTATAGGTCTTAGTTATGCCTAGGTGTCCAGACCAAGGATGGTCATGAGCCAGACTTAAAACATGTTTTTGAAATTTCAAAGGCACCACAATTTGATGCACCACATTCCAATCTTCCCACTGCTCAGGATTTAACAATCTACTCCATTTACGCATGAGCACCTTATCGTTCCAGTAAAACTGGTGGTTACGCAGCGACATTTTGTCATTTAACACTCGCACGACATTTTTCTAATGATAAATCATTTCGCTGAGCTTCAATCAGAATTTCGCGCGAGACAGACAAATCAGCGATAAGATCAAAGCCAACAGACGATCTTAAAGTCGTTTTAGAGGAGTCTGGAGAATCGGGAAGAACATCAGTTTTCAAAATCTTTGAAAAGACAGAATCACAAAGAGTATTACTTTCCTGAATGTCATGTTTCGCCTGTGCTCGCGTCACAACAGCACTAAACACATCTGGCAAATTTTTACCAAGTGCATCAGCCTGCGAATCATTACACGGGACATCAATGACTTGCACTACCGGCATTACCTTACCTCCAGCTATGTCATTTCCCATGATAAAATCCACACCTTTCACCGGTAAAGAGGGACGAACTGTAACCTCAAAGCACCCAGATGCCAAATCAGAAGAAACGTATACACGATGAAGAGGAACGGGCACAAAACCCATTTCAATACCCTGCACAATCGCGCTGGTATTACACGCCGAGTCAGCACAAAACCCCAAAATATCTGATAATATAAAAGACTGAGACCCTCCGGTGTCACGGAGAATTCTTACAGGTTTTCGGCTTTCGACCTTCTCATTTAACGACACAAATCCATCGAACACAAAAGGCTGAAAACAGCTATCAGGTGTCGCAAGAGAAATTAAAGATGGCGAAGACACAGTTTTCACCAAAACCGAACCTCGAGGCTGAAGAGATGAGGAATCTTGTCTCTTGTTTACGTTTTAAAGTACGACACTCAGCCATAATATGTCCCATTTTATGACAGTAACCGCACTCTCGATTAGACTTCAGACTGGTAGGAACCCATTTATTTCGCGAATCAGAAAGATTTTCTTTTAATGAGGAACCCCCAGAGTCAGACAGACGCTTTAGAAACACAGTTTTGTGCATTAATGCATACTCATAAGCTAACACAGCAGCCTGTTGCACAGTGCTGACTTTCTGTTCGTTTAAGTACAACGCAGTACGTTCTGGAACACAGTTTTTAAACTCTTCAATCAGCAAAAGTTCTCGCAAAGAATTATAGTCAGTTACCTTGCACGCTTTGATCCACCGATCAAATAAAATGCCCTTTTCGCGAACGAACTCGACATAAGTTTGAGACGTGCCTTTTTTCGTGGAACGAAATCGTTGTCGATAGTGCTCAGGAACTAATTCATATGCTCGTAATATTGCAGTTTTCACGGCATCGTACTGCACGCTTTCCTCTAACGAGAGAGATGCACACACCTCTTGTGCCTTACCTGATAGTTTACATTGTAACATTAGTGCCCAAACCTCGTTTGGCCATCTTAAGGCAACAGCAACTCGTTCAAAAGCTTGAAAATACGCCTCAACTTCTCTCTCACGGAAGGGTGGGATGATAGAGATATTTTTAGCCACATCAAAATGTGTCGAAAACGGCGCTATAGACTCAGATCCAATATCACACGGCACAGAATTAACACCCGAAGTTGATGGACCAGCCGATGTCTCAGAGTCAACCTCCAACCTAGATGTTTTAACAATAGATTTTTTAGGTACCTCTGGAACCGCCTGCAACTCCAACTCCCGCAGTCGCACTTTCGTATCAGCATCAATTCGGTACATTTCGATCTGACGCTTTAAATCATCCTGTCTCGCCTGAGCTTTGTTCTGAGTCTCCAATTGTAACCGTGCCAAACGTAACTTCAAACGGGAATCTGCACGGAGTGCACGCAAACCCGATGATGACTCTGTGGACAGTGAAAGAGGTTCAAATTTAGGCATTGAAAAAGCCGGACGTACCTCCGCACCAGACCCAATCACTGGAGTCACTGGAACACCACTCGACACACATAAGGGCGAACTTCCTACAGCTGGTGCCGCCAACTCCGCTGCTGCAGTAGGAACAGCCTCCATAGAATGAAATACCCCCTTATTAATCAGACTAGTCACTAAACAAGCTTTCAACTCTTCTTTACGCAGTGTTCTAGAGATAGAAATCTCATAATGTTGAGCAATAAGAAACAAATCATTTTTCCGACATGTCTCTAAAACTTCAACACTAGGTTGATCTATAAATTGATTTAGCTCAAACGTTGCCATCTTTAAAGAAAAGAAAACGCAAAAGCAATCAGGATAATCCAACACTCTCTGGACCTACCTACCTAACCATTAATCTAATTGACATATAGATTAATATACCCTACCTAGTCTTCAGAGGGTACCGATTAAGAGATCGCTCTCTCCCCCGGAATACCTCCAAAAACAACAAACTAAAATAATAAAGAAAAACAATAAACAGTAAACCGTCGTCAGGACTGGCGCTAAGCACAGCCCCGCTGGCTTACTCTTTCTAACCAGAGAATATGGATCACCTGAATCAAATTAGATCAATGAAATTACTACTACTCAGACACAAATCCTGGACGAGCCCCCATTTATGTTACGAATCCCTGTTGTTCAACATGCTCGTTTCGTGAGGGTTCAGAAACATAATAGGAGACGCAAAGCAAAGAGCAGTTTGAAACATTTATTATTAGACTAATAAATGACTGCACAAACTCACGCCTCTCAAGTTCTCTCTTTCCACAAGTAACACACATTTACTTTACACTAGTCGTCAACATAGACATACCAAACACTAACAAATAAAACAAAGTAGTAGCACAATACAAAGAACACAGTTTGAGTTGATCAGCCGGCTAGGCATCATGACGCGCACGGAGTTCACCGCTGCATGTCTCACCCTCCTGTGAGAGCCATCAGAGCAACGGACGACAGGTGCGCAGGGGAGGAGCCTACACTCAGAAAGAAACACCAATTAGAAGACAAGACAAACATACACACGAAAATACACAGGCAACACCCATAAGGCTGAGGCCGTAACAGTCATAAAGTATACATGGAAAATACATTCACAAAATTAGTACATAATTACAAATTCAGGTCCAAAATGTTTGTACGCGTTTGTCATAAACACACGAGATAGCATAACTAAGTGGCTACTAAAGCCAGCGATTTGTTTACGTCCTTGATAAAAACTAAAACATTACGTCTAAAATTATACATGCAAATACATTTAAAATTATTAAGTCTTACTTACAGGTTGTGGCCCAACAACTGCTGCCTCTGGTTTAAAAGTTGGAACTGCTTCATGCTTTAGTAACAGTTTCTTGTTGAATCCGGCATTGAATTCATGGAGATTCTGGAAGCTGTCTTACGTAAAATGCGCAGCACAGAGAGCTAAATTACGATTGTAATTTTCTGGAACATAATCAAACATAAATTGTAGCCATTGTTGACGAACTACAGCGGCCGTAGGAAGCCCGAACACAGAAGACCTGACAGCTGGGGAAAATAACACACTTTCGACGGCATGGCTACAGCTCTCCACTATAACTCTTCCTCTTCGACAATGCAGCAGAAATATGGCCATGCCCCCTTTTTTGCATATTCCGGAGGGAGGGTTGATTATGGGTTAGTTACGTATAAAACCCGAGAAGTATCTCGTTGTAGTCCCATTCGAGTCGTTTTTTGTAGGCATTAAACTTCCTGCTTTTTAAAAGTCGATATCTCTGCTTACGTTGAACTTTCAGCACAGCAACTTTGCAGATACTGTTCATGCACCAACAGCAACATTACACACTATTTAAAATGAAAAAAAAGTGAAATCGCAATCAACCACCCCTTTAAAAAAGAAAACACGTGTGTAACAGTATATTGCATCCTTCCAATCGGTCTTAAATTGACAGCAGCCTAATAAACAAAGGAAAATCATTCACTAATATTGGCTAAATAAATTAATAAGGCTTAATCAATATTTAATTATACAGTAAAAAAAATGCATTGCATTTGATTATTACATTTTTGTTGTAGGCTATTACTTATCTGTATACCACTGTTAGTACATCTTCCTGGGGGAAAAAAAATCACTCTTTATTTAATGTATTTTTGTTTTGCTAAATTAATGTTTATTTGTTCTTGTTGTATTACTATTTACTTGTGGGTTTTTTTGAGGACCTTTTACCTTCAGTTAACCTAGTACTAATTTTTGATGAAATATCGATAACTGTGAAATAAGACTTTGATCATATCGCCCACCAATAATCGTGTAAAATAATTGTGATTTCAATATTAACCAAAATAATCATGAGTATGATTTTTGCCATAATCAAGCAGCCCTACTATTAAATATAATTTATACTTTATATAATTTATATTTGTTTATGTTATTGCATTAAAATATAAAATAATACATATAATATGTGAGTGCATATTATAAATATTAAATATATAATCTAATTTATACTTTTATATAAATTATTCATTTTATGTTATGTGAATGTGTTTGTGCTGATTATGTGAAAGAAACTGCAATAACAACAGTAAATGCTCTACCCATTGTGATAAACATGCAGGCCGTTTGTCTATTGTTTTTAGGCAGAATTATTGTCACTCATGGTCAGGGCTGGACTGGTAATCTGGCATACCGGGCAAATGCCCGGTGGGCCGACGTGCTTTTTGGGCCGATACATCTTATACTGTTTTTTTTTTGTTTTTTTAAAGGCCCATAAAACTAGTACATCTGCGGCCCATTCGTTTTGTTTTGTTTAATTGACGGCGCTGGGTTAGTGCCGGTGTAATGCATTGGTCAAAAAAAAGTAAGCGTCAGTTTTTTTTTTCCACTGACAGACCGGCCCATTAAACGCGTAGATCAGCGGCCCATTGGTTGTTTTCTTGATTGACACTGGGCTGGCCCAATCACATATTTAAACACCTCCCCCTTTGGGCTTTGAGTGAGCGTGCAGTGTCAAGTGTGTATCTGTCAAAATAGTCTGAGAGATGGAGAAGAAACGCAAGGAATGTGCAGAGAAATAGCGTGTAATAGAAATAGCAGACGCTGTAAAATGTGTAAAAATATGTTTTCTGCAGCAACAGGACCAGCTGCAGAAAACATCCAGTGGCTGATGAGGAGGATAGTAAGGAGGATCGAGAGATGAGAAAGTGTAGAGTCCGCGGTAAGCAGAACTACTTTCAAAACACTTTGGCTATGAGTGTAGGAACTCATAACCCAGTTACGCATTATTTCCACATCTGCATAATTGACGATTACAGAAATTTACTAGCAGTTTAATGAGACGCGTTTTTATCCATGTTTTCCGCCAAAATAAAAGCTTGATGCAGTTTCCGTCAAATAAAAGATCATGTGCTTATCTCTTTCAAGTTTAGAAATTAGTACAAAACTAATTATGAAAGTTTTATTTATTTTTCAGTGCATTTGTTTTACAATATATCTACTGTCATGAGATTAATGTTATAACTATTATTATGTAGTAGTGTAATATAGACAGACACTGTTGCTAAAATAGGTTTAATTTTTTTCTTTGTTATATTTGCACACTGAATATGGGTTGGAGCTTTTAATTTTGAACCCTCAAACTGCACCAGATTGATGAATTTAACATTAAAATGCACAAAATTTTCTTAGGGGGGTCATGCCCCCAACCCCCCCTAGAAGGACAGAGGTCCGCCCACCACAGTTTTACCAAAATTCCTGTGAGAAACACTTGTATTTCTATGCCAATGCAGATTATAGCTTGTTTTTGGATGCATCACTGTGGAGTATAGTTCAATTGTATTAATAAAGTACAATTTTGTACTTATTTCATCTGTTAACTCTCACTCGTTTATAATCACTCATTACATGGCATTAGTGGTTTTAATGAATAGGAGTTGAACAAAAACATTTTCAAGGGCGTGCAAAGATGGGTGGTGTTTATTATCATATGTAGTTGGCCAGTCTGGACCAAAATGCCAGGGCCGATTTTCTGTCCCAGTCCAGCCCTGCTCATGGTCATCTTTTATAAAAACCCCATGCTCTTGGACCAGCCCATCAAATACTTATTTTGGAAGTTTGTCTCTTAAGACATCATACCCATTGAATATGTGTAATTATTTCCTATAATAAGTACTAAATACTTCAAATTGTAAAAAACGAAAAATGAAAAAAGAAAACTGAAAGTTTGTTCTGATGTTAAACCTTTAAATGCCAAAAATCCATGGGATTACCTGAATTTACAACTGTTTGTTGCTAGGATAATGCATTTGTTTATGCAGACTCTGCAATATTGCCTTAACTTATAAAATAATTGATAAAAATGGATTCCAACCTTTCACTTTAAACATTCACATGCTTTAATATCAGTGGCAGGACCTGTATTTTGGGCTGTTCTGTTTAAATCATAGGCGTAGCCACGGGTGTGCCAAGGTGTACCTAAAAATAGATGCAGAATTAAAGTCTTAATAAAAATGTTTTTTCTAAACTTCGACTATTGTTGTTTACTTACAATATTTGTACATTTAAAATGTATTTTAATTATTTTAACGTTAAAAAAAAATATCTGCCGACATTCGGACTGCCAAACAATCCGCAAACAGCCGCTGACTGTCTGACGGGGACAAGGTTGTGCTTTTGAGGCTCGTGAGGAGAAATGGAAACATTGAGCGCAGTTCACACAAAGAAACTTAATGAACATACATTGGTTCAAAAATTCATGTGGAGTTTTTATATTTATATGATAAAGCACCAACATCACACAACCACGAGTGCTGAATACCATCACAATTGAAAATGTGACACTGATTTCATATGACAGTTCAATAAACAAGTAATTAATATAGGGCTGGGCAAGTTAACGCGTTATTATCGCGTATTATTGCGTATTATCGCAGTTTTTTTATTATTATTTTTAAAGTCCGTTGCTCACTGGCTCTGAATAAACATAGGCCTACAGTCAAACCATGATCACAGGAGGGGTGGGATGTTGGTCAGCCAGCAAATAACCCACCCAAACAAGCAGTGGAGAGAGGCAGGTTCTCTCTGGTGAAAGGTTAAAGTGTTGCGCTCCGCGAGTGAATGACAGGCGCTCTATGGATAGTACCTATAAAACCTATAGCCTAGATAATAACTATTTAGATTCTGGAAACTCACTAACAGCGAGCCGAGGATCAGTCTCTCTTCTAATGATTTGTGCTGCGCGTCCTTTATAAAAAGTTATAGACAATTCAACTTCGGCAACGAGCGGGCGCGTGCGTGAGGCGAGCATGACCGCAACAGTTTCACAGGAACGCACCCGCTTGTCACTGCACCTTGTGCTCGACCACTTCATCTCACTCTTGGCTGATTTATACTTCTGCGTCGGACTTACGCCGAAGACTATACGCTATAGACTACGCGTTGGTTTTCATTTATATCTCTGCGTCGTTGTCCGCGTTGACGCGCAATTACACATGCACAGGGAGCATGTGAAACCCAGGGAGCGGTTCTAGCAATCACAGCGCTTGCGGTACGCGTATAATTGACGTTACATTTTTGGAGAGGTGCACGTCAGGGTACGCCGAAGTGTACGCGCGCTACACAGCCACGGCGTGAGTATAAAGTATACATTGTTTTTTTACTCTGTTTAATGTAATCTTACGTGGGAAACCGTGGCATAACCAAACCTAAGCTACTATAAGTAACGTTGGTCGACTTATATCTGTAGTAGTGATCATGAGCTCTGACTACTACATAGACTGTTTCTGCTGCTCCCTGATAAAAGATACCTGTTGATACCTGTTCAGAAAAAAACAAAAAAAGAAAACTGGACTCGTTTTAACAAACTAGATAAAAGGTAATGCCCTGGCAGTGGCAAATAGCTTTGTTTAAATATTTGATTTGATTACATTAATGTTTAAGTTGAGATTTGAGATTACTGTGTAAAGGGAATACTGCTGGTATAAAAGCACCTTATTTGTTTAAAGTTATTGCACTTTTGTGAATATAGCAGTACATTTAAATCAAAAGTGCGCAATACACTACTTTAGAAGTCATTATTCAATTTTGCGCATAACAATGCGATTAATCGCGATTAATCGCAAGAAAATCATGCGATTAATCGCGATTAAAAATTTTAATCGTTGCTCAGCACTAAATTAATATCAAGTCACTTACATTTTAGACACAATATTGACTGTTTTTGTTTTGTTTGAGCAGCGAAAATAGTTCAAAACAAAGATCACAGCAGAATCACAGTGTATCTCACCGGAAAACGTACTCGGTTACTAACGTAACCTCGGTTCTCTCTAGAGAGGGAACGAGTACTGCGTAATATCTTACGCTATGGGGAAAACCTCTTTTCCACGAGATATTGAAGCCAAAAATTATCCTTAATTTTGAATTAATGCAAAACGCTGTGCAGCAGCATGCAGACATAGGCAAGACGGCTTGCGTGCCTATTGGCTGCCCTGCGGCAACAGCAGCAGCCTATCGAGAGTGGCCCTGCGTGACACATACCCAATGGGGGCACTTCGCGCCCATTTCGTCACGTCCCGCCAGAAAGGGCGTGGTCCCGCCCTATAAATATGGCTCGATTAGGCTGGTACACTGGTTTTCATCGCCGAAGCGAACCAGAGCTGTGTATGCACGGCAAGATACGCAGTACTCGTTCCCTCTCTAGAGAGAACCGAGGTTACGTTAGTAACCGAGTACGTTCTCTTACGAGAGTATCTCTCGTACTGCGTAATATCTTACGCTATGGGGAACACAATGCAAAACGCCGTGCGTACTGGGATCCGACACCAAAGTCCCAAGGGCAGTAGCCCGGGGCTCATATAGTGCATAATCACCATAGACTCACAGAGAGTCGGAGAAGAGAGGCTGCAAGCATCATTCCCCATAAAATAGCATCCTACAGGAGCTAGTTATGTTAACAGTGTTTCACGCAGACAGGGTGAACGTGTTCAGCCTGAACTGGGTAATAGTACGGGTTATTCAACACCCATGGAACTGTTTCTATCGCTCAGTGAGCGATGCACAGGCAAACTCAGCATCTGGGCCGCACTGCGGGGCAGATAGCACTGAATTCTAAACCGACAGAAGCTTGGCTTGTAAGGCGGGAACCTCTAGGTTATAAAACCTTATAAATGTAGACGGCGAGGCCCAGCCCGCGGCCGTACAGATATCTTGCAAGGTAACCCCACTATACCACGCCCACGACGAGGCCACGCCTCTTGTGGAGTGCGCTCTGACACCCAAAGGACACTGCAGGCCCTTAGAAGTGTAAGCCAGTGCTATGGCGTCGACTACCCATCTGGATAGGCTCTGTTTTGATGCGGCCAGGCCCTTGGAGCGTCCGCCAAACAAAACAAAGAGCTGCTCGGTCTGTCTGAAGACAGACGAGCGGGACACATAAGCTCTCAGTGCCCTGACAGGGCAAAGGAGACTAGCATCTTTCTCCTCATCATGAACCGAGAGAGCGCACAGGGAAATGACCTGGGCCCTGAACGGTGTGTTGAGGGATTTGGGCACGTACCCGTGCCTTGGTTTGAGTATGACCTTAGAGTCATTAGGCCCAAACTCCATACATGACGCGCTTACCGAAAGCGCTTGTAAGTCCCCTATGCGCTTCACTGAAGCGAGAGCCAAAAGGAACACCGTTTTGAAAGACAGATGCTTCATGTCTGACAAATGGAGTGGCTCGAACGGGGCACCTTTCATGGCTTCCAAAACCGTAGAAAGGTCCCACACCGGGACTGAAGGAGGTCTGGGAGGGTTCAGCCTCCGAGCTCCCTTGAGGAATCGCACGACTAGGTCGTTCTTCCCCAGTGACTGGCCAGACACAGGTTTTATAAACGCTGCTATGGCCGCCACGTACACTTTGAGCGTGGATGGGGACCTGCCCTTATCCAGCAGCTCTTGAAGGAAGGAGAGTACTTCCGTGACCCCGCAGTCTACAGGTGAAAAGCGCTGAGCTTGACACCAAGCAGAGAACACAGACCATTTCGAGGAATAGAGCCGTCTAGTAGACGGGGCCCTTGCCTGCGTGATCGTGTTTAGCACTCCCTCCGGGAGGCTAGCGGGTACCCGTTGATGGCCCATGCATGTAGGGACCATAGTTCCGGGCGAGGATGCCAAATCGAGCCCTCGGCCTGAGAGAGGAGGTCTTTCCTCAACGGTACTGGCCACGGGGCAGTGCTGGTCAGCCGCATCAGGACTGGGAACCAAGTCTGGTTTGTCCAGAGCGGAGCCACAAGCAGCACTGGGCATCCATTTTCCCTGATTCGTTCCAGCACTTGAGGCAGGAGCGAGACGGGGGGAAAAGCATAGAGGGGACAGCGGGGCCAGACGTGGGCCAGCGCGTCCTTGCTCTTGGAGAAATATTTCGGACAGTGAGCGTTCTCGTGGGACGCGAACAGGTCCACTTGCGCTCTGCCGAATGTCTCCCACAGCAGTTGGATCGTCTGCGGGTGCAGCGACCATTCCCCTGCTGGGACATTGTTTCTGGACAGTCTGTCTGGTCCCAGATTCAGGTGACCAGGCACGTGCGCCGCTCTCAGTGAAAGCAGGTTGTGCTGAGCCCAGACCAGGAGGCGTTCCGTTAGCCTGTAAAGGTTTCAGGACTTGGTGCCGCCCTGGCGATTTATGTATGCCACCACTGACATGTTGTCCGACCGGACCAAGACGTGGTGACCCATTATCTGGGGACAGAAGCGCCGTAGCGCGCTGTCGACTGCCATCATTTCCAGACAGTTTATGTGTAGGAGCTTTTCCTGTTCTGACCACTGGCCAAAGAACGGTCTGCCCTCGAGCAGCGCTCCCCATCCCGAGGTGGAGGCGTCCGTGGACACCACCTTCACACTCGAGGGAGTCCCCAGACTCACACCTGACTGATACCAGTCGGTTATCTTCCAAGGTTCCAGAGCTGAAACGCATTTCAGATCGACCCGGAGGCGAAACCGACCAGCGGTCCATGCCCTGGGAGGAACTCGCGCTTTCAGCCACAGCTGCAGTGGGCGCATGCGAAGCAAGCCCAGCTGGAGCACTGACGATGCCGAAGCCATAATGCCCAGCATCTTCTGAAAACTTTTTTGAGCGGGACTATAGAGCCGCGGCGGAAGGATTTTGCAGCGCGCTGAATGTCCAGTTCTCGCTCTGGCGATAGACGTGCTGTCATAGACAGCGAGTCCAGCACTGTTCCCAGAAAAGAGATTTTCTGGCTGGGAAACAGCGAACTTTTCGCCCAATTGACTGTGAGACCCAGATTCTCGAGATGCTCGAGTAATGTGGCCCTGTGTTCTATGAGCTCTGAATGTGATCGAGCTAGAATCAGCCAATCGTCCAAGTAGTTCAACACTCGCATGCCCCGAAGTCTCAGGGGTGCGAGAGCCGCGTCCATGCACTTCGTAAATGTACGGGGTGCCAAAGACAGGCCGAACGGTAGGACTGTGTATTGATAAGCCTGGCCCTCGAAGGCGAATCTCAAGAATCGCTTGTGACGTGACGCTATTTGTATTTGGAAATAGGTGTCCTTCAGATCTATTGACATAAACCAGTCTCCTTGGCGCACTTGCGCCAGGATTTTCCTGGTTGTCAGCATTCTGAACTGGCGCTTCATAAGCACTCTGTTCAGCTGTCGCAGATCTAGAATGGGTCTGAGACCCCCGTCTTTCTTCGGTACCAGAAAATATCTGATGTATAGCCCCCCTTCGCTCTGAGCCTGAGATAAAGGTTCTATGGCCCCTTTTCCCAGCAGTTTCGCTATTTCGGCTCGAAGTAGATGAGATACTTCGTTGTTCACCGAGGTTTCGACTCGCGCCGTGTAACGGCGGGGACGTCGAGCGAACTGTAGCGAATAGCCTCTCTTTATAGTGTTCAACACCCACTCTGATACCCCGGGCAGCTTTGCCCACGCATCTGCGTGAATAGCTAGGGGTAGAATGAAATCCGGGCTCTGGCCGCGGCATTGCAGCGGTTGCAGAGCTCCGGTGTGCTGAGACATAAACACTGTGTTTACAGCGTGCGAGGCGGGAGGCGCGCCGATCACGGCGGGCAGCCTGGTCGCGCTCGAATTCTCTATGACAGGTTGTGGAGAGAGAGCGAGCGGGACAAACCCCGTGGGGTTGTGCGTGTCTGTGAAGGAATGTGGGCGCGGGACAGCGGGCACATTCACTGCATTGAGAACACCGTCGCCTTGTGCTGACTGAATGTGTGTCGGTTTCGTTTTTACAGAAACCGAGGGACACGCATCGTGTAGTGTTTGTGGGCACTGTATCGTGGGCACATTCACTACAAATTTTTTTTTTTTTTTTTTCACAATCGACATGAGTCAATTTTATTTGTGCTAGCCCTGAACTGTGGCAGGCTGTGTCTGTGTGTGGGAATGGGCACTGAGACGTGGGCATTCTTACAACACTCATAACACCATCGGCCGTGGCCGGAATACCAGAAAATACACTCTTTTTGGGATTTATCTGGGTCGCCGTAAAAATGGCATTTGTGTGCAGGCAAGCGGGCTGTGGTACCGGCTTGTTTACTGCGAAATACACTGGAACAGTCACATTGTTTGGAACTGAACGAGCGAGAAGTTTCGGTGGAGTCTGGCCGCAGCAAGACTTAAACACTGTGGGTCTTAGCTGACCGTATGTGTGTTGGTTTCGTTTTACAGAAAACGTGGCACATGCAGTGTGTAGTGTTTGTGGGCACTGGGTTGTGGGCACATTCACTACATTTAATGCACAATGACCTGAGTCGATCTCATTTGTGCGAGCCCTGCACTGTGGCGGGCTGTGTATGTGTGTAGAAATGAACACTGGGCTGTGGGCATTTTTATTACACTCATAACACCATCGGCTGTGGCCGGAATACCAGAAAATACACTGCTTATATGATTTTTCTGGGTCGCCGTGGAAACGGCATTTTTGTGCAGGCAAGCGGGCCATGGTACCGGCTTGTTTACTGCAAAATACACTGGAACAGTCGCATTTTCTTGGAACTGGACGAGCGAAAAGTTTCGGTGCAAGTCTGGCCGCAGCGAGACTAAATTTTATCTGCTGCGAGAGCTGGGCT
Organism: Gila orcuttii; assembly: GCA_026230005.1. Lineage (NCBI taxonomy): Eukaryota > Metazoa > Chordata > Actinopteri > Cypriniformes > Leuciscidae > Gila > Gila orcuttii. The sequence goes on along the minus strand of JAPDVR010000016.1, from coordinate 13,021,086 downwards.
CGAACACGGGTCTCCCGTGCGAAGGCTTTGGGTTTCGCCACTGAGCCACAGGGGGGAAACGACAAAGGTTTAAAATAGCTCGAGCAGATAAGAGAGCGTCATCACAGTTTTGTGTGTGTTGGCGTTTGTTTGCAGGCGTGCGTGTTATACAACAGGCTCATTGCTGCAATATTGACATTTTCAGCCGCTCAAACTAAGAGGAGCTGAGAAATGTTTGAGAAATGGAGATTGGTCCGGCCTCGGCGGGACTAAAAACACACTCTTTCCTCATTTCGCCGGTGACGCATGCCCACGGGGGGCGGGGTAGCTTTCTTATAACGTAAAGAAAGCTAGCCGCGGTTTTGACGCTGGCCCGTTTCCCTGACGACTCGCGGGCAGAAGAGGGGAGGTCCACAGAGCTCGCCCAATCCTCACTGTCCGATGCCAGGATAGAGCAGCTGGCCTTCTCTACAGATGTAGCTATCTCATTGTCATTAATGGCGGAAGCGGCGGCGCGCGGCGGCCGTTGTCCGTCAGTGAGCGACTCGAGTGAAGCTGGTGAAGCTGGCGGGCGAACCGGCGAGCTATCACGGGCTGGAGAAGGCTCGGGGCTGTTTCGTCGACCTCAATGGCGGAAGCGGCGGCAGACGGCGGCCGCTGTCCGTCGGTGAGGGACTCGAGCGATGCCGGCGAAGCTGGCGGGCGAACCGGCGAGCCTTTGGCGGGCAGGAGAAGGCTCGGGGCCGCGCTGGGCACGGCGCTTTTTACGGCGCGGCACTACAGCGGGTTGAAGTGCAGGCTCTGAGAATGATGCCAGGCGAGTCCTCAGAGTCACCATAGGCAATAGCTCACAGTGAGGGCATCCGCCGTCGACGAGAGCGAGAGCCGCGTGATCCTCACCCAGGCAGGAAACGCAGAATGGCGATCCTCTTCACTGAGTGTGGCTCGGCACGAGCCGCAGGATCTATGCATCTTGAAAAAGACGCAGCTCTTTTAGGAGAGAGAGAGACAGTGAAAAAATGCGTGTCGCAGCGGCGAACACACACACACACACTTGCAATAAAAGGATATGACGCCGGAAAGCGTAGCAGGTACGGCGGATAAAGGCGGCGATGCCAGCGACTTCAGACTCAAAGGCTCGTCCCGCTGTGTGCTTATCTCAGACGGCGCGGCTTCTCACTCCGGATCCAGCGATGCGTGATGCTTCGCTGAAGAGATGAAAATCAGTGTACCAGCCTAATCGAGCCATATTTATAGGGCGGGACCACGCCCTTTCTGGCGGGACGTGACGAAATGGGCGCGAAGTGCCCCCATTGGGTATGTGTCACGCAGGGCCACTCTCGATAGGCTGCTGCTGTTGCCGCAGGGCAGCCAATAGGCACGCAAGCCGTCTTGCCTATGTCTGCATGCTGCTGCACAGCGTTTTGCATTAATTCAAAATTAAGGATAATTTTTGGCTTCAATATCTCGTGGAAAAGAGGTTTTCCCCATAGCGTAAGATATTACGCAGTACGAGAGATACTCTCGTAAGAGAACATAACCACATTACTGAATGATTCAGTGCTTTGAATGAATCGGTTGAGTCAAAGATTAAATTACCTATTAAACAACTGCCTCATTCCTGAACAATTCAGCCGTTTGAACGAATCATTTTAATAAATGACACAATAACTCACTTATTAATACGGTGATCTGCCGCCCCCTACTGATGGTTTAGTTTCGTGTTTAAAAGTAGGCTATCATTCTATTTGTATATTCAAAAATAGTTCAAACAATCTCATAACATTATTTAATGCAGTTATAATATTTCAGTGGAAATTAATTAATTTGATTGGTAATAGCCATATATTTTCTTACTATTTAAATTGATTTTATTGAATAAATTTAAGAATTTAAAATGAAAGATGAAGCATATATTTAAACCGATTAGTGGAACATGCTCTTTATAAAGGTTAAAATATCATAAATATGCAGATTTAAATATGTAAAAGCTGACTGAACACTGATGAGAATATTGCTTCAGAATAAATTGTATTTACAACACAAAAAAATCCCATTTTTTTCTGGACAAGCAATTTTTTTACTTGGACGAGTGAATGACCGATTTACTTATTCGAACGACAAGCACATGAAAAGCCTTAATGTTGAGCCCTGAGTTATATTTTATATAGTATTATGTTTATGTGCCGAGCCTGAGTATAGTTTTACACATCAGCCCAGTCTATTCTGTAAAGTTAGTGATACGCCGGGTCAAGGTTTTTTTGCACATTAATCTGACAATAAATGTGGCACACCCAGTTTTTCTTATGCACACCCAGGGACGCTTCTCTGGCTACGCTAGAGGTTTAATGTATTCACGCATGGAACATTGTGTTAAACAAGAATGTTTTTTTCTTATCCTCTTATTAACGAAGGGACGTAGACCATTACTAACACTCAAGTGTTACTCTGTTTGCGTTAAAAGCTCTTAATCCCATATGCTGGTTTGTTCTCAAATTGACTGTTATTATTGTAAATTTCATCAAAGATAATAAATTCATGCTGAGATAATCCCTCTTACAATGAGACACTAATCAGGTAGTTCAGCCTCCCTAATCAAATAGGGTTTTATTTTTCGCTCCTTGTACCAGCATCTATTTCACAGGGGAATACATGGATTTACCTATTATATTATGTTCTCTACAAGCCCTTTTGCGCCACTGCAACCGCAAACTCTGCCCCTTCAGGTTACCCACAATGCTCTGAGACATCTTAAAGGGGAAGGATCAGGCTCTGATCAGATGCCATGAGGTCAATGGCATGTCACAGTGAAAATATCCCCCCGGCATTTTCTGTAATTCTCTCCAAGTGTCTTTCCTTTGTGCTGACAGGGCGGGAGAGCTGGAGGAAAGCCTCTTAGCTTTTCACAGATCCACACAAACCCAGACAGATAATGTGTCTTTTTGGCGAGAACCAACAAAAGGTCCTGGCACTTATTTATTATTTCATTCTACTGTCGGTCTACTCAACCCTTCTTGCCATTTTTCATGGTGAGAAAACACCATTATTGTCCAAGATTCATAGATGACGATAAAAAAGGACAGCGTCGCAAACTTATGTGGCTGATGTCAGGACAAGTTATCAAAAGTATTACAACCATGTCTGGAGATAAAATATTGAAGAAAATATAGTTTTAAGTTGTAACCCTTCTATTTATTGTTGTTGTTGAGGATGTCAAAAAAGGCAACAAATTGCACCAAAATGAAGACAGTAGAAGGGTTAATGTTCTGTTTGATGATTCTTACATATTTCTCCACACTATTATATTTCTACAAGCAGATAGCATAAATACATAGCATTTATTTTGCAGACACTCATTAGCTGCCACATAGATGGCTGTTGTTAACAAAGCTCTGTATGAAAATTGGATACTGTGTACAATTTAATTCTTGTTTATCCCTTCTGTGCAGATAGTTTGCCTTTTTTATAGTTCTAATTCATCCATATTAAAGAGATTATCTCTGTTAGCAGGAACTAAGTTTGTTTCAGTGGTTCTTCTTGTATGTTTTCATGCATTACCAATGTTTAAGTGGATGATGAAAATCTTTTTAAACAATCAGCTGGAACTCTCCCCAGCAAAGCCATCTGTACCACCAAATGTTATTTTTATCTTATCAGCCATTAGTACTACATGGAACCCATTTTTTAAGTTGCTGTGAAGTGATATCTGTCAGTGTTTTGGAGTTGTCACTAAAGAGATCTGACTTTAGTGTGAATTACACACTGGAACTTTGTTCAGACAGGCAACAAAAATGTTTTTTTTTTTTTTTTTTTTTTTATATTATGATTTTGCCATATCTGACTCAAATGTTTCTTTGTGTGAACAGGAAAACACACACACACACACACACACACACACACACACACACACACACACACATGAATGTTTGAATGTAAAAAAAAAATTGTAATTCAATGCATTTGTAATGTCATACAAAGTGTGACATTTTCTGCCATTTTCTCAATGTCATTTTTGTGCATTTGTTCATAATATGGAGAGCTATGTGAAATTTATTGTACAGGTCAGTAATTTAATTTTTGGACATTTATGTTCTCTCATGCTCCTCAGCACCGTGACAAGATGTCATGTTAGACATTAACAGAGGAAATTTCCTGTTTTCACTCTTTCCACACTGATAGCGAAACTCGATTGTTGTATGAGAAAGTCTGAGTACAATGTCTGAACAAAGAGATCAGATTTCATCATTTTTTGCAATCTGCTATTGCTACAGAAAACAAAAACACTACAATTGTGTGTGAAATGACCTGCCTCTAAAAAGCACTTAAATTAACGTAAGCAAGTAGAAGACTTCATAACACATTTAACTTGGTATTAAAGCATTAGGTTACTGTAAATAGAGATAGATAATCATATGGTATAGTATAGAAGGTTCTAATTTTATTTTATTCTACATCCCCAAATCCAGAAAAGTTGGGACATTTTGTAAAATGCAATAAAATCAGGAATGTGTTTTTTTAATTTTTGTTTTTTTATTCTCTTTAACCTTTATTTAAAGTTGCAGTAGGGAGTTTTGAGAAAATGTTGACTTAGCCTGAAAATTTGAACAAGCACAACTTCCAGGTCCAACCCCCTTGCTCTCTGCTGCGCTACAGCCCTCCCTCCACAGCTCCTCCCTCCACAGCTCCTCCCCCACAGTGAACCCTGCCGTGAACGCGCAGGCTAGTAAACAGGACCACTGATGACGGCGGATTATAAACAGTTATGGAACATTCACTAATAGGGACGAAACATCAACAATATGCTTTACATTGACTATGGCCTGCCCATACTTTGACTACAAACTTGGTCCTCAAATCATTATGTATTTTGCAATACATGTAACTTTATAAGGTTGCACTCTTTCTATAAGTTATAAATAGCTGGTAAAATAACGTTAAAGGATTAGTTCACTTTTAAAAAAAAAACTTTTGCTGATAATTTACACACCGCCATGTCATCCAAGATGTCCATGTCTTTCTTTCTTCAGTCGAAAAGAAATTAAGGTTTTTGATGAAAACATTCCAGGCTTTTTCTCCATAATGGACGACACAAACGTTTCAAGAAAAAAGGTAAAAAAAAATCACAGATTCTTGATTTTATTGCATTTTACAAAAAGTCCGGATTTGGAATTCTATTCTATTCTAAACCAAACACTAACATTTTTTCTTCTTCTTCCTTTTGTACCATGTGTTGTGTTATAGGCTATGTGCACAACCGTAGTTTCGAACTTCCGCTTTTGTCAGAAGTCGGCATATCAGTTTCCGGTCTACGACTGGTCATCCGCATCCACTATTAAACACACAAGGTGAGTGCTGCTGTTGTACGAAAAAAAGAGACATCTAAGTCTCTAAGAACTGTTGGTGGATCTAACGTCCGTTTCACACCGTTTGCAGTGTGTGTTGCGGTGCAGGAGCGTGCTGTTAGTGCGTTCACATATTATGATGCGTTTGCACAGTGAATAACTGATCCGCGGCTGTACAACAAACATACTATATTTTTTTTATTTTTTTGCGCGTCGATCAAAATGTCTATTTTGTGCGTCGATCAAAATGTCTATTTTGTGCAGCCACTGCGCACGAAGGTTTGTGTTTATCAGGAAGCAGTAGAAGCTCTGTTAGCGAGCAAAGTGCCACACAGCAGTCTCCCAACGCACCATGTCAACAGGTTAGGGCTTTCACTTTTCACTGGTGAGAGCAGCACAGCGATCGTTTCCACGCCGAATCTATTTCTGCTGTGCTGCAAACGCTGGTGGTCAAAATGATAAAGATTGACCTGAAAACGTAGTAATTTCACCATAAATGCGTTTAGTTAAATAAAATGTAGTAATCTCACCATAAATGCACATTTAATCAAGGAAAACTACAATTTACTTTAACCAGGCGACAGAATGAACAACACTCGTCTCAATCGTGGAGGTGGAAAAATAAGTTATTTGTGACATGCAAGATCTATTGTTTTAAAATTAAAATGCAAAAGAAAAGGCAAGTCGGCTGCTTTTGTCAATTTCAAGTTTTAATTAAAATTATTTGCGATTTTAATTTAGCAAATATTTGACCACTTGCTTGAGCAACTTATAGGCTAAGTAATGCATGGAGTAATAGCCCTAACTTACATTGTTTAAATTGTGTTTAAATGTGCATACAAAGGTGAAACAACCTTTGTTGTTTCATACAATGCTGAAACAACTTTTTGTTTTTAAAAATAAGTTGCAGCATAACTTCTGGACTTTAAATAAAAATATATAGTATGTGTTTGTTGTACAGCCGCGGATCAGTTATTCACTGTGCAAACGCATCATAATATGTGAACGCACTAACAGCACGCTCCTGCACCGCAACACACACTGCAAACGGTGTGAAACGGACGTTAGATCCACCAACAGTTCTTAGAAACTTAGATGTCTCTTTTTTTCGTACAACAGCAGCACTCATCTTGTGTGTTTATTAGTGGATGCGGATGACCAGTCGTAGACCGGAAACTGATATGCCGACTTCTGACAAAAGCGGAAGTTCGAAACTACGGTTGTGCACATAGCCTATAGTGTGAGAATAAGGAAATACCAAGCAACGTTTGTTTGTTGGCAGCTTCTGCCTAGATTGACTAAATGCAATCTCATTAATGTCAAGCAAAAATAGTTTTATCCCCCCTTTTAATAGTAGATTAGATTTCTTTTGTTGTCCTAACTAAGCAATATGGTTAAGTTGAATTTTGATATTTGTATTTAGCATTTTTTTCATCTTCTCTCGATCACCCTGAACAGACCTTTGACTAATAATATATATATTTTTTTAAACAGTAGGAGTGAGCCATTAAAAAAAAAAAAAAATATATATATATATATATATATATATATATATATATATATATATATATATATATATATATATAAAATATTTCTGACACAGAAGAACACAATCACCGTTTCCAAGAAACCACTTTGTTGGAGACTTTTGTTTCTCCGGTTTCTAGTAGAAAACCAGACTGAGACAGGCTATCAGAAACTGTTCAGCAGTGACACTGAAGATAAGGATTGTGTCTGCCTGTACCAGGATGATGATATGCCCTCACTTGAATGACTTTGGGTTTTTTGGGGGGAGGGAGGGGGGGGGGGGGGGGTAACTGAGGCAACTGATGTGGGGACACTCTTCTGTAGAAATAATCAGCTAGATGCACAGGTGTGTGTAAACATTTTCCGTCCCTGGGCAAGCCAGCAGTCTGTGAAAGGATGTGTCATGATTTCGACACACTTGACTGGAGGGGTTGGAAATGTACAATGTGTGAGAAACAAACAGGTGGTCTGGATGATTTCAATCATACTTTAGGCTTTTTTTTTGTCAAAAGTATTTTGCATTAACTTTTCAATGAATGTTTGGAAGCATAATGCAAGTGCTTTTGGATTGTGTTAGTAGTTGTGGAAAATTTGAATCCACAGTAGAAATGCATGTCTGTTTGTTCATGTGTGTATGTGAACAAACTTGCATCTGGGCATATAGTGAATATAAAGTGCATGTAATGTGGTCAATCTTGAGCTGTTAAGACCAACACTTTTGCTCCCTTAACATTTAACCCTAAATAATTTAAATGAGTGGAAATCTCAGTGTCAGCAATTTCTTCTCTCTCTCTCTCTCTCTCTCTCTCTCTCTCTCTCTCTCTCTCTCTCTCTCTCTCTCTCTCTCTCTCTCTCTCTCTCTCTCTCTCTCTCTCTCTCTCTCTCTCTCTCTCTCTCTCTCTCTCTCTCTCTCTCTCTCTCTCTCTCTCTCTCTCTTATTATGCCTTAGCAGTAGAACCACTCCTATGCTTACTAAGAAAAGAGCTGTCTGGGTTAAATATTGATGGAAAATGCAATGGTTTTAAGTTAACAGCATATGCAGATGATATTACTGTTTTTGTGAAAGATCAAAAAGATGTTGATGTTGTTATTTACAGTATCTCTTTATATGAGAAAGCATCATCTGCGAGAATGAACTGGAGCAAAACTGAAGCATTTTGGTGCAATGATAAAGAAAAACACAATGATAATGTTTTTCCAAAACCCGTTATCCCTGGGAATGTAAAATGGGAAAAGGAGGGTTTTAATTTTTTAGGAATCTTTTTAGGTTCAGAGATATATCAAAGAAAAAACTGGGAAGGAGTTAAAGATAAAATTTGTAATAGACTATCAAAATAAATGGAATTGGATATTACCTCAACTATCTTATAGAGGAAGAGTGTTGGTTGCGAATAATCTTGCTGCCTCCACTTTATTGCATAAATTGATTGTGCTAAACCCACCAGATGAATTCATAAGGGAAATCCAAAGAATGCTAGTAAATTTCTTCTGGAATGGACAACACTGGCTAAGAGAATCAGTGCTGTATCTGCCGCTGAGTGAGGGAGGCCAAGGCCTGATGGACATTAAGTCCAAGGTTGCGGCGTTTAGACTACAGATTGCACAAAGACTCCTATATAGTCAGCCCCAGAATTGGATAAAAATAGCTTGTATTTTACTAAAAGGAGTCGGGCGTATGAGCTTGGATAGACATCTGTTTTTAATGAATTTGAAAGAAGTGGATTTTAATGGACTCACTTCTTTTTATGCATCAGTCTTAAATGCGTGGCAAATATTTATGGTTAAAAGAGAGCTGTCTGAGGTAACCTATGAATGGGTGCTTGAAGAAACTTTGATTTTTAATCCTCTTTTTTCCAATGGGATGTTACAATCCAAAGGAATATGTGCAAGCTTGGTTAAAGCAGGAATATGTAAAATGTGTCATCTTCGGTCTAGGGACAAATGGATTTCTGCAGAAAAATTAGCCTTGAAGATTGGTATTCATTCTGTTCGGACTGTTGAAAAATATTTAACTGAGATACAGGAGTCTTTTACGGGAATACCTTTGCTAGAAGAAAGGGTGGAGAATGTATTTCCCAGCATAAGGGTGGGTATAAATGTAGGAGATTGGCAGGAGGGTGATGGAAGATTACTTTCTTTTACAACACCTGAAATCGGTCTCTTTGAGATGATATCTAAGAAGTCATTTTATCTGGTTTGTGTAAAAGTTTTAAATTTAAGAGCACTGCAAGATCTTCCAGAGACCAAGTAGAATAATTTTGTTGAAACAGGGGCTTCTCCAAAAGTAATTTGGAGGACATTGTATAAGAAGCCAATTGAGAAAAGAAGTGGAGATTTACAATGGAGGATTTCTCATTGGATTTTGGCAACAAACTGTTATAAAGTGCATCTAAATGCTTCGCAAGGAGAAGAGTGTCTGTTTTGTGGTTTACCAGAAATAATTTTTCACATGTTTATTCGCTGTTCCAGGCTATTGGGAATCCTTGGTGTGTTAAAAGTTTTGAGCCATAATTTTGGTTTTATTTTTACAAATAGTTTGTTTATTTTTGGACCCAAATATAGCACCTCGAACAAAAGTAAAATTGTGCTGATTAATGTATTATTTGGTAAGGCCAAAATGGCAATTTGGCTGACCAGAAAGAGAAAAATGCAGTTTAATAGTGATGCTGATCCTTTGGATATTTTCAGAGGACTGGTTAAAAGTAGACTGATTATGGAGTATAAGTATTATGAATTGGTGAAGGATACTGAATCTTTATTCTTTTTATGGGGTGTTGGAAATATTCTATGTAAACCCAATGAAGAGGGAGGATGTAATGTATTGTTATAAGCTGATTTTTACTATTTTTAAAGAAATTTTAAAGGAGTATGTATTTTATGAAGTAATGTGATAAAGGTGTATGTATCCTTTAGGGATAAATGAGTTGTAATTAAAGAGATGTTAAAAGTAAAAAAAAAAGTCTCTCTCTCTCTCTCTCTCTCTCTCTCTCTCTCTATATATATATATATATATATATATATATATATATATATATCCATTTTTTATTTTTCCATTTTCAAAAGTGCGTAACATCACACTTTATTGTGATAGTGTGATTAAATAATGTATGTATATGTATATACACTGAACAAAATTATAAACGCACCACATTTGTTTTTGCCCCCTATTTCTCATGAGCTGAACTTATAGATTTAAGACTTTTTCTATGTACACAAAAGGCCTATTTCTCTCAAATATTGATCATAAATCTGTCTAAATCTGTGTTAGTGAGCACTTCTCCTTTGCCGAAATAATCCATCCACCTCACAGGTGTGGCATATCAAGATGCTGATTAGACAGCATGATTATTGCACAGGTGTGCCTTAGGCTGGCCACAATCTCACTAACACAGATTTTGACAGATTTGTGAACAATATCTGAGAGAAATAGGCCTTTTGTGTTCATAGAAAAAGTCTTAGATCTTTGAGTTCAGCTTATGAAAAATGGGGGCAAAAACAAAAGTGTTGCGTTTATAATTTTGTTCAGTGTGTATATGTGTATATATATATATATATGTATGAACTGAACAAAATTATATATATATATATATATTTGTGTGTGTGTGTGTGTGCATTCTATAAGTATTTTTCAGGATCTTTGATAAATAGAAAGTTCAAAAGAACACCATTTATTTGAAATGCTGCTTTTATTGTTACTTATTAATTCAGTGTGTCCTTGCTTAATAAAAAAAATATTTACATTTTTAAAGCAACCTTACTGACCCCAAGCCTAGCTGCATTACTTTCCATCCAATCTCTCTCTTTCTCTCTCTCTCTCTCTCGGACAAGAAAGTAACGAGGGACACATGAGCCTTTTCCTCAGTGTTAATTAATAGCCAATGTACCTCCATGCCATACATTTTAGAAACAGGCAGAATCAGCTGACACCTACACTGACATAACATTGTCCAAAGTGCATTATGTCACATACCACAGTGACTGAGCTATTTGGCTGTTTAAGCACCACGGACAGCAGTTGAGAGCTTTTTCAGAACCACGGACAGCAATTTTTCAGTCCATTTTGTGACTGTGAGGGTGCAAAGAAAAAAAAGCACAGCACATTTTTAGGTTTCTAAGGAAACAGTGAAGAATGCAGTGTTTTTAAAGTATTTTTCTTCATTTAAACTTAAAAACAGCTTTCTGTGTGTATTTTCTTCTTTAGTTGTGCCATATATCTTGTAAATGTGTGTATTACCATTACTTTACCTTTGATATGATGCTTAGTGTTTGTACACAGCAAACAACACAATTAATCAAAACATTCACTTAAGCCATGGCAACTCCCTCACATTTCTATTTTGCAATCTAGTTGCAATCAATCAAAGACACACATATACACACCAAGGGGGAAAACACAGCTTTAGCAATCTTTGTGCACTCTGGTATAAGCTGAATAAATATATCTATATTTAGGCAGTTTACACTGAAAGAAATCTGGCTTATGCACCTTTCAGAAGTATATTAAGAAATCCTTTCGAATTCCCTTTTAAAAAGAGGTAATAAATAGATATAGAATTGAATATATATAATTTAATTGTATGGTTTATGTTTTATTGTCCACTTCATTTGTCAAAGTTGTTTAGTTTACCACTATTGTCTTAAAAATAGAGCCCCATAACATTAAGTAGGCATTTAAATATAACACTTAAGAAGAGCAGTTACCTATTCTTGTATATATATATATATATATATATATATATAGGGCTGGGTGATAAAACGATATCGGTATTTATCGACAGTACACCATTGTCGGTAACGATATAAACATTTTTTGATATAGCTCTTGATATTTTCATTAAAATGCACGCGCATCGCCGTAGATCTTGGGGACTTATCGAATCGAACCAAACCGTGAATTTTGTGAACCATTACACCCCTACTTATTATAGATGTTGATTTACCTCAAAGTTTGCCTTGATTGTTCTTACATTTACACTTTTACATTGCACACATTTTGTAACATTTTATTTAAGTATAAGTTTCTTTAACACTTACTTATTTATCTTAATATAAGACATAAAGAAGATATTTTGTTTACATTTTATTTTGTTTTTGACTGCTGAAAACTTAAACTAATATAATTTGTTGTTAGCCTTAATAATGTGGATAAAAACAAACAAACAGTGTTTTAAATTCAAACTTTTTCTACTTGTCTTTAAAAAAAGTCAATAATTATCGATACTGAACGATATGAAACATTATATTGTGATTTTTTTTTAGCTATATTGCACAGCCTCAGATATATATACTTATATATATATATATACTTTTACATATATATATATATATGTGTGTGTGTGTATACTTACACAGAGACACAAACAAAGTTCCTCCTCAGTAATCTCAAAGCATGCAGCTCCTTGGTTCTGTTACTGTCCCAGAATGCATCATTCTAACAGCACTCTGACCACTCTATTACGTGTTTGTGACAGGAAAACTGCCCACAGCTTCCTCTGCCCACATCCTCTTTGAGTTATTGAAATTCAGCTGTGCAGAGAAAATAAGCTGCTAGTGGCTCTCTCCGTATTCTCCAGAGATATGTTCGTCTGTCCGTCCGCCCCCCCTCCCCTTTTGGTTTATCTCGTGAGTTAGAGGGCAAGACAGGCTGAAAGTTTTACTAATGTAATTGAACAGTAACTCTTGCTGGCTTTTTCTTTCCAGTGATATGATGAACAAATTGTCAGCAGCAGGTCTGGGATATTACTCCAAACCTGACTCAACATTTTTCTTGATTTTCTGTGACCTCACAGACCTACTGTTAAACAAATAACAGTCATATTTTTTTTTTTAATGTAGCGTTTTTACAATCTTTCACAGTTACAATTACAATAATTTTTTGCAGTGCAGATTGTTGCTTTAGCTTCAGCACTAGGCCATTGTAAATTAAAAAAAAAAATTGATTAGCTCTCATTATGGCCTGTAGTGGACATGCAGGATCATCTGTTCTCAACCTACATGATGTCTGCATGACAGAATGGCAGTAGATAATTATTGGCTCCTGGCCCTCCACAGATGTGAGATGGTGTTGATCCGCATTGCACGACTCCAGCTGTGTGGCTAGGAAAGGGGTAGCATCCATATGGTCCGCTTCCTTCACTGCCTGGATCAAGCTAGACGGACCGGGCAGATGGAATCACACACCGTCTGCCCACAGTCACATGTTATGTGTCTGCCAGTGTTAATTGGGCATGGGTTGCTTCCTCCAGTTGAAATGCAAGGGCTTAGAGGTTGAGGCTTTTTTGCCACTGTATCAGTATCTAGAACATTAGATATGTGGGATGGAGAGGTTGCTGATCAGGGAAGAAGAAGAAGAAAGAGAGCAAGAGGAAGAAAAGGGCAGCAAATGTTGTGTAACGACTTTGTGACATCAGAGAAATGTCATTTGTGCTTGGAGTAGGCAGCTGTGCATCTCATAGGAGCAGATATCTCACACTCACAGTGGGCTAATCAATGTTGACAAGACATTTCAAAACTGGAGCGGTGAGTGGGCCGCATGTTCTAAAGTGATCAAATTGGCATGCTCCAGCTGAGCTGTGCTGTTTGATGATGGCCTTTGATGAAGACTGCAGCAGTGAGCGCGGGACTCTTCTGGGGACCCATTCAGCCACTCTACCCTGGATAGATTTATTTTTCTCTCTTTCTTTCTTCCTCTCTTTCTCCCTCTCGCACCCCTGTGATCTGTCAGGATAAATACTATGTGCTGTTGAGCCCTAACCTATTCCAAGATAAAAGTTTTAATTCTCTTTCTCAGTAAAGAGTGCTTCTTGTGCAGTTGGCTTTTTTGCAGGATAAAGAGCGAGGCTCTCCATTTTAAGTGCGAGACAGGTTTAATGCTGCCCCAGGCCCGGGTAAAGTGCTAGCAATAAGATTTAGACAGGCTGGGCTCCAGTTGTAATCTGAGGCAAGAAAAACAGCTTTTCATCAAAGTGGATTTACAGTGCTTCCTGAGCTCAACGGAAAAATCTGAGAACCTGCTACAATGGAATAAGAAACGTGTCACTCCAATTACTAAAGTACAAACAGGTGAGTGAAATACTGTACATTACCATTCAAAAATGTGTGGTAAGGTGTGTTAAATGATCAATTATGACAGTTAAAACATTTATGATGTTACATCATGATGTTTCAATTAAATGCTGTTTCTATTCATCAAAGAATCCTAAAAAAAATGTATCATGGCTTTCACAGAAATATTTAGCAGCACAAGTCTTTTCAACATTGGTAATTATAAGAAATATTTATTTTGCACCGAATCAGCATATTAAAATGATTTCTGAAGCATCATGTGACACTGAAGACTGGAGGAATGATACTGAAAAATCAGCTGTTCCATCACAGGTTAAAAGTATATTTTCAAATATAGTTATTTTCAATTATAATATTTCAAAATTTTCAATTATTCAAATACATGTCACTTTGGTGAATATAAGAGACTTATTTTAAAAGCATAAAATCTTACTGATTTCAAACTTTTGAACGGAAGTGTATGTTACTGTAAAATACTGTAATTGTAAAAAAATGTACAAGTAGATTTCCAAATTACATTCGGACCAGTTTCATACAGTAAGCAGAGTGTTTAAAGTAATTTTAAAAATGGAGTGTGAGTCTTATAATAAATAATAAATGAATGTGGATAAAGACACTGTACACAGGTAAGGTGTACAGTCTCAAGATCACCCCAAAGTCTCAAACCATTAAAATTGAAAAACTTCAGTTTAATTACTGCTGTGCATTTTTAAGTGAACTCAAAATAGTTGCAAAATAACAATATTAGGACATGTCCACCAAAGGATTTTTAGCCAGCTGGAAACTCTTCTGAAAAGGCGGGGAAAATAACTGAAACTATAGTGTCAAGTTTAATGGATAGAAACATTTAAGAGTGCACATGTAATGGTTGTTTTTTATTTATTTTTATTTCTTCTTCTACATTAATTTTCTTAGAAAGCCAGGTGCAGTAAAATTAATTATTGACAAGCTTATTGTGAGCTCACTGTATGGTAAATAAAGACTAGAGTTGTATATCCTTTAGTAGTCCACCACCAGCCTACTGAAAGCACTGATCAGTTGCATGTATTTTCTTCTATACATTTCATATTTTTTGGTATATATATTTCATTGTTGGTTTGATTATTTGTTCCATTTTACAAAAGAAATTGGATCATGTCACCCCAATTTTAGCGTCCCTTCATTGGCTCCCGATCCGTTTTAGAATTCAGTTTAAAATTTTGTTGTTTGTTTTTAAAGCTCTCAATAATCATGCTCCATTTTATATTACTGATCTTCTTACTCCTCTAACACCATCCAGATTAAGATCTGCAGACAAGGCTCTATTATCAATTCCCCGCTCCCGTTTAAAAACTAAGGGAGACAGAGCTTTTTCAGTTGCTGCCCCCCGTTTATGGAATCAATTGCCTTTGGACATCCGCCTTGCACCTTCCATTTGTACTTTTAAATCAAAATTGAAAACATATCTCTATTGCCTGGCGTTTGATACTTGATATCCTGTCTCAATGTTTTGTTTTTGTTTGGTTTTATGCTTCTGTGTTTTTATTTATTTATTTTACATTACTTTGTTCAGCACTTTGGATAGCTACGCTATGGTTAAATGTGCTTTATAAATAAAATTTACTTACTTACTTACTTACTTTACATGCAAGTCCCATGTGCACAGAACTGATGCAGAATTGACTACTCTATGCTCTAACTGATGCAGCTGATGTTCAGCAGTTCAGAAGGAAAAACAATGCAAGGATCACCTATAGTGATTCTCACTCTCAACTGCTCTGACAAAAGCCCATTTCACACAGAGATTCCGGAAAATACACGGATAAAGTGACCTGTGCCCGGTTGCATAAAGCACCTTAAGTGTAATTTTCCCTTAAGTTCGCCCTTATGTTTCCCTTAAACCTAAGGGTGTTGCAGAAAAAAAACCTTAAGTGTTACTTAAGGGTTTCTTTAAGTGAAACGTCATAAACAATTAGAATTTCCCTTAAATGCTGTTTTTTCACTTAAGTAATCCCTTAAAAAGCGTTAAGTGTTGCATAAAACCCCTTAACGGTCATTTCCCTAAATATAACTTAAGGTTTGGAAATCGTAACCTTAAGAGTAATGCGGACAAAAATAAGACGACATGGCTGAATTTATGTAATTTTCGTCTGTCAGCAGAGTGGTTCACCGGGTTGCGGGGGCTCTTTCCCGTCATTTAAACGCAACGGTCAAGCTGTTGGTCAGTTTTGTAATCGTTAGGTCTTAACACTGTACAGCAATAAAGCGAACTCTTCACCACGGTGCGGTAGGCCTACGTGCATACAATCTTAAAAGCGTAGTCTTGCTTAATCTTACCTGTTTTGTTGGCTTCTTTCTTATAAGCGCTCAGCTATTTTTTTGCGACCAAAGAGATGTTTTCGTATTTTTTAAGGACTTCCTGAACCGTCCTCTTCACGTCAAGATTCATTGCATTGATTTTTTCTGTTATTATTTCTTCCTTTTTTTATTTCTTTCTTTTTTTTTTGCTGCAGTTACATTGGGATTTAGTTTGCTTTTCAAAATTGTTTTTCTTTTATCATATTCATCAAGAAGAATGCATTTCTCCTCCTCTGTCCAATTAGGCTTTCTTTTTTTGTTTTCTTTATTCATTCCGATATCCTAGCCTACTTTATTCAATTAAAATGCGAAATTGCTAGTGTTAGTGTTTTGCGTATCTATGGCAACAACAGACGTTTATAACATAAATCCAGGATCGCTGTCGTGAAACACTTAAATGTTTCCCTTACCTAAGAGAACCGTTTAAGAGATTATATGCAACGCCCTTAAGTTATTCTCTTAGGTAAGGGGAAATCGCCCCTTAAGTATCATATGTAAGGGAAAAACTTAAGGTGCTTTATGCAACCGGGCACTGGGATTTGACCCGGGTTCGTTTGACTTTGGTTCATTCACACTGCCAGTGATTTTCCGGAATCAGAGAGTGCGTTCACACACAACCCGTAAAAATCCTGTAAAGACACGTGACATCGATGTGACATGTAATGTCTCAGCAGCGTCTATAGTTTGCTTATGAGCTGCGATTTCCACGCTTGTGCATTTTTTTCTCTGATTCGATCATAAACTAGCGCATTATGTACCGTTTCACGCTGGCGAACGATCCCGGCTTCAGCGCCATCATTACGAAACGGCATTGATTACGGCTTTTGTTCACACAGCGTGCGTTCCGGGACTGAACACGGCAATGTTGCTAGGTCCCCAACCCGGCATCGATCCCGGCATCAATCCCGGGTCGTGTTTGCGTTCACACAGAAGGTGTTCTGGCAATTTCCCGGCAATTACCCGGGATCAACGCGCTGTGTGAAAGGGGCTAGAGAGAGGACTGAAGATAATGGCCTGATTCTTCAGAAATTAATTCACTATCGAATTTGGCACACGCTAATTCTGTGATTTGACAAATTATTGAAGCATGTCAATTACTGCAACCACTCAACCAAGCACAATAGATTCACATGTGCAGAATATCTACATATTTTCCTTCTGGATTCATTGAATTAAATTAAGTAACTTTCAGCATCTGTGAAATTTAACATCAGAAAGTAAATCAATGGCCAAGTACAGGTTGAATGGTTTGTACTGTATGGAGTGTATAGATACAGTATGAAAACCAGTATTCTCCATTAGCCCAGAGTAGTTATTGATACAGAAGTCTCATAGTGAGTGTCTGTGGTTGAGTGTGTTTGCCATCTTTATGTGTGTGAACATCTTCCTGTCAGCCCTCTCAGCATTTAGCCCGGGGGACCAGTGCATTCACGTGTCAGCTGGAAAACTGACAGTGAGAGAATGGCAGGTGCACTAGAGCAGAAAAACATGCATTAAGTGTCTCACAAAAAATGGTGACCATGAATGCTGAACCTTGCCAGTTAGCTGTTAGAAAAGAAGGAAGAGGAGACAATGATTAGACAGATGGATAGATAAGCCAGAGTGATTTCTGAGCTGGATAATGGAGGGTTACCACAGCAATGTAATCAAACCATAGTGGAACGTGTAACAAATATCTGTTTGAATCAGTGAAGACTGATTCAAACTAGACTATCTTTGAATGATTCATTAAAAGAATTGACTCACAAGAGGGATTTGTATGCAAATAAGACTAGATTAGTCACACGGTTTGTTTTTGTGATGAAATCCGATAGACAGCTGGTTTCCTGACATTAGTAATTAGTAATTGAATGTGCTTTTGTAATTTTTATGAGGGTTTTTTTTTAGGGCCCAAGCCCTAAGTGCCAAAGGTTCCTATAGTTTTTCTAAGGTTTTTTTTTTTTTTTTTTTAACCTTTCAAGCATCTTTAGGGGACAAACTGTCAACGATTTTGACAGTTCTTTTACATTTACCCCCTTTAAAAAACATATTGCCTGCTGTACGTGGTTGTCCTAAAGCCACCAGGGTGATGGTGGCACTGGGGCTTGGGTCCGTCAGCGATGGATACAATTTTTTCATATCATACAAGAAGAATAGAACATAAAAAATATACTAGTGCAGCCCACATAACAGAGGATGCTTTGGTTTCAATCTATTGTCTATAGTCCATATAATCTCTAAGGATATCATGTCAAACAGGGCGGAAGAGAGTTTGATAGGCCTTGTGTAAGTATACAGAAAGGGCGTAAGAAGCCTGGCTTTTGTTAGTGATCCTCTTGAGCTTCAGAGATAAGAGAGAATGGTAATTCTTAAAATCAATAAATAAAAAACACAGAGTATGCTCCTTGCACAAAACGACAAAGAGTGAGGGAGAGGTTCGTATTAATGACTCCTCTCAGCTCTCTCAGTCTTAGATGCTGCCTTGAACTACATTATTTATGAACAGGAGCACAACATCCAAATGTAGGGCTTAAACCCATTTCTCCCTTCTCCCCCAGAGCCTGACACTGGTACCTTGGACAAGTAATTCAGAGAATGAATAATATCATTAAGGGTCACACTGTTCCCCTTCCAATATTATTTCTCTGTACTTCACTCTCATAAAGACGGAGTTTGCCTGTTAGGTTAGGGTTGGTGTGTGGGATCACAGGAGCTGTGCATACATTTCTCCCGGGAATTAAGAGATGAAGGTAAAGGCCAGCGATGGCACTTCCTGACTGTATAATCCATCAAAAGAGAGTGAGTTGTCAAACAGATCACCTGATGGGGTGGTGGAGATATAAAGCAAAGAAAAGGAAAGAAAAGAAAAAAGTGGTTTAGTCATTGTGTTCTATTGATTTATTTGATGAAGCCTTACTCTATGTATGTTCTTTTCACAGATCAGTGTGAGTAAACAGAATGCTTGTTAAATTGGCCCTTTGCTAGAGGCTTTACAGAACATCCCAAAAGAATGAACTGAAGATTATATGTCAAACATGTAATGTATTTATGTATGTACGCATGTAGATACATTTTGCTCTCAAAATATCATTGACATTTTATTTTACTATTCATATTTTTGGATCATTTACATGCAGCTGTTTAAAACTATCAGAACTGAACTATCAGATCTATACAAAGCTTTTTCATAGACTTATGCCCTGTCCAAAAAACCCACACTTGCGGTCTTGGCCACTTGAGAGCATGTGCATGTGACAGGAAGTAAGTGCACAATACTGTCCCAGGTCTTAAAAATGCCAAAGTGCAGTGCTCTTAATGCACACTAAACCCAAGCTAGTACTGCTTCGAAGCGATATTCGAGGGTAAGCGTACCCCATCATTCATTATGTTCGGGAACTCACGTGCCCTGAAATTGCGAGATGTCGAGGAAAACATTCCACTGTAAGTTCAATTAATTCCATATTACATATAATTTGGTAGTAAAACATAGTTTGCACATTTAATTGGTGCAATGATGAGTAGGCTATGTGTATTTGCAACTGCTTTTTATCACTTAATTAGAAGTTAGTTACCTCTGTTAGTTACATAGTGACTACTGAACAGACATTTAGAAGTTTATTTTAGAATGCAAAGTATTGAAAATAAAAAAAGCTCTGTAAACACTTTTTTGCAAACACATTGTTTTTTTTTTTTTGTTTGTTTTTTTTTGCAACACTTTAACCCTACTATGTGTCCTGGGTCAATATGACCCCAATCGACTTTTTCGTAGTAAATAAACATGGTTCCCTTCATCTCAGTTGCATAAAATTTTGTGACTTTTTCTACATTATCTATCTATACACACACAAAAAAAAACTGGGCTTGATTCGGTTGTTCTAAAGGTGTGTGAAAAAAAAAGTCACACTCAGTGCCTTTGGGGTCAAAATGACCCCACATTGAAATGAATGGGAAAATCGAAAAAAATTTGTTTTTTATTTTTCATTTGTCAAAAAAAAAATCAATAAATCCAGAATAAATCTGAAAATTTCCATACCGCAATGAAGTCCTGGTACTAGAGCACAAATGCAATGTGGAATGAACATGATCACTTGCACACACACGTGTACACGCACACAAACACACATAAACGTATGACTGCAAAAGAAAGCATTTTTATTTAAATTGGCAAATAAAATCAATAATTCCAGCATAAATCTGAAAATTCTCACACATAAATGAAGGCCTGGTACTAGATCACTAATACAATGTGGAATGAACATTATCACACACACATGTGCGCCCACACACACACAGACACAAATATACACACAGATAGAGAGAGGTGTGACTACAATAGAGAGAATTTTTATAGAAATTGGGAAATAAAATCAATAATTTCTGCATAAATCTAAAAATTTTCACACACAAATGAAGGTATGGTATGAGAGCACAAATGCAATATGGAAAGAACATGACTACACACACATAACATACACACAGAGAGACACACAAAGAAACAAACAAACAAACATGGTGTGACAGCAAAAGAGAGCATTTTTTATAGAAATTGGGAAATAAAATCAATAATTCCAGCATGAATCTAAAAATGTTCACACATAAATGAAGGCCTGGCATTAGAGGAAAAAAAAACAATGTGGAATGAGCATGATTACACACACACACACACACATAAACACACACACACATGCACATGCAGACACACAGGTGTTTACTCTTCACTCCTGTTCATATCTGCCTATAGCTGTTTGTTTATTGTTTTTATTTCCTTTTAAAAATTAATTTCTTATTCTAAAGTTATTCATTTTATACATTTTGATTATTGAAATAATATGAAATTGCAATCAAGTATTTTCTTTTAGTGGTAACTTATGTGGCATTATTGCAAATTTATTTGGTATTACTGCAAAATTTATATAGCATTATTGCAATAACAAGATACTTCAAAAGACCTCAAACAACAACAAAAATAATTCTAAACTTTGACAAAATACTGATTTAATGTATTTTAAACGTTTAAATATATATATTCATAAAAAAAAAGCTCTTATAAGAGCAGTAAGTCACATCCAGAAAAATGAATGGATCTCTATGGGGCCTCTGCTGGAAGTATATGGTAATTACACTTTAAGGCTAAAAATATATTATCTACAAAAAAAGATCTAACCAGCAGATGGCAGAATTATGCATATAACACCTAGATCAATATCCAGAAACAATTCCTATTTAAATTTGATCATCATTAATGTGTTTTTTTCATAAAATTTTAATATTTCATATTTATGCTAATGGTGTTGTTGAGGAATTCTGCAGTAAATAGGTAAAAAAGTACTTCATATCCCCCAAAACACAGCATAAAAATATAGATGAGAAGTAAACGAAAAAAATGATATATAATTTGTATTATTAAAATTTATATTTTTTTGTACAATAGCTCTATTTATGTCTGGGGTCATATAGACCCCAAATACACTGAGTGTAAACAGGAAACAAAGACCATATTAGGGGGTGTGTCCCGTCGGGTAATCAAAAGTTCTATACACACTTGCAGTTTGCCCGCCTACTTGAACATTTGGGCCAAATACAGGAAATACGTAATGCAAGTAGACAAATGTGACCTTGGATCACAAAACCAGTCACAAGTAGCACGGGTATATTTGTGGCAATAGCCAACAATACATTGTTATTAATTATCGATTTTTCTTTTATGCCAAAAATCATTAGGATATTAAGTATATAATATACATTTATATTTGTGAGTTAATGCAGCACAATCGCGAACATAAACGGACAACTTTAAAGGCAATTTTCTCAATGTTTAGATTTTTTTTGCACCCTCTGATTCCAGATTTTCAATAGTTGTATCTCGGCCAAATATTGCCTTATTCTAATAAAATACACCATACATCAATGGACAGCTTATTTATTCAGCTTTCGTGTGATGTATACATCTCAATTTCAGAAAATTTACCCATGTGACTGGTTTTGTTGTCCAGGGTCACAAATTGTTAAGTGCAAAGACCGCAAGTGTGGGTATTTGGACAGAGCATCCGAAAAGAAAGAAAGCAAATGATGGATGGCAACGTTACTAAGGTAGGATTGGTCAGTAATGTTTTTAAGGCATTAGCTTTAACATACACATACATAAGAAATGCATAGTGTATAAAGTAATATATATATTCTTTAATCTTTATTTTAAAAGTAATAATGTATTAATTGACATGAGAACTTGGGTTCATCATGTAAATGTCCTTAATTTCATCATAGAGGCTCATTTTTATCTGTAGTCCCTATTTGTTATTTATTTATTTATTTACTTAAAAATAAGGACAAATGATAGCAAACAAGTTTACACGTGTGTTGTAGCTGTTTGATGGTATCACACTCTTTGTGTGTGTTTCCCCTCTAAAAACTGCACTCTCGTTGTACTGATGACCAAGTCAGATTCTGACATATGCTTCCATGGGTGAATAAAGTGATTTAGATTCTTCTGATGTTTTTTAGATAGATTGTGATGGGCTAGATTGTAACCTGCTGCGCATAAAAAGATGAGATACTTTTATCTGTGACTGATCGCTGCCTCTCACTGTTTATTTATCCCACTCTCCCGTGTATCCCTCCCCATACACATTTAGACTAATCCACCTCTTCACCAGAGTATATTTATTTATTTATTTCTGGGTAAAACATGAATCAAAATGGATTCATCCCTTAGTAGCATAACAATTTAGCTTGTCTCTCGTTTTGACGTTCCCCACCCCCCACCATCATTTCTCTTTCGCTCGCTCTCTCTATAGACCTCCTCTCCAATCTCAACTCCCTTGCGCTCCTGTATATCAGTTTGTTGGGAAGGCAATAAAGAGATGTGACGGTGGAGGTTGTGCACTCAGTGTTTGATTGACAGGGCAGTGTTCCAGGGGAAGTGCAGGGAAATGATCTGAATATGCAACATGATAAGCTCTAATTCATCTCTTCATAGCTAAACTGTGACAGTCTTGGATTACTGATAAAGAGTAGAGTTTTTGTTTGTTTTTTGAGTGAGTGAGAGTTAATTGCAATCAAATTGGAATAATCCATTAAGGGGAATTCTCTGTCTTTGACTAAATCAGAAAAGGTTAATATATATTTACTCAGAATTTTCAAATGACTGAAGTCAGCCCAATAAAACATCCTCTTTAGCCATGACATTAATTAATGAGTACTTCACTCATCTTGTATAAACATTAGCATGAATGAATTTCAGTCTTTTACTTCAAATATCTACTGAATGGTTTTGGATGGATAAAGACATTTTTAGGGAGAAGAGCCAAGCCAGTCTCTTAAGAACTGAAGTCCTGCATTTATTTATTTGTAAAAAAAAAAATAATAATAATAATAAAAAAAAATTAGTCAAATTGAACATTTTGGTTACTACTAATTGCCTACATAGAACATATCTGATTGGAGGCAATATACCACTAAGAGAAAATAAAAATCAAATCAAAATTACATAAAAATATCCTAAATCTTATCTTAAATCTTATATATTTTTTCAAATGTGATAATACAGCAGTCATTCTAAGTATAAAAAGTAATAATACAATACAATTTGGCAATTGGTGAGGATGGAAAATATAGGAGAATAAAGTGACCCTAAAATATATTTGGACACACTTAAAAAAAAAAAAATGTGTCAGTGTAATTGAATTGGGTAACAAAAACATCAACGCAAGCATATTAACTACAGGTCAAATTGATCATAATTAATAATGGGCATGCTGTGTCCAAATAAATCCAAATGTTCCTCTTTCTTTTTTTCAGAATGAAACGCTTATAATGTTAAATTGGGAAAAAAAAACAGTAACAACATCAAAAAATCAATCACATGCATTAATGTGTTAAATTTGACAGGCATATTATAAACATATTAATCAACACATGGTTCCAGTGGCTGTCACGGTTCATGTGTGTCACTCACGTAAATGGCTATAGAACTTGTAAATGTTTCAGACTGATTTATCTGTAACTATCCACTGGGCCACACGCACACGTACTTGTTGACAGGAGAGGAAGTGAGGGGCAGCACCTTCGATTAACTCAGAAGGCACTGAGCACAGTGTTTTAAACAAGACATATGGTCATCTCAGTCAGCTGTGTGGCTGCTCGAACAGACAGCCATTCCTCCATGTCTCATTGGCTTTGGTATTGATGCATCTAGCAGAGAAAACCTGGAAGGGAGGGGAGGGTGGTGTGATGAGGGAGAGATTCCTCCACGGGATATCCAGACACCACCGGTGACCTATTCAAACAAAGACAGACATGTGTTGTATTGCAGAATATAACATTGATTTCAGTAAGTAAAACTATTTTATACAAGGAATACTGTCATTGCTCTCTTTTTATGCATTGAGAAAAGTAGCTTCTCTTTTGATTTTTTTTTTTTAAAGATTGATGTTCCGGGCTATTCAGCTGTTAACTTCTCGTGTTAAGGGTATCAACATATATGGATGTGTCTCCATTCATGTATGTTGCATATCTGTAGAGAAAAGTCTTTAGGACATGTAAAAAGATAAGAACACATTTATTTATTTAAAAAATCGTGTTTTTAGTCAATTATTTGTTTTCTTCCTGGTTGAGTTGTTCAGAACATCATGATGTTCCAGGCATGTGAATTTTTGAAACATTTAAAGTGTGAAACATGCATCAGGAACATGTATAATTTGTCAAGGCAGCCTAGCCGTAGTTGACAGTGAAGATCACAGTGTTCATCTGTTTGATCCATTTATTCCACCACTGTTATGGATGAGAGAGCTGCAGTAATGAAATTGTCTCAGCGGCACTGCATATTACCCATAGTTCCCCAGGCCTTCAGGCGTCGTCTTGCCGAAGCTAGACTGAAAAACATCACATTTAACACACACAATGTTTTGATAAGGTAATTAGGTAACTGCATAAAATAGCACTCGTCTTTGGTTTAGTGGAAACATAACTGTCAGTTTGTTCCCTTTAAACCCGACCTTCACTATATTATAGACAGACAGGAGACAGAAGAGTCAGTCCAACTACAGTGCTACGTCTGAAACAACTTTAATGATTAAATTGCATAATGGCGTATAGCAGAAGTAAATGTACATTGTCAACTATTCAGGCATTATATCTCTATTTTTCAAATGTTTACTTCCTCACATTCAAATTATGCATAAATCAATGAATTTCTTCTTAAACCTCTCCTTCTCATTATGTGTCATCGGATGTAAACAGACATTCTTTCATATATCATTAATGCAGAAGATTTAAATTGTGGAAGAATATTTTATGTAAATGACTCGCAATACATTTGGACTTCAGAAGACTTGGAAAATAGTGCACGAGTATAAATTACTTTTATAATTGACTCTTTTATTTGATTTGAATGTAACAATCACCATCCTGTTATTCATCTCCTGTTTTTTTTTACAGAATGATTACGGAAATATCACAATTTTCTTTTTTTGAGTGAACTATTCCATTGGATTTTTTATATAAAGTATTGACATTTTTTGATATTTTAAAACACATTCTTCTGAAAAATGGATTTTTTTTGCTGAAAAAATTATAAATATGAATTACTTTTTTTATCTGTTTACTACCTATACTGTAGTGTATCACTTGTTGCTAGAATGTACATTTTGCACAATTCATAAGATATGCTTATGTAACTGGCTCATTGTCTCATAATTAAAGAGTGAAATGTTTGCATTCAGTGTGCGCATGTTAATTATCTGCAAGCGCAAGCATGCTGAAGTAATTAGTTTTATTCAGTCCTCATGGTCACTGAGTGTTTGACTGTTGAACTCGTCAGGCGCAGTTGAAATGCCAAAGGTCGCCTCCCTTCTTTACACATCCCTGATTACCACCAGCAATTACCTCTCCATCTCTCTAACTTCTTTTCAATAAAAGTAAACATATCAGGGTCACGGCAGGGTCAGCCTAGGTGTAAATTTTCCTTTTTTTCTCACCAGGGTGCCATTTAATTCATCCATGCTGACTCCGTCCATAATTTAGAAATAATTAGCTCTTCTCGGTGCACTGTGTCTGCAGTTCTCCTCCTCTTCAAATGCACTCTCCTCAGATCAATCACACTAATTGCTTTTAGAAGGACTAATGCTATAAACTGGGCTGCACTTGTTTTACACTCTATATGGATCCCCAGAAGACCCTGTCAGCTTGAGCTGATTTGGATTCCGTGCGAGTCATCGGCAGCCACCATCGCTGCAAAAGGGCAGGTCAAAAGGTTGTGGTAGCAGAGAATACCTACAACCTAAAACAGGTCGCATCATAGCCCAATTTGTGCCCAACAAGACAAGGTGCTTGCTGCACTTACAAGGGCAAGGATTTCATCCGAGATGAAGCTCTTATGGCCAAGAAAGGTCTAGGGGGCGTAGGTCAGCTAGTTCGGCACAGATATTTATCTGATACTAGATTACAATGGTAGTTGGTATAAATTTGGTATTTGCTTTTTAGTACTTCACTGAGATGTTTAATATTCAAATTTCTGGATTTTTGTCTTTTACAAAAAATGAAACTGGCTGTCAACAACCATTGTCAATCAGTGCAGTTGTGTGCATAAGATCCTTTTTGTTGTATAAATGTTGCTTCAGATCCAGATTCCTTTGCAGTGTAAAGATGGCTCTAGATATAGGTGAATCAAAACAGAATTTAAGTGGCTCATAAACAAACTTCAAGAATGCAAAATTACCATACATGTATCATATAACAGAAGTAGTCTGTATAATGAAGAGTCTGAAATTTAAGTCATTGTTCACTGGTTCACTCTCCTCTAGTGGAATAATAACTGTCAATGACGATGAACAAAATTAACGAAACACTTGGGAAGTCAACTAATCCTTTGATTCTCTTAATTTATATTTGGCTTTATTATAATGATTTACATATTTGGAATATGATCAAAGATTGAATATGTGGACTTGTTTGGGAAATTTGGCTATTGAAAATATACAATTCTAACTCAAATGAACAAAATGACTTCTTGTACATTTTGCTGAATGAGATTCAAAGATCAAGTGAGTAAATTCCAAACTTCCCATCAATAATAACCATTGAGACCAGATCATTGAGTTTACATTTACATTTAGCAGACACTTTTATCCTAATTTTACAAAAGACAAACATCATAAGCATTTTATCATAACAGCCACAATATTTGCAGTTCACAATGCCAATACTAAGTATAAAATAGATTAGTACACAAGCTAGAGCATATATTAAATGCAGACAAGAAGAGAAAGATACTGTGAATCCCATCAGATAGATTAGTGAATTGATAGTTTAGAGTAGTTTTGTGAACTGGAGCAGCTGACTCTCAGTTTGTTGGGAAGGCAATAAAGAGATGTGATGGAGTTGAAAAAGATTTGACTCTTTCTGACTCAAATTATTCATTCACAAGCCAGACAATTTGTATTCTCTCACAAACTCTGGATTTTCAGCGAATAACTGCTTTCTTTAACCAGACACAAGGCCACACTACTATGGTTGGTTATGGAGGTTAAAACAACAACTTTAAGTCTAAATCTTGTCAGGCCCAGTGGAAACCCTCATATTAAACATTAACGTAGAGATCTAAGAGGGGGTGGTTTTCTGAAAAGCCACAATTCCGAATGTCAAAGCACAGCAGGGAATGATTGTACATCGCTGCAAGCACACAGACTGGCCTTATGGCACCAGACCCATGTTGTGCTCACCCTTATGTTTTAAAATGCTTGAAACATTGAGGCAAGCACAAAGTTGCTAGCCTTGTGGTGATTGTTAGACCAAGTTACACTACTATAAAATAATAGTGGTTTCACATTCACAATATTGTTTTGAAGGCTCAGTCCAGGTAAATGCAATAATTCTGAGAAACTAGCTTGTTGTACTATTAAATTGAGGGGAAGTTCTCCATATGTGCTGGTTTATCTCTGAGCATTCCCTTTCATTTTAATGGCAGTTGCTCAGCTGGAAGTATACAGCCTGGTTTCTGCCATGTTTGCTCATCATTTGTACTTATTTTTAGACTCACATGTGACTTGTGTTGGGGCAAGTTACTATTAAAAGTAATCTATTACAATATTGCGTTACTCCCTAAAAATGTTACTAATTACGTTACTTAGTTACTTTTTATGAAAAGTAATGCGTTACATTTCTTTTGCGTTACTTTTTATCACCTGTGTTGTGCTTGCTTATTTATTTTTTAACAACAACAAAAAGGTCTATTTTTGGCAAATGTAAAGGCCCTTAAGTGAATTAGCCTCAGGCTGAAGGAAATGCAAATTCATGCCTGTACAGTAAGAAAGCGCAGTTAAAAAAATAATAATTACAAAAAAAACTTCTGCCATTCTGGATTGGAGAAGAATAGAATGCAGGAGATGAAAGTTCAACACGCTTACTTCAGCAATAAAAAAATTAAACACAAATGTGATTATCTAAAGTCATGTTTGCTTATTAGTATGGTTGAAATGGATCATCGAAGGTCAGCAGCAAAGACATTGGTTAATAAAGTAAGATTAAATTCATAAAGTATGTTTGTGTAATTTGATATATTTAATTAGTGCTGGTTTGCGTAATATTCTAAGATTGCATTTCACTGTTTTTATTAATTTTGAGTAATTCTAAATCTTAATAAAACGTCCAAAAAAAGCATGTCTTAAACCAGATGCTAATTTGCGGTGCTCTTGGTAGATTGCATTGGTCATACTGGAAATGATCTGTCTGCATCTGTGTTCTTTAATTTGCGTGTCGTCAGAAGATTACACACAAAACTTTCCACTCCCATCTGTGCTTTTTAGGATTAGCGGTATCACGTTTAGTAAATCTGGCCAATAATATATTAAAACAAGGGTGTGTGTTACTAATTCTACATTTGTTTACTGTTGATAAAAATGCACTGATATCCGTCAGTTCTCGTCAACTTCGGCTATAAAAACAGCTAATGAAGTTACTTTTATTTATACTTCAACTAAAAAAATAGCAGCCAGTTTAATGAGGAAACCTCCCTCGTGCAAATATTTAAAGGTGTGTTTGTGTCATCTTGTGGTTGACAGATATGTTATCCATTTGTCAGAGGTGCAAATAAAATAAGCAACCAAATGTTTCCACTGTGTGCTTTGCACAGTGTCTTGCTAATGTTCACTGGGATGCAGAGAGACATTTTGCTTTTATTGACAGGGAAAGAACAGGAGAATAATTTCAAAAGGTCAAAAATGTACATAAATTAGTCTTTTGATAATGATTCACTCATTAATTGCAGATCTGTGAGGCTTGATTTTCCCAGCGTATTGCAGTGGTTTACCTTGCAAAAAGAGTGAAGTCTCTCTCTCTTAGCCTTTTAGGCCAGTGGGATGGCCATCATCCTTCTCAGCAGTGAAGCCACAGGAGGGGATACGTTTAATACCCATGCTATCTACAGGGCCTGAACAGGATGACCCTCACTCCTATCTTGGGACAGGCAGTGGATTTTGCCCTTAAAGTGTCTTCCCTGCCTGCTCTGACTTCACCCTCATTGTGGTTTGCAGAGTTTAATTACCTTTCTCCGATTAAGAGTTTGTCAGTCGAGTTTGGACCGTTTTTCGGCTGTTGTGGTCTATCATGCCAGGTTGTCTGCTCAGACATTGTTTTTGGAAATCGGGTGCTATTATCTGTTGTCGCCCAGAGCCTGGCACAGGAGGAAGTTATTGTTATGGCTGCTGGCTTTGCCAAGCAAACAATTCTGTCTAAATCCTTGAAATTATATTGCAGACAGAAAAAGCTGAATTTTAAAAACGAGTCCTACAATAGGGGCAACGAAATGTTCTGCTGCGAGAAATGGGAAAACTACCTTGGGATGCTCACATAAATTATCCAGAAACCATTATTAAAGACAATGGGAAGAAGAAGCAGTAATGTGCGCTGGAAGTACGGCATGAGTCATTGCATTCGCAAATAAGAAAAATTACATTTAATGTGTGCTAACAGCTCCGGTGCAAATTTGTTTCCTTCTGTTTCTCTCTCTCTTCCTGGCTTGTCATATAGAAATATGAATCCTACTCTAATGCATTTTTAAGCAGATTCCAAACACTCCATAATGTGTCACTCAGTTGCAATAGTCACTGTTTTTTAGTGTATGTCGGTATGACACTCAGGGACTGATCGTGAACTGAATCTGAGGAAGAATCACAGTCACTTCTTGTTTTGTTCCCTGTCCGTTTATTTAGCTTAATTTTGTGGCGATTATGTCGACATCAAAATGTCTGCGGTTGTCACACGAGGTCTGTTTTTTTCCCCCTCAGGCTGAATAGTTTAATGAAAAACGACATGACGCATGCCTACAATAAACCTGGGCTGCGGAAACCCCGGTTAAGGAATCAAATACATGCAGATGTCTAACAGCACTCTTCACGCTTTGTGTGACAGCGAGTAGAAGGCAAAATTTCCACTAAACAATGTAGGTCTGCGATGCTAAAAGAGTCAAGACTCTCTCGAGTGGCACGATATCGGAATGTACACAACATGCTTTGCCCTTTCAAGTTTCAGTAAATGCTCTGTTAATTGAAATCAATAAGAGGAGGAAAAAACCATCTGTGAAGGGGCAAATCGATGCATTTCTTCACTTTTATTATAAGAAGTAAGGCAGAGGCCATTAGGTTTCATTCACTAACCCTATTGATTGCTGGGCCCATAATTTGTTTCGGGCCCAAAGTAAGCTTTTCACCCCATTAACTTCCACCATGGGTTCTGTGGACTGAGTGAAGCACAGCCTTAATCATCATTACCACCTGCCTGGTCATTTCTGCACACAGTCAGATAAAATCACTCTTATTAGATTCCTCAGTTCTCTGCGTCTACTTATGCCCAGCATTTACATAATTGTCAGTTGGACAACGTAGCATGAGGCTGAAGGTGGAATTATGGGAGACAAAAAACAGGGAGAGTGAGGCCAAAGTGTTGTCTGTTGTCCTGTCCACCTGTCTTGAGTGGTTTATGTCAGAATTTTAGAATGAATCGTTTGAGAAAATGATTCAGTATATATGCAGTAGTGTGCGGCCCAGGAAAATTGACATCCTCAACCGTTATTCAAATATTACTAAAAACATGTTAAAGATTTTGTAAGCATATTGCATAGTTAAGCTTGGAGTCATTTGTTTTATTTGTGATAAGGCAATTAAACATGCCAAATTGTGCCGACCAATTTTTTTTTACTAGGCTGTCATAACGAAATTATGAACACATGCAAAAACAAGAGAGAACCAACTAAATATTAATAACTGGTTATGTTGTAGTCGACATATGCTTTTTCCAGTGAGGTTTTTGTTTTTACATTCTTTTTTTTTACATAGTAAAAAACACTGTAGCAGTTTGCCTTTTTTGCCAAATATTTTGATTGATAGATAGATAGATAGATAGATAGATAGATAGATAGATAGATAGATAGATAGATAGATAGATAGATAGATAGATAGATAGATAGATAGATAGATAGATAGATAGATAGATAGATAGATAGATAGATATTCCATTTTATAATATAAAGCATGCTTTTCTTTTCTTTCACTAAATGCATACTCAGTCAACACCTGAGTGTATACCTGCAATAACTTCTTTAGAAAGATTCACAGATTTATAGCGATCTTAGAGACTTCAAGATGGATCTCTTTGATGGGGCCTTTGAAAGAAATCAATGTTTCTGTCTGAACTTATCTGTCAACAGTCATTGATCTAACAATACGCATTGTATGTGATGAGAGGTGAAGATTCAATCAGCAGCTTAGCCACCGAGTGCCTGTCTGTCATAGTGTCAACACCGCAGTCAGATGCAAATGCTTCACCACTGGAGGAACATCCTTCTTACCCTGCTTAGGTACGAATGGACATCCTCATCAGTCTAAGCAGTCAGATTCTGGGCGAAAGATTGTGAAAATCTTGAATGAATTTGTTTAAAAAAAAAAAAAAAAAATTTTAATAATAAAATACAGCATGATTTTAGTGGAAATAAAGCCATTCTCTTACAATGATTATCTCAATATTCAGGGATATGTCGGAAAGACATTAAAACATACATAGTCAAAGTATTGACAGCATCTACATAAAATGCACATTTACCTAATTTGACATTATAACCGTTTTAATCTGTTCTCTGTGGTCTTCTAATGAGAAGCTGACAGCACATACAACACAAATCAGTAAACTAGTGAAATGTTAATTATACAGGGCAACATTGATCCTGTTTCACTTATGATAATTACTTCCTTTATTAGTCCTATCTGGATTTCATTATTTGCTTTTTAACAAAGTCTTTCTTGATCAATTTTCATTGACTGATAAACATTCTTTCTGTCACTTTTAGTTCTTTCGTAAAGAGTTGTATCTCTGTCAGCTTTAGCATTTTGAGTTGTGGCACATTATGGTGGAGAATGAAAGCATGCATGTTGAAGATTTCATCATCAACTTGAGAGAAATGGCTAAATGTTTGGGCTCTGGGGTTCTGATGTGACCGTCTTCACAAACAACTGATACAAGCTGTTAATATTCCTAAACGGCTTTTCAGAGCTCAGCTTTTAGCAGTGTGCCCTTCTCTGAACAGAAAAAAAAGGTGGGGAACTACAAAGTAAGGGTCTTCAAAATGTCACCTCTTGTATTTAGTTAAAAAAAGAAGTCATAAGGGTTTGGAATGACATGACGACGAGTAAATAATGACAGAATCTACAATGTTTAACTATCCCTTTAAGATACTGGATTATAATGAGAAATGTTACACTTTGGATTTTTACTCAGTTGCTGCTCACCGTAGACTGTGGGTCAATTCAGAGCTTAAACTGTGACCAAAAAAATATGTTATGAATTCAGGAAGTTCCCTTATGTCAAGCGCTTGTCCCCAATGTTGGTCAACATCACGGCTTCATCTGGGAGACAGACGTATTGGACAGAAAGGTCACATGTCAGAGCTTCAGAGAGAGAGAGAAATTAGGAGAGACAGAAAGAACAATATGAAGTGACAAATAAAACGTTTTTGTTTTTTCTGTTG
This sequence comes from Gila orcuttii, assembly GCA_026230005.1. Lineage (NCBI taxonomy): Eukaryota > Metazoa > Chordata > Actinopteri > Cypriniformes > Leuciscidae > Gila > Gila orcuttii. Next base: position 12,987,846 of record JAPDVR010000016.1, on the reverse strand, counting down.
CTTTGGCTATATAAATACATCATATATCATACAGAGTTTTATTTGAGATGTAGTGCTGCAGGCGTCTTTCCATAATATGACCAGGACAAGATGATGTAAAGAAAATAAAGATAGAACACTGAATAAATAAAATGATTATGTCAGTTCTTAAATGATTCATGGATCCAGCTCTTTGAGGGGACAATATTTAGTAAGATTTTTCAGAACATTAGATCTGCAAGAGTGCAGCGATGTTACATAGCAGGATTTTCTGTTGCATGAAATACTCATTGTTTACCCACGTATAAAAAGCCGTCTTTAGTCTTGAATCTCACCTTATATTCATTGTTGGTGTAGTAGTTAAAAATGTGGAATTCTGCTCAAACCTTGGATAAATTAGTGCAGGTGGTTTCAAAGTGGACCTATAAATTGTTATCTGTTATTTGTGATGATTATGTTTTGATTATGATTGAGTTTTATCGCCAACAGGGCACCCATGGTATTGTATTTATCTGGAAGCGTTCATTATATGTCACACATAATGATGTGCAAATCCGATACACAAACTATTTGGGCCATCTGCTAAACAGCAAAATGCTACATCCCAACAAAACAGAAAGAGGATTAAAAATTCAAGAAGCCCATCTTTACTAGCTTTATTTATATCTCCTGTAAGTTGATCGTATTTGCAGATCCACAGCTAAGCTCTAGTATTTGGATTCTGCTTGTCATATGGAAACATATGAATATTTTTAACCCAACCTTAATCTGTGCTCACTGTGTATGTGTGAGTATGTCTATGCAGCTCTCTCTCAGTTAACTCAAGCTGAAGTGGACGGGCGTTTTGAAGGCCCTCAACTGACCCTGTGTGTAGACACGATTCGGGGATCAAAAATCCCTGCAGAGGCTTGTGACATTTGGAATTCTAATGTCTGAGTTTCTAGCAGAATGCTTGTCTGATCCAGCTCTGTCTGACAGCGACAGGACTGGATCTTCTGGGAATGTGTGAACTTTATCATTACCTGAGCTGCCTAATTACTACCAGAACTTCTAATATCATTTATTTGGTTGATATAGTATTGTAAATGTAACAATTTACAGGGTAATACTTTACAATAAGGTTGTATACAGTAACATTAATTAAATTTCTAACATCCAAGTTTACAGCATTTATTAAACATGGTTAATGTTCATTTCTACATTTACATTTAATCATTTAGCAGAGGCTTTTATCCAAAGCGACTTACAAATAAGGAGAGCAATAGAAGCAATAAAACTAACAATAGGACAACAATATGCAAGTGCTGTGACCCTTCCCAGTTTAGTCTAATGCAGTATACACTTTAAAAAAAAATAGATATAGAGTAGAAGAGAAAAGAAAATAATAAATCTACATAAGTATTCATTTCATTTACATTTGTATAAGTTAACAAATTTGATTTTTCTCCATTTTATTAATTAAAAATAATTGATGAACAAACAAAAAAATAACAATTAACAATAGAATATTTATAAATTAAAAGTACCCTAGATTAATAATTGCTGTAAAATGTTAGTTTGTGATACCTAACTCATTTACTAATTTTAACATGAAAAAACAAAACAAACGGCCAGATGGGACACAACAGCAGACATGCATCTGTACATTGACAAATGATTGTAAAATAATTTATTTGGACTGGTGGTCAGTGATAGGCTTATGTTAATCAAATGCCAGCCCTAGATTATAGACATATTTGGCAGTTGGATTTAAGGGATCCTGGGGAAAACAACTGTTTAACTGTTGCCAGTAAATGGAGTAATAGCTTGTGTCAACATGTATAGCATTCAAACACTGATGGATGCTGAATAATTCAAATAAAATGACTTGGCACAGTGATTATTCTGAGCGTTATAAGCCGCTAAGGCTCAGCCGGCAAGTAGTGAGATATTTCCTCTGTAGATTTCGAAATGCCTTTGCTGCACTTGAAGGCACTGACATTTTCTATGGGACAAATGACTTTTTGAGTTTATTCCTGTGCCTCATTGGTAAATAGCAGAGCATACAGTCTGCCAGGACACTGTCACAGCCTTTTACTCACCATCACAGAGGACATTTTCTGACCAAGCAAGCAATGCCATAAAGTTAGGAAGAGAGAGTTGAGCTTAATGAAGCCGCCAGCAGCGCATCAGTATGAAGCACCAACAACATGGAGATTCATTTGGACCTAAGCCAAGAATGTCCATTTTATTGTTGAGTGTAGTTTGAGAGGAGACAAATGTACAAAAAGGAATGTAAAGCAAACAATAAGCTCCAGTGTGAAACAGCAGCAAACTTCAAGCATCAAAATAGGTGTTAAGTCTAACACCACTGAGACAAAGAGCCAGCAAAGCATAAATATTAACCTTTAACATTATAACGCAAATGTATTACTCTACTGTGAACTTCTCACAATTCCCAACACGTGCGTACGCACATGAATGTGTGCTTAACCTCGTTCTAATTTGAATGAATTTGGAGTATTCTTAATGATGACTCATTAAGGTTAGTGATTTGCATAAACCTAACCCAAACTATCTCCATATAAGGGCTTTCTGTACAACCTTTCTTTTATGGCCTTTCGTCACTTTCAGCAAACATGACACTCTCTAAAGATGCACTCTGCACATGCAGCAAGATTTTTGAGTAGTGTGCCATACTCAAAACCAGTTCAAATAACACCATTCATACAGACCCAGATTGCAGATCTCGCATTAGCCAGCTGTACATACACGTATCTGCGTTTTTATGCAGAGCAACCATCTCAGCTCGGGCTATAACTGAAATATACAGTAGGTATGTATATGTATGATACATAGATATTTCATCGGAACATATTTATAAGGCCACCCAAAATGCAATGCATATGTGTGGTTGTAGTTGCTCCTACATTTTATTTCTTCATAAATTAGAATTAGAATTTTAGTACTACAGTTATTGATGAATTTTTTCGTGAAAACATTCGTACGCAGATGTCACACACAAATGTGTGTGTATGCACAGTTAGTAAATTAGACCCACTTCTTACATAAATATATTTTTAGATGTTGTCTTAAATATGTTTCAAAAGATCTTCTACATTTATACACTTTTGGCTATTTTTATATATTTTCTTAATAATATATTTGCATTGTCCAAATATGTAGGCCTATATATATATATATATATATATATATATATATATATATATATATATATATATATATATATATATATATATATATATATATATATATATATAACTTTTGCGCTTACCCAAAACTTAATCCATGCAGTTTACACAACATATATTTCACATATATTTAACAAATAAAGTTTTGCAATATATATATATATATTTTTTTTTTTTTTCTTTTGCTGTATACAGATAGTATCATAAAAATATATTAATATGAAAATACCTCTTTTTCTGTATTTCAGGGGTAGAAGTTCAAGCAGATATTCCTCCATTTTTCAATTAAATCTCACTTGTTTTACGGTCCATAAAGTATGGTCTGCTGTTTTTTGCACGCTCTAATGGACATGTCTATGGGAAAACAATCATTTTAGCTTATCTCTGTTGTTTACTTATAATATGAACAAACAAACATTCATTTTGGAGAGGGAAAAAACATTATGCAACCTGAGTTAATTAACATTTAATAAAGAATCTACAGCAAGCCTATTATCTCATTCGAAGCTTAACCACCAGGAAATGGGTCATTAGGCTCCGCTTTTCTTTTTCTTTTTGACACACAATCACTTTGTGTGTTTCAGATGTGCGTATATATCACTTAATTTACCTCTGCAGGCTTTTCTAACACAAATGCTTAAGTTTTTATTTAGGGACCTTTTATTGATTTTAGTCCAATTAGTTTGTCTGTAAATGTGCCACGTAGTGAAAAGCCATGTTTTCAGCAAAACTAAAACAAAATCATTACTATTTACATCAAACAGGGGCTGCTACACTGTAAATAAATGCACAATATGGGTGTAATATTCTGCTTGCTTCAACTAAACGTGTATCTTGCATTGCACTGTAAATGGAGTTAGGCTCTGTTTAAAGCCAACCACAGTGTTACTCTCAAGTTACTAATGCAGTTTAAACACAAAAAGGGTTCTGCAGACAATTCCATTAACTCTCATCAAACTCTCTGCTAACTGCAGGTGTAGGCTTCCACCAACACTATAACAGAGCAGCATTCAGATATAGTATTAGAAAGCACTGGCAATAATAACTGCTAACAGTGCTTTTTAATGTGAAACTAATCAAACGGAGGAGTGAATCGATTGCAATCATGCCAAAAACCAGACAAAATGTGTATAAGCGTTTATTTATTATAGGCAGACGAGTGGGTGTTTGCTTACTCATCTATTGCTTGGTAATGGAAACACAAAGGTGGCTAAGCTTTGATGGGATAAAGAGCGAGCATTTTATTAGTGTTAAGAACAAAAGTATAGCTGCGAGATGGAAAATATGAAAATGACTGAGAAGATGAGAAAGGAAACAGACCCACAAAACTCATTCACTAATATGTGAATGATAGTTAGACAAATATCAAACTACATCTGAAAGCAGTAGTCTAGTCTACAAGAAGAGTCTGACAGAATCTGAGCAAAATACCTTTAGCTAATTTGTTATTTGTTATTCATTCTCTGTTGACTGTGTTAGTCTCCTTTAAATCTGATGCACAGTGGTGGGGATTTTTTTGTGACTCTTTCTGCAAGTTACATTGTTACACCTGTAGGTGGCGACAAGTGAGTCTTCATGGGTCTTTATTTGTCATTCACCTAACTGATTTGTTCAAAAAAGATGACTCATTCTGTAATGCCACTGCAGTGTGGTGCTGGGTGACGTGCAATGAATAATGGCGTATGAATAATGGAGTAGAAATAGCAGGACAGTCCTTAGGGCGGTGCACCGGCCCCGCGCTATATGAGGCTCCAGCTATAGAGCGCAAATGAACCCACCCAAACCCCCAAATAGCAAGTTTGTCTTATTTTGTAATTCTTCTTATTTTTTTTAATTTGTATTAATTTACTTTGATTGTATTTTGGTATTGTTATATGTTTGTGTTTTTTGTTAACATCGATAGGAGCAGCACTTCAAATTTCATTGAAATTTAAAGTAGTCTTTTTTCTAAACTAAAGAGGCCCTTTTACTCATTTTCTTTTTCTTCTCCCTTTTCCAATTTCTTCCTTCCTTCTCTTCTTTTTGTAAAGTAGCTAAACACGTTTGCTCCTTCGATAATGTCCGCTCCTGTGAGGATTCCTCATTAGGCATGTGCTCTAATTAATCCTCCTTGATTTCCATGTGACTTGCTCTCTCTTTTGCACTCTCTCTACCAGCCCTGCAAATCCTCACATGGTGGATTAATCTTGCTTGTGGGTGGGAAAAAAAGAAAGGAATGTTCACAAGTCATTTACAAGTATTTCATCTCTAATGCCCACCTCAGGAATTGTAACACAGAAAAGACATTTTCATTGTCTGCCCGTATATCTATATATATATATATATATATATATATATATATATATATATATATATATATAACAGCTATGACCTCTGTGACCATCATATGCTTGATCCACAGAAGAAACAAGTATATTTAGGTTGGGTGGTTTTGAGTAAAGGGGGCTGAGCTATACTCTCCTGAGCATAGAAGGCTTATGGGTCTCTTCTATGACTTATCCTCAAGTGGTGGGCAGCCTTTTCTATACCGAATCAATCTCAGTCATTCCCTGTCTGCCTCCAAAGCCCTCTAAAGGCCTTAAAGCCACTGAGAGCCCTGCACTGATGACCTGCTCATGGCTTCCAGATATGACCATCAGCTCCACAGCTAAAATAAGAGACTCTCTCTCACACTTCATCCAATCTCTATCTCCTGTGTATCCTGGCATGATTTCATAAGAGTTCATAGGTATTTGTGGTGCTGTGGGTTTGCAATGCACATAGATCTTTGTATTTTTACATGGACGCTGAAACATACATAACACATTGACAGCATCTAAAACATGATCGTTTTACATATGAACAACTTCAGAGATTTACAAATCTTATAGTTGAGAAGCGGTTAGGTTTAGGGTTGGATTGAGGTTAGGTGTTTAAATACACCTTTTAATTGTAAATTAAACATTTATAATATCAATCTAAAGGTTTTATGAAGCTGTTTACAAAAGTGTGAATACATAAATACCTTTTCAGATTTTGTCAGAACGTTTCAGCATGTATCCAAACACGTATACTACCAAAAGTTTGGGGTCGTGTTTTGTTTTTAAATATATATTTATGAAAGAAGTGTCTTATGCTGTAGTTTATTCCTGTGATTATCCGCCATTACTTCGGCCTTCACATGATGCTTCTGAAATCATTCTAAAATGCTGATTTAATGTTGAAAACATTAATATTTTTCACAAAATAAAAGTTCAAAAGAACAATATTTATTTGAAATTGAATTATTTTGTAAAATTTGAAATGTCTTTACTGTCACTTTTGATAAATGTTTTGTGTTCTTATTAAAAAACATGATTCATTTCTTTAAAATTTTTTTTTTTTTTTTTTTGAAAAATAGTAGATTACCAACAAATTCCTAAGAGATCAGGCTGAATGCCCACAATCCTCTCTGCCCTCATTAAACAAACCTTCAGACATATCCTCCTCGCATCATCCCAAAGTGCATCCTGATAAGTCTGGTGGATGGAAGTTGAACAGAAACTGACTTTGTGGCTTCATCTCCATCTTACATCTCCAGTCTTATTATAATGCGACTGGTTCCCGTTCATTGCAATGGAAGTCAATCACTCTTAACAATAGAATATGTAAATTTAAGCACTGGAGGAAACCATCAATCCTCCATATTGAGTGAGAATGCTGGCATGCAATTGAATGTCTCTCTCATTGCAATATACTTTAATCTTCATAATCCTGGGGTTTGAGGAATACTCTAATCCATAAGCAAGCGTTGCCTTGCCACATATATTTATTTTCAGCCCTCTGTTGGAAAATGGCACTCAATTGGAAGTAAGCGGTACGCATGATGGTGGTTTTTGATCGATAACCTCCGCATCCAGCCACTGATTGAAATAGATATTTGCCGTGGAGTTGTTTCTCTCCATAATGATCTCATTTCATATTCTTGCCTCAAACAGTTCTTCGCCCCCTGATGCACAACGCAAACTGTGCACATAGCCCACCCAGCATAATCGTGCAAGATTGACGGTAGCGAAGGAAATGCTAGGTAGTTAGCTCTTGACATGGGAGATAACCTCATGGAAATCATTACATCTTATCCGTATTTCTCAGGAGAATTTCTACCTACTGCCTTTATTTAGCCAATTTGTGGTAAACAGGCACGGTTTTGTGACTCTACCCGGGGTCCTTCCACATCGATATACTGGAAACAACTATATGACCCAAGCATGACTGAATATCCAGACAATCTGCTCCATCATCTTTCAGACTTTTAAAACAGCTCATTACAAGGCCAATTCAATTAAATTGACCCCAGAGTCAAAATATACTTTTGGGCCAGGTGCCACTCTTTCTTTTATGTAGACAAGATAAACGCTGAATAAAACTCTCTTTTGTGGTTTAGGATCGCTTTATTAACCCAACCCAGCCTAAGGCCAATGCAGAATCTCTTACAGATGGCATAACAGTATAGTTCAGATGCTGAGCTGGAAGAGCAGCAGTTTAATGAAACAGCAGGAGAAGGCTATAGTTTGTCCAGGAAAACCATTAGGCAGCATGGTCAGTGTGGCTTTGAGGCGGTACATATGGTCAAATGACTCATTTTCTAGGAGCTTCTCAAGTCAGCGACAGCTTACACCACAATATGTTCTTCCATGTCAGTCTAACCGGGCATCAGATGGGTTTTTTGATGAAGCACATTTATCTGCTTGTTATAATACAATAAGATTAATAGCTTTTGTTGTTTATCTCATTTGCAGAGATACTGCTGTGATTTCTGCTGCTGAAGCGGTTTTCTGCAAGCAAAAAAAGAAAGAAAAGCATCCCATACACTGTCATCTGTATTCAGAAGGCCTGACAGGTAAGATAGATTTTAATTGTACCAAGGTTCTGTCGGTTGGTAAAACACAGGACTCAACAATAAAGATGGGAAGTGGCAACTGGCTGACGTGAGAGCATTTCAGGCCAGTTGACAGAACTCCAACTTGCCCTTTTGGGACTATTGATCTGATAAATTCACTTTTATGACTTACAAAGTTAAAAGTTTTCTTTTGATGTGTTTTTTGCACATTGATTGTTATTGCACATTCTAATTTCTCACCAAGATAATATCTAGCTGATGTGTACTTACATTATAGCTGAATAATTTCAAGTTTGTATACATTTTTTGTAAAGGAAAAAATATTTGATAAAAAAAAGTGCTGTCAAAACGCAAATCGTAATTAATCGCATATAGCGTTAAAGTTTTTGTTTACATACTATATGTGTGTTTATACTATTATATATATATATATATATATATATATATGTATATATATATTGTCCCTTGAGTAGATATACTAAAATGTTTGCTAAAATGTGAGGGGTGTACTTTTGAGATATAATACACACACATATATATATATATATATGTGTGTATGATATCTCAAAAGTACACCCCTCACATTTTAGCAAACATTTTAGTATATCTACTCAAGGGACAATACTATAGAAATGAAACTTATATATTTTAGAATACTCATTGTGCTGCTTGTATACCAGTATATATCTACTGTCCTCTGAAAATTACTCAACATACAGCCAATATTGTCAAAATAGCTGGCAACAATATATATATATATATATATATATATATATATATATATATACACATACATACATACAATAAAATAAAATCTAATAGTAAAAATGTATCATTACTTTTTTGATGAGGCCTGTAAAAATGATGGCAGGGCAAGTAAAAAGCAGAATCACTTGCCTGACCGGGCTGACAGAAAAAAAAAATCCTTTATTGTTGGGTCCTAAAACTTTAAAAGTAACAGTTTGTGGAAAAGTAGATGGCTTATTTTGCGGCACTCGAACGTGACAAGGGAGTTGGCATGAAATGCCTTTGCCTAACCTTCTTTTTCATATGAAGACTTGTTTCTCCTCTGTTCTCCTTCCTCCTGATCCGCTGTGTCAGTATGACATTTTCTCCCCAAAGGGCACATGTGAGATTAAATTACTCGGAGGTGTCAAACACGTCATCTCCACATGTTTAAATGCCCAGTTTCAAATGCCAGCATCCTCTAGTGGAGCATGGTGCAGCGTTTGTTCTGGCCACTTGCGGTTCCTGTCACGTTTCTGATTTGTGGTTCAGCGAGGAACATGCAGCAGAAATACTCCTCAAAATGAGTGCGAACATGTAGGTAAGAGACCGTAGTGAATAAGTTGCAAGCGTATTGTTTTCTTGTTGTGGTTTTTTCCTCTTTTTTTCCTGTTTTTTTGTTTTTTGTTAAAAAAATCTGATCCATTCCTGAGCCTGTATGCTCTGATCTGTTCCATCCTTCCATTTGTTTCCGAATGTACAGTAGTAGATGCTGAGAGCTCTCAAGCTCCTCTATCTTAGGCTTGTCAGAGGAGTGCCGGCAATTTTGCTTCCTAATTCAGCCATGCAACAATTACACACGTGTCTGAAAGATGTAATGTATTTAGAGAGACCATGACTGGAAGGAAAGTGTGTGTGTGTGTGTGTGTGTGTGTGTGTGTGTGTGTGTGTGTGTGTGTGTGTGTGTGTGTGTGTGTGTGTGTGTGTGTGTGTGTGTGTGTGTGTGTGTGTGTGTGTGTGTGTGTGTGTGTGTGTGTGTGTGTCTGTGTCTGTGTCTGTGTGTGTGTGTGTGTGTGTGTGTGTGTCTGTGTGTGAGTGAGAGAGAGAGAGAGAGAGAGAGAGAGAGAGAGAGAGAGATTTTTTATGTTAAATGCTCTCTGATTCCAGTGGCCGATTGCACAAACTGCTTAGACTAGTCTTACAAGTTAGTCATCTATTTTTTTTTTCTTTAAGACTGGTCATAATTTTTTTTTAATGCCAGTTACATTAAAAGTAGAGTGGTATAATCTGAATCTGACTATCTCTTGACTAACTGCAAAAATTATTTTCTTCCTCAGTGTTTTTGTCTTGTTTTCCAGTACAAATATCTAAACATTCATAAATCAATATGCATTTACTTGAGAAACAAAGACTTGACAAAAGACTTGTTTTCTAAAAAAATTGAATTAAACGAGTTTATGCTTAAAACAAGAAGAGATATCTGCCAGAGGGGTCAGAAAAAGAATCTTGTTTTGCCTTTAAATTAAGTTTATTTTTCTTACTGCATTGGCAATTTTGGCTTCTCATGTAAATGTATCTTCATTTAAGAAGGTTAAGATATTTGTACTGGAAAACAAGACAAAAATACTTAAAAAAATAATTTTCGCAGTGTAGTTGGTTAGATTCATTCTTAAGACACAGTCTTAACATAGTGGCTATGTTTATGCAACTGGCCACCAGGATATAATTCAGATAGTCATATGATAGCATCAGTAATGCTGAGATGAACTTTAAAAACAGGGTTAAAAACAATCCTGCTCACTTTCACGTTTAGCAGGCTTCATCATCACCCCTGCCAATTCCGCCTCTCAATTTTTCACTTTTTACACTTAACAGATGCTGAGGCCCAAAATAACTGGCCTCATGAATTTACATGACACATTGTCTGTTTATTTTTTTTATATTTTTTCTCACAAATCATATTGCTTTTTCAACCGCATAGCAGTGGCTTAGGAATATTTGAGAAATATTACACCCTGTATGTTTTAATAGATGCAATATAGAAGCATGATTAAGCTATTAAAGACACATCTGCCATCCTAATTTCTTTTTAATTTGAAGAGGACTCGGCTGCATTCTGTGCTAGCTGATCTGATGGTTTAATTAAGTCATGTCCATAAGAGTGATTACAGAATGAGAGTGGAAAACCCCGACTGCTCCAGAAAATACTGAGTCGCTGTGTGAACTCTTTTCAGATTGACCGCCTCCACCTCCCAATGCACCTGAAAGCTACTTTTACACTCGAGACAGCGTACCACACGCCTGCAACTCCTTTCAACACCGGTCCCGCAATCAGAATGCTTGTGTCGGGATAGCAGAGCACTTTTCGGCCTTGATTATTCACCATGTGTGGCGTGATGGCTCATATTTGTGCTGATTTTTACGCTTCACAAGGTGTAGGATTTTTGAATGGTCTTTAGAAGAAATTGTCTAGGTTCCACATCACAACACTGTAAAGATTATGTTATTAAAGAGCTGATTCGCAGGCATTTGTGTGGCTCTGAAAGTGGTAAAGTGGAAGATCAGAGATGAGTCTTGCTGAGAGACTCCAGCCTTATAGCTTTATACCTTTGAAATCAAGGCACTGTCTGGTTGGCTGACAGGTAGCCGCAGCTTTGTGAAACTAGCAGCTGATGGCTAGATTGAAGAACTTTGTCCTTCAGATCTGAAGAGATGTTTCTGTAGGGCAAAATAATGCAAAGAAAGGAAGCTGAAATCTCATTCAGTGTCAGGAGCTCTTTGAAAACCATGTCAACTTCACAGCACAATGAAAAAATCTCTGTCACAAAGGACAGCTCTGCAACGCTGCTACGTGTGGTCTCACTATTAACTACCTGATATGAAGGTTATATGAAGGAATGATTAGTGCTGACTGATTGCTGAATAGAAGTGTGACAGTTATCCCACTACGGGTTGTCTTTAAAATTCTTTAAGTGAAGGCTACGTTTACACATAGCCGGGTATTTAGAGAAACGAATATCAATAATAACATCGTGCACACAACCCGCATAAATACGCCGCGAGCGCCATCATAACTCTGCCAAACCTATGGGCGGCAGTGTAGGGAGAAGGATAAAGCCATGCAAGCCAATCAGAATCCTGAAATCTACACTTTGGCCGGAGTTTTTAGAAATAATCGGTTTCTGTGATAAAAACGTGGTTTTCGTGTAAATGAGAGGCCAAACCGCAGGGAAATATCTGTGTTTTCCCTTCGTGTAAACAGGGCCTTGTTCTCTGGTTGTGTAGTTTCATGTTGGTTTCATGTTCTACTATGATCTTTTGACATAGAAATAGCAGGGGTGGGGATCTTTTGATACCTCGTGATTCGATTTAAATTGATTCTTGAGGTCACAATTTGATTAAAAATCGATTCTTATCAAATTCGTAATATTATAAAACAAATGCCATTTAAGCTGACTGCAATCATTACACACATGACTGGCAGTATTCTGTTATAATGCAAGGCAGACAATTTTATTTTATTTTTGATATTAAAAATAGAAAACAAAGAAGCAAATTGCAAAAAAAAAACACGACAAAAATGTTTTTCCAGTACAGTTGCTTAGATTTATTTTATATGTAGTAAGAAATACCACAGAAATTAAATAATCAAATGTATAAATAAAACACTGTATAGTCTTCACTGTATGAATTAAATATAAATTGATTCATATCAAAGATACAAAAGTGATTCAGTCAAAAGCAGTGAGTGATTTTTTTATTTATTAATATTTAATGAAACAGACGGCAACAGTTTTTGAGGTTGCTTTAGTAGTTATGGCTGAACTATCCCTTTAAGAATGAGTGTATGGATCTAATATACTGTTACACATCTTATTTTCTCCTAACTGTTTACGCTCTTGTAGGACATAACAGACTGTGTTTATGTGTATACTCCACACATTGACGATGTGCATTTTGACATAATTGTGTTTATTTGACCATGCAAGTGCAATAAGCTGTGAAAGAGAACTGAATCCTTACTTTTATATTGAAACATTTTACATTTACATTTTAGGTTAGTCGTCATTTCTCTTTAAACACAAACTTCAGTCATGATTGTAAATAATTAATTCAAGAATTTGCCATATACACTTGGTAATTTAATCAGATTTGTTATTATTTTTACTAAAATAAAGATATCTTCGAGACCACCCTAAGTCTGTTAATTACTTGTTATAGGGGGTCTGTAATGCCTAATATGTGATCCCAGATCCCAACCCATTATGTCAATGGAATGTCCCCATAAAACATGGAAACTCAACGTGTGTGTTTGTCTGTCTGTCTGTGGGGCAACATTAACATAATCAAATGTCGAAGTAAATAAACTAAAACAAAAGAAGCAAATACATTTTTATGAGAGATGTAAATTAAAGCCTTGACAAACACAAGTTGTTATACTGTGCAATGTGGACAGGCACACACACACATATATATATATATATGTATGCAAGTATGAACATTTGAAGAATACTTCTAAATCTTAATTATCAGGAAGCACAGTGTTACCTACTAACAATCATAAGATCTACATCTGAAACCCCCTCTTTCTCAGTAAAGAAAGATGTTTTGAATGGTGCTGGACCTCCACAGTCAGTAAACGGCTAAGTATTTTCAGCTTTCAGCACCATGGACAGCTCCCGTTGTTTGGAGGAGAGGCTCTTAGACTTGTCTGTGCTTTGGTTTGCTGACCCGTATGCACCTTACAGAGGGGGGCATAAAAATAACCTGACCTCTACACCTAATAAACACTATGAACACTTAACTTGTTTTTTTAGTGCTGCTGGCAGTTGTTATCCAACAAAAATTTGACCTGGTAGCATGGTACCTGCTGCTTTCAACTTAAGTTATATTAAGTTTGCGGTTGAAATCTGTCATATTCCCTACATGTGTGACTGCATAGTATTTGAATAAACTAATAACAAATAATCTCTCTCTCTTATTTCCTTTAGCTCTCTCACACACTAACATTTAAAAGTTTGGGGTTTGTAAAAATGTATTATTATATAGAGTTGTTGTGCTCAAGGCTGCATTTATTTAAGTTTAAAAATACAGTTAAAATATTATTACAATTTAAAATAACTGTTATATATCTACTACATATATATAAAAAAAAATTCTGTCATATATTAAGCATAGCGTCAGTTCTGGCAGGTCACGTTAGTCAAGCTCGCATCAGCTGACACTCAGCTGGTCCACGTCTATAGGAATACGACGCATATCACTGTGTACATATATAAGCGCCTTCAGTATTATCAGCAGCTCTCGCGTTTCTAATTACCCTCCTCCATCTCCAGCTCCTCCTCTCGTCCTGTCAGTATGGCATTCTGATCCCCCTTAAATCAGAATAAATTCTCGAATTATGTTGTACTATAAAATCTTAAATTAATGATATCTGCAATACATTCATGCTGGTTCTGTTCTGTTTACCCTAAGGGGGGTTATTGCTGCTCTCTCTGCTCTTATCCGTAGGCTGCATGAATGCACAGGGAGTTCTTGCCCAGAACAGAGCCACACCGCCAATCCTAACTGTATGCAATTGCCAACCATATTTGACGATAGTGGTCCTGACAGAAAAAAGCTCAATTTTCAGCAGCCATTACTGTGACAAGTCTCCAGTGCCACATTATATTTCTATTACATGTATATTTATTTTTATTATTATTATTATTATTATTGAAAATGGTTGTGGTGTTAATGAAGTGTGAAGAGCGTTGAAATGTTTTTTTCCAGGGTTCTTGACCCTTCTGACCCCAAATATTTAAACCATAGCAGACCAGGTATGCTGAATGTGTCAATTTAAAGCTGAAGTTAGTAATTTATCTGATATTAAAATACATTCCCAAAGTAATATGCAGAGACAACTATCAGTATGTGTTCAGGAATTGTATTTTATTTTATTATTTTATTTTATTTATTTGTCCAAATAAAGAGGCACTTTTTAATAAAGGAACAGATGTATGCTTTCTGCAGCAGCAGTTATGTAACAGAACTGCTGGATGAATTAATTTTAAGGATAAGGGTTCTTACTTGTACTATAAATGCACCAGCCCACTATGAAACAATCACCCAATAGGGCAATTATTTGGCGACCTAAACTGAGGTTAGCCATTTCCATGGTTGCATGAGTCACTTACTATTTATGATAATGCATTTATTAGAATGGGTCATTTGCAAGGCAGAGACGTTGTGCCCACTGAGCTGGTTAATGTCCACATGACTCCCCACTCAGTACTAGAGACCCCTCATCCTGAGTAAATTACTATTTCACTTTTCATTTATATAGTCTAGCACACTGTGCTACCAAGTGCCCCATTCTGCTGATGAGAACTGCATAATGGCTGCAGCTATGGGAAAAGAAAAAAATAAACAAACAAATAAAAGAAAGACTGACTGGTAGCTGATTGGGTCACAAAAGGGCCCAGGCGGTCAATGATCTCTCAAGGCAGTTCATTTGCTTATGAAGAGATAAGAACATTGCAGTCTGTCATCGAGCGCATGTGTCATAAAACATTGAGTCACCGAGAGCTGAAGTTCATGATGCCGTCGGCCTTGCTGACTGATGGGGTCATGTCACATCGTTTACCAGGGGCTGACTTTACATCTAGACATTAAACCACAATTGGCTCAGTTAATCGGTGACATGCATATTTAATACTTCCATTTGCTAAAGGGAAATTCTGTTCGCTAATAAGGAGACATAGATAGTCCGACATTACATATTTTTTCAATTTTTAGCCCAGTAATTAGGATAAAAAATCCAAGAATTAAATCGATAAGGTTGTTTTGTGTTGCTGGTTGTGACTGAGTGGTTGCACCGCTCAATTGTGAGATTTTCATTGTTTACATTTGCACAGTTCATTGGACCTGGTTAGCAAGTAGTAGGTATTTGTAAATATTATAATTTGATAGATTCACCAGTGGTGCTTTCTTTTCATTTGGTCATTTGCTAAAAGGGTTTATGTTTTTTTTCTGCATTCTGCTTTTAGTTTAGCCCTAAAATAAAACTTTTTGTATTTTTTTTTTTTTTACAGTTACCACACAGTATAATCTAGCACACTTGTATTAAGCCATGTATTAAGTCATGTTTACTCACAAACATAATATCAAATATGTTGCTAAAACAATATTATTTTAGCTTATTTATTTATTTTTCACTGTGGATGCACTC
This sequence comes from Gila orcuttii, assembly GCA_026230005.1. Taxonomy (NCBI): domain Eukaryota; kingdom Metazoa; phylum Chordata; class Actinopteri; order Cypriniformes; family Leuciscidae; genus Gila; species Gila orcuttii. Next base: position 12,971,882 of record JAPDVR010000016.1, on the reverse strand, counting down.
TCCTTCTTTTATATTCCCAGTGGAATTACATTGTCATGCCAGCATCCCATTTTTTATTTTTGACAAGTGTGAATTGAACAGGTAATTGTATATTTCTTTTTTTTTTTTTTGCCCTCTGCTTTTAGTGTGTCTCATTTTTCAGTGCCGCCAAGCTCTCTGTGTTTCCATTAGTAAGAACACAGTGCATTACAGACCCCATTATCACATACTAGGAAAGACTAGGCCCATGAGAACACTTCCTTTCTCTCTCTGTCTCATTCTCTCACTCTCTCTCACGCATGCACACATATCTATATATTTAACAGTTAAAAATTAATTGCATTCCATAAAAAACATTTTGGAGTTATACTTTATTTTAGCGTAATAGTCCGCTTTAGAAAATCTGCTAACTATAAGTAACTTTGCAACTACATGTCAACTAACTCTTATAAGGGCTGTTTTACACTTGAAATAGTTAACCCTGTGTCATTCTAAACCCAGGGGTAACTGAATCATGGGTTTTCTTGCCTCGCATTTCCCACTGCGGAGCAGTTTTCCGTAAAAAGCGGTGCTAACCCTGCTTCTAAATTACAAGTGTGAAATGTTCCTTTACCTGGGGTTTAAAGTTGTGTTTAGAACGATGATAACCCAGGGTTAAGTGCAGTGTCAAAAGCCCTATTGTAACACATTTTATTCTTTAGGATAAACCCTGTGAAGTGCATCATCTCGTTTTCAAGGGGGTCCTAATACACAAAAGTTTGATAACAACACAACAACAACAATCACATCATTCAAAACAACAAACACACCACTACAAAATACAAACATAACAATATAATCTAAAGTAAGTACAGCATGTTTCAAAACAAAGAAACAAACCATTTTTAAACATATAAAACAAAGTTAAAGATTGTACATTTAAAGGTAGATTATTCCAATCTGCAGGAGTCTTATACCTACATGCTTTATTCCCAAATACTTTCTTAACTAGAGGAGTAAGAAAAAAATAATAATGTGAAGAATATCTTAATAAATATGATGAGGAATATGATATCAAATACTGTCGCAACGAAATAAGGGTAGTTAAAATGTACACATTTGAGGTAAAATGCAACCATTGAGTGCACAATTTATCGTAAGCTGTAGTTGTAGCTGTAGTAAGAGGCAAAATATTCGTTTTAGATGCATTCTGATAAACTACAGGTTATAAAGAGAGTTTTTGTTTTAACATTAAATGTAAAACATTTACATGACTCTGCTTGAAACCCTATTCAACCTCTGTTTTTTCAGGAATGATTTGTATCTAAAACCCTCCTGCTTGATAACTCAATCCTCTGCTCTCAATATATCAGTGTGAGCTAAGATTTAGCACAGGGGTGAAGGATGTTTTTTTTCCACACACACACGCGCACACACACGCACACACACACACACGCGCGCACACACAAGCACACACACACACGCGCGCACACACACAAGCACACACACACACACACACACACACACACACACACACACACACACACACACACACACACATACAAACAAACTCACACACACTCCTGGTCAAGAAGATAAAGGTAAGATCACAGCAGAGATTGACATTTAAAGGGGTGGTAAAATGGCATTTTCACAAGATGTAAAATAAATCTCTGATGTCCCCAGAGTGTGTGTGTGTGAAGTTTTAGCACAAAATACCCCACAGATATTTTTATATAGCATGTTAAAGTTGTCACATTTTGAGGGTTTGCAAAAACGCACCGTTTTGTGCCTGGCCCTTTAAATGCAAATGAGCTGCCTCAGAGGGCGGGGTTTCAAGAGCTCTTGTGTGTTAGCAGAGCGATTACCTCACGCAGACACACTAAAATGACAGAAATTGTTCTGCCTTTAATGTTAAAACGGAGTCAGACAAAGATGGAGAGACTCAAGAAGAAGTGACAACATGTAGATTGCAACAGGACGTCTCTGAATGGTTAGTTGATGAATTTATGTTGCTGATGTGGAGTTAACTATCTTCAATTAGGATATTCTGTCATGATAATCTATAAATCGTATAGGAACTGTTGTGAGATGCACACAGAGTGACTTTCTATTGCATGTGAAAAGAAGGATGCTAAAGTTTGAGCTGACTCACAAATACACTCTTATACAACAACTTTTCCTCTTCTCAACATGGACTGCGTGTTCCCGCGGGCGGGGTCTATGTACATTTTAGGGTTGCTGATGTCACTAACCCCGGAGGAATGTCATGTAGTCCCTACCAGCCGTTTTTTGTAGTCCTTTTCTTTAAAAGCAAATATCTCCCTTTGCTTTGAACTTTGAGCGTTGTAACTTTGCAGATGTTGTTTATGCTCAAACAGCAACATTTCACACTAGCTAAAGTTAGAAAAGTGAAATCATACTTTACCACCCCTTTAAAACCATTTCTTTATGTCTGATGATAGAAGAGATGACAAAAGTACAGCAATACTGTGAAATTGTATCACTATTTCAGATAACTATATTATATTCATTTAAAACAATGGATTGCTATCAATATAGAAACATTTTTTTTATATTTGTGTGGAAACCATTAAACACTTTTCTTCCAGATTATTTTGATAAATATAAAGTTTGAAAGCATCATTCATTTGAAATAGAAATATTTTGTAATTATAAATGTCTTAATTGTGACTTTTGGTCAATTTAATGGTTTCACTTTATTTTGATGGTCCCTTAAACACATTCTGTTGACTCTAAATAAGTGTTGGTAGAATATTAGTAGACTGGTAGGGTTAAGGTTAGAATAAGTTGACATGTAGGCTAGTTGCAAAATAAATTCTAGTCAGTATTATGTCTGTTAAAGGACATCTCAATAAAGTGTTAGCAGAGTAGACAGTCTACTAATAGTCTAATGAGAGTTAGTTGACATGTAGTTGCAACAGAATATTCAAAATTCAACAGAATATTGTCAACAGAATATTCAAAAGGGACCATCAAAATAAAGTGTTACCAAATGTATTTATTTTAAAAGAAAAATCTTAAGTCTTGTAAATAAAATGATATAATTCAGCAATATGCATTTAGGAAAAAGCCTCTTGATGCAATATTGTTCAATAATGTCTTGATTCAAAAGTATCCACCCCATTAATCCAACAGTTTTTAAGAAATATGATTTAGCTGACAGTATTTCCATAGTTTGGCCTTCACCGAACTGAGGAATGAATGTGGAAACATCCATTTAATAGGCATCTCTGCTCTGATAAGAGCACAGGTGCCATAGCTTAGCAAGAGCTACTGTCTGTTAAATAAGATTGAGGGCAGGTGCTTTGAGCTGAGATTGCTTTCGGGAACAGGGCGTTTTGTCTACTAAACAGCTGTCTGGATTTATTCCTTTCATATTCATGAATTTTTTATTAATGGTTAGCCAGGGAACACTTTGGTACTCCCGTAAAGTATTCTGGCTTGATGAATGCATATATGGACCTGGAAAAAAAATCAGAGCGATACATCCAAATAAGCCAGCAGAGTTAATGTCAGCTTATATGTCACTCAGCTGCAAAACCTCCTTCGAATTTACTATGGGAAGTAAGGAAGTCCCTTTGCAAAGGAATTGGTCCTTTGATCGGTCAAAGGATAGGAAGGAAATGTCTGGTGTAATACTTTTTTGTTGATGAAGGTGATTTATTGAATACCCATGCCAAAACATATTTTTACTTCATAGATATAATGATGTAACAAAGCATTCATTTATTGACAGCCCAGCAAACAATTATCTATAAAGTTCTTTGGCGTAGGCCCCATCCCTAGTTCATAATCCGAGGGTAGCGGATCTGCATTTCCTGCCTGAAGACAAAGGCAGGGGCGCAGCCGACCCCCCTGGGAGGTATGGACAGGACCATCCTGGTGGTGGTGGGGAGGATGGAGGTAGCTGTCGCGTCAGCATCTGCAAACTCAAACGTGTGTAAGTACCAATCTTTTATACAGCGAGTATCAGGACGTGATTGGATAGATGTGAAGGTAATAAGTGACGTAGTAATTAAGTCTTCCTGGCAGAACTTTATGCTAAAGCTTTCATTTCCGGTTATATTTTGACTTGAGCTTGGTTCAGCGTGGTACAATTACAAACCATTCTTGGCCTGGAATTCTCAGCAGGATTGGCTAACAGTGTTGAACCCTGCTGGTAGAATGCGTGTAGTGACCTCGCCACTCAAGGACTGGTCGTTTGTCTGTTGTCTGGCTAGCAGTTTTTCTTTAGCTGGCCATTTTAAGGGTAGTTAATGCAAGTTAATAATAAAATTAGAAGAAAAATCTGATCATCCTCCATAATGCAGTTGCTATTTACATCTCATAGCATCTGTAACCCCTTGCCTTACCAAAGTAATGACTGACACATTTGTATTACATTCCAAAGAGCTTTATTATAAGCCCCGCTGTGAAAAATGAAACCATATCTGTACCGGCTGGGCTGGATCTGCACAGAATGGAATGGTTAAGCAATGAGAACGGATTTGCCCAGTGGTGGAAAAGCAGCTTTTGTTTTAGTATTTGAATGTCATGTATAAATGACTTGTGAGTCTTACCAAATATACCATGTTTACAGACAGAAAAATCATTGCTCAAAAAGTTGTTAATCTTAGAACTGACCTCTCGCACACTATCAAATAAAAAGAAAAGAGAGATAGAGAAATGGAGAGCAGTAGGGAACGAGAAAAGCCTGGTGAAGTAGTGTCCATTACATAGAGTGAATGGTGATTCAGTCCCCAGAGGTTGAAGGCTGAACGTCTGAGATTATACAGAGAGAGGAAAGTGTGTTGTGTTTGAAAGTTAGCTGCTAGGGAACAATAACCTGCTGCTGTAGCAATCTCAACCAAAGTGACAAAACACCCCAAATAGTGAAGTAATTGGAGACCGTCTATTCATCATGGCAACAAGACATTGAGAGAAAATGCCTGCTGTTAGGAACAACTCTCTGTGTCTGTACTTTGCAAAAGTGTGGCAAAACTAAGCTAGACTAGATCATTTTACTGCCAATTTTTTTTATTTTTTTGCTCAAAATAACTTTTGGAAAAAATCATAACATAACAACGTTTATCAATGTTAATGAAGGTAAAGTTCACCCAAAAACTTGAATTGTCATATTTTACTTACCGCCATCAGTACCAAACATAGATGACTGTCTGTCTTCTGTAGAAAAATAAAAGATGATATTTTAAGAAATTTCTCAGTGCGTTATTTGTCCATACAATTTGGGTCATTAGGCATTTTCGGACAGGGATGTTGTTTCAGGATCTACAAAATATGTTGGTTTCTTTCTTTAGAGTTTTGATATATATTTTCTTCATATGTATATGGCTCAGTGTGTAGCACTGTCGCCTCATAGCAAGAAGGTTGCCGGCCAGTCTTACTATGCAGTAGAAAGAAAAAATCCATGACAGCCCAATTAAATAATATTCAAAAGTTCCTTTCTACAGCTTGTTTGTGTTTGAAGTCCGTTGCTCTTTTTTTGTTGTTGTTGAAGCACCAGACTTTTCCGTGCAGATTTGTCTATTTATTTGTTGTCATACACAATTTACAACCGGCCCGCTTTTGTTTGTATGCGTGTTAGTCCACGGGCTTGCTTGGATGGCGTGTATGTGCTCGGCTGCCTGTATTAATTTTTGGCTGGATTAGCTGGCTATTTCCTGCTTGCAGTGGAATACTGAGTGGAGCATCTCAAGACCAGTGGCACACTCGGAGACGTGGCTGTTAAATGACATCTGTTGTGACATCTATTCTTCCTGCTGTACAGACCTCCCATTCGATCTCTGATATTTGCCTCTTTGTGGTCCGTTAGACTTCTCACTGTGCCATATTGTGGTTAGATAGCCTATGTTGTGCTGACGAAAATATTTTTTCTCTCTCTCGCTCTCTTTATCAATCCCTCCACCGCCTTTTTAGCACCCCACTGGTTTGTGAAAGGTCAGCTTTCTACCGCTTGAAAAATCTGGATCTCAATGAAAACAACCCACAATAAAACATGGTTTTAAACAGATAATGTAATTTATTTTTAAATGTTAAATACTTTCTGCATTAAGGGAGCTAAACCAACTGTCTCACTGTGAGCTAAAATAAAGAAACAGAGAGAGACTTCATCATGGACTTCATCGTCTATTTTACATTGGTTTACGGGCAGCTCCAGCTAGATGCACAGAGGTATAAATGTCTCATAAATTGTTTGTGGAGAAACTGGGTATTCAAAGCGCAGTCTTAGTTAATTATAAATCTTTTAATCCAGTGCTCCATCCTGCCCTGTTGAGGGGTGATGCTAAGTGATGTTCATCCATCACATTGAGAAACGGTAGAGGTCACAGAAAGCCGTTCACCATTTCTCATATTTTACTGCTGCCACAGCTTGCACTTTTGCAAGAACATTTTTATCTATAAAATGCCAATCAAATGGATGTATGTATTTGCTGTTTGACAGCTTGTTATCAGGGTGGCTCTGACAGGGACAGGAAAGAAAGGAGGATAAATACTTCCTTTTTTTTGTCTGTTGCACCTAGCCATGTATAAAATCTATCACCTAGCCAAGCAGTTTGCATTTACAAAACATTTGTGTAAAAAGGGTTATTCTGAAGAGCTCAGTGAATTAAAGCATGGTAATGTAATTGTATGCCACCTTTGCAATAAGTTAGTTCGTCAAATTTCATCTCTGTATGATATTCCGTGTACAACTTCAAGTGGTATTATTGGAAAGAGGAAGTGTTTAGGAACAGCAGCAACTCAGCCACAAAGCGGTCGGAAGACCATGTAAAATCACAGAGCGGGGTCACCGAGTGCTGAAGTCACATGGATTATAAAAGTGTCTTTTCTGTTTGGCAGTCTGATGGGCTAGTCTGGGTTTGGCAGATGGCAGGAAAACATAACCTGCCCGACTGCTTTGTGTCCAACTGTAAAGTTTGGTGGAAGAGGGTAATGGGATGGGACTGTTTTTCAGGGGTTGGGCAAGGCCCCTTAATTCCAGTGAAGGGGTATCTTAATCTTTCAGTATACCAATATATTTTGGACAATGCTATGCTTCCAACTTTGTGGGAACAGTTTGGGGATTTTTTTATGTTTTTTAAAAGATTTTTTCTGTTGCTTTGTTGATTGAGATTTTGAACCCAGCTGTTAGAATACCCTTTTTATTTATCACAGATACTCACCTCTTCCATCAACAACAGCAGATGGTGTGACAGGCGTCTGTGTATGTTTACATTAAGATTAAGAACTGAGCCTTCTGTGAATACCTACTTTGTATTATTACAGTTAAATGCCTTGATGACACATATTTCAATGAAAATGTCAGACTTTGATGTCAGAGTAATGCGTCAGGTGCTTGTAAACAGAAATGTGATATGAACACCAGGGTAGGGCACCTACGTTGGGGTCTATTACAGGGGATCCTCTCATGATTTCTTGAGCCACGCTGGTAATAGTAACTGGTAATTTCCAAGCTACTTCATATGTATAGTAAAGATGTGCAGTAATGTGTAGAAATAAGCCAAACATCTTACTGTAAAACACAACATTTATTTATTTATTTTTTAATTCATTCATTCTAATTATCCTTTTTATTTATGCAGAAATTTTAGTCAAAATATATTGAGGTAGAGCTACACAAATAGCATAGTTATGTAGTCCAAGCAGAGGAGTACACAATCCCGTGTTTCTGGACTAATATTTTTTTATGTACTAATCTGTATTCAAAGTAGGGATGCTCATATTGACCGTTTAACCGTTAACTGAAAGTAAAAAATGTAACCGATTAATACCTCCAGTTAAACGATTTAAAAGTTAAAAGGTTTTTTTATTTTTAAGGTTTTTTTTGTTGTTGTTGTTGGCTGCATGGTTAAAAACTATAATACTATACTATAAAAAAAATACTATATAGCCTATATTTGTTAACTCACGGGGCGCGTCGACACGCACAACCACACGTGCCTACAGACATTTCGCTGAGCAAGCAAAATGAAGCGAGCGAAAAGAAGTACTGTGTGGGACCATTTCGACAGAAAGGGCGACGAAGTAACTTGCAAAATAAGCTACGCGGTATTAAAATACAGTAGTACAAGTACAATGCAATATCACTGGCGAAGCAAACATCCACAAGCAAATGAAAGGCGCTTCTCAAAGCTGGCCCCTCTAGCGAGACGTTATCTCTGTGTTCCCGGGATATCTGTGCCATCGGAGAGGGTGTTTTCTGCCGCGGCTCTAACTGTCAACAGGCTGCGCTCCAGACTAACCCCACATCATGTAGACATGTTACTTTTCTTTAAATAAAAACTAGACAAGGTGTGGATTGAGGTAGGCCTGCTATTTTATTTGACGAAAAAACTTAGTCTGACGGAAAACAAATCTTAATTTGTGAATTATTTAAGTTATTTAAGTTTAATTATTTAAGTTTAATCCTTATTTAAGTATTTTATGTTTTTCTCTGTTGTCACTGTCAGAAATGCTTCAGGTGAGTGAAAATGTGATTGTCACGATGCTGCGTGAGGCAAGTTCAAAAGAGTTCACGAAGGAAAGCAAATCCAAATAATAGCAGTTTATTCCAGAAGAGGAAGGGAACACGCACACATACGGGTGATACAAACAATACCAGACAACAGACAGAGCACAAGCAGGAACTAAATACACAGAGATAATTAACAAATGACTAACAGCTGTGATGAAGGTGATTGGTGTCCATGGTGACTGATCAGAGGCGGGAAACACAGACAGGGAAACACATGTGAGGAGTGAAACTGTGACAGGGATGTGAATCCAGGTTCTTTTGTCGATCTGTTCTGTATGCTGCTGCTTGCACGTTAATATAAACCCGTGAAATTTTGTTTTGGTATTTTTAACGGGTCACATACACTCGTCAATTTTATTTTTATTTAATGCCAATTCAATATTATAATCTTATCAGTTAACGGTTAATACTTGGATAGCGAGCGGCGGTTGTCAGTCGGGAAAATTAACCGTAATGAGCATCCCTAATTCAAAGATTATATATTTCTACTTTTATAAGTATAGGAAAATGCACTCATTTGCAGTCTTGTACGTTCATACTGTAATTGAAAAGGGCCTGTGAGATCTCCCTGCCTATGGACCTTCAAACAGATGGTATCTGCTGTAGTTGTATCTGACCCAGAGTTAAAACAGCGGATGAATGAGCTCAAGCAGACACTGTCACGCTGGAGCCTGGAGCAACACAGCTCTGAACGGACCATGCAAGACATCTAGTCACAGTTTGTACCATAGGCTGAAAGTTTGTAGAGTGTGAGTAAAGAAATAAAGTGGGGTGTGGCGAGGCAGAAAGAAATGGAAAGAGAGAGAAAATATTAACAATCACCTGGACAAATGGCAAGTTACTAAAAGACAAGTATTATCATATATGCTCTCCTTCCCAGGGATCAACCAGACTGGTAATATATTTATATATTGCAGTAATTTTATTACAATTGTTTTGTCATTTAAATCATGTAATAGAGCACAATAGATAAAGTGCAGGGGATCCCTAGACCATTTCTCTAAGATTTAATGCATCATCCATTCTACACGTTAAAATGTTATGTTAACATTCATGTACAGTATCTAGGTCAGAGCCTCAATGTTTTTCTGCTTTTTAACAGATGATCATATGGATTTCATAATTCTAAGCGTTCTCTAAACTGCCATGTTACAACTGAAAATCACAATAGCTCAAAAAAAAAGAGAGAGACATTTTTCATCTTTATAATGCGTCATTTATCAGCAAGTGAAGGAATTTGTGTATCAGCTAGAATCTACAACACAACAGGGATACGTGTTGTGATGTGTCTATTAATCACTTGATGCTTATGATGAATGGCCTGTTGTAAATTCAGGTATGGATATTTAAAAGCACACATGTGTCATCACATCAGTCAACTACTAAGATGAATATTTACAAGCAAACAATCTACTGTCCATTTTCCCATCAGAGAAACAGAGGGTGTCATGATTGCTTTAATCAGTGCAGGGAAATAGTCAGTGACTATTGCAAAACCACCGATTTTGTGTGCAGTCATTTTTTTTTTTTTAAATGAATCTATCTATCAATGAATCTATCTATCTAACCCCCGTCCATCATCTAGTGGTATTTTCTTGAATGAGCTGCGGTGTTCATGCGAACAGCACTTTGAACTTGAAAATAACATTGGTCTGGTCTCCCCACGTAAATCCAAGTACAAGTCATGCAGATGTTAGTTGTAAATATAGGAAAAAGTGTGATGAATAACCTTTTTGTTTTATCTTGCAAAAGTACACATTGTCTAGACAATGTTTTAATGATTGGCCAATCCGCTGTTAATTTATAATTTGATTTTTACATCTTTTTCATCTGGCCACCTCCTTAAAAATTCCCTTTTTTATGGATGTGCAAGAATGTTTTCAATAATTTATTGGTCCAAGTAGGCAGTAAAGTAAAATTACTTGTTTTGTTTTTTATGTCAGAATAAACAGCAACAGGGCTATCAAAGTCCAATGTGACTGACTTGACTTGTCGTCCAAGGCTGTGTTTCCCAAAAGCATTGTAAGCCTAAGTAGATCGTAGAACCATTGCCACCAATGGTCTCTACGATCAACTTAGCTCACAATGCTTTTGAGAAACGCAGCCCAGACTGATAACATTTCCCTCTCAAACTTTTTGAGATTACTTTTAAGAGACTTACTTTACTTTTGTCATTCATTGATCACTCCAGTCTCAAGAGGAGGAAGGGTCAATTGTCTTCACAGCCTTGACAACAACAGCCGCTTTAATAACCGCAGGATTTTTATAAAGTGCATCTGTTACATAACCCTTATAAGTCATAAACAATTCATCAGCGCTGATGGGACTTCTCTGGAATTCCCCTCTAGGGCATAAAGCGATGGCTGCGATCCTGCCGTAATGAACCCCCCAAACCCCAGCACTCCCAGTTAAGCTGTGCTTTTGTCTGCACTGGTTACACAGGCATTCATTATCATGTTGGAGCCGATGCGACATCCAATGTGCACCGCTGCAAGCGCCCCTCACAATGCCTTCTGATTGCAGTGATTCACTCTCCAAATTAGTGACATTTCTCTTAATGTGTGCCTTGCTTCCAGCAACAAAAGCCCGTTTCACATTCCCGTCCTCATGACACTTTATGTAAAATGACTGCGCCTACGCAAGCATAGCAACTGAGGATTCTGATCATCATAGTCAATCCAGTTGACAAAAAAAGCAAAAATAGATGGAGAGCATGACAGAAGGGCAGTAAATGAGATGAGAGGAACACAAAATAGGCAACAGATCCACATGATGCAACACGCAAATTCTAATGAATATGAAATGGATCCAAGTCAAATTTATGTGCTGGCTAAATCTGTTTGCAATGCTTTATAGACTGGGGATGTATGCAGGTTCTGATACAGATAGGCTGAACCGTGAGAAGCTGCATGGAGAAACTAAAGCGCTTCAGTAAGCTGCTTGACACCTCTCATTATCCACATGGCACACATGCCGGGAAAGGGATCCGGGGCACCTTACATCTGAGTGTGAGAGTCGGTCCTTTCTGCTATGATTCCCTCTCCAGCTAGGAACACAGTAAATGAAAGGAGCCATGCAAGAAAATCAATTCCTTTCAATATAGCATTTGTTTAAACTCGTTCAAATCAGCACTGAAGCAATATTAGTACACGGCACTGATTTAGGCAATTCATCCTAAGCAGTTTTAAGTATAGTGCATTTCATTTTCAGAAGGTTATAGTTGCGTATATACAGAGATGCGTGTAGCACTTCAAATGATTTTGCAAAACCACTAATTTTGTGTGCAATTTATTGTTACTTATATACAGTATGTGTACATTTATGTATTTATTTATTTTGTTATAGTTATGTGCACTAAAGTTCAAAAGTTTGCAGTCAGTAAGACTTTTAAAGAAAATGGACTTTTAAAATGGTCAAAAGTAAGTCTTTTACATGAAGACTTTTACTCTGTTACAAAAAAAATAAATACTGTTCTTTTGAATTTTTATTCATCAAAGAATCCTTAAAAAAAAAAAATACGTATCACTGTTTCCACAAAAATATTAAGCAGTACAAACTGATAATAATTTGAAATGTTCCAGGGCAGCAAAACATCATATTAGAATTATTTCTGAAGGATCATGAGATGCTGAAGGATCAGGGAATGGCCCTGATATGGGGAATTTAACCCAAGCTTATTTTTTTTTTTTTAAGTAGACTGTTTCAGTTTTAATTATGCTGCTCTTAGGAATGTGTAGACGACTGCAGAAAGGATTCATGTGAAACTCCATTCATCTCCCACGCATAAACCTGTCTCTCTGCAGCTCTCTACTGTCTAGTATTCCTGCTTCCCTTCACTGCTTGGTCCTGCTGTGCTAATGCTCTGCAGAAACAACCAGTTTTACAGGCCCCAACAGAATTTCATCCTCCTAGCAAGATCTGCAAGACTGGATACTGCCTTTGTTTTCCAAGCTGGAGCTGTCTGCTGGTTCTTAATGGCAAGTCCAACATGAAGTTGGTTTTTCCACAAAATTCTGATTTCTGATATAGGCCTTACCCAATGATGTGACGGTCAAAGTTGCAGATTAATCAAATGCCGTTCTAACGTGTAAATGTGCCAGTCTACTCAGCATGGGGCTGAAAATCACAGCCCACTGGTGGTCAGTCTGTCATATTTACGTGTGTTACCCATTAACACACCGCGTGACTTTTTGCGTAACCTTCACTTACCCTTTGCTGAGGTGGGAAATATTACACAGAAAATAGATTGAGAGCACAGACTGTGCAGTGCCTACTGCCTACTGTCTGGCTTATTATAAAATTGGGCAGGCTCAAATAAGATGACTGTGACAAAGGCATTGGGACTGCCAAGAGACTGTCTGGCAGGCACGAGTAGATCTAAGTTTCTGAACCGCGTGCCGAGTGTCTCTCCCTGGGAAAACGTAATCCGAAGGTCCCCTGAGTTTCTGCTGGAGGTGAAAATGTCTCAAAACACCCAATTACATTTGCTACAGCCACCGGAATCACTATCTCAGGTCAGATACTAGATGGACAAATGCAGGTATCAGCTTAATTTCATTAACATTCATTCAGTATAATATAATATTCTTGTTAGTATTACATACAGTACCTGATAATGCTCTGAAATATACCTAATGTGTTTTCTGAATAATATGCGTATCATGCAATTAAACTGAATTTTGACACTGAATAATATAAATTATTTATTTATTTATTTATTTATTTAACAGGGACAGTGAATGGCATTCAGCCATACCAGAATTAGCTACAAGCTAAATTTCTTCTGTAGTCCCTGGGCAGGAAAGGAAAACATACAATTAACAATCCAACAAACACATATAAATATACCATAAAACATCATCACACAAATCACCTCTCAGACAACAAGTTTCACATGATTAATGGATACATGACTGTATAGATTGCAGACCATTATAGATTTTAAGACTGTATAGAGTTTGAGTTCCAAAAGCAATTAAGCACATCTAACGCTGTTTATGTAGCCTAATTATTTACAGCATCGGAGACAAAAGATACCGTGCTGAAACAATCCATCAGTGCGCTAGAGTGATCGAGAGAATAGAGAGAGAGTGATGAGTTTTGACATTGAACAGTATCAATGCAGCACATTTAACTTCTGAACGCTCTGTGCCAAATTTACTGAGCAATTTGCCTGGATTTTCAGTGCGCTAATGTGATACAATCTGCCCACCAAATGAGTGTAGTGTTTACTGTTTTGGCAGAAAAATTCAAGTGCAGATTTTTGTGCATAATGTACAGGGAAAATGCCAGAAAACATCTCTGTCCATCAAGTTAATGCTAACGTAGTGTCACTGCTAAGTGCCATGCACCAACTTCTATAAAAACGACCCGGTATGGTAGGTGTTGATGTTGAAGCACTATGCAGTAAAGTACCATAAAGACGGTGATGTGAATGGTAATGAGAAGAAGAATAAACTATTAACATGTTGTAACATAAATTTAGCTCTTTTTTTGATAAAGTTTAAGATAGCATACATTTTAGATAACATGCTATACTATTTTTGTTTCGATGGAATACGGCAGAAATTGTAAGAATTATATGCTATTCGTATATAGTGTAAACAGTGTAGTCTAGCTCAAGGGCGTAGGTTTGGTTTTGAGATTGGTGGGGACATTCCCAGAAGCTGAGGAATCAGGAAATTAATAGGATTAATGGGATAATATTAAGGTTTTTAGTCTATATTGACATTAACAATACGTTAATGAATTCTGTAATGTTACTATTAAAGACAAGAAGGGAGTTTAACAGAGACTGAACTTTACTCCGTTCATAGTGCAATGCAATAGTGCAATACGGTCTTGTTCCTTGCATTTTGAAGAAGCCAAACACATGTCTGCATCTGTCATTAAAGGGATAGTTAAGGGGATAGTTCACCCAAAAATGAAAATTCTGTCTCTCCCACAAGTTGTTTCAAACCCTTATGAATTTCCTCCTTCTACTGAACACAAGGAAGATATTTTGAAGAATGTTGGTAACCAGACAGTTGATGGACCCCATTGACTTCCATAGTAAGAAAAAAAATACTATGGAAGTAAATGGGGCCCATAAACTGTCTAGTTACCAACATTATTCAAAATAACTTCTTTTGTGGTCAGCAGAAGAAAGAAACTGGTTTGAAACAACTTAATGATGACACAATTTTCATTTTTTTGAGGAAACTATCCCGTTAACAGAAATTAACTTTTGGCATATTTGTTTCACATCATTACTGTCCAGTTTATCCTGTTGGACATGGCACACAACAACTTGTGCCATTGTTCTGAGCCATGTGTTCAGTGTCCAAGAGCAATTTAACTTATTTCAGCCTCAGCTGATCAGACTGGGATGACAAGGGTTTCAACTTCATCAAACAGACCTCTCATTTCAACAGACCAAGCAATTTTGTGTTTTCATGTTTGGACTTTCCATAGTCATAATGATTTTTATACTGTACAAACTGTGTGTTCTATCCCTCTACACTAACCCTATCACAGATAACTTTCTGCATTTTCAAAAATCGTCACTCGAATCGTCACAAAAAAAAAAAAAATAATCCCCACAAGGATTTCGGAAATTGCCATCTTTGTGGGGACATTTTGTCTTTGTCCCTACAAATGTGGCAATATACGAAAATCTTGTTCTTATGGGTATTTTCTTTCTTTTCTTCCCCCATTCTACTCCCCTGGTCTAGCTTATATCCATTACCATTCTTAAGTAAACGCATTTGATTGAAAAGGGACTTTTCTTACAACTGCCATATTGAGCGTTTTAGATTTTCCCCATTGATTTTTCTAAAAGGGGTCTTTCTCCATCTTCTTACTATCTCTGCTCTTTCACAGACGTCTTTCCGATACACACAAGTGTGTGTGTGTGTGTGTGTGTGTGTGTGTGTGTGTGTGTGTGTGTGTGTGTGTGTGTGTGTGTGTGTGTGTGTGTGTGTGTGTGTGTGTGTGTGTGTGTGTGTGTGTGTGTGTGTGTGTGTGTGTGTGTGTGTGTGTGTGTGTGCAGATCCTGAAGAAATATGCTAAACACCAAAGAAATTATAACATTTAATTCTTCTTTACTTTCTTTTACTTTTCCAATTTGTCAGTTTTACTTCAGAGTATCCAGATATACTGTGCACTTTGTTCCTATTTTAAATTTCCAGAGGCTGCCCGAATCAATGTGCACACCTTAATATGCTTTGTACCCACTTGAGAATATCTAGCATAGTGTTCCATCCCCTCAGCTGCACCCTAGCTTCACCTTACACACCTCCTCAACCTTCTCTGTTTCTGAGGACAACACACAGAGTAAGTGCAAGCATCAATAAACATTGTGTTTTCAAGAAAGCATTATATAGAACACTGTGGAAGTGAATCATTTTTACAGATAGATATATATATATAGATAGATAGATAGATAGATAGATAGATAGATAGATAGATAGATAGATAGATAGATAGATAGATAGATAGATAGATAGATAGATATGTTTTTCTTCTAAATATTGTTGCTATATGTGGCTAAGATGAATTCATTCTTGAATGTTCTAGTGTCCTTGCTTTAGGCTGGTGTTCAATGGTTCAGAGAAGGAGGCAAACAAGCAGAAAGCAAGGCAGTTCTGTGCTTTATTTAAACAACAGCATAATGGGGTCATCATCCAAGGTTCTCTAGGCCTTGTCTGATCTGTGTTCTTAATTAATGTCCTTCTATTCATTATTTATTTGTTGGACCGGACCTACTTAACCTCTGTGCACTCCCGCAGAAAGTGATTTAGGCCACTAAGAAAAGATGAAGATTTACTCTCTTTTTACGCAGCTTCACATATGCACTTTTTTTGAAAACGTAAAAAAAAAAAAGAGTACCAGCTGGATCTTTGGTCTAGTATTAGCTCCTACTATTAATCCTTAATATTACCCTCAAATGTTTTTCTTCAAAACATTTTCATTTAAATCTGTCTGTCCTTGATGTTGTTGTCTATTCAGCCTCAGAGTGATGAAATTTGTCATGTAACACACATCAGCCACACTTCATTGGGCAAATGCAGTTTTACTGGAAGACCTTGAGTGATGTCTCTTTGTTATGCCTCCTATAGACCTTATTCAGAGCAGTATCATGACAGGTATGAAAGCGAGGCTGGGAGGGATAGACTTACTAAAAAGCTCCTTTTTTTTTGTCAACGGAAATTTCTCAGAAAGATATTTTTGCAGTGTTTCGACAGCAGAACAATCCAAAAACACTTTGAATAACCATTCAACCCACAGAAAAGACGTACAGTATGTCTATACCTCACACCCTCATTTTCAATGCCGTTAAAAATCAAAGGTCTATTGGAACACTTTCATGGTCAAACTTTCTAAGTGTTGCCATGGCAATGCAGACAGTGGCTTGACTGATCATCACAGCAGGCAGGAGGTTTTCTTTAATGTGACTGATTGAAAAAAAAAATCAAATGAATGAAAGTGGAATTAGTATTACTGATTTTATAGAATTAAAGTTCCACTTTAAAAAGTATATTTTATATGTAGAAATGAACTATATATACCTTAATATTTCTTGTCTTAATCTGTTATGCAGAGCTCCCTCATGTACTTTGTAGATACACCAAGTTATACTCATAATCTTGTTTGAACTAATTCAAAATTGGTGCTTAAGCTGAGAATAAGCCCGTTAAAATCACTGTGGACATTTTACATGATACAAACACTCTTCTTTGTATCTGAATAAAAAAAAAAGAACAAGCCACAAGCTTATATTTGTGTATGCCTGGGAGAAAAAGGCCACTCATCAAACAGAATAATGAAGCAGCCCTGTAAAAATTGGGGTCATATGCAATGGGCTTTAATTTCAAAAATAAGACAAAGTATAAACAGCTGTGTGACTGGTATATTATGAAAACCTAAAATGGGATGAATGTGTTGGAATGTGTGTCTGGGAGGGGGATGTCTATGTCATTAATTTCTATGTGATTACTTAGGTAATGTGAAAGTAATTGCAGCAGCTGCTCCTTGGGAGATCTAGAAATGTCATTCACTGCTTTGAGGAAAAATGTTTTTAGTGACTCAAACACTAAACAGTGTTTCATGCTAAACACGTGACAGTGCCACAGCAAAAACAGCAAATGAGATAAAAATCCTCCATTTGTATTCTATTTGTTTGCAATTGAGGCACTTGATTTTGTCATTTTATTTATTTTGATTTGTTCTTTCAGCTAAGTTGCCTAATGTAGAGCATTCCAAATCAGTCATTTATGAGGTTCCAGAATGTTTAGGATGTGAGGCAATTCACTAGGTTTTGGAACAAAACTAGAGTAATCTGTAAAAAAAAAAAAAAAACAGTTTTAAAGAGAGCCAGTAATACAAATTTGGACTTCAGGCTAAAAGAAACATATAAGATTTTTTTTCACAAGGCAACTGCCAAACTGATGTCTAAGAGGCGGATTAATCCAATTCCAAGACTGGGATGGAGGTGGAGGAAAAATGTGATACGGGTGAGTACATGAACCTGATATTCTGCCAGAAAGGGAAGAAAATGCTCAATTCCCCCAAATTGTGATGAAAAACGTATATGATGAGAACTGCAGCCTTACTTCTGTAAATTTTGGGGTCGGTAAGATTTTTAAAATTAGAAAGATGACTCCTATGTTCACCAAGGCTGTATTTATTTGATCAAAAATACTCTAAAAACATTAATATTGTGAAATATTCCTGTGATGGCAAAGCTGAATTTTCAGCACCCATTCCTCCAGTCTTCAGTGTCGCATGATCCTTCAGAAATCTTTCTAATATTGGTGATTTGGTACTCAAGTCTTATTATCAATGTTTAAAACAGTTGTTTTTTTAAATATTTTAATGGAAACCATAATATTTTTTTCAAGGATTTATAGATGAATAGAAAGTTCAAAGCACAGTATTTATTTGAAACAGAAACATTATAAATGTCTTTAAATGTCACTTTTGATTAATTTAATGCACCTTGCTGAATAAAAGTATAATTAAAAAAATAGTAAAAAATAAACAAAACTAGCCCCAACTTACTATATATATATATATATATATATATATATATATATATATATATATACAATATCAGTCTACATTAGACTAGAGTATATTATTAAGTATGTATCCCTACAATCAGGCATGTACCATCTGTGTATGCTATTAAAAACAAAACTTCTTGTTTCTCTCTAACGCCTATGGGCTGCTCAGTATGTTTTGGAACAGAGTGTCTGTCTCTGTGCATCTACGGTAGTGTTAGCAGCCTCGTGGTTAAATATATCTCTGGATTGTCAGACACTGACCAAGGCTGTTGCTAAGCTTATTGATTCATTAAGTAGCTTGAGGCAAGCCTGAGTAACAGCTCCTTAAAGAAAATGCGGAGGATCAGTGCTTAGCGGTGCTTTGTTAACCCGTGTTAAACAAGCTTAACTCTAAGGCTCATCACTCTGTTTGGATCTTAGAAAGGAACAGCCTGCTCCTTTCACTGTTTCTCTGTGTTAAGAGAAAAGACGGAAAAGGCAGGCCGAAGCCCTTAACACACATGCACATACACTTCCTCAACTCTCTTCAAAGCAGCTCCAATTAGAATAGAAGGTTATAGGTCATCATCTATTTGTGGTATTTGCATATTTGCATAGCTGATGAGAGGAAATTTCAAAAGGTGAAGCTCTCTTATAATACTGCAAATGATGAAGTAGCAAACAGGCCTCTCAACCATTACAAATTATTGGGAGGAAATGGAGGTTATTTCCCTACAACAATCTCAATAACGTGTAGTGATGAAACCAGCCGTAGTTTAGTGTAATTGGGTGAGTGTCCAAAGGGCAGTGAGTCATCATTTCCATATGTAATTATATAGAGCATAAATCCAAATATAAAAACATCTTATGTGTACTGACACACTTATAAGTCTTTGCATGTGTTAGCGCTTCTTCGCTAATCGGATTGCATGTGTTCATGTGTGCTGATAGGATTCTTAGATGCCCTGGGTCTGCTAAATGAAATTAAAACATTTGCCATGTTTACCATATTTAAATGGAAGTGATCCAGATGTTAAATCACAGATGTGCTAACATTTACTCAGCCACATGGGGTTTTGCCTGATAGACCTGCGTGTTAAATGTGAGTGAGTTTGTCATTCTTACAGCTGCACAAACTAATAAGCTAATTTATGTAATTGACTGGCAATTTATATATGACCTCCATATGTGCATTTATTTATTTATTTATTTAGTATTTATCTAAAACAAGGGCTAGTAATGGCTTCTATTTTTGTATGTTAGCTTTAGTGTTAGTAAAATGGGCAGGAGCATTTTGTGGAAAAGTTCATAAAGTATCATGTAACAAATATATTAAGTTGGATGAATAAGAGATTCAGGCAGGTGCAAGGCAGTGAACATTCATCACTTAGCTTTTAAGCCTGAAATAGGTCTCAAAGCCATTTGGACATGGTCCTTATGTGACTATCGCTGAGGTATTAACTGGGTTGAATGTGGCATTAATAAAAATATTGTCGGATTTTGACAAAGTGCCTGTGATGTTCCTTACTTGTAAGTCACTTTGGATAACAGTGTCTGTCAAATGAATAAATATAAATGTAACTATATATACTAACATTCGAAAGTTTGGTGTCTGTAAGATTTTTAATTTTTTTTTAAAGTCGTCTTGATTTATTTAGTCAAAAATACAGTAAACAGTAATATTAAAAAAATATTTTCACAATTTAAATAACAGTTTCCTGTTTTAATATACACTGCACAAAATTATAAACGCAACACTTTTGTTTTTGCCCCCATTTCTCATGAGCTGAACTCAAAGATCTAAGACTTTTTCTATGTACACAAAAGGCCTATTTCTCTCCAATATTGTTCACAAATCTGTCAAAATCTGTGTCAGTTAGCACTTCTCCAATGCCGAGATAATCCATCCACCTCACAGGTTTGGCATATCAAGATGCTGATTAGACAGCATGATTATTGCACAGGTGTGCCTTAGGCTGGCCACAATACAAGGCCACTCTAAAATGTGCAGTTTTATCACACAGCACAATGCCACAGGTGTCGTATGTTTTGAGGGAGCGTGCAATTGGCATGCTGACTGCAGGAATGTCCACCAGAGCTTTTTCACGTGAATTGAATCTCGACCTGACTGCAGTTTGTCGTCGTAACCTACTTGAGTGGGCAAATGTTCACATTCGATGGCCCATTGTTGTGCCATTCATCCACGACCATCACCTCATGTTGCAGCATGATAATGCACGGCCCCATGTTGCAAGGATCTGTACACAATTCCTGGAAGCTGAAAACATCCCAGTTCTTGCATCGCCAGCATACTCACCGGACATGACACCCATTGAGCATGTTTGGGATGCTCTGGATCAGCATATACGACAGCGTGTTCCATGTCCTGCCAATATCCAGCAACTTCGCACAGCCATTGAAGAGGAGTGGACCAACATTCCACAGGCTACAGGCAATAACCTGATCAACTCAATGCGAAGGCGATGTGTTGCACTGCGTGAGGCAAATCACCAAATACTGACTGGTTTTCGTACCCACCCCCCACAGTAAAACTGCACATTTTAGACTGGCCTTTTATTGTGTCCAGCCTAAGGCACATTTGTGCAATAATCATGCTGTCTAATCAGCATCTTGATATGCCGCACCTGAGAGGTGGATGGAGAAGTGCTCATTAACACAGATTTAGACTTGTATTATAAAGTATTTTAAATTGTAATATATTCCTGTGCTGGCAAAGCTGAATTTTCAGCATCATTACCTCCAGTCTTTAGTCACATGATCCTTCAGAAATCATTCTAATATTTTGATTTGGTACTCAAGAAACATTTCTTATCAATATAAATGTTTAAAACTGAGAAAGTCTTCGACGAATAGAATGTTCAAAAGAACAGCATTTATTTGAAATAGAAAACTTTTGTAAAAATATAAAAGTCTTTACTGTTACTTTTGATCAATTTAATGTGTCATTGCTGAATACATTTATTAATTAAAATAAATAAATAAATCTAACTGACCCCAAACAATTATGTGGTCGTAGAAGTTGGTGATTTAACCTTTATTTTATATTGTTAACTTTGGGAATTGGGATGTGCACAACGACTAATTTCATTTTTTATTATTTTTTTTTTTAAACGAAAATTTTGCAATCGAAAAACCAATGCATAGGCCTACAAAAAAAATAAAAATAAATCTGAGGTAAAGTGAAATTATTTAGTTTTTTCACTCCACATATACACTTTTCAAAATAATATTTTAATTTTAAAATGTAACATTAACATGACAAAAAAAGTACACAACTATATTTCCAAGACGTCTAGCAGCTGCAGTATCGTTTAATCAACTAGTTGACTAGCCTCGCACATTCCTAGTTGGGAATCATAAGGAGTTAGATTGATTGTACAATTTGATTTCACTTAACGATTCTGGTTCGTCAATGATTCCATTAGCGATTTTCCAGTACTTAAATAAACTGATTTATTTAAACCTTTATTTTGTGAATTCATTGGGGGGGAAACAGTTCATAAGAGTAAATTGTTTACAGATATATTTCTGTATTTTAGTTTTGTGTCTTTTTTACATCGGTTGTAACAAGGAACTTAACATTAAAATAATTTAGTTTAGATTAAATAAAAAAACAGAACTGGTGCTCAATTCCCAAAACATATTGTTAACATAGTGATCTGTGGTTCCCTTTCGTTGTCACTCCGAGTTACGTCGGATGACGACGAAATGGGGTTTCGCTTAGAAAGCCTATCAGCTTCGAGTATTACAAAACGAGCCAATGGCAAGGAAATGCCATGGGTCTGCCGAATTTGCATGACGTAACTCCGCCCCACCTCGTGGGTATAAAAGGAGGACGCCGGCAACATGCAGATATGTTTTCGCTTCGGAGCCAAGTTTATTCTTCTCTCCACAAGCCATCTCTGAATTGTCAGCTTTACAAACGAGTACCTCGAGTGTTGGTGTGACGGCGATCTCCGGCGAGCGCGTGCTTCCTGCTTATCTGCTGCAGTGATTTGCCAGACAGTGCGTGTCTCCCCGGGTGCTTCAACACTTGAGTTTTCTCTCACAAAAAGAGCTTACACGCGGCACGTCTTTTTAAAGATGCCTCGCCCGTGTACTTCTGGTTGCGGCAGATTGGTATCGGACTCTGATGGGCACGAGCGTTGTCTAGTATGTTTGGGCATTGATCATGCTAGAGCAGCGCTCGTGGATGACTCATGTTCTCTCTGTGGGAACATGACCATCGCGTCATTAAGGTCGAGACTCAGTGAACTCGCAAGAGTGAGAGTCCCCTCATCCACCCCCCGTCCTTCGGCTGGTGGCCAGGGTGACCTGAGGGTTACGGTCTGGAACAAGTCCGGTGTTGGTGCCCAATGACGGTGCCCGTTAGTGAACAGTTGATTCCCAAGGGTCTACCCTCTGGTGGCCCGTGTGTTTCAGCTGAAGCTACAGAGGAGGATGCCATTTCTGTTGCAGCATCACTAGGTGGGTTTGGTTCTCCCGGAAGTGACTACTCGTCACAGCTGCCACCTTCCGGTGTGCATACGGCTGTGCCCGAGTCCGATCAGGAGATGACGGCCATGCTTTCCCGGGCAGCCGCAAGCATCGAACTTGAGTGGAGGCCTCCACCCTGTCCTGAGCGCTCGCGGCTGGACGATTGGATTTTGGGTAAGGCCACCGACCCTCGTCCTCGGCAAACCCCAATACCTTTCTTTCCGGATGTGTGTGATGACGTCTCGAAGTCCTGGAAGACCCCCCTGTCTTCTCGGGACCGCTCGCTGGTCTCATCCGCCTTTCCTCCCCTCGATGAGGCAGCTGCCCGTGGGTACACTGGGCTCCCCCGGTTGAACGCTCTGTTGCCATGCAACTATGTCCTCAGAGTGCTTCTTCTCGGGGCGAGCCTAAGCACCCATCCAAAGCCTGTAGATTTTCGTCGATCCTTGTGGCGAAGTCTTAAAGAGCGGCGGGACAGGCGGCAGAATCTTTTGTTCTCCGCTCCCCGCTGCTCACCCACGGGTGGGCAGCACCCTAAAGTGGTTAATGACAGAAACGACCCCCTCTTCCCTGAGCTCACAGAGTTCTCAGGCGACACAGAGCGCTGCCCACAAGCCGTGCTCTCCTCGCCCCCCTCTGTCCCAGAGGCGGTTGACACGGCGTGCTGTCCACGAACCGCTTCGCCCTTGTCCCCCTCTGTCGCCAGACCCTTGGCAGAGCAGGCCCCCGCGGGACGACCAGCCTGGTCCTCCTCTGGGCGCGGTTTCTAACTGTGCCCCCACATCGGGCCGCTATGCCGTCCATTCTGGGCCAGTTGCTCCGCTTCGCTGCCCCTCCGGGGGGACGCCTGTGGTTCGCATGATCCCGCTGGTTCAGTTCCTGGGAGCCTGGTTAGAGCTTCCCCGTCTGTCCCGCTGGATCGCGCGGACCGTCAGGCTCGGCTATGCGATTCATTTCGCACGGTCTCCTCCCCGCTTCAGGGGAGTCCGCTCCACTTTGGTCGGTGGCAGTGCCCCCATCATGAGAGCAGAGATTGCCACCCTGCTGGCGAAGGGTGAAATCGAGACTGTCCCTCCAGCCGAGATGAGGTCCAGCTTCTACAGCCCCTACTTCATTGTCCCCAAGAAAACCGGTGGGTTACGGCCAATCCTGGACTTGCGCGTGCTGAACCGCTCCCTTCACAGGATGCCGTTCAAGATGCTCACTGCCAGACACGTTTTCGAATGCGTACGGCCCCAGGATTGGTTTGCAACGATCGACCTGAAGGACGCCTACTTCCATGTCTCCATTCTTCCTCGACACAGAACGTTCCTACGGTTTGCTTTTGAGGGGGAGGCATACCAGTACGCGGTTCTCCCTCTCTGGCTATCCCTGTCGCCTCGCATCTTCACGAAGGTCGTCGAGGCTGCCCTTGTTCCCCTTCGGAAACACGAGGTTCGCATCCTGAGTTATATCGACGACTGGCTGATCCTAGCTCACTCTCGAGATCAGGTTTGCGAACAGAGGGACCTAGTGCTCCGGCACCTAGCTCGTCTGGGCCTTCGGGTCAACTGGGAGAAGAGCAAACTTTGCCCCGTGCAGAGGATCTCTTTTCTCGGTATGGACATCGACTCGGTCGCCATGACCTTGCAGCTTACAAGCGAGCGCGCGCAGTGCGGTTCCACTGAAACTTTTTCAGAGGCTCCTGGGGCATATGGCATCTGCAGCCGCGGTTACGCCGCTCGGATTGCTTCATATCAGACCGCTTCAGATTTGGCTTCGCGACCGAGTCCCGAGGTGGGCATGGCAACAAGGCACGCTCCGAGTACCAGTTACTCCGACCTGCCGTCAGTTCTTCACCCCGTGTTCGAATCTCAGTTTTCTCAGGGCGGGTGTCCCCCTGGAACGAGCTTCCTGGCATGTTGTTGTCTCAACAGATGCCTCCACCACGGGCTGGGGCGCCATGTGCAATGGACATGCTGCTGCGGGCTCCTGGACAGGACCCCAGCAGCTATGGCATGTCAATTGCCTCGAGTTGCTGGCAGTACGCCTTGCCCTGCACCGCTTCCGGGCGTTGCTCAAGGGTCAACACGTACTAGTCCGATCAGACAATACCGCTACTGTAGCGTACATCAACCGCCAAGGTGGTCTACGCTCCCGCCGTATGTCACAACTCGCCCGCCACCTCCTCCTATGGAGTCAGAAGCATCTGAGGTCGCTTCGAGCCATTTTCATTCCCGGAGCTCTGAACTGTGCTGCCGACGAGCTCTCACGGCTTCAGCCCCTCCCTGGAGAATGGCGACTCCATCCCCAGTCGGTTCAGCTGATTTGGGACCAGTTCGGGGACGCACAGATAGATCTGTTTGCCTCTCACGACTCGACCCATTGCGCCCTGTATTTTTCCCTGACCGAGGGCACGCTCGGCACGGATGCACTGGCGCACAGCTGGCCGCCGGGCCGCAAATATACGTTTCCCCCAGTGAGCCTTCTTGCGCAGACTTTGCGCAAGGTCAGGGAGGACAAGGAACAGGTCATTCTGGTCGTGCCGTATTGGCCCACCTGGACCTGGTTCCCCGAACTTGTACTCCTCGCGACAGCACCTCCTTGGCCCATTCCTCTGATGAAGGACCTTCTTTCTCAGGGACGGGGCACCCTGTGGCACCCGCCCCGATCTTTGGAGCCTCCACGTGTGGCTCCTGGATGGCTCGAGGCAGGTTTGAGTACCCTACCACCAGCGGTGGTGGCTACCATCACTTCCGCTAGAGCGTTGTCCACGAGACACGTCTCTGCGTTAAAGTGGAACCTCTTCGTCAACTGGTGCTCTTCTCACCGAGAAGACCCCCGGAGATGCTCGATCAGCGTTGTGCTTTCCTTCCTTCAACAGGGGTTGGAGCGAAGGCTGTCTCCCTCCACCCTGAAGGTCTATGTTGCCGCTATTGCCGCACACCATGACCTCGTCGAAGGTAAGTCGTGGGGAAGCACGACCTGGTCATCAGGTTCCTGAGAGGAGCGAGGAGACTGAATCCTTCTCGTCCTCCTCTCGTTCCCTCTTGGGACCTCTCAGTGGTTTTAACTGCCCTGAAGAGTGCTCCCTTTGAGCCCCTGCAATCAGTCGAGCTTAAATTCCTGTCAATGAAGACAGCGCTCCTGGTTGCACTGGCCTCCATCAAGAGGGTAGGGGACCTGCCCGCATTCTCCGTTGACGAAGCGTGCCTGGAATTCGGGCCGGCTTACTCTCACGTGATCCTGAGACCCCGGCCTGGATACTTGCCCAAGGTCCCACCACTCCCTTCCGGGACCAGTTGGTGAATCTGCAAGCGCTGCCCCCGGAGGAGGCAGACCCAGCCTTGGCACTGCTCTGTCCAGTACGCGCTCTCCGCGCCTATGTAGACAGGACGCAGTGTTTCAGGACCTCAGACCAGCTCTTTGTCTGTTATGGTGGGAAGCTGAAGGGAAAGGCTCTCTCCAAGCAAAGGTTGTCTCACTGGATAGTGGACGCCATTGCTTTGGCATACCAGCAGCAAGGTCGACCGTGCCCCCTTGGTGTGACTGCCCACTCCACCCGGAGTGTGGCGTCCTCTTGGGCTCTAGTGCATGGCGCCTCGCTAACAGACATCTGCAGAGCTGCAGGCTGGGCGACACCTAACACATTCGCTAGATTCTATAATCTCTGAGTGGAGCCTGTGTCTTCTCATGTACTCGCTTCAACTAGCTAGTACCGGACCCGCTCAGGTGTCTTCGCTTGCTCGCCATTCCACTCCACGGACTGGATACGTGCGATATTCTTCTCAGGTGAGCTTTCCCGAAAGCCCTGAGTTCCTCCAGCACTCCTAACGTCGGCGCCAGTGTCTATTGCCTGCGTGCCGGCTAGGTGCCTCCCGTGTGCATGGTCCCTCCCCTGAGCGACCCCCACATGTGTATTTCCACTGTAAGCCTCTCTGAGCGCGTGTCTTTCCCTTGGCAAGCCACCTTGCCACCCCTGGGGTTGAAATATTCCACCTGCGGCTGGACACCCCAGTGTCTCCATATGTTCCTTCGGGTCATATGTGTATTCTCTAAGTTCCCCCCCCCCCCCCTCTGGGTTGGCATTAATTGCATACTTCCCCTAGCTTAGGATATGCTTCACAGTGTACCTTGGTATTCCTGTGATAAATGGAGTCCTTCGTCCAGTCTAACGACAGGGATCTCGATTTACGCAGGGCACTGGAAGACAGCTGAGAAGGTGGCGTGATTAGACTGGTAACCCCATTTCGTCGTCATCCGACGTAACTCGGAGTGACAACGAAAGGGAACGTCTTTGGTTACGTATGTAACCCTCATTCCCTGAGTAGGGAACGGAGACGTTACGTCTGCCTGCCACTTTCCGCTGTACCGCGGGGATTGCCTGAGCTCAGTCTTGGCTCCTCAGCGAAGAAACATATCTGCATGTTGCCGGCGTCCTCCTTTTATACCCACGAGGTGGGGCGGATTTACGTCATGCAAATTCCGCAGACCCATGGCATTTCCTTGCCATTGGCTCGTTTTGTAATACTCGAAGCTGATAGGCTTTCTAAGCGAAACCCCATTTCGTCGTCATCCGACGTAACGTCTCCGTTCCCTACTCAGGGAACGAGGGTTACATACGTAACCAAAGACGTTTTCTTGCACATTCAGACCGTTGGCTTTATAAGCAAAATAGATGACGCTTGTACTTTTCTACCATCTGTAAGAGAAATCACAGGTCCCACCCAGATCATGACACAAATCAGTCAAACATCCAGTCCTGTCAAGCTTCGATAAATTCTACTCTCATCAGGTGTGAAACTCTCAATTGAGAGGTTATCTCAAACCACAGGTGCACTGCACTTCTGAGGTTCACACTTTTTTAACAGCATTGCAGAACGAAAAAGTGTGATATATTCAAGGAACTGTAGCGAGGATAACATCCTATCAACTAAACAAGCAATCTTAGCAACTCTCACTAATGCTACACCTCTCAAGGACACTCTCATTAGGAAGAAATTAAGCCACGCACAGCCCATTAACATGGAAGCAATCAGTCTGGATTGATGAGGAGCCAAACATGTATGTTAAAGAATCTGTCACCAACCTGCCATCTGGTGGGGGAAGGGACAACCGCTAAAGCCCTAACTTGCCTTTATTTATAGTGCTTTGTCATACCACCCTATTTTTATTTGTGAAGACTCAGCCACAGTAACAAATTCCATGGTTGAAGGTGCCAAATGACTCAGCAGCTCTACAGTTTTTGAGGGTTGATGCTAGCCAGGACCCCTGAAGAGCATTCAAATGGGAGAATTGAGAAGCTGAGAGGGGTGGATGATCTTCAAAACCTGAGCCAAGATTAAACACTTTCATCTCAGAGTAACAATCAGTGCAGCCCTTACTGGAGAGCAACGCAAGGAGCCTCGGATGTTTGAGGTGTTTCCTTGCCATTGTAGTTTTTTGCAGTGCTATTATTTGAGATTGTGAAAAATCCAATTTTGGTCACTGAAAACTGACAGTAAAAAGCAGCATCTTCTATAAATGTTGGTCTTGGAACATTTACAAGCAAAGTTAAATAATTCAGAAATTAACTATTAATTATGATATTAAAATTATATGAGGCATTGTGCATAACAGGGCAGATCTTTGACGGGCTCTGTTTATTCACAAGTGTAAACCGTGCACTTGGGAGTTTTTCTGTGCAAATACCATTAATATTCAGGGGAAATATGGTAAACATGTTTTCGAGTGCATATACATACGTACATTTGCGTATGTGAAGTAATGATGAGCGACATGCTGAAATATAAAGGGAAACGTCAAATATAGCGTCATGCTTTTTTGCTAGGGCTTGCTCGACTACTAATTTTTACTTGTCAGCTAATCATCAAGAAAAGTGTACAACTTGTTGACAAGCCAGTGGGTCAGTGAAAGGCATCAGGGATCAATGCTGTTTCTTGCTATTTCATTGAATTGACGATGATGTTCTCCTGCTTAATACACATGGTTTATTTATTGGTCTTATTTGAGTCACAGAAACAAGACAAGATGCTGCACCTGAATTTTACCAAGATCAAACCTCTTAAAGGCTAATCAAAATCAACCTGCCTCTTAGATCTGATTTCTTGCATCAGGGATAAATTGCCATGAGTGAGTGTTAATGCAATCTAAAGTAAAAAAAAAAAAAAATCACCCTTGTCAATGTTTTAGGAATGCAGAAAAAGGGCCTCCAGCATTAAACATCTAATTTCATATAATACTGGCCTGTTCAATGCTCTACACATAATAGTTGCAATCAAATTGCCATTTTCTCATATCAGTGATATGTTTGTGCATCTGAGTTCGATCAGCGACATCAAAAGTCTTAAGTCTGTTAGTGAAAATGCTTTTATTTTGCTTTTTTAAATTATTATAATGGTCACACTTTAGTTTAGGGTCCAATTCTAACGATTAACTATGGATTTTGCCTCAATAAACTCCTAATTACTGCGTATTAATAGTTAGTAAGGTAGTTGTTAAGTTTAGGTATCGGGTAGGATTAAGGGATGTATAAACTCATGCAGAATAAGGCATTGATATGTGCTTTATAAGTACTAATAAACAAACAATATCCTAGTAATATGCATTTTAATAAGCAACTACTCAACAGTGAGATTTGGACCCTAAACTAAAGTGTTACCATTATAATTTAACAAATAAATTGGTATTTATTTATTTTTAAATCATAATCATAAATGTTCAATGCCATCAATTCAGCTGCCTGATCTGATTTGAAAGGAAAAGACTATGCCTCTAATGCTGTATTTGGTAGTTTTCAAACCGCATACCCACAGTTAAAGTTGTCATCTTGTGATTTTGACAATGAACCATCCACAAACACATGCACTCCCCCCTCTAAAGGGACTTCTTTCAGGTACTTCCTACAAGCAGAGGTCACAGAGTTCATGTTTTACTACTCATCACTGTTCTTGGCAATGAGTAAACTAGGCTTTTTTTCTCTTTTCTTCTTCTCTTGTGGAATCTGTTTGCTCCTGACGTCTGCCGAAGATTATTTCATGGCTTTTGTAATGCACCGGTACATTACAATTAAAATAGCTGCATATTCTGAATTAAGTCATATCATCAGATATCATCATTCTTATAGTTCTTAAGTTGAATTTACATCATACTTTAAATCCTTTACAGAAATTGAATCTCTGTGTGAAATACTAATTCATAGTTCAATTCATGGCATACAGTAAAACTAGTGACAGTAAAACCAACCATTGTGGAACGTGATTTTAGCAATTTGCACACATTATGATGCTTCTTGAGAACCGCACTGATGTTGTGAGTCTCAAGTGAGTGATGGCTAATCGCCAAGCAGTAATGAATGCATGAGAAACGAAGCGTGTTTAGTTCAGGAAAACTGCACTGCAGCATTTTTAGATGCATTCCTGTCCGAGCTAACGCACACAACTTAATTGGCTCAGTTCATCACAGGCATGGGCCTAATTGGGTGACAGGTCAAAAGATGGATCAGTGAGAAATAAAAGTAAAGAAAAAAAATTGAGCTGGAAGTGTTGAAATGGTGGGTGGGAGACTGTCGCTGCTGTGTGTGTGGTTTGCCCTGCAAAATCCATCTCTCACCGAGTGTTGAAGTCGCTCTTTTCTCATTTTCAATCTAGATTATATTTACATCCTATTGATGGGCCACTTTGTGTGTCATGCATCAAAAAGCTTAAGTGTTATACTTAATAAATGCATTAAAATATCATAGGGGAGGTGATTGGTGTAGGGTGTCTAGGCAGAGCTGTTAATTGGATCCTGCACTTCTGTAGTTTCACTTTTGTCAGGCACACACAGGGTCTGTGAAGAAATGAAGCACAGCTCTGCTCATAAGTTTACACGTTTTGCAGAATATGCAAGATGTTAATAGTTTTAATAAAATAAGAGGGATCATACAAAGTTGCATATTATTTTTTATTCAATCCAGTCCTGATTCTGAATAAGCTGTTCACACAAGCGATGTTTACATATAGTTCACAAGACAAAATAATAGCAATGTACACAAATGAACCAGTCCAATGGTTTGCATACCCTTGAATCTTAATACTGTGTTGTTACCTGGATGATCAACGAGTATAAACCATGTTTTGTGATAGTAGTTTGTCTCCCGTCTGTTAGAGTGCACAGGTGCAGTGAGTTACTGTCGTCAGAGTCGGAGTGGTGGTGTTCCTGCGTATTTAAGAGCGCATTTAAGTTCCCTTCTCCCAGCTCAAGTGAAAAATTGACTTTGTGTTGTCAACTCATGCTCTGTGTGTTCCATATCAAGTAAACATTGACTTTAGGCACAATCTTTGGTTTTCCAGCATCTTCTCCATATTGTAACCCTTGGCTTTCCAGTGGTGACTATGATTTTGAGATCCATCTTTTCACACTGAGGACATTGTGGGCGGCAGTGGCTGGAAAACCGGAAGGTTGTTGGTTCGATCCCCGGTTCCACCTGACCAAGTGTCGAGGTGTCCATGAGTAAGACACCTAACTCCAGCTGCTCCCAACGAGCTGGATGGCACCTTGCATGGCTGACACCACCGTCGGTGTATGAATGAGTGAGTGAATGGGTGAATGTGAGACAATATGTAAAGCACTTTGGTGGCCATTGGTCTGTTAAAGCGCTATATAAATGCAGTCCATTTACCATTTACAACTGAGGCCTTTCACTAATGAAACATTCACTAATGGGAAACATTCACTAATGCTCAAGAATACTACTCTTTATGAAGTTTAAGATGTTTACATGTTTCCCATAAGACAAAATAAGCACCATTTACCCTGATCATCCACAGCTTTTTTGATCCTTTCCTTTGTTAAAATTATTATGATCTTGCAACTATACACTTAATGAATGCATGTTCATTCATTATTAAATATTTCTGCAATATTTGATTATAATTCAGTAAAAGCGTAGTACCGTCATCTCGATTTTTTTATTATTTTAGCATAATTCCACAGATATTTCCAGAACATTAGCATGAAAAATGACAGTCTGCTAATTCCTGAGCCTAGTTATAGCACAGTATTCTAACAATACTTGAGGTTTCTATGCAAATTTTCTTTTATTTCTGTGGTGACTGTTGTAGAATGTAACCAGTGTCTAAAGGCAGAAAAATTAAATGTTTTTGCCATTCATAAACACTCATGTTTGAAGTGCAGATGTTGCGTGGAAGTGTAAAATCTACCACCCACTCACCGGCTGCTAGTTAAACACACGTGTGCATTTCAGCCCTCCGCTCTCATTTTCTCTCCTTTATGTGTTGTCTCACATGAAATTCACTGTTGTTTTTGAGATCATTGAGATCTCACATAGATCTCACAATTTATTCGCATTGTACTCTCAACTGTGGCTGAGGGTGAGAGAGCCTTACTTCACTCTAGATTAGGGCTGCGTGAAGTGAAATATTGAAATATTCTGACAAATGTTTCAATTGAGATTTGAATTGAATTGGCATTTTTTCCATCAATAGAAAAAGTTTTAAGAGTGTTGACTCAAAACTCAACTGCAGAGTTGTATTAGTTTCTTCATTCAGTTGTTTGAAACCGAGTCAGCTTAAATAATAATGCTTATACTACAGTCATCCCACAATGAAACTCACAAAGCAAATGAATATAGTAAACAATAGGATAAAATTGACAAATTATTTCCAAATTTTTTGCCACAAAATTACGTTTTATTATGTAGTATGCATTTATTAGTTTATTACAGAAAAGCACATATCTCTTTCTCATGCTCTCTCTCACTCAAACGCACACACATACAGTATGGACACACACTCGCTGCTCTGATGATTTTATCTGTAAAATAGTTTAGCAACTTAAAATCTACTTGACGTTTCTCACTAGCGAGGTGCTCTCTCTCTCTCTCTCTCTCTCTCTCTCTCTCTCTCTTTCTCTCTTTCTTTCTCTCTCTCTCTCTCTCTTTCTCTCTTTCTTTCTCTCTCTCTCTCTCTCTCTCTCTCTCTCTCTCTCTCTCTCTTCTCTCTCTCTCTCTCTCTCTCTCTCTCTCTAATAACTTCATTAATAACTGCATTAGTCTGCTATCAGTGGCTCAAGTCTCCGTTACTAGCTCGAAAATTAAGTTTTGGAATTAGCAATGGAGGCTTGCGATGAAATGTGTAATAAATTAGTCCCTCACACAATAGCTTTTTAAGGACAAAAACCTGACAAACGTCTTGAAACTATGCATCATCTGAACAATGTTTTGAGGTGTGGTAACCGTAGTATAAGCGGAATAATTGACTCCGGCCTTTTGAATTATGAGAAAAATAATGCACACCCACTTCGCGCCGTGGCCACATTACCACCTAGGTGTGCATTATTTGTCTAATAATTCAACTGCCCGTCATCAATTATTCCTTACATATAATAATAACAATTCATTATTATTATTATTAGTAGTAGTAGTAGTAGTAGTAGTAGTAGTAGTAGTAGTAGTATATACAGTAGCCTACTTGTCAAAATTGTGGAAACATTCAAAATTTGTATGGTTTTGAAAGAAGTATTTTATGCTCACCTAGTCAGCTTAAATAATAATGCTTATACTACAGGGCTTTTGAAAGCTTGATTCTGATTGGTTGACAGATGTTCTAATCTAAGGTGTGCAATTATTTTGAAATTATTCCTTACATATAAGGAATGCTCACTTATGTTCACCAAGGCTGCATTTATTTAATAAAAAATACAGTAAAAACAGTAATATATGACATATTATTACAGTTTAAAATAATTGTTTTAATAAAATTGTTAATTTTAATACATTTAAAAATTATTTTTTTCCTTTGATGGTAAAGCTGAATTTTCAGCATCATTACTCCAGTCTTCAGTGTCACATGATCCTTCAGAAATCATTCTAAAATGCTGATTTTGTGTTGAAAACATCTGTGCTGCTTAACATTATTGTGGACATGGAGATACTTTCAGGACACACTTTTCAGGATTCTTGATTAATAGAAAGTTCAGCGAACAGCGTGTAATTATAAATGTCTACACTGTCACTTGTGATCAATTTAATGAATCCTTGATGATTAAAATTCTTAATTTCTTTCTTTTAATGAATCCTTGATGATTAAAATGATTAATTTCTTTCTTTTTTTAAATCTTACTACAGATGTTTGAATGTCATTGTTTCCACAAAAAAAAAATGTTAAACAGCAAAAACTGTTTTCAACATTGATGTAAATAATAATAATAAATGTTTCTAGCAAATCAATAAATTAGGACGATTTCTGAAAGATTAGTTAACAATGAAGACTGGAGTAATGATGATGAAAATTCAGGTTTGCCATCATAGAAAAAAAAGTTAAATTCATATTTAAATTTATTAAAATAGAAAACAATTTTATATATAATATTATTATTATTATTATTATTATCATTATTACTATTATTATTGTTGTAAAACAATTTAAAAATATATATTGTTAAGTTATCTATATGCAGACCTATAGCTAAATTAAAGCGAGCTAAACCAAAGCAGAAAGGCTCTGAGATGCTTGAAACAACATATCATGTGATCCATGCATGTTTGAAGTATGAGAGAACAGGGCTGCTATTTTAGTATATCTCAAGGGACAATACTATAGAAATTAAATTTGGATATATTTTAGAGTAATCATTGTGCTGCTTGGATAGCAGTATACATTTACTGTCCTCTGAATTAACTCAACATACAGCCATTATTCTCAAAATAGCTGTTAACAAAATGAGTACACCCTAAGTGAAAATGTCAAAAATGTGTCCAAAGTGTCAATATTTTGTGTGAGCGCCATTGTTATTTAGCATTGCCTTAATCCTCCTGGCCATGGAATTCACCAGAGCTGCACAGGTTGTTGCTGGGACCCTCTTCCACTCCTCCAATAACATCATGGAGCTGCTGGCTGTTAGACACATGGCGCTTCTCCACCTTCCGCTTGAGGATGCCCCACAGGTGCTCAATAGGGTTCAGGTCTGGAGACATACTTGGCCACTCCATCACCTTCACCTTCAGCTTCCTCAGCAAGGCAGTTGTCATCTTGGCGGTTTCTGAAGGGAGGGCATCATGTTCTGCTTCAGAATGTCACAGTACATGTTGGAATCCATGTTTCCCTCAATGAAGCGCAGCTCCCCAGTACCAGCAGCACTCATGCAGCCCCAGACCATGATGCTACCACCACCATGCTTGACTGTAGGCAAGACACAATTTTCTCGATATGTCTCACCAGGGCATCGCCACACTCTCTGCACACCATCTGAGCCAATCAAGTTTATCTTAGTCTCATCTGGCCACAGGACATGGTTCCAGTAATTCATGCTATTGGACAGGTTGCTTTCAGCAAACTGTTTGTGGGCTTTCTTGTGAGCCAGCTTCAGAAGAGGCTTCCTTCTGGGACGACGGCCATGCAAACCGACTTGTTGCAGTGTGCGGTGTATGGTCTGAGCACTGACAAGCTGACCTTCCGCTTCTGCAACCTCTATAGCAATGCTGGCAGCACTCATGCGTCTGTTTTCTGAAGTCAGCTTCTACACCTGATGCACAGCACAAGGACTCAACTTCTTTGATTGACCTTTGCGAGGCCTGTTACAAGGAACCCGTCTATAAAAACCTCGGTATGAGCCTGGTCTGTTCTGTAACTCAGTTTCAGGGTGTTACCAATCGTCTTATAGCCTAGGTCACATTTGTGGAGAGCAACAATTCTAATTCTCAAATCCTCTCAAAGTTTCATTTCTGTAGTATTGCCCTTTGAGTAGATATACTAAAATGTTTGCTAAAATGTGAGGGGTGTTCTCAGTTTTGTGAGATACTGTGTGTGTATATATAATTGAATTAGGTCATATCATGATTTCTGTTTTACTTGGATCATCAGTGTAGCCCTGTGTAAACAAATCTCTTCTATGAAAAGAACTCCCCCTCCATTCTTTAAATCTCTTTTTCTCTCTCATCTCATTCCTTTGTTCCTCTTTTGATGCCAGTGACCTTGCTCAGATCTTCACAGAGCATGATGTTAAAGGGCCGAACATAAATGTGCTGTTTTGTTTGTTGAATCTTACTTGAATCTTTAGTTACTGAAGTAATTGTTAAAGTGCATGCACTTTCTTGTAAGCTGTTTTACTCAGAAGTCTTTGCCAAGACAATAACTGTAGAAGCTCAGGCCAGTTCAGCTCTTCCTCCTAATTCCTTCAAAGTCTCTAAAATATAGCTTAATATACTCTACACTACTGCAGCAACTGGCTTCTATTTTACGGACCATTGGACATTTGTTTTGTGGTTTCTGTTTTTTGTTTTGTTTTTTGATGGGGGATGTGGCAAAGTGTCTGCTAAGCACCGAGTATTCATGAGAAATATTGTGTGATTTTTTTTGTAATAGCTTATTAACTTGGAGAACAATTTCACAGAATGAATGATGATTGGCAAGAGAGATGCCTAGCAACACAAGAACCAATCTGAGCCTCCAAAAGACCAGAATCTATACTGATTTCAGATCTGCCACTGGGTTAAAATGTTATACAGCAACATTTGGAACCAAAAAAAAAAAAAAAAAAAAAAAACACGCAACAACCATCAACATTATCCTGAACTACAAATTTGGCATAAAAATGTGCCATCGGTGAGTCATGCACACACGCACATACCGCACACTCACTGGCTGGCCCTAGGCAGGTGACCTATTTTCAGCAGCCGGTGGAGGGAGTGCTCTAGTGGAGGGAGAGGGAAGAGAGATGGTCCATCTATGGTCGGCCCATTCATAGCTGGCTCAGAATTGTGGATTAATTACCCCATGTGGGAACCAGAGCCGGCTCTGTAAGCGAGACACTTCAGCCTCCGCTGGCATCAATAATGCATTTTTCTGTCTCTCCATTTAATTTGCACACGAGCCACCAGCTCGCGTCACCAACTCTTTTAAGGCCGCCGAAAGCAGGGACATCCGATCTGAAGAGAGCGAGCCATGGTATACACTATACCCCAACATACACACACGCATATACTCTCCCTCTTGACCCCCACCCCTCCTGTCCCTCCTGCCCCTCCTCTTCCTCCTCTTCCTCTACGGGTTGACAAATTGATTGTTTCTTAATGTGCTCCTGCTGCGAATGCATTAAGGAAAGAAAAAGGGATAACTGAATGAGGCGAGAGGTGATCGTTCGAGTAAGGAGACGGAGTCCAGATCCTGCTAACGGAAAGGAACAAGCTGGACCTGAACTGTTTTTAATTCCCTCACTTAATTTCTTTCCAACTAGTGTTGCACTGCAGAGAAACTTGTGCAAAACGTTGAGAGAAGCTTGCTGTATCGGATTAAAATGCTAGTGCTTGCCAGTGATTGACCAGCCATTATTGACCTGTTAGGAGGCAAGGAACAGGATAAACCGCATGGATACGACAGAGGTGGGTCATCTGATACAGCCAGGTCTGTCTGGGTCACTGCATTTAGAAAGGAGGAAGTGATGGAGGGTATAGCGCAGTGAATGTATAGCTGATGAGTTTGTGGTTTTGTCTGCCTGCCAATTGCATAATCACATTGTTCTTGTAGAAAATGCATGTTTAAAGAGATTGGCTGAGGCACAGGTCAGTGGTGTCTGGAGAGTTAGGTCCCTAACTTTAGTCCGTCGTATTATTTAAAATTAATAGTGGAGATGAATTAATAATTCCTGTGATGAATGGATCCACTAAGTGTGTTCAGTCTTTGCCTTTGAGGCATGGCTGATGGTGATGTATGAGGAATAGTGCATGTGCATAATTGCAGCATGTTCAAGTCATTGTATTGTGTAAAGCATTTTTACAGGATTAAGTGTGTGGAATTTCATCTTCTGTGCTGACAGGTTCCCTAATGACCATATGAACATAGAGTGAGAACAAGGTGTAGCGTACTCATGCATTTCAAGGCACGTTTGTGATTGTTTAATACAGCCCTTTTATAAAGAGTAAAGTAGGGATAAAAAAAACTAAGATTAAAAATAAAAAATTTGGAAATGTTTGTCGCTCCTGATGTGTACTTACCAGTGGTGTAACTTTGTTTTAAAAAGTGGGTGAGACAGGAGTGGGTTTAAACTGAACTTTAAACATTAACAGGTCTTTTCCTTCACTCAAAAACATTAATTTCAACATTTACTCTCCTGATCCAGCCATAGGCAAAGCATGCTGGAAACTAACAATCCACAGGCCATTTTCAGCTAATGCAACAAAAAAATAATTAATGTAATCCCAACACAAATTGATTAAGTTTTTACATATATTTAAGAATTGAACTCAATAAATTAAGTTAGGACAAAATGTATAGCAATTGTGTTGCTTTAGCTCCTTTTTATTGAGTAATTTGAACAAGCAGCAATTGTTATTTTCATTTTCAGTGCAGTCTTGTTTGCGAGAAGTTCATGAGACCATATTGTTTCCCATTTGACATTGTAGGACTGCAAGGGCTTAGGGCAGCATTTGGAACAAGGCCTAATTTTGAAGCTGCTTGTATTACCAAACAAACCCATACAACTTTTTCACATCTGTGGAACACAAAATAAGATACTTTAAATATATTCTATTATACAAATATTATTAGAGCGGGTTGACTTGTATTGTATGGACAAAACCATTGAGTCAGATGTAGGAAATAATAGTTTCTAAAGCACTGCACTCACCCGGTGCCATTCAGCAGTTCTACCTGACTAATCCACTGGCCATCTGGCTTTTATTTAATAAGAGAGGGACGCTTTCGGTTTTCTGGCCAAGAGAGACTGAGCCTATCGATCTGCACTCACACTCATCGAAAAAACAATCAGACCTCATCAGGAGCTTCACGTATATGTGCTATTATGACATCATCAACCTGTGCCCAGGAGAACTGCACCAATTAACCGCCAGCCGACTCCTCTCTGAGCTGTGAACAAACAAGCCCAGCTTTGTACAGTGAAAAGGCAATTTACCCAGAACTCAATGCTCTGCTTTTCAGGCACCACAGCTGATTCTAATCTTTTATCATCCTCACTCTTGCCAATTTCCAAGGTACCTGCTTGAAAATTAATTGCTTATTAAATCAACATTAACCTTTTGACACCATTTGCTGCCAAACTTGTATGGCTAAACTGGATGTGAAAAAATTACACAAACTTTTTATTTTGTACTGCCTTTCTTTCATTCTTCCTTTCTTCTGTTAGGGATTGTTTTACTCAGCATTACATTTAATGCTGCATGTTTTTTTCTCATCTTAGAAGGTAGTAGTAATAATAACAACTATTATTATAATTATTTAAAAAATGATTTACTCTAGTAAATTCTTTTCTCACAAAGAACAACTTTCTTTCTACCTGTAGCACTTACAGTTGAACATAGCCGCCTGACTTTTTCTGCATCTTTTTTTTTTTCAACGTTTTTTTATTTACCTTTTATCTGACAGCTCCTTAACTCCTGTGGCCTCTTGGGGTAGTAAAGTGTCTGACAGATGCTTGCTTCAGTATTCAGCCGAAAGCAGTAGGTCATCAGGGTTTTTGGCCTAATGTTTAATGAATACTTTTTTGACAGACTGGCTTTGTCTTACTACATAGTAGGGAAGTAGGCATGGATGCAGGGTTAGATGCATTACTGCTTTCACTTGTAGCTCATCTAATTGATGAAAGTGTGTGTCTGTGTCCCTGATGATGTTAATTGACCAACAGGTCAGGGCAGTAATGTGAATCTAATCAGTGGGAACAGCCGTTTTTAATCCACTAATCTATGCTAAGCCTCCCCATCAACTACATGCTTTAAATCCGTTTATCAACATGTTAACGTGTCAACTTTCCAGACTAATTCATGCTAAAGCTTATAAAGCATCAAGAGCAAGAAACAAGTACTCTATGAACAAGTCTTTCTGAACTGATGCAGACCCAATGCAAGTCCTCTCTTTGTGTTGTGTCATCTATGTGAGGGATGCTGGGTAGCATGATCCGCCTGACGTACTGAGAGTTATAGATAAGCTTTAAAATGCTGGACAGGATGCCATGCTCATCAAACCTGAAACTCAACGGGAACAAAAGGAAAAATAGAGACATTATTCTTCATTGACAGACTGCAAGCCTCAGCAAACATCAAGCAGAGAAAGATCTTATTTATTGAGGAATACTAAATTTTAAAAATTCATTCAGTGGTTTTGAGCTGTCCAAAATGAACATATTCTGAAAGCAATTATAAACATGTCATTGTATCCCTTTGTGAGAGGAAAGCAGTAGAGTATGTTTGAACATTCAAATGATTTGTTAGCATGTCTACGTCAGTCATTATTTTATTTTTTAAACCAAGGTGCTTTGCTGGTCTAGTTGGTCTTTCAGCCTGGTGTTTAGCTGGTCAGCCAGTTTATCTCCCTTGCCTGACCAGATACAGTAAAACCAAAATCCTTCTTAAACCTTTAAAACAGACTGGCCTTTGCTGGGAGACCAGCAAACCTCTTTAGGTTGTTTTGTTAGACTTGTTTTTTTTTTTTCAACATAGTGTTACACTAAATGTGCTGGTTCTACATTTAAAAAAGAGAGAGCTGGATTGTTGGTAAGTTTAATCTCAGTCATTGAGATATGTGTTGCTCATGGTGTATTCATCATTGATCATGCTGAATCATGGCCTCTTGTTCCTGTGCACCAGAGCGTGCTGTGCATTATCACTGGCATTGACCTCTGAGAGAGATCTGATATGCTCAAGATTGGAAAGTTAATATGTCCGTGTAACCCCACACCTCTGGACCTCTGAATGGGACCCACACAGCGGGCCACTGAATGGGAGGCGTAGGGGTTTAAGTAGGTCTCTGATGTGCTTTTCACATCTTTTAATAGTGATCTTTCTGAATCACAAACATTTTGGGATCATGTTATTTCCTACGTCCTTGGGAGCTGAATATGTGGTGCCAGCCATAGCTTCTAAATGTCAACAATGAATTCAAGCTGAAGTCACACTCA
The DNA here is from genome assembly GCA_026230005.1 of Gila orcuttii. NCBI lineage: Eukaryota > Metazoa > Chordata > Actinopteri > Cypriniformes > Leuciscidae > Gila > Gila orcuttii. Next base: position 12,930,977 of record JAPDVR010000016.1, on the reverse strand, counting down.
TCTGGTGATTACAGCCATTTGTTTACTGCAATGAAGTTTTCCACAATGGATGCAGTCTATCCATCCGTCCGTCCATCCGTGTCTGTCTATCAACAATTTAGATGTGTACAAATCTTTAAAACAAAATTGGATACATTGATTGATTGATTGATTTGATTGATTTATTTGTTAATTGATTGATTGACAGCCATATTTAAAAGCAAGGCCCAGATGAAGTAGCTGTCTAATGAGTGTGATTTCAGCTTCTATGCTTTGTTGACATTTATCACTCAATGAAATTGCATAATCACTGTTGTGCAGCTTCTTAGCAAGTAGATGACATGAACCCCAAATTATTTTAAATCAGAAAGGTTACTGCTAAAAATATGAAACATACACCACCTTGAACCATTCTTTGACTACCTATAGTCAAAGAATATACTACCTATGACAAATACCTATGAATGTGAATGCTATTATATTGGTGATGAGAAAGGGTGATAAAAACTATGAGCACTGACAGAATTATAGAGTTTTCGGTTCCTGCTCTCAAATCCAGCTGCAGTTATTATCGCCTAATATTTAATCAGATGTGCTACCATAGTGAGATTTTGAAAAGAATCGCAAATGTGTTCTGACTAAATACATCTTTCACTGAACTGGAGGTTTGTAATGAGCAGGAAATGAAACTATTACGGCAGTATAGTCATGTACACACAATGTTACAGTCGCAGCGTGATAGGTGGAGATTTAGAGGGTGAAAGTGAAAGAAAATGACTGATCTAATTTTGTTCTCCATCAACTGTGTAGTTTTTTCTGTCTATTTTTTCCCTCTGCATCAACCCACACATTGACTATCAGAATATCGGCATTCACCAGCATAAGCAGGGTTGCAGTGGTGTGAGATTGATCTTTGGAGGACCTTTAATCTCGGGCTTGATTGCACTGTGCATTGACAAGGCGAGTGGAATGGCTAAAATCAGTGCTGGATTTCCCACCAACACCGAATATATGCCCTGATTATGCAAATGACATGCCAATCAACTTCAGTTCTCTGACTAGTCCACAGCAAACAGGTCACCTTGTTCGGAAGCCTCCCTCTATCTAATAATGATAGGGACTTTGGCTTGATTTAAGATGGTGTTTAGGGACGGTTCGGTATTTATGGAATGGACCACCGGAGGAAAATAGGGGAGGGTCATGTTTTTTTATTCTTTATTGAGGGGAGGGTCATCCAACTTTTTTTAGTCTAGGGGGAGGGCCACCCAACTTTTGTATTCATGAAAACAGCAAAATTTCAAAGTGGCTTGTTTGGTGCACATCTGCTAGCAGATGGGCCTGACCCAACAAAAATCAGACGTGAAAGATTGGCGCTGGCATACGCACTCAGAAAAAGTGCATCATGTCAGAACAGAATGCCAATGAAATGTTTACCTGGCAAAGCTTTAAAGCAGTGGTTTTCAAACTTTTTCAAGAGCGACCTTTTTTTTTTTTTTTTTTTTTATTGACGCGACCCATATGCCTATAAAGGCAAGGGTTTGAAAACCGCTGCTTTAAAGCTTGAGCAAATAATGAACTTTTGTGATTGCGAATAAGTGCAGTGTCCAGTGAGTGTAACTCTACCGCTGCGTTAATGTGATGTGAATGTAGGCTACGTCGAGTTTTACAGTATTGGGACTGAGGCGCCAGAACTGCAGCTGATAGAATGTGCGCTGTAGCGATACTACCATATTTCTTCAAAAGCAGATTGTGGAGACATTAAATTATCCACGATCAAAAATCGTTATATCGCATAAGCACAAGTATAAAATGACTGTTATCAAACTGTTGTACAGTTTACAAAACTGTATGGCACTCGTGCTACATTGGTAGCCTACATTTATTCATCGCAAAGACCAATCTTTTCGTAGATATATGTTTGGTGTAGGTCTACTAGGCATGAGATATCTGAACATATTTGCCAAGCGCAAACCAGTACAGAAGTAATCAATAAATTATCGGGGAGGGTCATGCCTTTTTTCACAATCATTTTGGAGGGTCATAGAAAAATGTATTGCTGGCGAAGGGAGGGTCAAGTCTATTTTGACTATAGATCTCAAAACTCCTCTGGTAGCCCCTTAACCCTCTGGGGACGGATTGGGCGGTACCGCCCAAAATGGCATACTTTTACAAATGTGTAATTATCTTAAAAACTATTAATGATAGAGATGTGCGGTCGTTTTTGCCATCTTCCTCAGATTCCGCTGAAAACAGTGATAACTTTCCCAGCTTGTATATATACACACTTCCTTGTTGCGCAATACCACTACGTAAAAGGCCAATGAAATTGATGTTTTTTCGCAGATTCCACGAGCAACAACCAATGGAAAAATTGCCGTTGGAGGAATATTGTTCTTACCCAATCAGAGGAAGGTTACCATGATGTATTCTAGCAAATCAGAGGACTCTGTAGCCTTGCAAGGGGTGGTACTATAAGGGATATGACGCAAACAGCGTCGAGTGGAGAGGAGGAGACAGAGATCGAACGGAGGCTTACGAAGCGGATTATTACAGAGCACAAAAATTTATATGAGAGAGAGACAGAAGAATTATAATATATATATATATATATATATATATATATATATATATATATATATATATATATACAATTATAGCATTATTTATTGTGTTAGCACTTTTATGATGGCAAGCAGTAAACGATTTACGGTGGAACAAGCTCTGGAACAATTACTGGAGAGTGACAAGGAGAAAGCATTGCTTAGAAAATTCTAAGCATTCCTAAGAAAAACGACTGGGACTATTTGTAAATAAAGTTATTTTTTTCATTGTTCTTTACACATTTTATTTAACAATTACACATGTCTGTCAAGCAAAGGCTTTGACAAATATATGTTTTGTTCAAAAACTGTTCACTATTGTTGTGTGATGTGTGATTTTCAGAAATAAATGACAAAAATCTAATTACCGTTTTTGAAATTCTCTAGTTTAATGTACATTTTTCACTCATACTTCCTTTATAAACATATTACATGCACGCTTATGTTAGCTTAGGGTCTTCTGAATCCATACCAAACACAGTGTTCCATCTCCATTACATATGGTTTATAAGCCCAAATGTAAAAATAGAGAAAACGTATTGCTGTATTTTCTAAACTCTGTGTTCACTTACATCATACCACCAGAAACCAGTTGTATAAAAGCTGTTTAAAAGTATCACATCCATCTGCAGTTCCTTGTATTTTTCAATAGAAATCCCCCTCATCAAAGACAAGAAGAATACACTCACGAATTTGCTTCTAAACTTAGAAAGACATCCCATTCTTCTTGAACATCTGACATGACATCTTGTCAAAGTGACTCATAGCACTCAACCAAAGCTCATGGCAAATACTGAGAAGTACAACTCCAATGAAATAGTCATGCCAGTTATCCTACCCTCCACTGGGTATTCACCTTCTCCATTTTTTTCTATAAATCCATTGGAGAAGTGGTTTGGTGCCCTGCTCTGGATATAGGAGGAGGACTAACTGTGAGGCTAAATAAACAAATCACTTTCAAGAACCTATTGTGAAAAGAGAGTTGTTCAGAGTGCAGATTAACATGAACTAAATTGTAGTGTGAGTATTAATTTTTATTGTACAGTCCTGTATTCCCTTATCAGCTTAAATAATTAGGTTGTGAGAGATGAATATGGAAAAGTTGCATGTAAGAAAGGTCATAGCAACCATTATCACGAAATAAACATTATTATAGTAAAATTGGTTTACTGTTTTTTTTTCTCTCTTTAAAAACATATTTTGCATTGATTTTCAGTTTTTAGATGGTTAATTAGCTGATGTTATCTAGCCCAGAGCAATGAGCAGTTTTCTCTCTTTTTTCTATATAATGTTGTTTGCTTAGCCTAATATTCCTTGATTATCATGTTTATGTAATCTAAAGCCCTCTGGTTTGTGAATTTAGTAAATACCACATGTTCCTTTTTATTTTACCAATATTGGTGATTAAAGCTGCATAATAAATTCTGGACTTCATTTGACATCTCTGTACTAGTGCTCACTTAACTGCCCTTTGTTATCAGGCTATGAAACATTTATACTCATTCAGTTAAATTAGTCATTCATTATTATTTTTAAGCATATTTTGGGGTTTATATTTTGATTTCAGATTGCTTAGTTGAATTTGTCCAGCCAAAAGCAATTTTTTTTTTTTAAGTTAATATTGTTTGATTAGCTTGTCTTTATCGCCATGTTTTCATGTGTATGTAATCTAAGGGACATCTGGTGTGTGAAAGTAGTCAAAAAACATGTTCCCCCTTTTATTCTACCAATTCTGGCGATTAAAAACGTAAAACTGATTCCTGACATCTTTGTTATAGTGCCAACTTACCTGTCTTTCAAAACTTAGGGGTGAATGTTATGTCACCTAATTAATATTCATTAGCTAATGTGTTGATATTATGAGGGACCTTTTCAATCACACCTGCCTCTGTGTGTTAGTACAGGTTAAACAAGCAAAGTAAATAAAATATGCACACAAGGAGACAGAGAGCAAACCTGGCATAAATGTAAGTAGTTAAGTGCAAATATGAGCATATTTTAGCACGCCTTTGAAGGGCACAGGAAGTATTAACTTTCCAGTGTGAACGTGGAACGCTTTTATGGATGATTGTTGGTGTTGAATATATTTGAAATTTTTGGTATCAGGTGACACCTTTGAGGAGGCGGCGTAAGGAGAGAGGTGAAATATGCATGCAAAGAGCAAGGGCACTCTATAAACAAGGTCGCGTTTGCATTGCAAGAAAGCTTTCAAATGCGTTCTGAATATGCTATCGTCGTTTGCTTTTCCCGTAATTCCTGTCAAGGCTTGGCATCTTGCCTTTGTTTGTCTTTTGCTTTTGCTTTGTGTCAAAACCTGTCTCATCTTTCACACCATAGGATGCTTATAATTAGTGAAACTCTGCCTAGCTGAGAAAAAAAAGCACTTTTACAGCCATACCATAGTTTCATCTCACGTTCATTTCTTTATTTACCAAGTTAAAAACTTGAGATTTAAAATCTCATTACAAGAGTGACCTGGCCGAAAAGGGCAGCAACAAGTAACATAAATATACATGCAAAGTTGCATGCAAAGAAACATTGTGGGTGTCTAAAGCTGAACGGGGAATCCAGTTTCACAGAGGGGGACTTTGTTTAATAGCCTCCATTGTGCTGAATAAGACTCGATTTAGAAAACTGAGGCTATTCTCTTAGCAATGGCATTTCTACCTGCTGTGATTTTCGGCCGGGCCTTTTTGTGCTTACCTAAGCAGTATGTGTGCTCATTTAGTTTGTCTCCCCTACGATGGAGGTGCATCTCAATCTTTGATGAGCTCTCTAGAGTATGGGCAGTTACACCCCGCCTGTAAGTTTTTTGAATAAACTAGGACAACACCCTAAAAGCTATTAAAGAGAAACATTCTTTATGTTCTCGGGTTTTAACAGAAACTCTATCATGAATGTTGAATATAGCTGATAAGACTCTTAGAATATAGTACATGATTTGCAACTCGAAAAAAAATACTTCTTTTGTATTCTCGTGAACAAACTAAGATGTGCTTGAAAAAGGGCTGTTGTTTTTTTGTTTGCCACCAGCTTGCAGTAATTGTTTGTTTTTTTTCTCCTCAAGAAACCGATTTCAAGATTCTCACTGTTATTGAGGCTGTGATATATTTTCATTGGATTTTATTATGCCTGTAAGTTTATTTATCCAAGCACAATTTCACCCTCACAGTACCAGTGTGTCCTGAACTGCCTCAGCCATAACAGATGCTCCAGAATTGAATATAGATTCAAGTGAGCAAGACAGGCTGCCTGATGAATCTCAATTTGTTGGTGACCATATTTCACGGCTGCCTTGGTCTCACGAGTGAGGGAGAGAGAAAGGGGAAGAGGAAAGCAATACTTGCCAAGCTGCCATTCTATGAAGAGGTGAAGTGATCCCAGTCGGAATATGACACTCATTCAAATGAGGCTGACTGAGAATCAAATGGTGCCACCGAGTAGATCAGTTGAGTAGAGTGATTTTTATCTATTGGGGGGTTAGTTTACTGATAACATAAGAGAATTGATAACCTCTGCCTCTCACAAACCAAAGTTCCCTTTTAAGGGATCTCGCACTGCGTCGATTGAAGATGTGGGAACACTCTGTGTGATTGCATTGAGAAGCACGTGTGAAATCAGTCCAATGGTGTGATGAGACGTCAGAGGTGGGGACGTCACAAACCAGGAAGCTATAAAGCATGCCCAAACAGTGCAATGCTAGCTTCTGTGTCTTCATTGCGAAATCATGTGTCTTATTTGGTGTTGTCTATCTACCAGCATATATAAAAAAAAATGCCGAGCAAACAGCATTTTAGACTGTTTGTTCATCCCTGCCCACGCCACATCATGAGTGGGGATGCACACAATATTTGTGTAGTTTGTTTAGGCGCGGAGCATGCACAGTCAGCTCTCCAGGGTGCTGGCTGTGCCGATTGTAAACAGCTTCCACTACGGACGCTCCATTGCCCCTTCGTGCTTGGATTTTGCACGCGGCATGGTAAAGGCTTTCCTTCACCCTAGGCCAGGTTACATTCCCAATGTCCCACTAATGTGGCCAGATGTATTGTATTGCAAGGCTTCTGTCCTCCTCCATTCCAGCATTCAGACTAGGAAAAAAGGTAATCTGATGCGTCCAGTTCAGGAATTAGATGCCTACAGAGCTTCACTGTGGCGTAAATCTGAACAACTGGTCCCCTAGCAAAGGGTCCCCAGCATCTAAGCAGAAGATGAGCAAGTGGATAGTCGAGGCTATCTCTCTTGCTTATGAGTTGGCCGGACTGCCTTCCCCATGGCAGTCCGAGCCCACTCCATTAGTATGGCTGCCTCTAAGGCTCTCTTGTCTGGAGTTTCACTTCAAGATGTTTGTGATGCAGCAGGCTGGTCCTCACCACACACGTTCCTGAGGTTTAACACCCTGGACTTGAGCTCTACACCAGGGGCTCAGGTGCTCTCATCTTAGTGCTTTCTTCACGATTTCACACTAGACAGACACTTGTCATTATGGCGGCGTGGGTATAGACGTTCCCACAGCATCAATAGACACAGCGCGAGTTCTCTTGAAAGGGAATGCCTCGGTTACGACTGTTACTTTGGTTCCCTCCGTACCTCTTGCGTGGAAGTCAGCGACTTGCTTTAGCCTATTAGAAGCTAGCATTGCACTGTTTGGGCATGCTTTATACAGGTCCTTCTCAAAAAATTAGCATATTGTGATAAAGTTAATTATTTTCCATAATGTAATGATAAAAATTAAACTTTCATATATTTTAGATTCATTGCACACCAACTGAAATATTTCAGGTCTTTTATTGTTTTAATACTGATGATTTTGGCATACAGCTCATGAAAACCCAAAATTCCTCAAAATCTCCAAAAATTAGCATATTTCATCCGACCAATAAAATAAGTGTTTTTAATACAAAAAAAAGTCAACCTTCAAATAATTATGTTCAGTTATGCACTCAATACTTGGTCTGGAATCCTTTTGCAGAAATGACTGCTTCAATGCGGCGTGGCATGGAGGCAATCAGCCTGTGGCACTGCTGAGGTGTTATGGAGGCCCAGGATGCTTCGATAGCGGCCTTAAGCTCATCCAGAGTGTTGGGTCTTGCGTCTCTCAACTTTCTCTTCACAATATCCCACAGATTCTCCATGGGATTCAGGTCAGGATAGTTGGCAGGCCAATTGAGCACAGTAATACCATGGTCATTAAACCATTTACCAGTGGTTTTGGCACTGTGAGCAGGTGCCAGGTCGTGGTGAAAAATTAAATCTTCATCTCCATAAAGCTTTTCAGCAGATGGAAGCATGAAGTGCTCCAAAATCTCCTGATAGCTAGCTGCATTGACCCTGCCCTTGATAAAACACAGTGGACCAACACCAGCAGCTGACATGGCACCCCAGACCATCACTGACTGTGGGTACTTGACACTGGACTTCAGGCATTTTGGGCATTTCCTTCTCCCCAGTCTTCCTCCAGACTCTGGCACCTTGATTTCCGAATGACATGCAAAATTTGCTTTCATCCGAAAAAAGTACTTTGGACCACTGAGCAACAGTCCAGTGCTGCTTCTCTGTAGCCCAGGTCAGGCGCTTCTGCCGCTGTTTCTGGTTCAAAAGTGGCTTGACCTGGGGAATGCGGCACCTGTAGCCCATTTCCTGCACACGCCTGTGCACGGTGGCTCTGGATGTTTCTACTCCAGACTCAGTCCACTGCTTCCGCAGGTCCCCCAAGGTCTGGAATTGGTCCTTCTCCACAATCTTCCTCAGGGTCCGGTCACCTCTTCTCGTTGTAAAGCGTTTTTTGCCACACTTTTTCCTTCCCACAGACTTCCCACTGAGGTGCCTTGATACAGCACTCTGGGAACAGCCCATTTGTTCAGAAATTTCTTTCTGTGTCTTACCCTCTTGCTTGAGGGTGTCAATGATGGCCTTCTGGACAGCAGTCAGGTCGGCAGTCTTACCCATGATTGTGGTTTTGAGTAATGAAACAGGCTGGGAGTTTTTAAAAGCCTCAGGAATCTTTTGCAGGTGTTTAGAGTTAATAAGTTGATTCAGATGATTAGGTTAATAGCTCGTTTAGAGAACCTTTTCATGATATGCTAATTTTTTTAGATAGGAATTTTGGGTTTTCATGAGCTGTATGCCAAAATCATCAGTATTAAAACAATAAAAGACCTGAAATATTTCAGTTGGTGTGCAATGAATCTAAAATATATGAAAGTTTAATTTTTATCATTACATTATGGAAAATAATTAACTTTATCACAATATGCTAATTTTTTGAGAAGGACCTGTAGTTTCCTGGTCGTCTCATAGACATCTCATCACACCATTGGACTGATTTCACACGTGCTTCATGACACAATCACGCAGAGCGTTCCCACATCGTCAATCGATGCAGTGCAAGTTTGATCTATTGAAGGCATATTTTGCAATAGAGTGTCTTGTTTTCCAGTAAGAATATCTAAACATCCTTAAAAACATGAAATAACATGAGCAGCAAAACTGCATTTTTTTATTGTTTTAAGTATAAACCTCTGTACATACATTATAGTAAAGTTTTAAGCATAAACCTCTGTACATACATGCCTAAGTTTATACTTCATACTTGAAACATACAAGTTTATGCTTAAAACAGGTGCAACAATATTTTTTATAATATAACAATATTATATTATTATACAATATTATGTCCTAGGGTCACAGGAATTCTGAAATATATCCCAGTGTCTCAGGCTTTTATTTAATTTTATTTCATTTAATTTCATTTAATTTCATTTTATTTTATTTCATTTAATTAGTCTTAAGTAAATGATACGCGGAAGGTAGCCTATCACTTGATTGGACTGGCCAAATTTTGACATTTTCTGCCAGAGTATACTTTTTATTTTATATCTAAAACAATGCATTTATATCAATTATTTGTGTTTGCTTTCAAAATGTAGAAAAGAGAAATCTTGTATTTTCAGGTAAATGTATTTTGATTTAGAGATGTTTACATATTATACATATAGACATTATACATATTGACTGTTATATTTTGTTATATTTTATCTGTTTGAAGGCTGGTTTTACTAAACTAAATAATATGTACACTAGTGATGCGCGGGTCGACTCGTAACCCGCGGACCTCGGGTTGGGGTGGGTAAAGAATCTGTCACTTTATTTGCGGGGCGGGTTGGGGCGGGTCATTAGTTTTTTGTTTTTTAAATCCATGTATGTTGCTTGCAATTTCCAGCCTATATTAAATATTTGGGAATATCTATTTTCATATTTTATTAGGTTATTTGAATACGAATGCCGTACGTAACTTGCGTGAGGTTCCCAAACCTTTGGCGTCACGTGACACGTCACGAAAGTGGCGCGCAAAGCAGCTCCGCAGCTCCCGCCGCCAGCCACAACAACAACAACAACGGAGAAATAAAAGTGAAGATGGGAGACGAGGTGCGGGAGAAATTGAGGTCGGGAATTTACATGATTAAAAGAAAAAAAAGGTCAGGCTGCTAAATCTAATGTTTGGGAACGGTTCTCAGAAGTAGGCCTAGTTGCAGCAGGAGACAACAGCAGTATCGGCTACCTGAAGTGCAACTCGTGTGAAAAATATACAAACAGTAACGCCCCAAAACGGGCACTTCCAGCATGTCAAGACATATGTGTGGGGGGTCTAAGAAATAAAAAATGGTTTAGCCTATTAGATTAATACACACGCTGCTTTGTAAATGTTGAAAATGTTTATTAGCATCTTATTAATATGACCTGATTTATGGTTCATATTCATAATCGTCTGTTGTTGCTTACTGGGCGATGTTTCCAAGCACTTTCAGGCTGAAATAAAGGCTGTTTTCATTTACATTACAATGCCTACTACTATGTCTATTTAACGGGGAGGGGCGGGTTGTAAAAATAGATACAGTGGTGCGGTGCGGGCTGGGGCAGGCCAAATAATTTCATAAAAGCGGGACCCGCGGGTTGGAAAAAAAGCCGACCCGCGCATCACTAATGTACACAATCTACGTTTTAAACACAGAGAAGGCTGCATTGATCATAAGACTACTATGTCAGTGTAAGAAAAAGATTTTCAGCATTATGGTTTTTAAAATCAATCTTGAATATAACAAACTACTGTTAAAGTAACTCTAGTATTGAATTGGGAAAAAAAGACCAATTTAGGATAACTTAATCAATAACCACAAAATCAATAACAGAGAGGATTTTACCGGCAGACCAGCATGCTATACAAATCTTAGAGTTTTGCACTAATAACATCAATAAATGTTCTCAAGATCAATCTCAATTAAGAGCAAGTATAATGTTTCAACATTTTTGTTCAATTGCTTTCTACTTCCTACATGAACAAATCAAACTGTCATTACTGGACATAAACATGGAGACCATTGATTTACTTCCATTATGTGATCTTATTTAATCTATTGAAACAGCGCAGCCAATAAGTAGTGTTTCATGTGTTTTATGTATTATAGTTGTTTCAGCTCAGTCTTCAGGTCTGCAAATAGAGCAGTAAGCCTGTGCAGACAATTTGCCAATTGTCTTCATGCTCATTTATGAATGTTAAATGAGAGGATGGAGACAGGGGTCACAATGCTGTTATGCCTTTGTATGGGGATTTTACCCTAATTAGCCCAAAGCAAAAAGATGAATGCTCTGTTCCTCTGCCCATGGGTTAAACTCTTCCTTAACAAGCTCATTATGTTATTGTAATGATCTCTCTAACATGCTGTGCTACGACGGGAAACAGTCCTAACACCTCGAAGAATGACATAAATTTCGTCTCTTATGCTTACCAAGGGTGCATTTATTTGATCAAAAGTATAGTAAAACAGTAATATTGTAAAGTGTTAGTACAAATTCTGTTTTCTATTGTAAAATATTTTAAAATATAATTTATTCATGTGATTGCAGAGTTTAATTTTTAGCAGTCATTATCAGTGTCATTTTTCTGAAATATAAATATTTATTTTACTTTTCACATTTGTGCCTTTTGTTCAATTTAAAGCATTCTAGCTGAATAAAAGTATTAATTAATTTGTATACTATATATTCATTAGTTAAATGTGGGAGATTGATGTGAAAAAATGTATTTCTTACTGAATCTGTCTCTTCTTTTCTAAAATATTGCTTCTGCATTTGTTGTTTATTTGTGATTGCACTAATTTGATGAGTGCTCTTAGTGCATTCAGTTCATTTTTCCTTAGATTGCACCGCACAGTGCCACTGGGGCCGAGGGAGGAGGCACTTCTTTTTGAGATAATGAGAACAGACGCTGTACATGTGTCTGTGTGCATTGCCACTTCTCATTTACCCAACATGAACATGGCAAAAGAGCAGAGACAAAGGAGAAACACAGGGAGAGAAAAAGACCTTGAACACAGAGAGGGAGAGAAAGCGTGCATTGAATGAGAAACATGAACTAAAGTAGAACACACAGAAAGATCACTGATACAGAAAAAAGGCAAAATAGAGAACTTTTATTTTGAACTACTTAGAAATGAGGTCAACACAGCATGGCTTTTTTTTTTTCCAAGTAATTAATTTGTTTGGTTGTGATAATTATTTTAGTGACATATACACTTATCTTTGTTTTTAACATTGTTACAATTACTTGTGTTTGTATGTACTGTACCGATCAAAAGTTTGTAAACATTACTATTTTAAATGTTTTTGAAAAATCTTATGCACATCAAGCCTGCATTTATTTGAACAAAAATACAGAAAAAAACAGTAATATTGTGAAATATTATTGTAGTTTAAAATAATTATATTTTAAATAAATGCTGTTCTTATTCTTTTACTTTTTATTCATCAAAGAATCCTTAAAAAAGTATTATAGGTTATAAATAAAAAAAAGATATTAAGCAGCACAACTGTTTCCAACTTTGATTATAAATCAGGACGCTAAATCTGTCATGCTAAAGCTAAAATATGTTAGGGTAAGTTGGTTGAACTCCTCTTTAATTCAGACCCCCTTAGGAGCACTATGACACTCTTCACTCGGGCTGTGAGATATCCCCTCTGCGCTAACACAAGCTACTTCAAAACAGTCTACTGACACACACTATCCCCACAAGGATCAAACTTGACCCATGCTAATAAGCCACACTAATGGAGTCTGGTTTAATCCAGGAGGAGAGAAGCTCCCCTCTTAAAATGTCATATTATATTAGAGCAAAGTTAATGTAGTATTAAACTGATGTTCTGTTTCACTCTTTCTAGAACTTAACTCTTTGTTTGGAGGTGCAGCAGATGCGTTCATCTGTGTTAGTCTCCTGGAGGCTCTTGGGAGCATCAATCCACTGCTCCCATCCCCTGCCACACCCACTGGAATCCCCGTTGGTATCATGGCACTCAATCTATTTAATTGCCACAATGATGGGATTAATTGGTGTGTTGTTATCCATTACAACAGGCCCCAGGTTGATGCACAGCAAAGGGCAAATCAAGCATGAACTGAAGACTAATCAAGCACATGAGATTGAAAAGGATTTAGCAAGATGTCCATGTGGGCAGAATAATTAAATGAGATAGATATCACTATGGCCGCTGGTCAATGAGAGGACCAGTGTTTAATACATGCCAGCATACAGGCCTTTGTTCTTTTCTCTGTTACTGTTACTCTGTTTTTTTTTTTATTTATTTTTTTTTATTAAGAAATATCTTATACTCACCATGGCTGTATTTATTTGATAAAAAATACAGTAAAAACAGTAATATTGTTAAATATTATTACAGTTTAGATCTCCGTTTTTTTTTTTTTTTTTTTTTTTAAATGTTTATAAAATGTAATTTATTCCTGTGATGCAAAGTGGAATTTTCAGCAGTCATTACTCTGGTCTTCAGTGTCACATGATGCTTCAGAAATCATTCTAATATTCTGATTTAGTGCTCAAGAAACATTTCTTATCAATATTGAAAGCCATTGTGCTGCATTGTGAATTTTTGTGGAATTTGATGATTAGATGACTATTTTTGATGATTAGAAAGTTCAAAATAAAAGCATTTATTTGAAATAGAAATATTTTTATAACACTATAAATGTATTTTCTGTCATTTTTGATCAATGTAATACATTTAATGAATAGTATTCATTTTTTACAAAACAATTTACCCCAAACTTTTGAACGATAGTGTATATGATGTAAATTAAATTGATGGTTCATCCAAAAATTACAATTCTATTATTTACATACTTTTATTTACATTTATTTAGTTTCTAACCTGTATGGATGTCACGCCTGCCAGCCGGAGTGCCTATGATAACCACCAGAGGACACTCCTTCCATCTTTGTTATATTATCATGTCCGACATGGACTACATCTCCCATAACCCATTGCCCACAAATTATTGTTTGATCACTTGCTAAGTCTGCCTTATAAGCCCTGTTTGTTCAGTCACTCATTGCGAAGTCTTGTATGTTGTCACACTACACTTATGAGCGCACTTTTGGTTTTCTGTTTCATGGGTTTGCACTTTACCTGTTGTATGGATTAAGATTCTGGATTACCCTAAACTACTGCACTTGGAATCCTCAACCTTTGTGTCGCTGAGCAGTTATGTGACAGAAAACCAAAAGAGCGCTCAGAAATGCATTTTGTTGATAATGATGGGCGAATTCGAAACACAGCTTCATAAAGCTTTTAAACCTTTACGAATCTTTTGTTTCGAATCAGTGGTTTGAAGCGTGCATAAAATTGCGAAAGACGTGTGATTTCAGTAAAAGAGACTTTGTTACATCATAACTGTTTCAAAACGTTTCAAAATTTCAATGGTTCACCGCTGGTGGGTGGAACATTGAACAAGTCTCTATGGGTTTTAATTGATTTCTGATCCGTTTTATACATTTGTACATGTTTTAATCAGATATTAGGATAATTAAAATTAATAATAGTAGTTAATAGTCTTATTGGCCTGTTTAGCTGAGCAATCCATGCAACAAAAAAACGGCCTGAAAATTGATAAAAGAACACATATGCATATACAGACACATATCAAGTATACAGATACTTGATATGCTCTTATTCGATGATTAATTAATTGCATTTGATAGATTTTTCTTAAAAAACAACAACATTTGCAATGGTTTTATAAAAAGTGTTTTTATGCATGTTTGGAGTTTTTGTTGCATGTCCAATGTTTTGTAGGTTTCACCAGCGTGTGGCGTTTCGAACTCTTCAAAACAGTTTAAATCAATTGATTCAAAGCTTTGAAAAGCTTTGTTTCATCCATCACTAGTAATTGAATAAACGGGGCATATATAAGCAGAGTTAACATGGGTAATGGTACACAGGTGGAAGCGATCAAACAATTATTGGTCAGGGCAATGGGTTATGGGAAATGCAGTCCATGATGATATAAAAAAGACGAAAGGAGTGCCATCTGGTGGCTATCATAGGCACTCCGGCTGGCAGGTGTGACATTGACTGAATCCGAAATTGCCCCCTATACCCTCAAATAGGGTGTTATTTGAGGGGACAGCCATTTATAGTGGTGTCCGAAACCATAGTGGATGTTATTGAGTGTACTTATTCAATCCCACATTGCACTGCAATAACGAGTGTACAACCGATGTATGCTCAACGGCAGTCCGAATTCGCTCACTCGTTTTCATTTACTTCTTTAAGTGAACAGTATTAGTGGACTAACGTAGGGAATAGTGAATGAGGGTTTAGGGGGTGATTTCGGATTCAGCCAATGGCTTTCTTTCCTCTGTGGAATACAAAAGAGGATATTTTGAAAATGTCTCCTTTTTTACATACAGGTAAAGTTTTTGTTGACTTTTTGTTGAATGCATGGGCAAAACCAAAATTACAAAACCAATTTGCACTTGATTTCTTTTGAAATATGAAAAAGTTTTGTTAAAAAAATAAATAAAATGTATCTTTATTACAGCAGAAAATAAGAGAGTGAAACATAAGTCTTCAGAAAATATACCCAGGTGCTTTTTTGAATGCCTTATCGTTTTGACAAGCTGAAATCCTTTCAGAAAAGAAAAACTGGAACTATCAAGGACAAAGGCTTCATTAGTAAAAAATAACTATAAACCAGATTTCTGAGACTACCTTTCTGATAAGTAATGAATTATAACTAAAGTTGGATGTTCTAACCAGGCATCTTACATATAAAGCACAGCATTCTCTTCTTTAAAGAGAGAGCCAATTTATGCCACACTGTCTAAGAGAACAATGACAAGCTGATAGTCCCAATGTGTTCTCCATGACAGTGGCTTTGGGGAAACTACCGCTGATGATTAAGGAAGGGGTTGAAATGGATTTTATTTGCAGTCCTCTCTCCTGTGGTCCATTCACTGAACACATACAACCAGTATGTTTAGGGGAGTAAGAAAGGGAAGTCACGTATTGTCATTTCACCTTGCACAGGTTGAGCTGTCCTACTTTTTCTGTGTGGATTTTAACACCCACAGGCATGAATCAATATCAAGGGGCTTTACAGCTTGTGCTTTTGAAATATTATACATCCATATGGCACCAAGACTTGCTTCATTATGTTTGAACAAAGCAAGATGTAAATAAAACAACAATTTTACCTAGGTTGCGCACTTTTTTAGCAAGGCCATTGATATTCTCCAGTCATCTTGATCTTAGTCACCAGGCATAACAACGAGATCCGGAGAATAAATGATCAAACAGGAGGACAGCTATTGTCCTTGAACTGCTTAATGGGCTACTAATAGCACTGAGTGTCGGGACTGATTTTTACAAGAGAGTCCAGAAACAAACTTTCTACTTTTTTTCTTTTTTTTTTTTTTCTTCTACTACACGGTTGTCTTCTACATATCCCCCAGCTTTAATTAGTAATTCTGGACCTTGTGTTTGCATAATCACCTTGCCTCTGTCTACCGTCAGGCCTGTATGGAGAGACTCATTAGTGTCTTTTCAGAGTAAAAGAAAGAGAGAAATATTGTCAGAATAAAATGATTTCCACAAGGCAGAGAGGAGAGGCGCGGATGGGCTGGGATATAGATATTCCGAATCCTTGCTGCGAGATTCCAGGGGTTTAAATAACAAGAACAATGTCCTGTGTCATAGAGCAGCGTCCTGTGTAGTGCATAAGAGGATAGAGGAAGCGGAAAAAAAGGTAAAGCCTCTTTTTTCATGTGGGGCTTTGTACATATTACATGATATTGATTGTGCAAAAGTTTCATTGTGGCTTGGCCCAGACTTTGCTAGAAGCGCATATGAAAGTCGAGCCCTAGAGATTACGGGTAAAGCCGGGAAACCTAGAGCTTGCAGACAGCACTTGTGGTAATAACATACTGTGTTGGTTTACACATTCATAAGGGTGTTCCGTTTGCTTGTGTTGTGAGCTTCTCCAAACTCTTGATTGCATGTTTGTGTTGGTTGCTTCCGAATTTGACATTTTTTTCTCTCTCTGTTTCATCTCTGATCTTATTTAATTCATTTATTTTGTGCTTTCTTGCAGATTTAAAAGACAAACCCTAACGAGAAGGCTCTTTAGTAGAACAAAAACATGGCCAAGGGGAAGATCTCTTCTCCATGTGGTGAGCACCTTCCTGATATTTCCTGACATTTTATGGTGAAACATGGTGGCACGCCGTATTGTTTAGTTCAGATAAATTAGATAAAAATGCAAAATGTATTCTGAAAACATCAATCTGCAACAACAAACAAACTAATCATTCTATATTTAACCACATTTCCATTTCAGTGAGCTTTTAAGGTCTCCGCAGACTGCTGTTCAAAGATGTATAGTCACCGTCTAACCCCTTCACACACATGCATATACATACATGCACATACTCATTACTGTATGACACAGAGTTTATATAGATTTATTTTCCCAAATGCCTCCAAAAGTCGAGGAAAGCAGGGGGTTGATTGAGTAGCAGCATAATAATCCTGGTACAGTGGAAGCAAGGAATCATGCATCAAAGTGCTTGCCATCTGTAGGAGGGCTGGAGTCCCTTAAGATGCATTAGGTCTCTGTAATGGGTTCGGCTAGGTGCGGCAATAATGGACTGATTCTAGGAACAAAGTTATTGATTATCACACAACCAGTGGCTGCGCAAAATACAGAATTGAAAAATCGGCTCTCTTTTAGTTCAATCTGAATTGAATTGACCACACCTCACAGGAAGTTGAATTGGAATTTGCATTGGAATGGCAGCAAAAGGAATTTACTGCATTGAAGGAATTTACTGCATTGAATTTCAAAGAAATGCATCCCAGGTAAAACATTTTAAAACATAAATCGTTCCTCTTCCTCGGCCCACAAAAGTTTTGTTTTATTTAGTTTTATTTTTTAAAAACTTTCTTCACATTTCAATTATTTTATTCATTACTTTATTATATTATATAAATTGCAATTCTGCATCCTGTTTTGCTACATTGATTCAAAATCAAGTTTAGAAATTGAGTTGAAATTTAAAAGGTTTAGACTACTTGAGCATACAAAAATCCGTCATTTACAGACAAAGCATTGTGAAAACGTTTACCGTTTGTTATGCAGTTGTTGTCCAATCCAATATAGTTGGCTGCTGCATATTTCAACAAAAGTTTCGAACTCTCCATTACACTGTGCCTCATTTACAAAACAATATGCTGCAAACAAAGGGAATGTTCTTCCACTCTTCCATTTGCCCTGTTGTCGACAGACTCCAGTGCATGGAGTCTGTCAGAAACTGAACCTGCATCTGTATACTGTACTCAGAGTAGACAGCGTCAGTAATTATAATGGGTTCTATTTGCTTTTGACGCGACACAACGCTCACATCCAGTGTAGGCGACTGAATGCCAGTGGGTGAGGCCTATGGTGCGATAATGTTTAACTATAATCAATGTCTTACTCAGGAGGCAGTCAAATGAAAATGTATTTGCCAGTGTGATGTCACAGATCCTGCAATATCAAAACTAGCCATTTTCACAGCTTGATTAGTAGTATTTGAAACAACTCAGAAAAGTTTTTTTTTTTTTCCACTGTAGAAATTATGAAAACAATCAAGGCTGATGATGTATAAACACATCAACACAGCCGTATGTCACAAAACATAATGCAGATGTTTAACCATTGATGATTGATGATGGTGACTAGTTAATGGGAGGCTTGAGAATGAGTGACATGGTTGTCATAGAAACACTAGCCCCTTTCACACAGTGCGTTGATCTCGGAAAATTGCCAGAGTGCCTTCTGTGTGAACACAAACACGTCCCGGGATTATTTTTGGCATTGATCCCGGGATGGGGTGCTAGCAGCATTGCTGGGATCTATCCTGGAACATGCCCTGTGTGAACAAAAGCCGTAATCAATGCCGTAAAGGGTGTGTCGCAGTGATGAAGCTGAGATCGTTCGCCAGCTTGAGTGAAACGGTATGTGATGCGCTAATTTATGATCTAATATCCAAACTTAAGACACTGCTGAGACATTACACGTCACATCAATGTCACGTGTCTTTACGGGATCTTTATAGGATGTGTGGGCGCACGCACAGATTCCGGAAAATCACTGGCAGTGTGAATGAACCAAAATCAAACAATCCCGGGAAAAATCCCATAAATCCCCATTATCAGTGTATTTTCCAGAATCTCTGTGTGAAAATGTTGTATAGCAGTTGAGTATTTCATGGAGATTTTCATGCTTTCGATACAGATGTTCTTTCAAATCAGGGAGTATAGTTGATTTGAAAAGTGGTTGGGGAACTTTTTTTGGTCTCCCATGTCCCTGGTGGCTGCTACGCCCTTGGTGTTGATACTTCCATAAAAAATCAGCAGTAGTCTCATATTATTCCTGAACGCTAAATGAACTTCCAAAGTGTGTTGTTATCCCTTTGGATTTAAGAAAACAATGGCTGAAAATGTGGTCATCTCTAGACAGCGTTCTACTACACCGCTTTTCTCTCATGTTGTGTCACTATGAATCCCATGTGTTTTGAGTGTGTAGTGTTCACTTTCACTTATTGCTCAAAACCGTTCGGCACTCAGCCTGCAGGGTAAAAGTGCATTGCTGTAATTCACATTGTTTGGTTCCACGTCCATGTGACCTCCCTGTGTGTTTTGATGAGTGATATTCATATTAAGTTTCTCCTTTGTGTTGCTTTCCTTTTTTATCGTTTTCTGCAATAGGTGGGGTCATGAAAGGACAAGTGCAGTGGTCAGGCATGAATTTATCAGTGGTAGTACAGTAGAGGTCAGGCAGCAGAGCTTGTGGAATTGTATACAAATAAGTGTGAAGTGTTTTTTTTGTTTTTCAGGATTAAAAAAATACACACATGCACTGTAAAAAAAGTCATTTCAACTTAAATTACATTAAACTGATTTAAAAACTGAGTAGAATCTTATAACTTTTAAAAGAAGGTTGAAAATTGCTTAACTTATTTTAATGAGTTAAAGCAATGTAAAAACATATTGTCATATATTACTATATATATACATAATATATACTGTACTTATTGATCATATGATTTTTTTACAGTGTGTGCAGTACATACCCATCCGAACATATACCTGTAAAAAATCTATAAAAAATGTATCTCTCTTACTCTCTCAGGTCCACTATTTTTCACTGTGCAGGTACTTTGCGCATCTGCAAATTTGTGTTCCTTATTCTAATAATGGTGTGCACTTGTGCCTGCTTCTTTCTGATGCAATATTTAATGTGTCTTTTTTTTGGGGACAAAATTGAGTTTTGTATGGAATATTTGTTGCTGTGCATCATATTCACTGCACTGATAAGAGCATTTCTATCCTATTCATCTACAGCCTCATCTGGCTGCTGGAGTTACAGAAGATTGCATCATAGGCACTTCTGAAAGAACTTAGGACAACTGCCTTTATATTTTTCTTTCTTTTGTTGTTTCTCTTCGATATTCTTCCTTTATATATATATATATGTAAAGGAAGATGTAGCTGAATTTATTTCATAAAAATATAAATGAAGTAGTAATAAAATAAACTCAATAATAAAACGGTAATAACAGGAAAAGGCACTTTGGATAAAAGCATCTGGTAAATGGTTAAATGTTCGTTTGTTCTTTCTTTCTTTCTTTCTTTCTTTCTTTCTTTCTTTCTTTCTTTCTTTCACTGTCTCTTTCCCTCTGTGTCAAGCTCTTTGCAATTACTTAGTAGTGATGGAGGGCCAGTTCATTTGGGACTGTGCAGTGACCAGGTAAAAGTCTCAGCACAAAGACTTGATATGGTCTCTTCCTGACACAGCAGTTCTCTCTTGTGCATTGACTCCTATAGCATTTGACGATTAATGGATATTATCATGCTTCCCCAACTGTCTTTAATTAGTACAATCCAGTATTGTGAAAGAACCAGAAGTATTAGTATTCCGCTGGGTCATAGACAAGCTGTATTATGTCTAATATTAACATTAAAGAATGAATTATAAGCGACTTTGTGCTACAGTACGAGTCTTGTTACTACGGGATTATATACACACACACACACACACACACACACACACACACACACACACACACACAGTGAGTAATAAAGCTGCTGATTCAGAGTGGGAATATAGATGTCTGTGTGAGTATATCTGTGTCCACCTTCATATCATTAGCATAAACAAACAACAGAGATGCAACTCTTAATACCACAGCCATTTGTCAGAGTTAACACATTTCAGCTTCAGTTACTGTCTAATTCACAGAGCAGAGGGAAACTGAGGCCGTTTCAAATAGCAATTAAACACACTGAGGTAAAACTATGAGTGTCTGGTCGGAGCAAATTTTTTATGCTTTGAACAGGAAATAATGAGCCTCAAATATGCATTGTTCCCTTTGGCAATGGTGCGACTTAGATTTCAAATCAATATTTTCCATGGAGTACATCACACTTAGTTTTACATCTTGCACTCTTGTCTTTCTCTTTGAGATCAAAGATGCTCATGCTAAATATCACAGCACCTCAATGCAATGCAAAGACGCCCTCTTCACCTCTGCATACAAATTACTGAAATATTCAGCTGCTCTTGTACGGGAAGATCAGAGATCCACTTTTGTTTCACAGCGAGGGCATAATGACTTTCATTGCTATTCAGCTGTAAAAACTGCTTAAGTTTATTAGCACTTAACGTGAGTGCAAAGAAGAAGAATCGTTCTACTTCGATTAATGATGAGCATCTAAACAATTAGTCACTGACATTTAGACAGGCGGTATGGTTTATTTTCTTTCTTTTTTTTTTAAATCAGTTCAGCGCAGAACTTGTGTAAAACATAATTTTTATCAGATTGAAAGTAAAAAAATACTTAATATGTTTAGCAAGTTCTCCAAGAATTGGTTTACTGCTCAGACTAAGCCAGCATCATTCTTCCAATTTTTTAAATGCCTTTCAAAACACTGATGTGGTTTGGAGTGAGAAGAAGCAATCCTCAAAATGTTTGTGTAAGATGTTTTACTTGAAGACAAACCCCTGTTGTAGTCTAATTTGCACAGGAAAAAGACGAAAGCAGATTCTGGATGACATCAGCTAAGTAAATTTAGCATGGTAGTAGTAGAAGACCTCGATATGCCATACTAAATCTTTCATAAAAATGATCTGGTAATTCACAAGCATTGAATATTGAAAATGAGGAGGTAGAATTGTGTCAAACACAGCTCACAGGCAAGATCTGTTTCTCAAGAAAATGCATAAATGTAAGAAAGAGTAAGCCAATATAAGGGTAAAATGAGTCTTTTTTTGTACACTCTATTTTGTTTTCCAGTCTCATTTGGTGTATTGTGTACTGCCATCACTCTCTCATGAGGAAATATTAAGTTGCACTACACTATTCCTTCTTCTGGCAAAGAGGCACTGACTAAGACAGAAGGTGACTGACTAACTGACAATCACTGTTCGATTTTTTTTATGTGCTGTTTAGGGGTGGCACAAACTAACAATCTTGTATAAGAACAAACTGGTGGGGAAAGATTCATCTGAATAGTGGCACAATAGTCCAAACGTAATAAAATAGATCAGGTTGTCAGTAAACACAGACTAAATACACAGACACACACACACACACACACACACACACGCACACACACTCAAAAGTTTGGGGTAAAAATAAATTAATACTTTTATTCAGCAAATAATTATGCATCAAATTGATCAAAAGTGACGGTAAAGATATCTAGATCATTAAAAAATATTTCAGATAAATGTTCTTTTGAACTGTCTGTTTATGAAAGATGAAAAAAGTTTCCACAAACAAATAGTAAGCAGCACAACTATTTTAATGGCATCTTTTTGAGCACCAAACCAGCACATTAGAATGATTTCTGAAGGATCATGTGACACTGAAGACAGGACTAATAAATTACATTTGCTGAGACTTCAGCTTTGTCATCACCGGAATAAATTACATCTTAAAATATATTAAAAGTAGTGAAAAGTAGTACATTTTAATAATATTTCACAATATTACTGTTTTACTGTATTTTTATAAAATAAATGTAGCTTAGGTGAGTATAAGAGGCTCAAAAACATTTGAAAAAAATCATACAAATTTATATTTTGTAAATTTATAAATGATTTATTCTATTTTCTACCATTTTGCTTCATTCATGCATATGATAATCCAAAGTTTGCCACGACTTTGATAGAATCCTCCAAAGTAAAGTACGAGTGCCAGCAGATGTTTTGGTGTTGCAGAATAAAAGGCATTGCTATAATGACTTTTCCTTATGAACCTGCCCTGGTCCTAGGGAACGGGGAGATTTAGCTTGAATGAATGAGCATGTTGTTGGTGCATGTGCAGGGGTGAAAATTGAGTGAGAATTTTTGGAATAGATTCAAGACCTCTGAGGATGTACTATCTAGAGCTGCTATTGTAAACCTGCAGTGTGTCAAGCACATGTCTCAGCACCAGTCAACAGCTCAGTCAGTGTGAGGCTTCTGTTGCAATTTAATTAGACCAGAAGAGTCTTGTTCAGCCAAAGACTCACTCACAGGGGACAGACAAAATGTCAGCCACGATCTTGCACACTTTTAATTAAAAGAAATGTGAGCTGTATTGGTGTGTGACGGCGACTTGTTTTGTTTGCCGTGTTGTTGTCCGCGGTTAATTGCTATTAAAGGAGTGTGTATGACTAAACAGATGAGGTTTGCTCTAATACTTTGTCCAGTTTGAAACGGTTGACATTGGATTTGGCATTTTTGCTCCATGTTGCGAGACATTTGTTTTTACAGAGCCATGGAAATTAATTTTCTAAATAATTTACTAATTAAATAGCAGCTACTGCTGCTACAACTGAACAATGACCAGTGATTTTTTGATTTACAATAAATCATGTCATAAAATCCCTCAGCTTAGATCACATCACCATGAAACTAGAGAGAAAATACTCAATAAACAAAGCTAATTTGGACTTCGATCAACATAAATATTCACAACCATTTATACAGCATGAGTGTGTACTGCATGCAATGATTGTGAACTAGTATCTGGTGCAATTACATTAATGAAACGTTGCAATAGAACCATCTTAAACGTTTCTGTTTTTCCGAGTTTACATTTAAAGTACAAGCTACTCCATTCAGACTAGTTGTAGGAATTTACTAAAAATAAATCACACCCACTGATACTGCCATTTATTTTCAGCATGCTTTCTTCATTATTTGAAATGTCTAAAATCAGTGCAAACAATGCCACAAAATCACATCTCTGCCATTTGATTATTCATTGGGTAACTTATGTCTAATCGATAGAAAATGCACACAAACATCTCTGTTCATGAAAATCCAGCTTTTTGCCATTTGTGGCAGGCAAATAACACTCTTTGGATTCTTTGCTCATTATTTGCACATCATTATTTTAGCATCTGTAATGATACTAATTTAAACAGAAATGTGACATGTTTGCATTGAAAGGATTTGCCAATTTACTTTGATTTGACCACGATTTGACAATTTTTAGTTCAGCACTATTTCACATTCAATAAATTTGCCCTTAACAGTTCTAGATAGATAGATAGATAGAGATAGATAGAGATAGATAGATAGATAGATAGATAGATAGATAGATAGATAGATAGATAGATAGATAGATAGATAGATAGATAGATAGATAGATAGATAGATAGATAGATAGATAGATAGATAGATAAGGGCTGTTAAAATATTTCCGTCCTCCTTTCATTTTCCCTCTCCCTGCTTTGCTGTTAGGACTGTAAGCTGTGGTAGTTTGACCCAAGAGGGGAGCTCTAACCTACTTATAGTGTCCTGTTCTCCTGCTCCTTTTCCACCTCTTTTGTTTGTTCAGTGGAAATATGAGGATCCTAATTAAGCTGTGCCAGAAAACAGCTAGAGCAAGAGAGGCTCCTGTTGGCCAACTGTGAGAGGCTCTCCGCAAGCTTGGAATTAATGTTTAATTGATTTCTTGTTTATGATTTATTGATGCAGTGGTGCATGTGTACGTGTGAGTGTCTGCGTTGTGTGTTGGATGGAAGTGGGTCATTTTTATACTGTGCTTGTGTAATGCATTATCAGCACAGGCAAACATACTCTTAATGTTTACTGTGTCCATAAGGGTTGGTCATGGATTATTTTTTGCAGTGTTTGTTCAGTTCAGTTTTTGTGAAAACATCAATACACACACACTAGATTATATTTTATAATATTATATTATTTTATAAAAAAAAATATGTGAACATTTTTTGGGGGGGGGACTAATTGATGGATTTTGGACTAGTTGGATGTTTTGTGTTTTGTTGTGAAAACGTCTTTGGTTACGTATGTAACCCTCGTTCCCTGAGTAGGGAACGGAGACGTTACGTCGGATGACGACGAAATGGGGTTTCGCTTAGAAAGCCTATCAGCTTCGAGTATTACAAAACGAGCCAATGGCAAGGAAATGCAATGGGTCTGCGGAATTTGCATGACGTAACTCGCCCCACCTCGTGGGTATAAAAGGAGGACGCCGGCAACATGCAGATATGTTTCTTCGCTGAGGAGCCAAGACTGAGCTCAGGCGATCCCCGCGGTACAGCGGAAAGTGGCAGGCAGACGTAACGTCTCCGTTCCCTACTCAGGGAACGAGGGTTACATACGTAACCAAAGACGTTCCCTTTCGTTGTCACTCCGAGTTACGTCGGATGACGACAAAATGGGGTTACCAGTCTAATCACGCCTTCTCAGCTGTCTTCCAGTGCCCTGCGTAAATCGGGATCCCTGTCGCAGACTGGACGAAGGACTCCATTTATCACAGGAATACCAAGGTACACTTGGAAGCATATCCCAAGCTTAGGGGAAGTATGCAATTAATGCCAACCCAGAGGGGGGGGGGGGGGGGGCTTAGAGAATACACATATGACCTGAAGGAAACATATGGAGACACTGGGGTGTCCAGCCGCAGGTGGAATATTTCAACCCCAGGGGTGGCAAGGTGGCTTGCCAAGGGAAAGACACATGCTCAGAGAGGCTTACAGTGGAAATACATATGTGGGGGTCGCTCAGAGGAGGGACCATGGACACGGGAGGCACCTAGCCGACGCGCAGGCAATAGACACTGGCGCCGACGTCAGCAGTGCTGGAGGAACTCAGCTTCGAGTATTACAAAACGAGCCAATGGCAAGGAAATGCAATGGGTCTGCGGAATTTGCATGACGTAACTCCGCCCTGAGGAAATATATTGCACGTATCCAGTCCGTGGAGTGGAATGGCGAGCAAGCGAAGACACCTGAGCGGGTCCGGTACCAGCTGGTTGAAGCGAGTGCACGAGAGGACACTGGCTCCACTCGGAGATTATAGAATTTGGCGAATGTGTTAGGTGTCACCCAGCCTGCAGCTCTGCAGATGTCTGTTAGCGAGGCGCCATGCGCTAGAGCCCAAGAGGACGCCACACTCCGGGTGGAGTGGGCAGTCACACCAAGGGGGCACGGTTGACCTTGCTGCTGGTATGCCAGAGCAATGGCGTCCACTATCCAGTGAGAAAACCTTTGCTTGGAGAGAGCCTTTCCCTTCAGCTTCCCACCATAACAGACAAAGAGCTGGTCTGAGGTCCTGAAACACTGCGTCCTGTCTACATAGGCGCGGAGAGCGCGTACTGGACAGAGCAGTGCCAAGGCTGGGTCTGCCTCCTCCGGGGGCAGCGCTTGCAGGTTCACCACCTGGTCCCAGAAGGGAGTGGTGGGAACCTTGGGCACGTATCCAGGCCGGGGTCTCAGGATCACGTGAGAGTAAGCCGGCCCGAATTCCAGGCACGCTTCGTCAACGGAGAATGCGTGCAGGTCCCCTACCCTCTTGATGGAGGCCAGTGCAACCAGGAGCGCTGTCATCATTGACAGGAACTTAAGCTCGACTGATTGCAGAGGCCGAAGAGGTTCCACTTCAACGCATAGACGTGTCTCGTGGACAACGCTCTAGCGGAAGTGATGGTAGCCACCACCGCTGGTGGTAGGGTACTCAAACCTGCCTCAAGCCGTCCAGGAGCCGCACGTGGAGACTCCAGAGATCGGGACGAGGGTGCCACAGGGTGCCCCGTCCCTGAGAAAGGAGGTCCTTCCTCAAAGGAATGGGCCAAGGAGGTGCTGTCGCGAGGAGTACAAGTTCGGGGAACCAGGTCCGGGTGGGCCAGTACGGCGCGACCAGAATGACCTGCTCCTCGTCCTCCCTGACCTTGCTCAGAGTCTGCGCAAGAAGGCTCACTGGGGGAAACGCATATATGCGGCCCGGCGGCCAGCTGTGCGCCAGTGCATCTGTGCCGAGGTGCCCTCGGTCAGGGAAAAAATACAGGGCGCAATGGGTCGAGTCGTGAGAGGCAAACAGATCCATCTGTGCGTCCCCGAACTGGTCCCAAATCAGCTGGACCGACTGAGGACGGAGTCGCCATTCTCCAGGGAGGGGCTGAAGCCGTGAGAGCTCGTCGGCTGCACAGTTCAGAGCTCCGTGAATGAAAATGGCTCGAAGTGACCTCAGATTCTTCTGACTCCATAGGAGGAGGTGGCGAGCGAGTTGTGACATATGGCGGAGCGTAGACCACCTTGACGGTTGATGTATGCTACAGTAGCGGTATTGTCTGATCGGACTAGTACGTGTTGACCCCTGAGCAATGCCCGGAAGCGGTGCAGGGCAAGGCGTACTGCCAACAACTCGAGGCAATTGACCGGCCATAGCCGCTGGGGTCCTGTCCAGGAGCCCGCGGCAGCATGTCCATTGCACATGGCACCCCAGCCCGTGGTGGAGGCATCTGTTGAGACAACAAAATGCCGGGAAGCTCGTTCCAGGGGGACACCCGCCCTGAGAAAACTGAGGTTCGACCATGGGGTGAAGGACTGATGGCAGGTCGGAGTAACTGGTACTCGGAGCGTGCCTTGTTGCCATGCCCACCTCGGGACTCAGTCGCGAAGCCAAAGCTGAAGCGGTCTCATATGAAGCAATCCGAGCGGCGTCGCCGCGGCTGCAGATGCCATATGCCCCAGGAGCCTCTAAAAAAGTTTCGGTGGAACCGCACTCTTGCCCTTGAAATGTCTCAGGCAAGTCAACAGTGACTGTGCGCGCTCGCTCGTAAGCTGCGCCTTTTACATGGCGACCGAGTCGATGTCCATACCGAGAAAAGAGATTATCTGCACGGGGCAAAGTTTGCTCTTCTCCCAGTTGACCCACGGTCCCGAGAAGACAAGGGGGTCTTCTAGGACTTCGAGATCTCATCATGCACGTCCGGGAAGAAAAGTGTTGGGGTTTGCCGTGGACGAGGGTCGGCGGCCTTACCCAAAAACCAATCGTCCCGGGAAAGCATGGCCGTCATCTCCGGATCAGACTCAAGCACAGCCGTATGCACACCAGAATGTGGCAGCTGTGAAGAGTCGTCATTTCCAGGAGAATCAAACCCACCTTGTGAAGCTGCTACAAACATAGTATCATCCTCTGTAGCTTCAAATGAAACACACGGGCCACCAGAGGGTAGACTCGTGGGAATCACCTGTTCACTAGCGGGCACCGTCATTGAGGGGGGGGGGGCTGGGGTCGCGGACACAGAGTCGGCGCCTAGTTCCAGACCGTCACCCTCAGGTCACCCTGGCCACCAGCCGAAGATCGGGGGTGGATGAGGGGACTCTCACTCTTGTGAGTTCACAGAGTCTTGACCTTAATGACGCGATGGTCATGTTCCCACAGAGAGAACATGAGTCATCCACGAGCGCTGCTCTAGCATGATCAAGCCCAAACATTCCAGACAACGCTCGTGCCCATCAGAGTCCGATACCAGCTGCCGCAACCATTCATTTTTTTTAAATGCACGGGCGAGCCGTCTTTAAAAAGACGTGCCGCGTGCGAGCTCTTTTTGTGAGAGAAAACTCAAGTGTTGAAGCACCCGGGGAGACACGCACTGTCTGACAAACCACTGCAGAGATAAGCAGGAAGCACGCGCTCGCCGGAGTTCGCCGTCACACCAACACTCGAGGTACTCGTTTGTAGAGCTGACAATTCAGAGATGGCTTGTGGAGAGAAGAATAAACTTGGCTCCGAAGCGAAAAACATATCTGCATGTTGCCGGCGTCCTCCTTTTATACCCACGAGGTGGGGCGGAGTTACGTCATGCAAATTCCGCAGACCCATGGCATTTCCTTGCCGTTGGCTCGTTTTGTAATACTCAAAGCTGATAGGCTTTCTAAGCAAAACCCCATTTCGTCGTCATCCGACGTAACTCGGAGTGACAACGAAAGGGAACTAAAATATTTATATAAAATAAACTATTATATTATATTAGATGCAATAATGGTATAAAACTAAAAAAATGTGTATAAAATTGTAAGTAGAAACATTAGCATTATTTTAAGGAGTTATTTGCGTATGGGTTTAATTTTGTTGTAGCATCAATGTCAAATTTAGCCACCCCATGTTACATTAAAATGAGAAGTAATTGGATTTCCATTTTAGTCGGACAGGCCCTTTTTGTCTAAGTGGCTGTTCTTTTGCATAAAAGGCTACAATATGCCAATAGTCAAACGTCTGTATTGCGAGACTACATGCATGAATGCATGGCACGTTAGCACACTGGCGAACAGAGGTGAATAAAAAGCACTGAATGTCTAAGTCACCGCGCGCACACACACAGACACACGTGAACTGCATGTAAATGGTGTGTAATTGTGAGCTGACCGCATGCATGTGCATGAGGGCTTACAAGTCAGCTCGGGTTATCTGGGTCTCAAAGGTAAGACACCAAAATCTTTCCCCCTCTCTCCAGTTGTGCGACAATAGGAAGCTAAGTAGAAGCACAGGTGGCTTACACCTCTTCACATTGGAAAATGCAGATCCAAAGCTCTCTGGTGACAGCTTGAGTAACAGCGGGAGAGAATCTCTCAGATTCTTTCAGTCTCACCCTTTTAGCACACAGTCAGCCACTTCAAAAATGACGGAATACCCTGTAGCATGCACAGCCCACCACGAGACAAGCTTTAAGTCCCTGCGAATCAGGCCACTGACTGACTGAACAGAAGGGGGCCGAAAAGGCAGATAAATACATATTTCATAGAATTTTTCAGCGTGTGATGTAATGTTGGAGATTGTAGAACGGAGAGGGAAGCTTTGATGTCATATTTTACTTACTGATCTAGATAATAACTTTGGGGAGGTGCTAGGGGTGGGCTTCAAAGTCCCAAAAATGTTAAAGTGCTGAATTGTTAAAATTGTTGTCTTTACCAATAGGACGTCATGCATGATCACTATTAAATTTTTATAAAAAATTAAATAACAACAATAATAATGATAATAATAATAATTATTATTCTTATTATAAAATGTATTTAAATAAATATATAATTAAATAATATGAAATACATAATTGGTGACTATATTGACCTATTAGCTTATTATTTTTATTATATTATTAGCTTTTTTGTCGACTTTGTGGTCATGTATCCACCATACATGAAGTACATAATGTTTCACAGACATAAATACAAAGTAAATTATTTTGTTCACAAATTTTGGCAAGTTAATTGCATGAAGTGGTCAGCAGTGCACATCAAAGTGGGGTTGCAACTAGGTTTGGTGGGACATTTTTAGTTTTAATTCGAAACATAAAACGAAACATAACATTTCAGCATTTATTATAATGTGTGTATTTTGCAATATTTAATCAAAAGATGTACCCATACACATTCACAGAGTTCTGGGCTAAACCCAGAATAATTACTGACCCTAGAACCACCCCTGGATTCACAGGAGAGTATGCTAATGGCATGTGCACATACATGCTTAGGTCATAAAAACCACACCTTCTCTGCACCATGGGAGGCATGGGTTTGACCTCTCGAAGTCTGCAATGCAGGGGATGGTGTAGTTGAGGTGGACTGAACTCCCCGTGGCACTGAGAGGAGGTGGAGGAAGAGTGCAGAGGTCTTTTGTGAGGTCATGAGTTTCATTCTTTAATCTAAATATCTTTTTTTTTTGTCTCTTAATACAAGAATGGCTAAATTAAAGATGTGTATTCTTAACACACAGCATTTTCTAAGTGAATCTCTCCCTCTCTCTCTCTCTCTCTCTCTCTCTCAATCTGAAGCTGGTATTGCATCATACATGATATGAACTGTATCATGTTATTCCTATAAGTCATGAATGATGCCTGTTTACATCTCTCTGCTGAACAAATTGCCCTATATTAGCTCTAGAAATCATACAGCAAGGGTGCAAAGAGTTTAGTTCCAACCCTGCTCCAACACACATACTTGTAGTAGTTTTCAAATAAGCCTGAAGGACTTGATGAGCTGGATCGGGTGTGTTTAATTAGGGTTGAAGCTAAACTCTGCAGGGAGTTTAGTCTGTTGCCCTCCTGGAACTGAGTTTAGCACCCCTGTCATACAGTGTCATGCTCTCTTTTTTTGTCAGTGTTTGATTTTGCAAAGGGACACATTTCGGTTTAGCCAAAGTGAGCAGAGATGTCTCATACTTGTGTGAACAGTGCAGATAACTTCAAATGGTGCCCATCAATTATTGCAGAATATTGCTGGACAGTGACAAGAAATGCTCTATTTAATGAATACAAGAGACAAGCCAAGAAGTGCACTAAATCGGACTAAACTATGTATATAATTGTTTTTTGTTTTTAGAGCAGTGTTATTTTTTTTTTAAATATATTTTTTATTATTTATAAATATTTTTCTGATAAATACACTAAATTACAACTAGAAGAGCACAAATAAAAGTACATAAATACAAAAGCTATGTATATATATATATATAAATATGTATAAATATGGCAATATTTAGAAAAATATGATCAGTGGAGATGGATGGATGATTGATTGATTGATTGATTGATTGATTGATTGATTGATTGACAGTGTTGGGCAAGTTACTTTTAAAAAGTAATTAGTTACAGTTACTAGTTACTTCTTCCAAAAAGTAACTAAATTAGTAACTCAGTTACGAATTTTAAAAGTAACTAGTTACTTATGAAAGTAACTATTGCGTTACTTTCAAGTAAAATTAAATTTTAAATGCTCAAATGTGACCCCACCTCTACCCCTCTTTAACGGAACTTAAAATACATGTGCATGTTCAATTATTTATGATAAATTTGAATATTATAATGAAATGGACACTTAATACAATACATTATTAACAGAAACATGAAACATTGTACACGCATCTAAAAAAAAAAAATGTTGCTGTGGGACAAAGTGAGACTAGCCTCCAATCAAACGCCATGTATGTAGATATTATGTTTATATAGTGGATCAATGCAAATAACACAATAGATGTTTTGGAAATTTTGATATTTATTGCCCCTCAACAGGCCACAACTGGGCAAAATTAAATTAAGCTTGTTAAGCTCGTCGCCATACCTGTCTCTCGTTGACTGACTGGCTTGTGTTGTTCCTTGTGTGTCCTGTCCTGCCCGACTATGCGTTATGATGGGTCGTTCGCAATTCATGAGCGTTAGCCGTTAGTGATGATGGGTCGTTCGCGAATGAGCGTTAGTGATGATGGATCGACTCGTTCGCGAATGAGCTTTTGATGGGTCGTTCGCGATTCGCGAATGAGCCGACTCTAAGAGCCGGCTCTTTTAGGTGAACGTTGGGAGCTGGCTCGCATATCTGAAGAGCCGACTCTATTTTTACAAATTTAGCCTATAGAAATTAAATAATTATGTAATAAAAATTGAAATATTATAGTCAAAGTCATTTAAAGAGCCGTTTGTGAGCCAAAAGAGCCGGCTCTTTTCAGTGAGCTGAGTCAAAAGAGCCGAATGCCCATCACTACTATGCGTGCTTTCGAACACCCGCCCAACTCTACCTCTGATTGGCTTACAATGACATTTTACTCTACCTTATAGCCAATCGTCAGCATTTATGCGCTTGTCTCGTGCTCTGCCCACTAACCAAGGAAGAACAGTAAAAAAAGTATTTGCCTCTCGCTCAGAGATCTAGTTGGTCTGATGAAAAAAAAAACAGCTTCATCAGTTATAGTAACGCGCCGCATTTTTTGGCAGTAACGGTAACGGCGTTATTAAGATGAGAAGAGTAATCAATTAGATTACTCGTTACTGGAAAAAGTAATGCCGTTAGTAACGGCGTTATTTATAACGCCGTTATTCCCATCACTGTTGATTGATTGATTGATTGATTGATTGATTGATTGATTGATTGATTGATGTGTGTTCACTGTTCACAACACAACATTGTTAGAAATTAGTAATGCAACCCTCTAAAGAATATGACCATATAACTCTCTCTGTTTGTAAGGTTGCTTTCCCCCCTTCATCTCTGTAGTGCTAAGCCAGCATGATAAAAGGCAAACTAGTGAGCTCCAGATCTGCCCCACAAAGATAAACGTGAGCATAGGGCCGTATTTGCCTGCCACAACTCACTTGGGGGTGAAGCCCATCTGAACAATGCTTTACAGCTGATGGCCCTCAGTCCTTGGTGTAAACAGAAACAAATGTGGCATTTGGAAAATAGGCT
Source organism: Gila orcuttii (assembly GCA_026230005.1). Lineage (NCBI taxonomy): Eukaryota > Metazoa > Chordata > Actinopteri > Cypriniformes > Leuciscidae > Gila > Gila orcuttii. The sequence goes on along the minus strand of JAPDVR010000016.1, from coordinate 12,897,534 downwards.
GTAAATAAGAAACTAGAGCATGCTGGGTATGTGTGATTGAGGAGGGAGAGAATTGCCCACTTGTCAGTTTGGATAAGGTTAGTGTTTAAATTGCCCGGCTACAATAATCGGATGCAGCAGGGGAGATGCCCCACAAACTGCGGCTAAAAAGTGTGGCGGAAGTCATCCGTGCTCATCATAGTAGTAGATCTGGATTGCTAGCAGTTGTGTGCAGAGTGCCCTGAAAAAGAATGTCTGTGACAGAGTAAATGAGTTCAAAGGGTGATGTTAGAGCTTAGTCAGACTTATTTATGTTTTGTTCTGGCTTGAAGGAATCCGATGTACCACTGAAGTATTTATTGCTTAAATGGCTGAGGTTTTGTCCTTACGCCTTGATGCCATCAGATCTCACATGAATGCGTTTATTTTGACTGTGTGGCATGAAACCATTGCACTCGATGACAGCGTGTTAGCTAATTAAGTAGCCAACACATTGTCTATAAGAAGCTAGAAGAGGGAAAACCACATCGTTCCATGCACACGCCTCCAGGCAACTTGTTCATCCTTATTGTATTATAATAAGAAGCAACGGATTTTACCTATGATGCAGGTTTATTTTATTTTTTTAAATGTTTTTTAATGTCTTTGAAATGTATTGATTTTGTCATTTATATTTGATAGTTTTAGCTAGTCTTACTCTAATAAAATGGGATCTAAATTTAGTTTACGAAAATAAAATGTTAGTTTTTTTTTTTCTTGTGAGTTTGGTCTCATTTGTTATTATTGAAATTTGTTTGTTAAAACTTGAACTAACAATGAGCAATATATTTGATACAGTATTTATTAATCTGTGTTAATGTTAGTTAAAAAAATAGTCGTTCATTGTTTGTTCATGTTAGTTCACAGTGCATTAACTAATATTGGCAAATACAACTTATGATTTTAATAATAAATAGTAAATCTTGACTAAGATTAATACATGCTTCAGAAGTATTGTTCATTCTTAGTTTGTACTACTAAAGTAGTTAACTAATGTTAACTAATAAAACGTTATTATAAATGTTACCTTTTTTGTCTCGTCTTCATTACGGTTGAAAAATATATAAAAAAAATCTTCATTAACAAAATATTTTCGGCAGTAATTTTATGATGATAAGCTTTTTAAAACAGGAAAAGAAAGAAAAGTTTATTTTCAGCATTTAAACCCATAACAACAACAAAAACATCCTTTCAAATGGCCATTTGCCTGATGCTCTGTGGAACATTTTGTCTTTTAATGCACACTAATATTTCAGTTGCTTTGTGAGGGTGTACTTGTTTGACGTAATTGTGTGGAACAACACATCTGACCTCCGGCTCTTTCTATCTGAGCAGATTTATAGTGATCACCAAAAGTACATGCAGCATTTTGCATTTGTCTGCCTCTTATGCACTGAAAACTTTCTAAATCAATACTTCACTGCCTTGAAGTGCCTGCAGGGTCAACATTTCTTCTCCCAAAAATGTGAGATTATAGATCAACTATTTATTTCCATGAAGTTTCTGCTTTACTTCTGTTTATTTGTTTCTTTCACTTCTTTGTCTTCATTCCAAGAGATCTGGCATTTTGGACTGTTTTAAAATACATTCATGCATTTATGAATTGACAAATATGACGCACAACTTTTTTTTCTGGAGTTCTAAGTTTTGTACTTATTTTTACTTTTTGAAAGACTCTGACATCCACTATCCGTGGACTTTTACCCATGATGGCCTAAGCTATAATTAGGGTGTCTACAATAAAACTGCTGGTAGTTTTTTTTTATTTATTGTGATGTGGAGCCATCAGACAAATGTGTAACCTTGAGGCAGGGTGATTATAAATCCTATCACTTTGACAAGGAAAAACATCCCAAAGTTTGAAACCTTCATGGTGCTAATATACCATAAATGCTTTTCCCTCACATAGGGAACTAAAACTGACATGAACAAAGCACTACTTTATCTTCAGCTTAGATTTGTATGGAGCAGGACACGCCAGCGATCCACACTTAATCTTCTCTTTACCTTGGAAATCTAAAGTATCAGCAATTTCTCTGCCCAACAGGCAAGTGGAGGAGAATTGGTTATGACTCCTCTTTTATGAGTGCCATTCATTTCAGAAGTGACAGACAGGGTGAGCACAAAAGCACACACACACACAAATAATCATATGCTCATTTTAATTGTAAAGAGGTATATTTACAGGTACAGGGGTTGGGACAATAAAAACTGAAACACCTGGTTTTAGACCACAATAATTTATAAGTATGGTGTAGGGCCTTGTTTTGTGGCCAATATAGCATCATTTCGTCTAGGGAATGACAGATACAAGTCCTTCACAGTGGCCAGAGTGATTTTGAGCCATGTCCTCTTTCAGAACAGAGGAACCTGTGGCTCCGCCTCCGTTCTCTGATCCCTTCGCTCCACCTCGGCAAGTCGACCTGTTGGCTGTGCCTTGGCTCCTCCCACCTTTGGCTCCACCGGTTTCCCTCGTCCCACCTGCTCCCCCTTGGTCAGTTGTCACTCTACTTCCACCACCGACTTGTGAGCCTTCAACTCAGGCCCTCCACCCCTGTGGCTACAGCGGGTTCCTCCTTCCCTCCGGCACCGCCTCCACCTCAGACGCTTTTCGCCGCAGCTTCACCTAGGTCTCCAGTGCCAGCGACGTTGACTCCTCTGTGGGCTGTCATCCCTGCTGTGCTCTGGGTCTTTGGCATCGGGCATCTACCATCACCGGCACCGGGGTCTCGTCGTCCTACCATCCCTCAGCCATCTCCTGTCATCATCCCTTTGCCATCTTCTGTCGCCATCCCTTCGCCATCTCCTCTCGCCATCCCTTCGCCATCTCCTCATCCCCCTCCTAAGCCTCCTCCTTCTCTCCGCGCTGCAAGGAGGTACATTTCGTTTTGTAAACTATGGACTCTCATCTTCATCTTCTTCATCTATGTGACAACATAAAACTAGCTACACCACACATTCTAGAATAAGTTATTGGCAGCAATTCTGCTGAAATAGTTTTTGTATATGAGTGCGTTGATGCCTCGGAACTCTTAAGAATATAAAGTTGTCGTGTCTGTTGAAATCATTTTTGTCCTCATCAAAAGTGTCCTACTATGTGCATGATAAAAATCCCAAAAGATTCTCCACAAAGTGTTTCTTTCAAGCCCATATATAAAAAATTGAGGAAGCAGATTGCCATATAAAAGCTTACGAACGTTATATATTTATAAAGTACTATGTATGGGTATATGCATAATATAATAATACTTCAGTTCATCTTTGTCAGCAGCTATACACCTCCGTCAACAGAAAAAAGGGAAATATGAAAGCCCACTGGGTGCATTCACCACACAGGAAACTTTAATGAGAGCCTGTGGCGGAAGCTTTATAGACCAATGTGCTTCCTGACGTCCTCTTTCAAAACAAAACAGCACGGGGTCATAAAGCTCTCCTTCTCGCAACATACTATTGCCTCTTCTCATTGTGTTCTCATTGTCACTGAATTGTCTGTGATGTCTCATGCCTCAGAGATATTTGTGACTAGATGTCATTTCAATCCAGATATGAGTGTATGGAAATGAAGAGTGCGAACCGTAACGGAGTGTCAACACACATATGTGTTTGAAAAACAACGAGAACAGTAACCGCTCTGATCCACATAAAAAAAAAATACAGAACTTTTGTTTGCTGATAGAACATGGTTTCTCCAAGGATTTGTTTATTGCGCAGAGGTTGCTCTTTGAGAATTAATGCAGTTCTCAGTTAACTTTGTCCCAGATGTTTCTGATAAAATTCATAAGGAGAAAATAGACGCCTGAGACAATTGTTGACATCCAGTAAGATTATAGAGCCATGTAATTAATGTGAATGGCATAGTTCAGATAATTTAGTCTTGGATGTCTACTGCTTACTTATGTCTGACTGAGAACCAGTAGAGTCTGATTACCTGGTCTTTTAATAGGTCTACCTTTAAAAAGAATGTACTCTAAAGAATCTTTCTAATGTTAGGGATTAAAAAAAAAAAAAAAATGTATACAAACGGATCTGCAATATTTAAAATGATTACACCCTAATCTACCAGTATACTGGTCCAACAGTGTAGAGCAATCAAACAGCTTGTTACTCTAAATTTGGACCAGATGCCCATTTCTGATAATAAGTGTAAGAGTTGAATTATGAATTAAGCAGGACTGCATAGTGCCGAAATGATTTAAAAAAAAATGTTGACTGTTCTTTCCAATGGAAAAACAAATGGTATACTGTTGAATGATGGAAAGTTGCCCTCTTTTGTCTTTGCTCTGTCCAAACGGTGTAATTAATTACCCTGTCAGTCACAGCGTCTCAACCACTGACAGTAAGTCCCACCCGCACTCCAAAGTTGTCAGTTGGTGGCTCAGTCCCTACGCTATACTTCACGTTCTCCAAGCCTGATAACTTGTTAATGTCATGGAGGAAAAGGCCCACATTGGCAAAACGCTTCCTCCATTTCCCCGTGGCGACCTTATCTTTCAACTCGTTTCTCAGCTTGTTTTAATTAGATTAAAAAGTTCCTGGGCCCTGGGGGGCAACAGTGGAGTTGGCGGTAGCTACGTGCTCCAGAACTGCAATAGCATTGTGATGTTCAAAAGCCTGCCAATGCTTCTCTTGTCCATAGAGGCAGAGCTAGAGGAAAACTTCCCCTGATGGTCAACTGCAGGTCTGTAATACAGTACAACTACTTAAAGAGATTTTTTTTAAGTTGCCAGCCACTTCCAGGACTTTTGATCATATACAACAAAATTTTCATGGCCCCCAGAATATTTTTTTGTATGCATATCTGAACATGCAATATATCAATAGAAAGAACAGAGCCTCTGCTTTTAAACAAACAAAAAAAAAGTTAAATTTTTTTATCAACACTTGAAGTTTCCACAGAAAAACATTTTGTCAAAAATTAAATCCAGATCAGATTCAGAACGATGATCAAAACATAGATGATCGAGTCCATTACCACCCCTAAATCTTGCACAGTCCTATAGCTCATCCTGGGTCGACATTTCATTCAGTAACATTAGGCATTTTGTTTTATATGCTGTTTAATGTGGATGATCACTTAATTTTACATATGCATATTCTGACATATGCTATCGCTTGTTTCTGCTTCTTCTTCACATGTCTTTTGATCAGGACTCAGGAGATTCAGTACTCTTTCAGGAGATGTGTCATAGCGCCCCCTACCATATAACAGTGAAAACACAGAAAGTTGGTAATTTCCGTCAATGGCGGGGAAAGAGTTATATAAAATACATTGCAGCCATCACCTCTTTTCTCACAGTGCCTGAAATGGTTTGTTAAAGGATTCAGTCTCTCTAAACTCCTCCTTTCCGAGAGCCTACTCTGCCCTAATTTGTCAGATAACCTGGTCCATTGTGATTAGTCTACCACTTACAGCACGTGTCAGAAATAAAAAGACAAGAAGTCGACAACATGATCCAAACTCTTCCAGGCCTTAACTACAGGTGGTGTTTTGGGGACAGGTTAAACTAGATGTTGTTGATGGGCAGCCAGTGAAGACGATAGGTTGGCATTATAAAAATGTGTTACAAACCTACGTAGGTTTGTGCAGGAAGTAAGACTGAAATTACTGGTGACTCGTTTCAGGCAGTTCTGAAACTTTGCAAACCCTTTATATTTACAAACAGCTTAACACTCCATGAAAGATAAAGATCTAAAAAAAAAAACATAATAGCGGCACTTTAAAACATTGTTCATAATATCATCTTTTTTATTCTGCAAAATAAAATAAAAATCTTAAGGGTTTGTAACGACGTGAGGATGAGTAAATGATGACAGAATTTTCATTTTTGGGTGAACTATACCATAGAGAAGGTAAGCCTGAATTTATAAAGACTTTGATACTACATTCAAGAAATCTTGCTCAGCTTATAAAGCTATTTTTTTATTGAAATGATGTATTGTAATAGCATGTAATCAAAGTCTCCCCACATTAAAGTGCTCAAATGGTATTTTGTGTGACTTGGCGCTCTCTCAGATGGCAGTCAGGGTGATGCCTGCAGCGCTAGCATTGCTCTATCAGTTGTGTAAACACTTGCTGTCAGTGGCGTCTATTTTTCCAATTAAAGCACTGGATCGTGTACCCTTGAGGAGAGTAATGTGGATACTGCTCACTTATGTCTGTTTCTTTCTGTATATATGTGTACGGTTTCAGAAAAAAAATGCTGTTTGCATATGTGTGAGCGCAGTGAGAAGCGTCTGTCACTACAGATCGACCACAGATCACAGAGTCTTCATTTGGAACTCAACCAGATGGAAAGATGAAGATGCAGCCACTTCTGATACCTCAAGGGTGTGTGTGTGTGTGTGTGTGTGTGTGTGTGTGTGTGTGTGTGTGTGTGTGTGTGTGTGTGTGTGTGTGTGTGTGTGTGTGTGTGTGTGTGTGTGTGTGTGTGTGTGTGTGAGAGAGACATCAACAAATAGACATCAACAAATAGACCGCCCTCTACAGTCAGTATCTGAAATGTCTGAGGAACATAATGGGTGGGGAAATACATAACAGCATACCATACCTCTGTGAATTCCGTTCTTTTTTTTTCTTTCTTTTTTTTCTTTCGTAGTCCATACTGTACCTCTGAGTATCAGCCCAGTGTGTGTTGATAACACCACAGCCATCTGGTGAGACACATAATGAAAAAATAAGGATATAGCAAAGAAATGTTACTTATGATTGAGACATTTTGTATACATATATAAAAATCTATATAATGAAATTAAGGGGAGGAAACAGAAGTAAGCTAAACTACTAGTATTTATACATTTGTTATTCATATGATTGTGATATTTATAAAACCCCTGTCCTCATTTTATCTGAAGGATTTTTTTTTTTCATGTGCCAAAGGTGGTTTGTAAGTATTATGAGGTGTGCAGAGACTGACCTTAGAAAGAAATTAGTTTTATCCAAGTAATTCAAGAAGATGTATATTATATATATAATATCAGTGTACAGTTAAAGCACTTGCAGTACACAGTACATAGATGAACCGTGATTACATTACATTTAATTTTCTGTCCAGTTCCCAGAAATGCACAAACACAATTTACTGTTATTCCTCTCTCTGTCCTTTTAGAGAAAATATTCAAGGCCAGATCTCTTGTTGAAATGCACCCATGCATCTCTCTGTGAATGTGACAATTTAACATGTTCATTGATTTTCAATGCACAGCTCAGTTTATAATTTAAAATTATAATAATTCACAGCATTTCGCTGCAACTATGACACTGCCTGAATAGATGGCCAATTTAAAGCTTGGCTTTTCATCTCCAGTGTTATACTAATACTTGTTTTTTCGCAGTGCAAAGACTCTCTGACATGGTTGAGGAGTCCAGGAATGATCCTTTTTTTTTTAACTGTTTCAAAAGTCATGCTGAACCACAGTAAACTACTGCTAATCTCTAATAATAATTGTATTAATGATTTAGAATTCTATTATGCATGAAGTCATCACCTCAGGAGTCAAATGTTGGTCCTTTAATAGCGCTTGTGATTCGTTAAACCTTAGGCACTTGCATTGTACGCTTCAATAAGATAATACTAAGAAAAAAGTTTCACATTTCATGCTTCCCTGGGTTTTGCCATTGGACCTTTGGCAATGATCAAGTAATGACCTGACTAAATGGCCTCATAAACAAACATTTGCTGTTGTTTAGCATTTAGAAAATCTATCATTTAAAGAACGAAAAATTATGTTGTATTTTTTCAGAATGTTTTTTTATGCTTAAATGCTTTTTAACCTTCAGCATGAAAATCCTTTGTGTATGGCCTTTCTCTGTATCCAATTTCTTTAATTCAATCTTTTCTTTCTCATTCATTCCAAAGCTTCTAAGGCTGTAGGAAGCTTAAATAAGCAGTAAAGAGGCCAGGATTTTTTTTTTTAACGTGGGGCCTAAATCACACCATTCTTCCTGCAGTGTGAATGGCATCATTAAAAGCCTTCACTATCGTTCAGAAGCTATAGAAATAAACCAAAGGGAAGAGTCCTTACGGGCTCTGAATGGAATCTAAAAGTATATTAATGTGGAAGTTTATGATTCATGCCTGGATAATGTACCTGAAGTTTCTCCCCTGAGGAACCAGCAGATCACAGAGATGGAAGCAGCAGATAGTGCGGAGTGATAGAAAGCAGTGCCAAAGCAATTTTGGATTTTATTTATCTTACCTCTCATGCTGCACCTCGTGGTTATTTGTTACAGTCTTAGGAACAAAGTTGTGCCGTTTGAATGGAGAGATTGGGTAGAGGAGAAACGTTTGGTGAACCTAAAACGTCTTTGTCCATATTGTACTTTCCTAAAAGTAAACCTCTGCTTTTCAACAGCAGAGACTTCCATTTGCTAACACCTGCTTCCATTTGCATTTTCAACATCTGCGTGACTTATTTAAAGGTACTTTTGGAACTGGATTAGCCAATGTTATGGGAAATCACATCATAATTGACGCATTTAAAATGACAGGCCATCTGTGGGCTCTGTGAGCAACATGGTCAATGAGCAGCAGTGCTTGAAAAATCATTTTATTGGACTGTCAGCTGCGTGTATCCTTTAATGAGCAGATTCAAGCAATGAAGCCTCAGAGAACATTCATGATTATGTGAATGTATTGTAGATGGGAAACAGCATCATACACAGACTTGAGAAAGAAAAAAAACATTTTCTCATAATCTAACAGTTTCCAAGAATTTTAAGCTCTGATGTTGCACATTGTTGTCATGTCATTACTAACAATTATGATGGATTGTGAAATCTGTGTAACAAGGAAGAGAACAAACTACTGGATTTGCCAGTTTGTTCAACATACTCTATTTGTAATTATTTGTAAGCGATGATGTAAGAGATAATATGAAATCATACTACTTATACAAAAACACTTGATTTTTTTTTTATATTGCAGATATGCTTGAGTTTAAGGGTTGGGCTTTACAATTATGTTTACATCTCATTAGACCGGAGTTTGTCAGGTTAGTGTCCCCTTTAAAACATACACTACTGGTCAAAAGACTGGGGTCAGTAAGATATGTTGTATTCTTTTTTAAATACTAACATTTAATAATTTGAATACTCTTTCTGCAGGGAAACACTAAATTGGTTCAGTGACTGTAACATTTTTAATGTTACAAAAGGTTTATATTTCAAAAATGCAACTTTGCCATCACAGGAATAAATTACATTTGAAAATATTTTAAAATAGAAATTGGTTATTTTAAATTGTAATATTATTTCCACATTATTACTGTTTTTTTTATTTTTTATCAAATAAATGCAGCCTTGTTGAGCATAGAGACTTCTTTCAAAAAATCCATGCTTTTTTTAATGAACAAAGTGTTGCACTTGAGGCATTAAGTAGAAAGTAAACCTGATATTGACAATCAGAACTATATATTTGTATTGTATTTTAAATGATGTCTAAGAAATAATTAGCATTTATTACTTTAAGATTTAATAGTCTATGCACATTTTCTGCTATTTTAACTGGGCGCACAGACTACCGTCCATTATTTAAGTCTAAATTCATTCACTCTTCCTAAGTGGGCGGTTCTTGGCCAGAATAAACTGTATTGTGGACCAGACCTTATGCTGGTTAGTCAAAGGTCTGGCTACACGAGACTAGAAGATGTCTGGCTTTATTTCAGAACAACATAAGAGTGTTAAGGCCTGTTGGTGTAAGTGTCTCTTCAAAGCAGCATTAGCTACATATCGGCATTACGATTCAGGGAACATCCTCTGTGATGTGATTTACCACACTTAACCTCTATTACCCTTAGTATGACGAAGCAGGGTGTTTGTTCCCTTTCGTAAGTATCTCTCATGGTTCTGTGACTGATGTATTTCACCATAATCTCTCTCTCTCTCTCTCTTCCTGTTATGGTGGAGACAAGATGGCGGAGTGTTTGTCAGGGTGCAATTGCTTTGCTTTCTTCTAAAAGCAGTGCTGCAGAGACTTGTTATGGGGGCAGGGTTGGATGAGTCAGACACAGAGAGTGGAGAAACGAGTGGATATAGTGAGTACAAGAGAAATGAAGTCCAGTTTGATCTCGTCAGTTTTACTCAGGGGTGTACCGAGTTTGTGTGCCTATATCGTAGATTATTTCAACCGCGGCTTCTTTGTGTGTGTGTGTGTGTGTGTGTGTGTGTGTGTGTGTGTGTGTGTGTGTGTGTGTGTGTGTGTGTGTGTGTGTGTGTGTGTGTGTGTGTGTGTGTTGTGTGTGGCAGAGAAAAGAGAGAGAATGAGTGTGTAAAAGACAGAGAGAGAGAGAGAGACCATTGCACCTCAAGATATTTAGTTTTTTATCTTGACATTTCCCTCCCTGACTCATCTGAACTCTCTACAGCGCTTTCTGCTTTAGACCAAAAGAATAAAATACATGGTAATCATAATTTCAGGAAATGACAGAAGAAAGAGGGAAAATTCTATCACACATTCAACAATACATGTATCTCTCTGTATTTTTATTTAAATTAAAGCAGAATCACTTTGCCCATGGGTTCATGAGATACATTTGTCAAAGCTATCTATATCTATTTCTTAGCAGCACATTAAGTAAAGAACCCTCTTCTTATCAATAACCATTTTTCACTGTATGCGGTTCTTTGGTTGGTAAATAGTCCTTTGGAGGTTCGTGTTTCATTATAGCTTCTTCAGATTAGCGGTTTTCTAAAGCAGGAGTTTGTGAAAGTTTTGATGTCATAGACCCCCTGATAAGATGATCCCCTTCCTGGGGGATTTTTTTTTTTTTATTAGGTTGCCACTTTCTTAAGAGTACTGATAGGTGTTTAACTGAATAATTGTATTATTATTGTTAGGGGCCAAGCACCAAAGGTGCGTAGGAAAAATCCACTCTGGAAGTCTATGGCAGCCCATTGAACCGCTTACGGGAATGTTATGAAATTTGGCACATTGATAGAGGACAGTCTGAACTGTCACCATAGCGAATTTTGAGTTTCTAAGACAATCCCTCTAGCACCACCAACTGTCCAAATTTGCACTCACCTTTATGCTAATAACTTTTAAACCTTAAGGGCTAGAAACAAAATGACTTTTTCCCTCTAATTCCATGGCTCAAGATGATTCGCACCATTTGACGTTATTTTTCATCATGAAAATCTTTCCGCCCTTTTGAATTTTCACAAAAATTTAATCTGATCATCTTCAGACCATGATGACAAAAAGATAGGGAATTTCAGTTGATTTGTCAAACCGTTCTCAAACAACACGCAAACTAAATAAGCCAAAGAGACAAAGAGCAAGCCAATATTATTGTATTGTATTTGTGATTTTTCAGCCATTTAGCCTAAAATTGTCTTAATATGTCTTTAATTACTCGTTGTTGCAGTTTGTCTGACTGACTCCCAACCATGTTGGCATGAATTATCGTGTTCTTTGTGTTTTATTATTATTATTATTATTATTATTATTATTATTATTATTATTATTATTATTATGTTCTTCTGTGATAACAGTCTGTTCTTACCAGAATCTTTAATAGAAGTCAACAACAAACAATCTAGAAATCTAAGACTCATTTAAACTGTAAATTATTTTCTTGAGAATATTTACTTTTTTATTTGGTTGCCATTAATACTGTTAGATATATATAAACCTGAAAAATAACACAAATCTATAGCTGTCAGTAGAGTAAAATAATTGAATAATTTTGAATTGAATAATTGATTATTATTTGATATGATTATTATGATTTTCCTCTGAAGTTTTCTGTGGAGCCCTTGACACCCACCACAGTGTGGATAAACCCTGTTCTAGAATAAAACATTTCTAAAAATGACAAAAACAACAACATGTGATAAGGGAAGGATTGAATTAGAACCAGCAGTGACTGCAGAGCAAAAGTGGCTACAGTCTTATAGGTCAAAGGCAAAAGGACATAATTTCAGACTGTCATACCTCATCTTTCTCTACTGTCAGACATAGACACGATGTTCTGGCCAGAGGGAGAAAGTGAGAGACAATTATTTCATGGAGAGAAAGACAGATGATAGAGCAATGGCAGTCTGATGAAAGGGCCTGTATTGTGAGTGGGTCTTTCTGTGTGTGTGTGTGACTGTGAAAATGTGTGTGTTTTATTTACTCAACGTAAAGCTTTTATTATTCAACATTCAAGATAAATCTTTAACACCGTTATTATACTAGATGGGAGGTGTTTCTGTTGAAGCAATTAATTTTCTGAAGAGCTTTTTGTGAATTTCACAATCACAGAGACCAGCAGTATTATCAACAGAGTCATTACATTCACAGCTGTTAAGTCCGAGGCCGCAGTGTTGTGTGATAAAGATAGATGAAGTCATATTAGTTGTATTGCCACAATTTTGGTGTAGTTCAATTAAAATCTCTGGGTGCTGGGTGCATTGTTTCACAGGTTAAACTTACATGATTTAGTTTAAAGAGGAAAAAAAATATATAAAAAAGTTTTGAAAATGTTATGAAATATTTAAGCATTAAAGGAATCAAAAATACAAAATTTCATTTTCTATCATTAGGCTTACTCGTATGTCATTTGTTACTTTTTTTGCAAAACATGAAAAAGATGTTTTGTAAAATGTCCAAAAGGTTCCAATGATGTTTTGCTTTTCAAAGTATCTTCCTTTGTGTTCTACAGAAGAAAGAAAGTCCGAAACGACATGAGTCGTCAAGTAAATGATGACAGAATGTTCAATTTAGGAACATTTGTGAACCATCCCTTTAAGACTCACACGGCAGATATTCACTAAAAAATTGTTACAGCAGCTAATAGTGGCATCTATTTAGCCAGATTCAACTTTTCAAAACTACTGCTACCATGATCAATAGAAACCAGCAAAATGTTGGGCCAGTTCTTCCACCATTTCTGTGAGGTCGATTAACAAGCACTTTGAAATGGCTCTTTTTCTTTTTGTCACAGGGCAGTGAGGTTACTGTATCCACCATGCTTTTAGGTGGTCTATGGAATATCTTAGTGTCATGCAATGCCATTAGAGACACCCTTTGACGTGGTTAATGTTTAAGAAGTGGCAAAGGTTTTTACTTGGTGTCGCAGCTTGAGCTCCAGGGATTAGGGCAGGTCATTGTGTTAACACCTTGGAGTGCCTTCAATATTTCAACAGTCCCTCTTTTTTCAACCTTTTCTCCCTTTCTCGGTTTCTCGCACTTTGTTACTCAAGGTTTTTTTTGTTTTTTTTGTCTACCCTTTGTTCCAGGAAGAGATGTTAGAGTTAATGTGCAGATGGCATTATAGACTTACAAGTGAGAGAACATTGTGCAGCCAGAGAACTCGATACCATTTTGCTTCAGACCTGTTTCTTTTTAATGTCTGTTCCACGAAATATTGCCCACCCTGTGATAATGAAACGAGCAGCCTAGTTTCAAATATGCAGTTCCTCTCACCTATTGAAATTCAAATGAAAGAGCTTGTATGCTCTTAAAATGATGCTCTGAACTGTCACTTACCATACGAGTACAAAATGCTGGTGCTTGCACGCAGGATAATGCTTGAGCTTGAGGTAAAAATTAGCTTTAGGGGCACAATGTGGATCAATCCGAGATCAATACAGTTGATTGAGCTTAAACAAAAAAAATGTCAATATGTCCATTACTACAGAAAATGTAATATTTAATTATTTACTTATTTATTTCACTTGGTTCTATTTACATACATACATACAGTATCTTACTGATTTTTTAAACAAATATAATTTTTAATAATAATATTTATAATAAGCAACATAGAAGCGACATATAAATAATAAAGCGACAAGTCAAAAATATTACATGTGTTATTGACATTAGCTTAACCTGTACTGAACCTGGTATTAAACATTCATTTACATTTTAAAATGTATTTGTGCTGCTGACATACAATGCATTTATATATTTGTATGAGTATATTGTTAACTTGTTTAAAGTATCTCGTAGCCAGACATTCAGATAGCAGAAGGTCTGGACTCCATTGCGGCTTTCATTGGCCAAGTACCACCCAGAGGCCATCTGACTGACGTGTAAAGCAACCAATCACAGGTCGTTATATCTGCATCATGTTTAGGGGTGTGAAAATGTAACGTCGATGTCTCTACAACAACAGACCAGTGTGTAAACTCTTGGAAATATACATTTGTAAAGTATTATGCCGTGAACTTTAAATACTTTTGAAAATACACTGTTTAGTTGATCCTGATAAGTGCTTATTGTCACAGTTGGAAAGACGAAAGCATTCTTCTTTCATGAAGGGGTCTGGCATCATGGCATCTTTGTTTCCAGGTGGACCGTTTAAGAATGTGACATCCTATGGAATTCAACCAATCAGATGACGACTTTGGAAATCAGGACGTGTTTCCAGTTAAGAGTGTCATTTGCCTCAGACGTTCAGCCAGCGGTTTGTGGGCATGACGTCTGAGGCTGAGACTGAGACTAAACATCTACTGTCAATCAGATTTGTTTTGAATTTGTTGGGGGGAAAAAAGTCAGTTAAAGGGATCGTTCACCCCAAAATATACTATGGAAGTCAATGGCTACCGTCAAATGTTTGGTTACCAACATTTTTCAAAATATCTTGTTTTTTGCTCAACAGAAGAAAGAAACTCATTTAGATTTGAGGTTGAGAAAATAATGACAGAATTTTCATTTTTGGGTGAACTATCCCTTAAAGCAAGTACTTACTGTAACTTTTGCCCTTTTGCAACCAACTCTCCATATCAGCTACATCAGCCTCCTTAAGGCTGAAAGCCTATAATCTGCTACAACCATTGCAGAATTGATCAAGCTACTTAACTCCAGGCTGCTCCATAGAGATTGTTCCTATAGTAAAAATGTTTAGGTGCTTTGGATAAAAGCATCTGCAGAATTGAGAATAACAAACTAACCTGAGCACAAGCATACTTGTTTTTCTATTTTTTCCTCATTCAAGGTCTGCTGAAATGAAGTATGATTAGAGTATAAGTTACTTTGTGGTATCCACCTTCAGAGTTAAACATTTCTATAGGGAACATTTCCAACTGCTGTACCTTCTTACCACAAGCTTGTGTGCGGTAATCATTCCCGTTTGTTTATATGCAAATGCATGCTGTGGGATGCAAACAGCCTCTAGCTGAAGACTGAACATCACAGGGAGTCACATGGCTATTTTTAAAGGAGGATGTCCTCGTGGTCTGTGGTCTGTACTACTTTATGATGCCCTTGTTTTATGTAATCTTAATGCACTGGATTGTGGGAAGTTTTATGTACACCAGAAGAGCTTCAGGATTAAGGCTAAACAGATGAAGGTAGGGTGTCTCGATGCAGGCCTTTTCATGCATATACATGTTGACCATATCATAATATTCTGCCAGCCAACTGCATCCAGACGCCACATGCCTGCTGTGAGCTAATTAAAAGCAAAAAAGTCTTTCAATTGGTCCAGTTAGGGCTATAAAAATTTCCCATTGAGTCCCATCTGCACATATCTTATAGCGGAAACCCCACCCACAGACCACCATTAAATATTAGCACTAATACATTAGGCACACCGATCCTCTCTCAGCTGGTGATATTTACTCTCTACTGAGAGAGTTTATATCAAAATACAGTCTATTGAGGCTCAGAGTTAATAAAGAAGAGCAAACAATAGCAATAAGCTCTTTTACACAAGCTTTTTAGCATACCGTAGAGCTAGAAAACATGGCATAAATCACCATGTATGGACAGTTCTGTGTACAAACAGTCATCAAAGATGTTGTGTAGTTGCTTAATTATATTTGTATGTTGTGCAAATAAGCCAGCATATTTTAAAAATGACAGGTTGTTCAATATAATGGCCTTTCTCTTGAAAGTTAGATTAATTACTTGCTTTATTTGGTTGTCAGTGAATAATTCTGCTAGAAGCCATTGTGTGAGCTGTTCATCTTAGTTATGAGAGCCAATAATGACACTGGGTATTACTAATGAAGACCATTGTTATTTAGGCATTTTAAGCCATACTTTTCTCTTTGTTTTATCCTTAAAATATTTTCTGCTCCTTATTCTATATTTCTGTAATTTACTCAGCTTCATGTTGTTCCAAGACTGGTTTCTGTGAAACATCATATTTTGAAATATGTCTCAGTGTTTTTATGTCTGTAATGAACGTTGATGTGGTCCAGTGTCATTTATATAGAAAAAAATTTGAATTTTGAAATATAATGGAATACAATTTTTTAGCTGGTAAAGTTTATTCCTAAGGCATCATTACAAGGCCTGTCATGGCAATCAGTTCACATTATGATTCCTGTGTAAAAACATTTACGGCGCCAACACACATGTGCCATTTGGATGGTGCTTCCGTCTCATCCTTTGCTTTGTAAAAACAACTGCAGACAGATCTAACCAGAATATTACTTGCCCATAATGCAGTGAGGTTCCGGAAGGTTAGGCCCCCCTCCTCTACCGCACTGTACGGCACTGCTGAGAGCCACTAAGACAACAAACCACAAACTTTTAGTGGTATGTATGCTTTTGAGCAAAATCAATAATAGCCAGGAAAGAAAAATCTTCATAATTCATGTTTCTTTTAGAGGTTAAATGTGTTTTGTGGTTTAAACTACTCAAGCTTGCCCATCCGGCCTTGCCTTTTATATGACTTTGTCTCTTTGTGTTATGAAATCAAAGCACACTAAAGCACACAAATCTGTCATTTCATATGTTGTTCTCTCTTTTGATTTAAAAGAAAAGTAAAACTGTATTGTTCTCTGTCGCCTCATCATGATAGACATCTGCAAATTACATGCTCATGCTAAAATAAAAGTATTCAGCGTACCGTGATTCTAAGAAGATAATATCTGTTCTGCTCAAATGACTGTAATTTCAGTCTAGCCAGCAATTTAATCTGGCCTCTGAGAGTGAACAGGACTTTGCTTAAATAAATTACATGGGTGTGTATGCACATATACTGTACTATATGCAGTGGCATCAAAGTTTTTGAATATTTTTGTCATAAGATTTAAGTCATAAATAATGCAAATATATTTAAAATTTGAATTGTTGCTCAAGTGCGCAAAAATAAATAAATACACAAATGTTCAAAAGTCTGTGGTCGGTAACATTTTGTTTTAACCCTCTATGGCATGACTTTTTGTTTTTGGGGAAAAAATCTTTCACCCCATTTTTTGGGAGCTTGGGGGTCCCTGATAATATATTCATCATAAAATGTGCCACTACACTACATACTCACATACACACACACACACACACACACACATACACACACACTCACACGTACGTTACGTTGCTGACTGACCCCTGACCTCCTAACTATCTCTCAAACCTGATTCAGGGATCCACTCTTCCTGACTCCTCAAGCTCACTGTCTTCACTCTCAGAAGGAATTACCCTAATCATGTTCCTTTCGCCCATAAAATGCTATTGTGTTCATTTCCTGCAAGTATCAGTAGATCGCAAAAACATTGACTATTGATGAGTTCAAGTCATGTCAGAAAGATTATAATTACGAGTTGAATGCGCATGAACGTCACCACAAAGTCGTAATTACGAGTGGGAAGCAATGGCGGAAGAAAATAGTTGTCAAACATGATAAATTTAATTCTGAATTCCGACAGTACAATATAGCTTGTACATATTATGTGTACTGTTAATTAAGAAGAGAGATAAAGTTTGCCAGAAAACACTACTCATTCAGCCAGTTTATGAGCTGATAGGCATGAGTGACCAAACTACATTTCCCATCATTCTCTCTGGCAGTATAATAATAATAATAATAATAATAATAACAACAACAACAATAATAATGAAACATAGATGACACATATAATGTGCATTCTGAGTTTTCCAAACTTGTAAAAACAAACTTCCCAGGAAAACTTGAATGCACCATATAGTCCTAACCCTATGATATTGCCTGAACATATTGCCTTGTGGCAACGAACAAAAAAAAAGTATATAAAGTTTATTATATAAATAAAAACTAAATAAATCTTTAAACAATCAAACATACTTATTTACATACTGATGCACAGGCATATGTTTAATATAAAATTATTTTAACTTAAACATGTTAAAAAGTGATATGTATCTTACTAATTGGTGGCACTATGTAGGACTGCTCCACCCCCAAACAAAAGGTCACACCCACGTCAGCCCCTCATTTCATTGAACAGACATGTCAGGTGATATTATAAATTTAAAATATATATATATATATTAAAAAAATTAAAGGGGTGGTGTGAGGTCCAAAAAGGTAGTTTGATGCCTGAGGGCAATACCATGCCATAGAGGGTTAAACTCACCAAGGCTGCATTCATTTGATCAAAAATACAGTAAAAAAATATTATTACAATTATTACTTTTGTTAAAATGTAATTTATTTCTGTAATGGCAAGGCTGAATTTTCAGCATCTCTACTCCAGTCTTCAGTGTCACAATATTCTTCTGAAATAATTCTGATATGCTTAGTCAAGAAAAATAGTGCTGTTAACATGAAAACCATGATAGTTAAAAAAATAGTCCATGAAAGTTCAAAAGAAGAGCATTTACTTGAAATAGATTTGTTTTGTAACAATGTTCAAGTTTTTACTGTCAATTTAATGCATCCTTGCTGAATCAAATTTATATATATATATATATATATATATATATATATATATATATATATATATATATATATTTATCTTTTTTTTATGAATAAATGAATAAAACCCATTAAACAATAGTGTATATTATTGTTGCAGAAATAAAGTTTGACTCAAACATATAGGCTACTTGTCTATCTCAGATCCAGATCTCTTATAGATTAGCTGATCATAAAGAAAACATGAAGTCAATCTCAGCAGAACTTGTGGGTAAAATATGTCCACTTGTTAAAACACAACATTCTGATTCAGCTCAGCAAGGTTCCAAACCGCCCATCTTTACCACTGTACTTTCTTAGCACTAGGAGTTTTGAGCATTCATGCTTCCCCATGGACTCATTATCAACAGGCAATAAACATCTTGAATCTTGAAAGTTGAAACATCAAGGCGATGTAGTGTAGTGAGATGCCATGGCTCCCCTTTCCTTTAAGAAAGCTGAATCAAACAGACTCATTTATCAACAGTGCTGTCCGTCTAGGTTCCATCAGTTTATGGAATACCCCATTAGTCCTGGCTTTCCACCTCCCGTTGCCCTGCTCAGGTGAAAGACTCAGTAAATTGCCTGCTGCCATCCCTTCACGCTGTAGCTAGATGAAGTGGAAGGGGACAGCTCTGTTGTCTTTAAGATTGCTATCGATTAGGCCGTTTGAATCCATAGCCTGGGAGGTTAAGTGACCCACGTCTGGTTGAATGTGCCCGGAAGACACTCAATAAGTAAAATTAAAAAGGAATCAGGTTTCTATTTGCAGTTGTAAAGAAATGTTTCTTCTCTAAAGGAATCTGTGTGCGTGCGTGCGTGCGTGCGTGCGTGTGTGCGTGCGTGCGTGTGTGCGTGCGTGTGTGTGTTCGTGTTCGTGTTCGTGTTCGTGTTCGTGTTCGTTAGTTCGTTCGTCCCTGGTTATGGGCAAAATGTCCCCACAAAGTGCCAATATCCTTGTTCTTGTGTGGACATTTTTTGGTCCCCATGAGGAAACCATCTTATAATTTATCCTAAATTATGTTGTTGTTGTTGTTGTTGTTTTATGTAAAATGCAGAAAGTTTTCTATGATTGGTAGGTTTAGGAATAGGGTCGAATATATAGTTTTTATAGTATACAAATCTATCTATGGAAATTCTACATAAAACATGAAAACCCAACATGTTTCTCAACATCACCTTTTTTCTTATTTTTTTAAATAGGCTTTGGAACATCTTTCACCCAGAAATTTCTCATTGAATTAAACATGGAATTTTTAAGTAGGGAGACTGAAATAGTATTTTCTTGTAAAACATAATCAAAAAATATTTTTTTGTTGTATTTTATTTACAGCTTTCAATTAACAATTACAATTGCACACCTGCAGGTAATAGGTGTGTAGGATAGATTATTTACAGCTTTGAAATGTCATTTTTTTTCCACTGTACCTGACATCAATCCCGCTGCATGTCAGTACAGCCTGAACAACAGCAATGGCTTTTTTTATGCACAGTTCCTTAAATTACTATAAGTTTGAAAGTTTTAAATTTGAAGTAGATTTAAAAGCTTGAAGTTTGAACGTTTTTATGGCCATACAGTCTGATACAGATTAGTGGAAGAGAGACAGAAGAGGAGAGGCAGAGAAAGCAAGAGGGGTTCTACATTTTGAATCAGATCACTGCCTTTCAAGATGTGTTTAATAATAGCTAGGACACACTGAAAGACCTAGATGTGTCTGAGTGAAAAAAAGGAGGAAGGAGGTGTACAGAAAGTCTTTGTCGGTTTCAAGACAGCACATTAACACTCTTTTGAAGATTCATAAACAGTTTTAAAAGCTGGGTACCAAGCAGTTTTATTATCAACTGATGATTTGTATTTCTGATGCATTTTAAATTCTGATTCGTGTTATGTTTGTGAAGTGACTCCTTTAAATATGAAATATAATTACATTTCTCTGTCAGATTGCACTGGATTTGCCATCGTGGGGGCTTATAAATCAGGTGTGTTTAACGAACAAATCCTCCCGCTAAGAATCTCTACAGTGAGATTCAGCTGTGTTTTTGACAGCTGATATCTGCAGTGCTCTAAGAGAGAGCATAACAATTGTCACAACTCACCTTACAGAATCAAAGCCAGCAAAAACAGTGCAAAGATGTAGAAAGTGTCATCTGTAGCACTTGTGTGCTTAGCCCTATTGTTTAAAAAAGTTACTCTTTTGCGTCTGCTTAAATATATCATGACATCTTGTCACAGTGCTCATCTGAGAACATCAGTGATTTTACACATTCATGTAAAGCAGCTGCCATCGCATCGTCCAGATAGATGCTGCACACTGGTGGTGGAGGAGAGAACCCTGCATATGATTGTAAAGCGTTTTGGGTATACATAGTACATAGAAAAGCACTATATAAATGCCTTTCATTCATTCATTCATGAATATACACTGAACAAAATTATAAACGCAACACTTTCGGTTTTGCCCCCATTTTTCTTGAGCTGAACTCAGAGATCTAAGACTTTTTCTATGTACACAAAAGGCCTATTTCTCTCAAATATTTTTAAAAAATCTGTCTAAATCTGTGTTAGTGAGCACTTCTCCTTTGCCGAGATAATCCATCCACCTCACAGGTGTGGCATATCAAGATGCTGATTAGACAGCATGATTATTGCACAGGTGTGCCTTAGGCTGGCCACAATAAAAGGCCACTCTAAAATGTGCAGTTTTATCACACAGCACAATGCCACAGATGTTGCAAGTTTTGAGGGAGCGTGCAATTGGCATGCTGACAATTCCATGCTGACAGGAATTTCCACCAGAGCTGTTTCACGTGAATTTAATGTTAATTTCTCTACCATAAGCCGTCTCCAAAGGCGTTTCAGAGAATTTGGCAGTACATCCAACCGGCCTCACAACCGCAGACCACGTGTAACCAAACCAGCCCAGGACCTCCACATCCAGCATCTTCACCTCCAAGATCATCTAAGACCAGCCACCCGGACAGCTGCTGCAACAATCGGTTTGCATAACCAAAGAATTTCTGCACAAGCTGGCACAAATCGTCTCAGGGAAGCTCATCTGCATGCTCGTCGTCCTCATCGGGGTCTCGACCGGACTGCAGTTCGTCGTCGTAACCGACTTGGGTGGGCAAATGCTCACATTCGAGGGCATCTGGCACTTTGGAGAGATGTTCTCTTCACTTATGAATCACGGTTTTCACTGTACAAGGCAGATGGCAGACAGCGTGTATGGCGTCGTGTGGGTGAGCGGTTTGTTGATGTCAACGTTGTGGATCGAGTGGCCCATGGTGTCGGTGGGGTTATGGTATGGGCAGGCGTATGTTATGGACAACGAACACAGGTGCATTTTATTGATGGCATTTTGAATGCACAGAGATACCATGATGAGATCCTGAGGCCCATTGCTGTGCCTTTCACCCACGACCATAACCTCACGTTGCAGCATGATAATGCACGGCCCCATGTTGCAAGGATCTGTACACAATTTTTGGAAGCTGAAAACATCCCAGTTCTTGCATGGCCAGCATACTCACCGGACATGTCACCCATTGAACATGTTTGGGATGCTCTGGATCAGCATATACGACAGTGTGTTCCAGGTCCTGCCAATATCCACCAACTTCACAAAGCCATTGAAGAGGAGTGGACCAACATTCCACAGGCCACAATCAACAACCTGATCAACTCTATGCGAATGAGATGTGTTGCACTGCGTGAGGCAAATGGTGGTCACACCAGATACTGACTGGTTTCTAGAAAGGCAAAGGAGAAGTGCTCATTAACACAGATTTAGACAGATTTGTGAACAATATTTGAGAGAAATTGTCCTTTTGTGTACATAGAAAAAGTCTTAGACCTTTGAGTTTAGCTCATGAAAAATGGGGGCAAAAACAAAAGTGGTGTTTATAATTTTGTTCAGAATACTTTGCCACATACAGCATGCCACATTTGCTGTATAAGGAAAGCATGAGCAGACACAGTTCATTACAGTATTGTGCTCTTTGTATGATAATACATATATATACCAAATGAAGGGAAAATTCCAATTCAGATTTCAATGTAATTTTAAACCATATATGAGAGCGAGAGTGGGATATATATATATATATATATATATATATGTATATATATATGTATATATATATATATACAAAAAATATCAGATTTCATGATATTTGAAAATGGTGTTTTTGTAGTCTGAAAAGCTGGGAAAATATATGGTTTTATACATTCGATTACAAATGTTTTTGCTGTTCAGACTACAAAAAATAAAATTGGGTTGTGGTTTGGGTTTGCAAATATTACATTTCAAATGTTTTTTGCTGTTCAGACTACAAAAAATCAACAAATTTGAGTTTGGTATGGGTTTTTAAATATTCCATTTGAAATGTTTTTTGCTGTTCAGACCTTATTTTCCTCTCTTTCTTTCTCTCTCTCTCCTCTCTCTCTCTCTCTCTCCCTCTCTCTCTCTATCTCTCTCTCTCTCTCTCTCTCTCTCTCTCTCTCTCTGTGTGTCTGTCTTTTATTACTCCAATAATACCTTTACAATATTTGTTTGCAGTCTTGGACAGAGGCATGCTGGAGCAGTAATTAATCACGCTCTGTGGCGAGTGAGCTTGATGGCTGTGTGATTGACCAAACTGCAAATGGTGTTAATGACAAGAGCTTGCCAGTGTCAAATTTCCTTCACATAAATCCTTATCAAGAGCATTCCTTTTGAGTACAAAGTGGAGTTCCCCAGTTCCAAACGCTTCATTCCGCTTAATCAGAGCACCATGAGCTCATTACCTACAGCCAATTTACCTCTTAGTACTCCTCAGGCCAGAGAGGGACACTCTACAACACTGGCCCATGGGAGCTTATCACTTCCTCTTTTCTTGCTGAGCACCCTGTGAGAAATAGTATTAGCTGCTTCAAAATGCTCCAGGCAATTAGGCCATGTTCAGATTGCCAGCAAAAAATCTGATTTTTTGCATATCCAGATTTCATCCAGGTGGGTTTTTGAGACAGCATAAAATCGCATTATTGACATAAAACATAAAATCAGTTTTTTTCAAATCTGTTTCAAACCACGTATGGCGGTTGTTCAAAATGTGATTCCAATCAGATTTTTACTGATTTGTCTCATTTTGGTCACTCTGACTGCTCAAATAGGATTTCAAACTGCCTTTTGCATCATTCTTAATGCGACACACAACAATAACTGGTAATTTTCCTGTGCGACGGAGGAGTTCTGCTCTGCTACTTGACAGGGCGCTTATTTGGAGAGCGAAATGATGCACCTCCATTTTTCCCTCATACGTTTTGGAAGCCTCGTCACATACATGGATACTCCTATGTCATTACCAAAGCAACCTTTGTCTGGGTTCACTAAATCACTTGCAATTTATAGTACAGAGAGTCTGCCTGAAAAGATCTGATTTGAGAAAAAAATCTGATTTGCCTGCAGTCTGAACTTAGAGACCAGGTCTCCCTGATTGTCTGTCTGTGTTTTGCTTACTTGTCCTCATTTGTTTACTCTCTCTCTCTCTCTCTCTCTCTCTCTCTCTCTCTCTCTCTCTCTCTCTCTCTCTCTCTCTCTCTCTCTCTTTTTTTCTGATAATTTCAGTCAAGTTTCTTTGTCATTATAAAGCAGTGCATGCTGTTTATTGGAACAACCAACCTCTAATTTTAATTGAATTTTACACTACAGTTACTATGTTTGGGGTCATTAAGATTGTGTTAAAGAAATAAATACTTAAACAAAGTGGATAGCTATATGATAATATTTAGTCTGTTGTTAATGTACATATTATGGTATGCAGATGTTTGAGTGACTTGATTTATTGATTTAATTTTGTATTTTAATTATTAATTTCATAAACCTTTCACACTACGATAAACCATCATTGGTTCAACACGACCTGGTCAATGCTTTATTAACTTGATTTTTTTTTTTATCAAAGAAACAGCAACAAAAAAAAGACAACCACATACATATACACACAACACACATACACCAAAACGAAACAGCAAATAGCACTAATGTTGATAAAGATAAGGAAGACTTTTTGGGTCTATATAGATTATGATTGATCTACAGTGCAACATTTGTTGCCGACTTAGCTTAACAAATCTCAGCAAATGCAAAATATTTTGACGCAGAGCTCATTATTTGCAACTACTAAGGCATCAGGCTATGATAGCTTTGAAGTTTGTGACCAAATTTATGTGTGGTGAAAATGGACTTTAAGGTGATGTATGTGTGTCCACACGCAGTAACACTAAGGATGTCTGAGTCTAAATGAAGACAAAACGTCTAATTTTATAAATACTGCTTCAGTGAAATGTGTCCATGGTAGAGAGAAAAAACAAGCACAGAATTGATGATAGATGAAGAGTGAAGAGGAAAACGGCTGAGCTGTTTCTTACTCAGCCTACACAAATTGTTTACTTGATCCAGGACCAAAACAAAACAGCCCAGTTTACTTCGTTGATGGCAACCATGGCTGACTGTGATCAGTTTGTTTTTTAAATGATTTTGCTTTACAAAGATCAAGTTTAGATTCCCTCTGTCTTTGGCAATGGACTGTCATTGCCAACCTACATTTATCTTGTGTGATGCAACCATAGCACTGATGGATGTGGTGAATTCTCTACTACTACCTGCAATGCTCAATGAAAAGATGATTTCAATGAGTCAAGTATGACTCTAATGGTTCTTCATGGGAATGAAATGAAAAAGCCGTGCTCTCTTTAAGAGTGACTGCTCCCTTAGTGGACCGGACAGGAGGACAGAATGGACAGTTTGACATAAAGGCTGAGAACCAGAACATTGCAAAGGTTCTCAGGCTGAACACAACGAGCCAAATCTCATTCAAAAGGGTAATGGCTTTATTAGCCAGCTGTTGAATAAGGATGAGCCATCACAACTGTGAGGCTCTTCACAGTCCAAGAGACTCTTTCTGAGTTTGAGTTTGAAGTTTATTTGCCATTTGTACACCCACAACCAGTACGAGTGCATAGGAATTTTTGAGCAATGACACTGCCTGGTCTAGCATGTTTCAGGTTATATGTTGAGTGTTTATGCCTGAGCAGAGAGTGAGCTGGATGGTATTTCCTTGAGGATGTTATGTGCTTTTTTTTCTGCAACGTTGTGTGTCTATGTTAAGGATGAGGTCATTGTTCTCTCCATAGTCAAGAATGTTGTTGACCAGCTCCCTGTAACCCGACTTATGCCCTCCTTTGATAAGGGCCAGAATAGTTGTATTGTCTGCGTACTTAATGATGGCAGTGTTGTCCTGGGTGGAGACACAGTCATAGGTATACAGGGTGTAGAGTTTGGGGCTGAGACAACAGCCCTGTGGTCTTCCTGTGCAAATTGTGAGATCAGGAGAGACCTTGCTGTCCATCCTCACCTTGTGTGGTCTCTCAGTGAGAAAATCCAGAATCCATTTACAGGTGGGAGTTGGGACCCCGAGGTCTGTCAGCTTCTCAATTAGCTTTCCTGTTCGGATGGTATTGAAGGCAGAACTATAATCCAGGAAGAACAATTACATATGTTCAACTGCAGTCCAGATGTTGAAGTGTATAATGTAAAGCTATGGCCACCGCATCATACTGTTGTTTAATTTTGTGATTTATGATGCAGTTGAAGCTCAAGGTCCCAATTCACGATCTTTCAATTTTCATTTCAGTTTGAGTTCATCATGCAGAGAATGTTAGGGCAAGGGTAGCACCTTTTATCTTAGAAAGGGCAGCTTAAAAATGTGTATTATTTCGGGAACACTGAATTGATTGAAATGTAAATAATAATAATAATATGAACGCTGGTTTGTCTTTATCTTCCATATCTCATGCATTCAGTGTCACACTCTAAACAAGGCCATATATTATTCAAATGTTCCAAAGGTTCCAAGACTCGGAGAACAAACTTAAGTTTTAATTATGCATAAGAATGTGATTACTCTTTACATAATTTGCACTCCCCAGACAGAAAACATCCATATTTAATATTGAGCCAAAGATAACCTTTTTGTTTTTGTTTGAAAGAAACTTGGCCCTCATGAAGAATGCATGGTGTGCAGATATTGACTCAATTTCCAGTGTTTGCATTCGATTACCTTGTTCACACTCTGTTTCCAGGGTATCTGCTAAACCAGTTCTGTGCTGTCGTAACTGTTTCAGACTGGTTTATTGGGGAATGCAAAAGTAAAACCGGAGAGGCCAAAAACAACCCTGGCTGGGTGAATTGTTTTAGATCCATTACATTACATTTAAATGTATGCATTAGGCAGATGTTTTTATCCAAAGCAACTAACATGGAGGTATACAGCACATTCTTCAATTCTTGCATTTCTTGGAAACTCGTCATTGCTTTGCTTTAACACCTCCCCAAACACCACTTTAAAATGCTTCAACATCTTTAACACCAAGCATATCTGCAGACTCTTTTCTGATGCTTTTAACTCAAAATTTAAAAGTGTAATTGATGATATTGCTCCTGTGAAAGTCAGGAAAAAATAGTGGCAAACAAAAAGCACCTTGGAGAAACTCAAGAGCAGTGCAAAATATGAAAAGACAATGCAGAAAAGCTGAGCTTATGTGGCGGAAGACAAAACTTGTGGTCCATTATAACATATATAAAGACACCATGCTTTCAATATGGAACTAGGCAAAGCTAGACAGACTTTCTTCTCGATTATTATAAACAGCAACTTAAACAACACACGCACTCTTTTTGCTACTGTAGAGAGACTGACAAACCCTCCAAGACACATTCCCAGTGAAATACTCTTGGACAGCAAATGCAGTGAGTTTGCTTCCTTCTTCTCTGAGAAAATCAATAATATCAGAAAGGTGATCAGCTCATCCTTGAGTTGCTCTGGGGTCACACAGATCAGACCACAACCTCATAAAGTAGTTATTATGTCTGATTTTGAAGAAATTGATGGCAAAATTTTGGAAGAAACCGTACAGCTCCTTAAAATATCAACCTACGTCCTTGACACATTTCCCACATATTTTTTCAAAAGTTTGTATACCTGTTTAGAAGCTGATCTCCTAGAAGTGGTAAATGCCTCACTTCTCTCTGGGAGTTTTCCAAACTCCCTGAAAACTGCAGTTGTTAAGCCCCTCCTGAAAAAGAGCAATCTGGATAAGATCATATTAAGCAACTATAGACCGATCTCAAATGTTCCTTTCACAGGCAAGATCATTGAAAAAGTTGTCTTCAATCAGCTGAACAAATTCTTAAGCTCGAATGGATACTTTGACAATTTTCAATCTAGTTTCTGACCGCATCACAGCACAGAGACAGCGCTCATAAAGATAATAAACGATATTTGCTTAATGCTGATGCAGGCAAATTATCAGTGCTGTTACTACTCAACCTCAGTGCTGCATTTGACACTGTCGATCATAACATACTTCTTGACAGGCTGGAAAACTGGGTTGGGGTTTCTGGGATAGTCCTAAAATGGTTCAGGTCATACTTTGGAGGGAGAGGTTATTAAGAGACCATAAGTCTGAATGGACCTCCATGACATGCGGAGTACCTCAAGGCTCAATGCTAGTGGTCAAACTACTAAAAATCAAGTCAGGAATCTTGTTGTGACTCTAGAGTCAGAAGTAGTCATGCCAAAGCAATAACTAAATCAGCATACTGTCATCTGAAAAATATTGCAAGAATTAGATGCTTTTTTTTCCAGTCAAGACATAGAGAAACGTGTGCATGCTTTTGTCACCAGCAGGGTGGATTATTGTAATGGACTCCTCACTGGCCTTCCCAAAAAGACCATAAGACAGTTGCAGCTTATACAGAACGCTGCTGCCAGGATTCTGAGCAGAACCAGAAACTATGAACATATCACACCAGTCCTCAGGTCTTTACATTGGCTCCCAGTTACATTTAGGAATGATTTTAAAGTATTATCACTGGTATTTAAATCACTCAATGGCCTAGGACATCAATACATTGCAGATATGCTCACTGAATATAAACCCAACAGATCACTCAGATCATTAGGATCACATCAGCTAGAAATACCAAGGGTTCACTCAAAGCAAGGAGAGTCTGCTTTTAGTTATTATACCAGCCGCAGCTGGAACCAGCTTCCAGAAGAGATCAGATGTGCTCCTACAGTAGTCACATTCAAATCCAGACTCAAAACACATCTGTTTAGCTGTGCATTTACTGAATGAGCACTGTGCCACTGTTCGTCCAACTGTTTGCACTGTATTTTATTTCCTTTTTATTCTAAACTGAACAGATTGAACAGCTACTGTTCGGACGCTCTTGCTTACTGCTCGCGCTTTGCTCTATCGCTTTTATATTTTTATATTTTATTTCCTTTTATCACCTAATTTTAACTTCAGCAAATCAACACAGTGCTCAAACGCTTGGATTACTACAAAAAAAAAAAAAAAAAAAAAAAAAAAAAAGAATTCTTTTATTCGACCAGCCTCCCACTGAAAGCTTACATTCCGGGGAAGAGAAAACACAACTGCCATTAGGACATTCATAAGGATAAGAAAATGCCTCCTCTGGAATCTACTTGCTGCTCTAACTGCCACAGACTTTTACAAAGGATTGCAGTTCTTGAGACAAAGTTAATTGCGGGACCACCAAACCAGACAGAACACACAACAGAGCTTCGTCACGGACACGTCAGCATACTGCTCCTCGACAGGCTATACTGAGTGTAGAGAAACAAGCCGATCGACTTACAAATCGATGGCACAAACAGGGAGCGAGACCCAAAGGCACTCGAGACATCAGATTGTCACGAGCATCACATATTGCCGCAGTAGCATCCTCTACCCCAGATATGGCTATGACAAGGATTGCAAACACTGGTCTCCTACCACCGCCTATACATCTTGAGAACAGATTTGAAGTATTAATGAATGAGGAATCCCCAAATTTGATGAATGAACACAGACTGAATCAGCCAGTAGCTAACACTGATGCTAACTGGGGCTCAAGGTCGAGCAGACAGCGGCACTCAGCTCAAAGCGCAGCCGGGCCCAGGACTCTGATAGTGGGTGACTCCATAATCAGAAACATTAGCAGCAGGGATACAACTATGTGCTGCCTTCCACAAGCAACAACTTCTGATGTAAACAGGGAACTTCAGAACATTCTTATGAAACATAAGACTGCAAATCGACTCATCATTCATGTGGGGAAGAATGATATTCATAAAGAGCAGTCGGAACTCCTTAAGAAGGATTTCAATGAACTTTTTGAAACACTTAAAAGAAAGGGTTAGGGTTAGGGTTAGGGTTAGTTCAAACATTCATCAGTGGACCACTCCCAGCAAGAGGAACAAACAGGTTTTCACGGTTGCTTGGGCTTAATACATGGCTGCAAAAGACCTGCAATATAAAAGGAGTGAACTTCATTGACAACTTCAATCTTTTCTGGAGTCAGAGGCAACTGTTTCAACAGAATGGCCACCACCCAAACAAACTTGGTTCAAGAGTGCTAAAAGACAATATCTACTTCTCCCTCCGTCATCCTTCTGCAGTGTGTGCCAATCCACTCAACCTGAATGGCACACACACACCTGGATAAAGTATGAATGACCACAGGACTTCACTTCAGCACCTGAATGGACATGCGGTTGACACATCACACAAGGACAATGATAACACCACTCAGCCACAACAACCTCTGCTCACGGACACAATCTCAGCAGAGCCCTGCCCACAGAGCTCACCACAGACAGACTGTGACATACTAGCACTTCTCCAAGATTCAGCACCCAAGGACGACTTTCTGGAAAACAGCCAAGGAAACCAGGACAGCATATTACAGCCTCCGATAACACCAGAGCAACAGCCGCTGTTGAGATGCACGTTCTCCATCTCTCCAGCATCTCCACCTCTGTGCTTCTCAGAGAAAATGGAACAACTGGTGTATGCTGGAACCAGACTATCCCACTCTTTTGCTGCAAGCCCCCAGATACCAACCAAAAAACGGCAGGCCCCACAACCACCAAAGCCTGCGGGCCCAGCTCGCCCTCCCCCTGTGAGAGCTCTTCGGCCTCTGCCAGAGCGCCAGGGCCCACACCCTTCTCCAGCGGCTCGAGGTGAACCAAAAACAACTGATACCAGCTCTCAGTGATATGTGTCGGGTCCCCGCTATGATAACAGTAACTTTCTCAAATGTTTACAGAACAAGCGGGAACCCAGTGTGCCTGTATCTTTTGCTATTGCTGTTCGATTACATGATAGAAAGTCTAAGGCCTTCAAAAGCCGTACAGCAAACCCATCTAATCTGGTGCCTATTACACGACAAACTAAGATTGCTGTGGGGAGAAAAAGTAAGACTGTTAAGTTAGCACTTTTAAACATCCGCTCACTTAAAAATAAATCACTTCTAGTCAACGACTTAATAACCACATACAACCTGGATTTTATGTTGTTAAATGAAACTTGGCTAGAAGACAGCTGCAGTGCAACAGTCCTCAATGAAACAGCCCCTCCTAACTTTACTTTTATGAGTGTCTGCAGAGCTGTTAGAAGAGGTGGAGATTTAGCTGCTCTTTTTAAAAATGTCTACCAATGTAAGCAAATATCATTTGGGAATTACCCGTCTTTCGAATATCTGGGTATTGTGTTAAAAAGTGCTCCACGCATTTTACTTATCATTGTTTACAGGCCTCCAAAATACTCTCCAGCCTTTGCTGATGATTTTACAGAACTGTTATCAACTATTTCCTCAGAGTTTGACTGTTTTATCATTGCTGGAGATTTTAACATTCACATAGATAATGCAGAAACCAATATGGCAAAAGAAATCAAAACTGTTTTAAAAACTTTTGATCTGACTCAGCATGTACATGGACCCACACATAATCATGGACACACTCTAGATTTACTTATCAGTAAGGGTCTAAACATTTCATCGATTGTTATTAAGGATGTAGCACTGTCTGATCATTTTTGTATTTTCTTTGATTTTCCATTATAACATCTACAAAGACAACATCCATGCTTTCAATAAGGAACTAGGCAAAGCTAGACAGACTTTCTTCTCAAATATTATAAACAGCAATATAAACAACACACACACTATTTTTGCTACTGTAGAGAGACTGACAAACCCCCCAAGCCAGATTCCCATTGAAATGCTCTCAGAGAGCAAGTGCAGTGAGTTTGCTTCTTTCTTCTCTGAGAAAATCAATAATATCAGAAAGGTGATCAGCTCATCCTTGAGTTGCGCTGGGGTCAGGCAGATCAGACCACAACCTGAGAAAGTAGTCACTATGTCTGATTTTGAAGAAATTGATTGCAACATTTTGGAAGAAACCGTACAGCACCTTAAAACATCAACCTGCGCCCTTGACACACTTCCCACATCTTTTTTCAAAAAGGTGTTACACAGCTTAGAAGCAGATCTCCTAGAAGTGGTAAATGCCTCACTTCTCTCTGGGAGTTTTCCGAACTCCCTGAAAACTGCAGTTGTCAAGCCTCTCCTGAAAAAGAGCAATCTGGATAAGACCATATTAAACAACTGTAGACCGATCTCAAATCTTCCTTTCATAGGCAAGATCATTGAAAAAGTTGTCTTCAATCAGCTGAACAAATTCTTAAGCTCAAATGGATACTTTGACAATTTTCAATCTGGTTTCCGACCGCATCACAGCACAGAGACAGCGCTCATAAAGATAGTAAACGATATTCGCTTAAATACTGATACAAGCATATTATCAGTGCTGGTACTAATCGACCTCAGTGCTGCATTTGACACTGTCGGTCACGACATACTTCTTGACAGGCTGGAAAACTGGGTCGGGTTTTCTGGGATAGTCCTGAAATGGTTCAGGTCATACTTGGTAGGGAGAGGTTATTATGTGAGTATAGGAGACCATAAGTCTGAGTGGACACCCATGACATGCGGAGTCCCTCAAGGCTCAATTCTTGCCCCACTCCTATTCAACCTGTACATGCTCCCAATGAGCCAAATAATGAGAAAGAACCAAATCACTTACCATAGCTATGCAGACGACACACAGCTCTACTTAGCCCTATCGCCTAACGATTACAGCCCCATTAACTCTTTGTTCCAATGCATTGATGAAGTAAACAATTGGATGTGCCAAAACTTTCTTCAGTTAAACAAAGACAAAACTGAAGTCATTGCGTTTGGAAACAAAGATGAAGTTCTCAAGGTGAACGCATACCTTCAGTCTAGGGGTCAAACAACTAAAAATCAAGTCAGGAATCTTGGTGTGTCTCTAGAGTCAGACCTTAGTTTCAGTAGTCATGTCAAAGCAATAACTAAATCAGCATACTATCACCTGAAAAATATTGCAAGAATTAGATGCTTTGTTTCCAGTCAAGACTTAGAGAAACTTGTGCATGCTTTCATCACCAGCAGGGTGGATTATTGTAATGGACTTCTCACTGGCCTTCCCAAAAAGACCATAAGACAGTTGCAGCTCATACAGAACGCTGCTGCTTGGATTCTGGGCAGAACCAGAAAATATGAACACATCACACCGGTCCTCAGGTGTTTACACTGGCTGCCAGTTACATATAGGATTGATTTTAAGGTATTATTACTGGTATATAAATCATTCAATGGCCTAGGACCTCAATACATTGCAGATATGCTCACTGAATATAAACCCATCAGATCACTCAGATCACTAGGATCACATCAGCTAGAAATACCAAGGGTCCACTCTAAGCATGGCGAGTCTGCTTTTAGCTACTATGCCAGCCGCAGCTGGAACCAGCTTCCAGAAGAGATCAGATGTGCTCTTACAGTAGTCACATTCAAATCCAGACTAAAAACACATCTGTTTAGCTGTGCATTTAATGAATGAGCACTGTACCACGGTTCGTCCGACTGTTTGTACTGTATTTTATTTTATGTTTTTAATTATTCTGATTTCTTTTGATTATTTCTGTATTTTATCTTGTATTCTACACTGTTTTAATTATTCTGATTTCTTTTGATTATTTTTATTTCTTCTATGTAAAGCACTTTGAATTACCATTGTGTATGAAATGTGCTATATAAATAAACCTGCCTTGCCTTGCCTTGCCTTGCCTAAACTGTTTCTTATTTATTTTGATTATTTGAATTCCTTCTATGTAAAGCACTTTGAATTACCATTGTGTATGAAATGTGCTATATAAATAAACTTGCCTTGCCTTAGTGACACACAATCTGGAAATATCAGTGTAATCAGAATAAACAAAACCAGTAAAACCAAGATGTTACAGATTCACACGCCACAAGTGTGATCCATAAACTCTCATCATTTTGCCAGGCTCCAGGTTGATTAAATGGGACAGTCTGCAGTGTAAAAGTGTAAAAAAAGAAAAAAGACTGAATCCAGAAGGCCGGATATTTTGTCATTATTATGTAAATCAACCTGTTTAATTGCAATTTTCTCTGTGTCCTGACTATGCAAGTTTGATGTTAAACAAGCCATAACTCCATGTATATATGATACTTTAAACCCTGATAGTCTCTGTGGTAAGTCACTTTGAATAAAAACAAATTAGTCAAATCTGTAAAAGGAAACCTTTCTCATTTGTTTACACAGTTCTATGGTATATGAAATAATGCACAACAATATAAACAACCTTAAATTGTGAAATGTAATCCCACAGCTTTTGAACCCCCAAAGTTTTTAATTTTTTATTTAAAGTTATGTATGTATTGGCTAAGTGAGATTTGTGAAGCTATTAGCATTGGCAGCTAGGCATTAGCAGGAACAGGGATGGACTGAACTGCCTAGAGGGTTTGTTTCCTCTGTGATTACTCATCTCTTTCAGAATTATTATGCAGAAGTTGCTTTACTGTTGCATCACAGTAACACATAAAAACCACTGTAATAAGGGTGCTGGACAATCCTGATCTTATATTGAATGATTCAATATATTGTCATACACATGCATGCACATACTGTAACTGCTACTGAAATACGGAGTTAAAATCAGGGTTCTGAAGCAGTTCAAGAAACGAAAACAAAAACAAATTGTACATTTTCCCCTGCCATTGATGGAAATTTTCAGAATTTATGAGACACCGCTTCCATGCCATTGACATACTTTTCCGGCTTTCCGTGTTTTCACTGTTATATGGTAGTGGGCGCTATGACACATCTTGTGAAAGAGTACTGAATCTCCTGATCAAAAGACATTTATGTCAGGATTCCACCAGCTTCATCCACTCCTCCCACTCATTCACTCACTCCGCCCACTCGTTCATCATCACCTGAGTTCTAATCACCGTCACCTGCACCCATCATCACATCTCCCTTTATATTCAGCTCCCCTGCACTCACTCTTTGTCTGGTCTCGTCTACACATGACCCACAGACTCTCCCTCGATACTCACCCATTACTTACCTGCCTTCCATTGGACTTTATGCAAACCTTGCCTTCAGTACTCGTCTTCAGTCTTCAGCCATCTGACTGCATTCGTCCCTGGGATCCTTCACCTGCATCTGCTAAAGAGACTCTAGTTAATCTTCAGTTAAGTTACCATTCAAGTATCATCTGTCTTCATACTCACCATTTCTCTGACTGCTTCTGCAAAACCTGTTAAATAAACAACTTCACTTACCACCAGTCTGACTCCTGTATCATCCGTGACAGAAGACCAGACCGAACATGCAGAAATAAGCGGAGCCCGTGGAGAATCCATCTCGCGATTCTTTCGCCGAACTCGTCCAGGCGGTTCGCCAATCGCTACTCTCTTCACCACCTCCCAATCCACCCTCCGATTCCGAAGATGTCACCCACTCTGCACGCCAGCACGCACTTCCGCAAACATCCTCTGCTTCGTCAGCTGTCTCTGCGAGTCCCATGGCCCGACCAGCGACATTCACCGGTGAGGCGGAGGACTGCAGCAGTTTTCTACTTCAAACCTCATTATACTTCCAGATGCAAGCCCATCAGTTTACAAACGATTCAGCCCGAGTGGCCTTTGTTATCTCCTTGTTATCCGGTTGAGCACTCCAATGGGCACAATCTTTATGGAACTCTAATTCTCCTGTGGTGAAGTCTCTTTCTAACTTTGTGCAACACTTCAAGGAAGTTTTCGGGCAGACCGCATCCGATCTATCAGTTCACGATCAGCTGTTCAATCTCCATCAGGGAAACTCCTCGGTG
Organism: Gila orcuttii; assembly: GCA_026230005.1. Taxonomy (NCBI): domain Eukaryota; kingdom Metazoa; phylum Chordata; class Actinopteri; order Cypriniformes; family Leuciscidae; genus Gila; species Gila orcuttii. The sequence continues at coordinate 12,861,803 of JAPDVR010000016.1, read as the reverse complement.
AGTAATTATGCACTTCAGTTTCGCACTTTGGCGGCATTGAGTGCCTGGAACGGAACCGCTCTAATAACTGCCTTCCGGCATGGTCTCAACACCGACATTCGTCAGCTGATTGTTGTGTTTGAGGACTCTATTGGCCTTGAGAGTCTCATTCAGAGAACCATTCGAGTATCCCAACATTTGTCTGCCTGCAATAACCCTGCTTCCGCTGTATGTCCTCCGCCCACGGCTCCATCATGCGCTCCTCCAGCACCCGAGCCTATGCAAGTCGACTCCACTCATCTCCCTTCTACTGAGCGGCAGCGTCGCATTAAACTTCACCTCTTTTTGTACTGTGGGGGTAATAAACATCTCATCAGCACCTGCCCCGTTCGACCTCAGCGCCCAGCGGTAAGCACCATTCAGATTCCTCCCAAGATTGCACCTTTGAACCGTACTACAGTCCATCTATTAACCTCTCATGTATGTGTCTCAGCTCAAGCCCTCCTCGACTCTGGTTCCGCGGGGAACTTCATATCCACGCAACTCCTACAAAGACTGAACATCCGTAAACGCAGAAACCTCCAAGATCTCAGAGTTCAAACTATTCAAGGTAAACCGCTTGGATGAGGTCTAATTCGCTATTTCACCCCCACTCTGAAGCTCTGTGTCGGCTGCCTACACACTGAGGAGATTTCCTTTATGGTGCTGGAGGAGTCCACTGCTGAGCTCATCCTGGGATGCCCCTGGATAGTCCAACATCAACCCACCATCGACTGGACGTCCGGGGAGATCCTTTGATTTACGCAGTGCTTACAACCTGATCCGAATTCGTAGAGGCGATGAGTGGAAAATGGCTTTCATCACGCCCTCCGGTCATTATGAGTACTGAGTCATGCCCTTCGGACTGTCTAACGCTCCAGCCGTCTTCCAGGGACATATGAACGAGGTCTTCAAAGAATATCTCAACAGGTTCGTGGTCGTCTACATAGACGATATTCTCATCTACTCTACTTCCCTTGCTGAACATCAACGTCACGTCTCTCTAGTCCTAGAGAAACTGAGAGCTCACCAACTGTACCTCAAGCTGGAAAAATGTGAGTTTCACACCACCTCAGTCCAGTTTTTGGGCTACGTCATTGACCAGTTTGGAGTGCGGATGGACCAGAGGAAGGTGGAAGCTATTCAGAACTGGCCCCAGCCATCGACTGTGAAAGAACTTCAGCGGTTTCTAGGATTCGCTAATTTCTATCGGAGATTCATCAAGAACTACAGTCACTTCAGTGCTCCTCTAACATCTTCTCTCCAGGGCCGGCCCAAGTCTCTGTCCTTGTCTCCAGAAGCCACCCTCGCCTTTCAGCACCTCAAAGAAGCTTTTCAAACCGCTCCAATCCTGGTTCATCCAGATCCCGAGATTCCATTTGTCGTCGAGGTGGACGCGTCCTCAACCGGGGTTGGAGCGGTACTCTCCCAGCGGCAGGGTGATCCTCCCAAACTCCATCCATGTGCCTTCTTCTCTAAGAAGCTGTCCCCGGCGGAGCGGAACTACGATATCGGCAATCGTGAGCTGCTCGCCATCAAGTTGGCTTTGGAGGAGTGGAGGCTCTGGCTGGAGGGAGCTAACCACCAATTTCATGTCATCACAGATCATCGCAACTTAGAATACCTCTGAGAGGCTAAGAGACTGAATCCGCGCCAAGCTCGATGGGCCCTCTTCTTCACTCGCTTTGATTTCCTCGTGTCTTACCGACCTGGCAGCAAGAATTGCAGAGCTGATGCTGTTTCCCGAATTCATAGTCCTCCCAGTGAAGATTCAGCACCTGAATCCATTCTCCCTCCAGCCGTGTTCGTCAACCCTATCATCTGGGACATCGACGAGCAGCTGGCCCATGAGAACCGTCACCATCCCGCTCCGCCGGGAGGTCCAGAGGGGGGCCTCTTCGTTCCTCGCTACCTTCGCACCGCCCTTCTGGACTCCGCTCATACCTCTCTGGGCTCTGGACATCCAGGTAGCAGGGGTACCCTCTCGCTCCTCAGTAACCGGTACTGGTGGCCGTCCATCTCCCAGGATGTGTCCAGGTACGTCAAAGGATGCTCAGTCTGTGCCGTTACCAACACCCCCAGAAGACTCCCGGAGGGCAAGCTCGTGCCTCTGCCAAATTCCCGAAGATATTGTCTCGGACAGAGGTCCGCAGTTCATATCTAGAGTGTGGCAAGCATTCTTCAAACTCCTCGGGGTTACGGTCAGCTTGTCTTCTGGATACCACCCTCAGACTAACGGCCAGACTGAGCGGAAGATCCAGGAAATTGGACGTTTCCTGAGGACCTACTGCCACCAGTACCAGGACAGCTGGAGCCAGTTCCTTCCCTGGGCTGAATACGCCCAGAACTCCCTTCGGCAGTCAACCACTGGGCTCATCCCCTTCCAGTGTGTCCTGGGTTTTCAACCTCCTCTCTTCCCTTGGTCGGGTGAGCCCTCCGAGGTTCCAGCTGTTGATTACTGGTTCCATCAGAGCGAGAGGGTATGGGACTCGGCTCACGTGCATCTCCAGCAGGCAGTGCGGAGGCATAAGGATCACGCAGATCGTCGGCGCTCGGAACCTCCACAGTATCAGCCAGGACAGAAGGTGTGGCTGTCGACCCGGGACATTCGCCTCCGCCTGCCTTGCCGTAAGCTGAGTCCTCGATACATTGGCCCATTCACCGTACAGAGACAGCTGAACGACGTTGCATACAGACTCAACCTTCCTCCACACTACCGGATATCACCTTCCTTCCATGTATCTTTGTTAAAACCCTTCACAGAACCTGTCACTCCTCCCTCCACAGAATCCGTTCCATTGGACGTACCTCCTCCTCCGATTCCCAGCGTGGAAGAGCCCATCTACCAGGTCCTTACCATCATGGACTCACGGCGTTGAGGTCCAAGGCTGGAGAACCTGGTCGACTGGGAGGACTACGGCCCGGAGGAACGGTCGTGGGTTCCTCTCCAGGACATCTTGGATCCAGCCTTACTCACCCAGTTCCACTCCGACCATCCTGACCGCCCAGCTCCCAGGCCCCGGGCTAGACCTCGTCGCCGCCCTCATCCCTCTTCTCAGTCGTCAAGACCCGCCTCGGAGGAGGGGGGTACTGTCAGGATTCCACCAGCTTCATCCACTCCTCCCACTCATTCACTCACTCCGCCCACTCGTTTATCATCACCTGAGTTCTAATCACCGTCACCTGGTTAATCACACAAAACCTGTTAAATAAACAACTTCACTTACCACCAGTCTGACTCCTGTATCATCCGTGACAATGTGAAGAAGCAGGAGAAACATGCAATAGCATATTTAAGCAGATGCATATATGTAAAATAACACGATCAACACGATTAAACTGCATAAATCAAAACTGCCTCATGTTACTGAATGAAATGACGAGCTCTAGGACTGTGAAGCTTTAGGGGTGTTGAAGGACTCAATCTACTCCATCTATGTTTTGATCATCGTTCTGAATCTGATCTGAACGTAGTCTTTGACAAAAGCGTGTTTTTCTAAGCTTCTTCCTCAAAATGTTGTTTTTTTATGAAACTTACCTACATTCAAGTGTTGATCAAAAAGAATGCATTAAGCTAGAATAAAAGTTATTTATTTATTTATTTTAAAGCAGAGGCTCTGTTCTTTCTTTTGATATGTTCAAATATTCATACAACCAAATATTCTGGGGGCCATGAATTTTTTTTTTTTTTTAAATGCTGGTGGTGGCTGGCAACTTAAAAAAATGCTGCCAGGGAAAGAGTTCAAAAAACGAAATCAAGTTTAAACATTCTGAACAATAATGCTTTTTTAAAATTACCATTAAGCAGTAAACAATGTTATCGTAGGACTCACTATTACAACTTTAGAGTCGTAATTTTCTGAGAGTTATGACTTGTACCATTTGACTGCTGTACCTAGCAACCACTGCAGAGTTAATAGTGTAAGAGAAATGTATAAGTCTGAATCCGAGGATGTGAACAGCTCCAAGTACAGTGTCACATGCTGTCATCTCGTATTTACTGTAATTACGGCATGGCGTGAATGCAGTATAAGTTGCAATGGCAATGCACTGGCATTAGCTTTTGGATTTCATGAAGGAGTTTTTTCAGGTATATGTCACTAACCGTTAAATAACTAGATTTAAGTGAAAATGACTGGCAGGTGATATCCAGCATGGTCTGTTTTTTGAAACCAACTAAATTGCAGGTTAGTGTAAAACCACTACTATTTAGGAAATAAAAAATAAATAAATAAATTATATATATATATATATATATATATATTTTGATGGTTCAGACTTAATACTGTGAATTTACCGTGATATTTTCAAGTCACCCTGAGGAAAATGTTTAGCTCTGGACTACACCAGTCGAAAGCACTTTATATCTCTAGGACTTTTTCATTGAATTTTTGAGAAATTATAAGAAAATGAAATAGTCACAAGTAGGTCTCGTTGTTGAGGACAAAAGTGTCAACCACCTCTAAAAAACAGAACAATCTATATATATATATATATATATATATATATATATATATATATATATATATATATATATATATATATATTTAATAATATTTTGAATTTGCTTTTATTTTCAGTTTTCATTTTAATTTTTGTTTAAGTTTTAGTAATTTTGTTTTATACTTTTGTCATTCAGCTTTAATTCTGTTTAGCTTTAATGTTTTATTTATTTTTGTTTTAGTTTTAATAATTGTACTAATTGCCTCTAACCTCAAGTTACATTTATCTCTGTCAAAAAACAAAACAAAAACAAAAAAACACCCAGCTAGCTGCGTTTCAGGCAGTGAAGGAAATATTTTGCATAGCAATTTTTAAACTAAAAGCCAAAAAGAAAAACAAATCTCCCAATGCAGTGGGAACTTAGAGGAGAGGGTTGTAAAAATCGAAATCCTACTGCAATGACTCTTCATGCTTCAGCATAAAAGGCACTTGAGCTGGATTTTATGTGACTTTTGTGTGTGAGTGTGTGCGTGTATGTGGTGCAAAATAATTGAACCAGTAAATGCTCTTTCAAAAATAACACAGACCCGGTCAGGTCATCGCTACTTGAGATAGCAGTCAAAAAAAAAGTGCAACAGAAGAATAACAAAAACCACAGAGATAAAGAAGCAAAGACAGACAGGGTCGGAGGACAGACAAATAGGGTGACAGGCAGGCAGTTAGAAGGAGGAAAATGAAAGGGAGTAATGTCACACTGCTACGTGTTTAGTTGCAAGTTATTTCCAGAGATGCTAAAACACTCAGGGGTGAATTCATTGAGAATTTATTGTGCATACTGATAACATTTTATCGATTTATTGTGCATGTGTCTGCATTGTTTTAGAATCACTAAAGGAATTATGCAGATCAGTTAACAGCACTAACACACCACAAATATCTACAATAATCCTAATCTGCATTCAAATTTGGCATGTGCAATATGAAAATGACAAACGGTGAAGCATATTCCGGTCCAGACAGCACATGGTTGACTGTTGGAGGTGCTTGATGGTTCAGACTTAATACTGTGAATTTACCGTGATATTTTCAAGTCACCCTGAGGAAAATGTTTAGCTCTGTACTACACCAGTCGAAAGCACTTTATATCTCTAGGACTTTTTCATTGAATTTTAAAGTTTTGAGAAATTATGAGAAAATGAAATAGTCACAAGTAGGTCTCGTTGTTGAGGACAAAACTGTCAACCACCTCTAAAAAACAGAACAATACTGTTTGCCTGAACTTTTACAATGAACTTCATGATTTATGAAGAGGAGGAGCAGGAGCTTGATTAAAAGTTGTTGTTTTTTTTCATCAACTTTTTATTTGTCTTCTAATTACAGGAACATCTGTTTCATTTCTCAAATAATGATATGTAATTGATCAATTTGCACGTTTCTGATTTTTATAAATATGAAAATTGGTGCAATGACTTGTTAGATGTGTGCTACTTCATTTAAGCAGAATCAAATGGTTGTGAGTGGAATATTGCATTTATACAACAATTCAGTGAACAATTTTATTCAATCGAATTTGCTCAAAAATCCCGATCAAGTGTTTACATTTCTAAATGAGTCAAAGAATCATTTAATGAACTGAATTGTTAAAAAATGCAGTTTCATTCAAGTGGCTTTCTCTATGAGTGAGAGACTGGATCATTTATTCAAATGATTCATTCAAAAATATTGGTTAATTCAGGACTAAAATTTGCTTTTGGTTTTGTTTGAAACTATTTTTGTTTGGCGGAGCAAAAACAAAGCAAATGGCAATATTTTCTCAAATGTATATGTAAATGAATACTAAATTTTCATTTATTGAACTGGTGCATATTTCCAAACATCAGCACATGTGTGACTACCACACTTGGCCTGCATCGAAAAGATGATATTATGATATTGCTTAACTAACAATTTAGACACAATACTTATTTAGTGTTTTTGCTCTAAGAATTGTTCCAAAAGCAGTCAAAACACAATCAACCGCTGCGCTTTGACAAGCAACACGCTGACAGGAATGCCGTGAACACAAACAAGCGGAGAGATTTGAACAGTGAAGCTTTCTGGGCTGTAATAAAAAAACATCCACACTCTCTGAACTCCACTTGTTCAGTCCAATCATCTATCATACTCAGCTATGATTCACTGCACAAACTCACTGAGAGATAACTGTTTAAAGTATCTTTTTGTTGACCTTATTAAATTGATTTAGCTTTGCCCTGTCTATAAATGCTAATAAAATTATTTACTTTTTTATAATAAAAAAGCAAATAATGAGAGTTTTCTTCTTAACTTCTTAATGGACTACAACTATTAAGAAGTTAAGAAGAAAACTCTTATTATTAGCTTTCACAAGAGTGTGGGTGGCAGCTGTCCAGGAGAAAACCAGCAATCATTTATGCCAGAAATGTCTTATAATATTGGCCAGTGATCATAATCAGCCTCAGTGTATACACTAAATACTATCAAGTGCTTGTGTGTGGGTGAAATGATTGGAGAGAAATGTACGAGAGAAATGTCTCAGAGGCGTATACCAGCATTTGATTGTCAACTTAACTATGTAAACGTCACATGAACAAAGAAGATCCTGTTTAATTCAGATCAGCTCACATCCGTGCAGTGTTTAAAAGCAGTCCTGCTTCATTACAGCATATTCCTCTTATTTATATTCCGCACTTCACCGAGTGCTGAATACATCCTGCCTATCACTAATAAATCAGCCATTGTTTCCTAGAGAGAGGATTAGACATGTATCAGAGGCTTATCGTTACAGATTTGTTTACCGGAACACTCCAGCAGCTTGACACTGGCTGATTTGAGCGTTAGGGGACCATGCCCAATCTTAGCAAATGATCTCTAAACTTACGATTCAAATCGGCTTCTAATTTTGAAAGCGAAACAGCGTCCTGCATGCCTGAGCGTGTATATGTGTAATCTGCAGAGCTAATCCTCTTGATAGGGACAAAATGTGCATCTGTTACTTCACTGTCTGTAATGTTAATGAAGAGCAGTTAGAGTAAGAGGAGTTTCTGAAATTGGGTCTTAATGAGTGTTTCTACAAAATATATTAAATGTTTGATTTAATTGCCTACCTTTTCATTACTGGGATGTGTCTGAGTTTTTGTAAACAATTAAAAGTCTGGCATATCATTTGAAATCAGTGCAGATCTGGGTCTTGGCAGCATGCGTCAAAGTCATGCTAAACTTGGATCCGTATATTTCTGGAAGTCTGGACTGCCTGGAGGGCCTCTCAAGGGTGTGTTCACACGCCTGGAAAAGCATTCCACTTCACACTCTCGCTGTCAGCATTTGTGAAATGTGTTTTGTGAGTGATGCACTCATCAAAATTAATAGTGTACGCTTGTGCATGGGCTTATGAGAGAAAGGAGAAAGAGGTTGTGATTTTAAACCCATAGGCTAAGTCATAATCAGGCAAATGTGCAATCTGAGGCCAGTAGATTTCTATTGTTCTATTCAAACACCTGTTATCAGCAAAATGACCCAATTGTTTTCTTCAAAGAAAGGCATTTTGGTTTTTTATCTTTATTTTCTGTATAGTAAAATAATTTACTAATTTTATAACACACAAATTTCACCTTTTTATCCGCCTACTTCCCACGTATACTTTAGCGTTCAGTCCCCCAGTTTTGAATGGTAGTGTATGGCATATAAATACATACACTGTGAATAAATTTGTATTATAAATTATAAATTTTATTAAGCTAGAAAATGACAATGGAAATAAATGGGGCAGAAATATTTACTATAAAAATGTGAAATTGATAGTTACAAACAAGAAATCATGGAGTTAAACACCCTATATGCATTATATAGTGTTATCGATGTTGGCCCTACATATATCACCATGTTTAAATCCATTCTGGAGAATTCCAAAGGTTTTTCCACTGAAGTCTCCAGATTCCGTCTGGTTGTGGTGTTCCTAACCTGGCAAAACTGGGGATCATGTTAAAGTAATTTTTTTGGAAAGAGCAGAATGGATTATTCGGTCAGTGTCACCTCACACCGAGAAACAAAATGGCAGATATGATATCAGTGTGCCAAGCCATTTCAAAGTGTTCTTCATGATTATAGCCTAGTGGGAGACAATTCCTGTGAGAAAGCACAGAAACTGACTGGCTGAGCGAACATTTGATGATGGAACCACAGCCCCACAGTCACTAAGAGAGAGGGGGGGGGGGCGACAACTTATGATTTAAATCATAAGTTGTCGTGTCGCAAAGATGACCGGCAAGAGACCAAACGTCAACCGAAATAATGCCAAAAGAAGTGATTTATTATACACGAGTGAAAATAAGTATACAAGACGTGAGAAGTAATAATGATACGTCAAGTCACCTTTATTTATATAGCGCTTTTTACAATGCAGATTGTTTCAAAGCAGCTTTACAAAGATAACAGGAAAATATTGTTGTAATAATATTGTTAAATATAAAATTAAATGTCCCCAACTAAGCAAGCCAAAAGCCAATGGAGACAAAGGCGAAAAAGGCGACAGTGGCAAGGAACCAAAACTCCATCAGGTGACAGAATGGAGAAAAAAACCTTGGGAGAACCCAGGCTCAGTCGGGAGGCCAGTTCTCCTCTGGCCAACGAACGAACAGTGTTTGATTATGATTCAGGCAGCATTGCAAGTCAGAAGTCAGATTGGATCGGAACATTATATTATGCAGTTCATCTGCAGATAACTGATAAGTAATAAAAGAAAGTCTCACAATGTATGACATCTTACTTGTCCTCTTTCCCCCTGTAAATGGAAAACAATCACCATATGAATGACAATTGAAAAGTAACAAAGTACTGATGAGTTGCAAGATAAGACAAAATGGTACAAGTAAAGATAGTGTAACAACAAATAATGTTTTATTAACAAAGTTCGGGAGGAGCACGCTCAGATAATTAACACTATAGTGGAGAGCACTCAGCAATCAACGATAAGAGGTGTATATATATATTCGGCAGTCTCACCTCAATTCGTTGACAGTTTAGCAGCATCCCTCCACCACCCCTTCTCCACACTTCTAGTCCTAACCATTTACATACGGGGGTGGGAGTAAGAGTACTCTGGGTTCGGGTTGAACTCCGAGCTCGAAGCCCTCCCCCCGGACAGCACGCCAAATACTCATTAAACTTTACTCCCTCTAATTGTATGTAAGTGTGAACTCGTGAAACACTAGCAAAATGTTAGATCAAATAAGAGCAACAGTGAAAGCAAACAAAGTCAGAGTCAAAGACGACTGACATGTGTTCACTCCGGAGTGCTATTTAGTGCTATTGAAGTTTTCCTTTGAGGATCTCAGAACTCCAAAACTTGGCTTTGGATTTGGTCTTGAAGTAACAATAATATAGCAATTAGACGTTATTAGCGGATTCAAACTGATAATTCAAACTGGAGTAAAACCAGCTACCAGCCCACAAAATTATTCCGATCTAAATAATCTCTGAGTAGATGAAATGCCCAAATAAATAATTGGCAGTCTCAAAATTTTAAGCCCTAATGTGCCCATAAAGTGTCATACGCTGGCACTCCCACCCACACACATCTTTAACGGCTGCCTGGTCTCTGTGTGAGTGCGAGGTATAGTCGTTTCCATTCTGTCAGTGATGCGAGGAACGTGCCTCTTCAAGTAAAAATCAGTAATTAACAGCAACCTGCTCGTGTGCCACAGAAGGACCAGCGTCCTTGAGATGTCTGCGCCGTGTGTGTGAAGAAAGAGGGGAGGAAGGAGATGCTTATTAGCCGTTTCATTAGCGTGCTGCTAGCTTGCTCCCAGATGTTTCAGCTGTGATTAAGACCTGATCCATCCCGCAGAGCCTTTTTCAGCTGAATATTACTCACACTTGTGAATCCACAGCAATATATATGCGTGTCTCTTACACTGCATAGTATAGTTTGATGTCACTCCACCCAGTACCCAAAGTAAAATAATGTTCCATAAAGCGAAAGAAAATCATATTTAAAGGCAAAGTCTAATTTGTGTCACTTGCATCACCAAACATTATGATTGCTTTCAAATACGAATCCTCACCCCATCTGCCATTGGTCTGTCAAACAGATCAAATCTCATGCCTTTGGTTGAGGCAGTGTTGACTTGATCGAGGAAAACTGACAGAGGGGAGAAAAATAAATCACATGTTATCCAGTATACTGGACTTTTTGTGTTCATGTCCCAGTGAAAAATATTATCTAGATATGTCATGAATGGGAATTTTATAGACTTTAAAGATTGCAAGTGTGTAACCATGGCTTTTTTTTAATCCCTTGGCAATTAATTTTATAGTGCACATTCATGTGCCCTGATTATGCTTTCTAGGACACATCCATGAAGTGCATCATTTTTGAATAACATGAATGCAGAACAAAATGATCTCAATATTGGCTCTGCAGTAGTTACGTTAATATCTCAATAAATGTTGAATGCTGAATCAGGTCAAGAAACTTTTGAATCACCATGTGATGTGAAATCCTTCAGACATACTGTAGGCCCAAAATATGAATTACTGGAAATTAGCTGCATTTTTTTTTTTCCAGACCCTTCTTACCCTAGTTAGATCCTCACAGTGCTCACTTTAGCTACACAAAGTCTATGTTGCAGCTACTGAAACCATAGAGACTACTTTATCATGTGTAGTACAGTAAGTAGATCAGACATGAACATTTCCCCCAACTTTTCTGAATGATTTTTTTAGTATCATGCTCAATCTCACCTCAAAAATTCAAGAAAAACTCATTAAAATTGGACATCTCATGAGAAACAGAAATAACAACAAATTTGTTGTCCATTTTCTTCGTTTACTCAGTGACAGAGACAGCATTAAAGAGATGCAGAATCACAGGAGAAAAATAAAAAAAGCCAAATGAATCATTTTATTCTAAGCCGTATAAAAACAGGCCTGTCTTGGGGCTGTTTGTACAGCGGAGAGGTTAGTCACAGCTGATGTGAAGAGGGAGCTCCCTGGGATGTTTATTTGATCACTTCTTCATTTCTGTTATTTGTTTATTGTTTGAGTACCTACTGAGTTACCCCAAGCACTTTAACAGAAATGTATAATTAATCAGGAATTTTAGGTTAATTTTTTTTATTTTCTTTTATCAATAGCACGTATCCAAACAACAGTGGCTCAGTCAATAGCATAAATTTAGGACGTGACTATGTGTTGTTATGAACATTTGGTAGACAGTATTTGGGAAATCTGTTTGAAAACATTTATTATTTTTGCTATTCTGATGCTGCTGACAGAAATTACACACTTCACCTTTTAAAGGAATTAAATAAAGCTTTGAAACTTAATCTTCTTAAAGGGATCATTCACCCAAAATGAAAATTGTCAAACCTGAACTCTATTCATCAAAGAATCCTAAAAAAAGAAAAAGGATAAGACATGTTTCTTGAGAATGTGACACTGAAACTGACCGGCAGATAAAAAATCAGTTTCTCCAAAACACAAATAAATTACATTTTTAAATATATAAAGAGAAGTAACAGTTACTTTTAATTGGAATAATATTTCTGTGTTTCTATTTTTACTCTATATTTGATTAAAAAATGCAGTCAGTCTCTGTGAGCATAAGGTATGCATTAAACTCGTTTGTGCTAGTTAACTCAACATTTAAGCATTTTCAGCTTATTTGGTGCTAACAGGTAAAAATACAAGAAGGTTCACAAACCATCCAAATAACTATAAAGTGCAGTGAAAAACCAACACATGCAGAGCCATATTTCACAATAACCACTGCAACTCTGATTCCTTGAACCCAAAAACCCAGAGTACCGACCATAGAGTGTGGTTCTTACCTTCAGCTGTGCATTTGAGTATAGCTACAGAATGATTTATGGCGGGAAAGCAGCATAATGCTGTCATTTTTCAATGTCCCCCATCAGCCATTTAGGAAATGCACAGTGGGCTTGAAGAGGCATCCTGTTGTAAAATGTGATCTGAACCACCTATATTTTTAATGATTGTGAGTAAATCCACATGTGATTTATGGGGTCCCAACGGCTACGAGAAGGTTGACAGACAGGGGAAAAGTCTTGTGCTCCAGCCCGTCACTTACTGTATGAACTCTCTTTACTGAGTGAACGTATGCATATATTCTAAGTGGGAATGCTGTGGGGAATGAATAACAGATGAGGAGGTAAATGTGCCTCAAAATAATTTGTGCAATAAAAAACCCTCTCTATTCCACTCTAAACCACTTAAACCAGCAGTTAAATCTTTTCTAACACATTTGCACTGGGGTTTTTGTGACACATCACTGGCATAAATTACTGTCCTAATGTACAAGAACAACCTCTATATGTCCCTATTAAAAGCTATAATGAAATGTTCTTTAATTTCCATTTTTATGCATCTTTGATTGTTTGGTCTTCAATAGGTTTTTCACAAACACTTCCATTTTTTTAACGCTTCGAAAGAAGTCTCTTGTACTAAGTATAAAACAATAATATTGTAAAATAGTATTACAATTTAAACAACTGTTTTCTATTCTATTTAAAATGTAATGTATTCCTATTATGGCAAAGTTGAATTTTCAGCATCATTACTCCTGTCTTCAGTGTCGCATAATCCTTTGAACATTCCAATATGTTTTTTTTTTTTTTTTATTGCAGCTTAATATTTAATATAATATTAAAAACTCAGCATATTAGAGTGATTTCTGAAGGATCATGTGACACTGAAGACTGGAGTAATGATGCTGAGAATTTAGTTTTGCATTACAGGAATAAATTACATTTTAAAATGTATTAAAATAGAAAACGTCTCAGGTTACGTATGTAACCCTGGTTCCCTGATAGGGAATGAGACGCTGTGTTTGAGACGCGATGGGAACGCTCTGCGTGATTACGTCGTGAAGCACATGTAAAATCAGTCCAATGGAAGCCCACTACGACATAGGTGACGTCATAGACCAGGAAACTATAAAGCAGCCCTGAAATCAGACCGCGAAAGCTTCTGAAAAACCTGAAGCAAGTCGATCAGGGCATGCAGGAAGTATGGCAGGCAAACGCAGCGTCTCGTTCCCTATCAGGGAACCAGGGTTACATACGTAACCTGAGACGTTCCCTTTCAAGGGAACTCGAGCTGCGTTTGAGATGCGATGGGAACCCCATACCCACTACGCCATAGTGACAAATGCCCGTTCTGTGTGAAGTCCTGCGCACACTAAGAAGCAAGCAACCTCGCCCCAGGAGTGGAGAGGTCAAGGTCATAAAACCTGACAAATGTATGCGGAGAGGACCATCCTGCCGCATTACACACGTCAAGAAGGGAAACTCCCGAAATTAAGGCCATAGAGGCCGCCATACTCCGAGTAGAATGGGCCCACACAGCCATAGGTGAAGGCTGTCTGGCCGCTTCATAAGCCAATGAAACTATCCATAAGCCTCGACTATCCATTTACTCATCACCTGTTTAGATGCAGGGCATCCTCTCTTGAGTGACCCAAAACAAATAATTGCTCAGATTTATGCCACAGAGCAGCTCTGTGAATGTAGGCATCTAAAGCCCGGACTGGACATAACAGGTTAAGCTGTTCCTGATCTGGGGTATTAAAGGGTGGAGGATAAAAGGCCTGCCGCACTATTTGGCCCCCAACATTTAGTGGGACCTTAGGAATATAACCCGGTCTAGGGTAGAGGAATGCTTTCACCATACCAGGTGCAAATTCCAGACATGAAGGAGCAACCGACAGAGCATGTAAATCACCAATTCTCTTGATAGACGAAATAGCAAGGAGAAATATAGTCTTTAGAGTGAGGAATTTTTCTGAAACCTGCTCGATGGGCTCGAAGGGAGCCAAGGCCAGACCCTCAAGTACAATGGCCAAATCCCAAGCCGGTGCTCTAGATTGCAGTGCAGGCCTGAGCCTCAACGTACCACGGAGAAAACAAATAATAAGAGGATCTCTCCCAAGAGAAGAAGCCCAGAGAGGGGTGATAAGCAGATATAGCCGCTACGTACACTTTTAAGGTGGAGGGAGATAATCCAGCAGAGAAACGGTCTTGTAGGAAATCGAGAACTGTACCAACCGGGCAGTTAACAAGATTTAAAAAACGTTCTCCACGCCATGTAGAGAACAGTTTCCATTTCAATGTACATAGTTTTCTCGTGGAAGGAGCTCTGGATTGAAGGACGGTCTCAACGACCTCAGTCGAGAGACCGGATTCTATGAGCTGGGCCCCCTCAGGGGCCAAGCCCACCGTTTCCACAACTCCGTTTAACCCTTTTCTATTATGTGCAGGACCCATAGAGAAATATTTGGCAGAAGTTTCCACGCTGCCAGAAATTCCGATAAGGGAACCAGTCTCCCGAGACTGGCCTCTGGATTTGATTGAACAATCATTTCGGTGCCCTGAAGCGGCGAACCGGCAGGGAACAACCGAACTGACGGTTCTACAACCCTCCTCAGAGGATTGCACGGGGACGCTGACACCTCGCCGCTTCAGAACCGGCAGGGAACAACCGAACTGGCAGCGCTGCGACCCTCCTCAGAGAGTCGCACCCCAGAGGGCGCCGAGGAGAAACGATTTCTCAAAACCGTCCCTCTTTTTTTTTTTTTTTTTTTTTTTTTTTTTTTTTTTCATTCGACAGGACTTCTTGTCTAAGCTTTATTAGAGATGACGACAGTCCTCAGATCTTGCCTACCTCTTACTAGCTTAGTTCCTACGACCCTCCTCGGAGGATCGTAGGAAAAAGCAGGCACCTCGGCACCCTGAAACGGCGAACCGGCAGGGAGACCGAACTGACTGCTCTACGACCCTCCTCGGAGGATCGTATGGGGACGCTGACACCTCTGTGCCCTGAACGGCGAACCGGCAGGGAACAACCGAACTGGCAGCGCTGCGACCCTCCTCAGAGAGTCGCACCCCAGAGGGCGCCGAGGAGAAACGATTTCTCAAAACTGTCCCTACCCCGGAGGGGACCACCCTTAGAAGCCTGATAGCCTCGGCATCAGGTCTTCTTCTTTGCACTCTATGCCAGTTTCAGGAACATAGATTGGTGAGGAAGAAACCTCTGGAACGCCACTGAAAGGTTTAGTTTTCTTGAAACCGGAGCATCCAGAAGAACAGACATTTTTATCTTTCTTTTTCTTTGTTTTTATATCAGAAAAACGTATACATATAAACATATATATATATATATATTCTCGAATATATTCTCGAATAGAGTCAATGCTGACATCCTCACATTCATCTATGTCCTTAAATACTTTACCCACCAGTACTGCCTAATAAAATTTATTTATTATTAAAGATGGCTGGTGGGTAACGTCGGGGTTAAAAATGATGACGCCGAATCAGGAGAGAGAAAGCTCGCAAGCGTCTCTATAATCCAAGGCACTGTCATACCATGATACTTAATACCCATAACATTACTCTAGTTAGACGTTTGGGTATTAAGTTACACATAAAATAGAAACCGGTTTATTCCACGATCTCGACACCTCAGTGTGGAGATAGGGAAAAACCAGTAGTCCCCGACGAGGAGGCTGAGACAGAGTTTTCCTGTTTTTTTAGATATATTTCATCTAATAAACTCTTTTTATTTTCACTCTCATAATGTTCAGCTGTCCAGTAAATATTTAACTAGCAACAGCATTAGAAAAAACTCCTTTTAAAAGCTCCTCTTTATTCAACAGAGTTATGAGCTGCCTATTTATTGAAAAATCAAACATCTGCCTTTTTCTTAATATTTTTATTTGTTTTGTTCACTTTTTCTTAACAAAACACTAACGATACCAATTCCTCGGAACTTGAAATCACAGCACACTGGATCTGCAGGTGAAAGCTGAGATAGGGCGGGGCCCGTCCCAACCCACGCTGTCAGATCCGTTTTCGAACCCCAAAATGCGAGTCGCCGCCGTGTCTAGGCAACAGCGGGACCCGCGTGGGGAGCGCGAACTGAACCGTCCTCCTCAAAGAACAATCGGCGAGAGCGGAGCGTCTTTATAGATAGACTCATACAATGCTCACAATCAGCCCCATCGAGGACTGACTGGGCATGCTCCACTCCCAAACAAGCAACACAAAGCTAATGTGTGTCCCCACCCGTAATATAACGAGGGCAGGGAACAACACACCGTCTATAATCTTGCTTGCTCGCTATAATAATGATAGATATATTGGGCTTGACAGACAACAATAAATAGACAAGGACAGATATACAGAGAGCGCTTGCTGAAGGTACAGAAGCTGTCGCGGTGTGATTTCTCCTATAGTATCCAGCTGCAGACCCACAGCACCACCAGTTTCAGAACCCCAGCGCCAGAACCGGAAGTAAGGGGCGGAGCTTGGGTTCTAACACCAGCGCCAGGACCGGAAGTGAGGGGCGGAGCTTACATTCTAAACCGAGTAACGCCACCTAACGTTTTGAAACGTAATTTGCTTAGACACGAAACAGCATGCTTTTATTACACACGAAACGTCAAACTTTATATTTTATAATGATACATTAAGGAACAGTACAATAAGCATTTTAAAACATTGATTTTGTGTAATATAATTGTATATAGTGATCCGTTTCATTGTATTATGAGAGTTACTTCCTGTTCATGATGGTGAAAAATAATGCTTGAAACTTATGGGTATTTTAATGTATAACAGTTTAATTATTTTAGCTAAGCAGTTTATGTGGATTTATGAAGGTAAGACTTTTGTTTTTGGTTTTTATGAAGGAATTAACTCTGTATAAGAAAGCTTTGAAAGATATAAAAACAAATCAAGCCTTGGAGGTTTTCAAAATTATACACAATTTGATAACTGATTAGACCTCTGTGATATTTTATGTTCAATTTATTTATTTATTGTGTTTACAAAATTTTTTAATTGTTTTGATATTGAAGGTATGTATTAATATGAATTTGTAATGCCTGGTTTTGATTGTTTAATTAAAAAAACAAAACAAAAAAAACGTATGGGCATTTTATATATAATATACTTTATTTCACAAGAACTTCCAGCATGCATTTTTCTTTATGTAAAATAATAATGTCAAAAATCTAAAAAAGAGAGAGAAAATTAGGCATTGTTTTAAAAGTAACAATAAAAATGTATGCAACAAATGACCAATTCACCCCTAGGCCCATTTTATCACAAAAATCCTGTATAAATTTAACTTACAATGTATCAAATGAGGAACTCACTCTCAGGCCAATTTTGTTCTTACATTCTTGCAAAAATAACTACAATGCAATAATAATAATTCCGACCCTCCCTCACTTCCGGTTCTGGCGCTGGGGTTCTGAAACTGGTGGTGCTGCGGGTCTGCAGCTGGATATATTTCGATTTCAGGGCTGCTTTATAGTTTCCTGGTCTATGATGTCACCAATGTCGTAGTGGGCTTCCATTGGACTGATTTTACACGTGCTTCACAACGTAATCACACAGAGCGTTCCCATCGCGTCTCAAACGCAGCTCGAGTTCCCTTGAAAGGGAACAGTTATTTTAAACGGTAATAATATTTCACAATATTACTGCTTTTACTGTATTTTAGTTTAAATAAATGAAAAAGAGACTTTTTAAAAATGTTAAAAATCATTGCAAACTTTTGACCGGTAGTGTAGCCTATTCATACAGCAGTTATGTCCAGTTTTCTCAAAGCTGAGACCAGATACTCACGTATTTCAATGCGATGCATTACGTTGTGAGGTTCTGGACTATGTGACAAAGGTTAAGGCTGTAACTCCGTGAAGAGTCATAGAGAGAAAAATGGGGGCCGGGGTGGTAAACAGTATCCGTAAAGTTGCCATAGTGACTGGTGATTCCACTCCTCAATCCATCACCTGGTAGCAGCAGGCGAGCCACAAATAAGGAGCCACTCTCTCCCATAATTCCACTGCACTACCTGACAGGCCGGAGATTTCCAATCTGCCTCAGGGGCAGGGGAACAAATCTATTCCCCCTCTGTCAACCCATCCAGACAGAAAGAGCGAGGGAGTGGGAGACAGCGTACTGCATTTGGTCCCATAACTACTAGCTCAAAGGAGTGTGCACAGTATCAGAGGAGAGAGGAGGGACTTATGCAACTCGCAACGGCAACCCAAAGAGCAAAAAGCTTTCAACCGTGTACGGTTCAGTGTAAAAAGTTCACAAAGTCTACCTTAAAGGGATAGTTCATCCAAAAATGAAAATTTACTCATTCACTCTCATGTTGTTCAAAAACCTGTATGATTTTCTTTCCTCTGTCAAACACAGAATGCTCCTTTCCATGCAGTGAATGTAAATGATGACGAGGGTCCAGCAAGCTCAAAAAATGACAACTGACTACACATCTATAACAAGCTAAATTGCAGCCTTTATAACACTAGACATACAGTGCATGATTCAAAAAAGCTACTTTTATGATACTTTTTTTGTGTTTTTGTTAGGTTTAGAGCTTGGAGCTCCTGGTATTTTTTATTTGAGTTGGACATTAATTTAACCCTGCAAAATAGTCAATCATATAAATGAAAATGACACATGAAGTTGCAACATAGTCCACTGAAACATTACTCCAGTCTTCAGTGTCGCATAATCCTTCGAACATTCCAATATGTTTTTTTGGAGGGTCCAGCGAGCTCAAAAAATGAAAACTGACTACACATCTATAACTACCTAAATTGCAGCCTTTAGAACACTAGACATACAGTGCATGATTCAAAAGAGCTACTTTTATGATACTTTTTTAGTGTTTTTGTTAGGTTTAGAGCTTGGAGCTCCTGGTATTTTTTTATTTGAGTTGGACATTAATTTAACCCTGCAAAATAAAGTCATTCATATAAATGAAAATGACACATGAAGTTGCAACATAGTCCACTGAAACATGTGCCATTACTGTGCAGCTTTCCATTGAAAAACAACAGCAAAGTCTTTGTGTTTTCATTTCCTTGAAAGATCCGTGAAAACGGTCGCTCTAGAACGATTGCTAACAATGAGTAGAAAGCATTATTATACACCTGTCACTCAAAACACATTTCTGCCTGTAAATGGCCCAGGTATTCTCCCATATGGCATAATTGAAACACATTTGCATGTAGAGTAATTGTTCTGTTCTAATGTCGTGCCAGCCATGTGGTTTTAAGTGCTTCAGTATAGAAAACATAAATATATTTCCTGTTTGATACCAGAGGTACTATTCTAACATGCTGTATTTAATTACTGACTTTCAATTTAATCAATCTACTTTCTTTTCTCTCTCTTTCTCTTTCTCTTTCTCTTTCTCTCTCTCTCTCTCTCTCTCTCTCTCTCTCTCTCTCTCTCTCTCTCTCTCTCTCTCTCTCTCTCTCTCTCTCTCTCTCTCTCTCCTGATTGGGCGACAATGATGTTGGTCACAAAAGGTGAGTTTATGGTTTTTTTATGCAGAAAATAATTTTGGTATCCATTTTTAATCAGAAAAAATGTACAATAATCCTTATATCTCTTGAGATGCAGTCGGATACATTTTATGATAATACTGTGACAAGAAAAATCATTTTAACAGTTCCAATTAATATTTTGACATATTTGCTGTCCAGGATGTGCAAATATCTGTCTAAGACTTGGCATTGCTTAGATTTCAGATTATGTAAATGACTGCAGACTTGACTCTGAATTGTGTGTGTGTGTGTGTGTGTGTGTGTGTGTGTGTGTGTGTGTGTGTGTGTGTGTGTGTGTGTGTGTGTGTGTGTGTGTGTGTGTGTGTGTTCCTGTGCTGTGTTGGACTGAAAGGATGATGGCATTTCAATCTCCTCAACCTTCATGAAAAGATATTCGTCCTTCGTCTTTTTTCTCTCTGCTCTCTCTCTCTCTCTCTCTCTCTCTCTCTTTTGCGGTCTGATTGGCAGCTCTGGTACATAGAGTTGGGTCTGGTCTTTCAGTTGCCATGGAAACTGCCCTTTCCTCTGACTGCAACCACGCTTGTGGACCGCATCTCTGGCAACTCTGATACTCACTGCATATAAAGATTAATAAATAAACTGACTGAGAGAGAGAGGTGTGGGTGGGTGTAGATGTGTGCGTTTTTTTATGTATGAGTGCTGTGATGGAGTTAGTATATGTACAAGTCTAAAACCAGTAAGAATCAAATACTTACTACATTGTTAACCAGTAATGCTAAACAGACTTAAAAAAATAAATAATAATAATAACTTGCTGAAACTGTGCCATTTAAATGTTCCAAGAGTACTTAAAAGAAATAGTATGCTCAAAAGTTGAAAGTGCCATCATTTACTCCCCTCATGTTTTTCCAAACCCATATGACTTTACTTCTTCTGTGAAACATAAAAGTAGAATCAGGCTCTTTTTCATACAATTACAATGAATGGGGAATGCAGCTTTAAAACTTCCAAAACGATGCAGAAGCATCATAAAAGTATCAAAGCAACACTCCATATGACTTGTGCACTTCCTTAGTCTTCTTTTATAGCTTTGTGTGAAGAATTTAATTTGCAACACTACTCAAACTAACCCAACAAAACCCAAAAGGGTAATGCTACTAAACCTACCAGAGACGCACCCCTTTGATAACAAATAATTACAATTTAAATTACTTACCCAGATTTCCCTCACACCGGTAAAAATTAACGTTCTCTTCCACTATCACCGCGCAACCTTCCTAGTTAACTTACATACGCACCACACGGTCAAATACTGGCGTGTGACATCACACCGGCGACACTTCATTCACAAATATTGTCCCGCAAATGCACGACTTAATACGTAGCGAAAAAAACAAACCAACAACAAGCAGACGAGCCCCCATTTGTTATAACTCGGCTCAAAGGTTTTGACAAAAAAGTGGGATGCAAGAATTTAATCAAAAGATCTGTTTACCAAATTATTTACCAAACAAAACCACGATTAAATACAAAATGCCGGCAGAAACAAAAACATAAGAAAAAAGACACGCGGGAGAGAGAAGCCCTCTCTTTCCCTTCCTCTCTCAGTGGGAAGGCAGGAAGCTTTTATCAGGAAGAGAGACTCCAAACACAGGTGTCCTCCATCCACCCTCAGGACTGCAGCCCTGCCCCACTGAAACACAAACATAGCAAAGCAGGTATGCAGGCCGCCACACCTCCAAATAGCTGTTAACTGATAGCCGGATCATCAGAGTCAGTGAGAGTCAAGAACCATATCAGGTTTTGAGAACTAGATCAACTGATTCATTAAAAAGATCTGATTCAAATTACTTATTCACAATTTCGGTCTGTTCTTCTCTCAAACCCTAACCCTATTGCATGATGGAAAAGAGAAAATCATGTGGGTTTAAAATTAATTACATAATTTACAGTTTTATTAATTTTATTTATGCTACTGTCGCAGTTTGTTATCTGTTGCATCTTTTTTTTATCCTTTTGTCTGCTGTTTGAGGAGTTAGTAGTTCACCCACACAGATACTTATAAAAATGCATGAAACTTGAGGTCTTCTTAAAGCAGACATGTTGTCAAAAATGTGAATTCTCTGTCTGGTTGCAAGCAAAGATCAGCACCAGCACTACATTTGGAAAGATCGTAAGCCACCATTGGCAGAAAGCCTGATCATGTAATATGCACTGCTACTTTCCATTCATCGTCTTCCAATGACCATGCAAAATCTATATGAGGTTAGAATCCATTACAAGTGATCCATTGTCAATGCTCTGGATTTTTTGATAAGGTTAAAATCTCACATCATTTTAGATAACCCGAAATGCAATGGAGATATACAGAAATGTTCAGCTTCGGTTACATTTTGAGGTTCTAAAGGGTCCAGAATGCCAGTTAAGGCCTCATCTAATAAACATGTCAAGCCTTTGAGACCATGAACTAAATATAATATGAATGTTATGATTTATTTATTTTTTTGCAGTATGGAGGCTTCTGTCATCATAAAAAATATGAACAAAATTCTTCTTCAATAACAATGAAACATTAAAAATACTTAAAACTACACCACTTAAAGCTACATCAAACATCTAAAGGCATAGTGGAGCAGAAACTAAAATCGTGTCATTTTGCTTACTCATGTCGTTCCAAATCCGTTTGATTTTCTTTCTTCTGTGAAACACATAGCAAGACACAAAACATTTTAAATAATACAATGATCACTCTTTTCTATGCAATTACTGTTAATGTGGATTGGAGCTTTCAAATGTGAATTAACCTTTTGTGTTACGCAAAAAGGTTGTTCCTTTACATTAAAAAAAATCGCAAAGTTTGGGGTCGGTAAGATTTTTTTTATGTTTTTGAAAGAAGTTTCTTATGCTCACCAAGGCTATGTTTATTTGAGGAGAAAATACAGAAAAAAACATCAATATTGCAAAATATTATTACAATTTAAAAGAACAATTTTGTATTTTAATATATTCTGTATTTTTGTTTTTATTGATGGCTAATCAGGGTCACATGATTCTTCAGAAATAATTTGAATTTGCTGATTGGTGTTCAAGAAACATTTCTTATTATTATCGATGTTGAAAGCTGGTGTGCTGCTTAGTTTTTTTTTGGATGCATTTTTTCAGGATTCTTTGAGTAGAAAGTTTAAAAGAACAGCATTTATTGTAAACACTGACTAAATGTCTGTACTGTCAATTTGTATCAATTTAATGCATCCTTGTTGAATAAAAGTATTAATTTCTTCTTCTTCTTAAAAAAAAAAAAACCCTTACAGACTCCCAGCTTCACAGTGGTGTATATTAGACATTAAGAAAAATATGCAGGATTTCTGTTCGGTTCATACCTGGGGTTTACTGATGGAAGGATTCCGTGTGTGTGTGTGTGTGTGTGTGTGTGTGTGTGTGTGTGTGTGTGTGTGTGTGTGTGTTTATTTGACCACACTCTAAGGCAAGTCTGTGCAAAATCAAGTGAGCCAGTGCAAGGCAAATGCTTCATCTCTCCGTGTCAAGGGGTTTAGTGTATCACAATGTCCCACTACTGGCCTTACTTGCTCCTCGACTTGAGCTTCTCAAAAACTTATTTTACAGAGAGTGGAGAAGCAGAAGAAAGAAGCAGAGGGATTTAAAGAGTGAGCATTTGAGAGTGAGTGCCAGTGAAAGGCTCAGACGCCCCATCGAGGCCCAGTAGCGTGGCCTTTGACTGTCAAAAGCACATACACACATAAACTGTGTGCTGCAAGGGGGAGAAGGAGGAAGTCAAGAGATAAGAAAGGGAAACCTCTCTGTCTCACATTTGATTTTCCATGGCATGTTTTTTATAAGCTCTCCTCTCCTTTCTCCTCCCCACCGCCCTCTCCATAGATACTCTAGCATGCTGTCACAAAATTACAGGTTTAAAGTAGGAAACCAAAGCTGAGCCATTATAGCTTTCAGCAGGCACCTCTAGTCCACCGTGACACCAAACACGCCAGTGGTTTTACTTTACTACAACATCATAAAGACTGTCTGAAGAGTCTTATGCCCAATTGAAAGATGACCAATCGTGGCGATTTTTGTGGTCGTGGCTCCTAAATGGTGGTCCTACGTCCTACATTGAGAGATGTTCAAAGATGGCCGTTGTCACGGTCTTACGACCAAGATAACCTGCGATCGTTTTTACCATGAAATTTTAATCAGAAATTTACCATGATCATCTCAAAATGTGTTTGCTACACATCTACTGACTAGCCAATAAAATGCAACATGAAATGGCATATTGATCAACACGACATTTGCAAAATGTACATGCCAAGTTGGCCTCTTTCCCCTAACCATGGATACGTCCTTTAATGTCCATATTAATGTCCATACTTCCAATGTCCATATTCTATTCTTTCTCTTCATCCTCTTTTTTCAGCGCACATAAAAACCACAATTTTATTCTTCTATACTAACTTGCATCGTAGCCTACAATTCAGGTGTCATCATCGCACAGTCTACATTCATGTCAAAGCCAAGTTTATTAGATCAATGTTATACAGTGTGATTTGTAATGATCTTATAAGTTGCTGGAATCACACAGTCTGTAGCAGGCATAATGCAGTGCTTCTTAACTGGTTTTGCTTCAAGACACAGATTTGTGGTGACCCAACACAGTACCAAAACTGTTCTTCCAACCCAGGCTCATTTGAAATACGTGACACTGGCTACATTTCTGAACAACTGGAAAAATGTAACTATGCATACCAGTACTGTACTGTTCACTGCAGTTTCCAATAACAGTGTTTTGTATATTTAGCATTTACAATTCATAGGATGTTGACATGAGATTAGTTAGATTAGTTAGATCTGGTCAAGACAAAAAAAAAAGGTTAAAAGGATTGCCGAATGACTAAAGATACTTTATCAGCAAGATGGTAGAAAACTGTACATTTCATGACTACTACCTCCCACTGCTACTTAAACCAACGACAGAAATAGGCGCAGTTATTATAACAAAATATGCGGGAGAGCATTTCAGTCGTTACGATGTTGTATTGCAATAGGTAGCACATTAATGTTAATATTAAATTATAACTAGTTTGCACATAATTTGTAATTGAAAGGGTTTAATGACAATATCTGGTTATGGTTATATACTCTTAAAATAGTTACAAAATAGATGTACGAGTTTATAAAAATGTATACCATTAATCGTACCCAGCATATATGTTGAATGTTACCTGAGAGCTTTAGAAAAGAGAAGAGAGAGCAAGCCAGTCTAGGAGGAGAGCCCCAAGACTAGAGCTAGAGCCAGAGCAACAGTTACACTCTTCTTTTATCCCTTCCTTGACCATGTAACTGAAACCCAAATGTGACACATTCAAACAGACCAATCAGAAGATTACAGCTTCCCCCACCATACTAAAGGAGTGACAATTATCATACCCTCACACACATCAGGCCTTGATCACTGTCAGAACCTCTATACCTTTAGGAATTCCAAAAGGTCATTGGAGGGGGTTGAAACAAATCAAAGGTCTTTGTTGATTTTCATCCTTACACCATCTTATCCTAAATTTATGTCAAACTCATGACCTTTTGTTGCTTTGCATATCTGAACTATGCATGAGTATATGATTTGCTGCACTTTTTGGGGGTTGTACAAAATTTGTTTTAGTTGTGTCCTAAAACAACTGTTTTAATGAAATGAGTGAACAGCATTTTATTTTTTTATTGTATTTCTTTTAGCATGTTTGATGTTGCTGGTGAAAGGGCACAGACAACACTAACATAACTTGAAAGGGGATATCTAATCACCTCTTCATAGAGAAAAGTCCTAAAAAAACATTCAAGTATCCGATGCGCTGGCCGTTTTATCTTTACACAATGTTCTGGTAATGCAGAGGATTGCGCTTTACTTGTGGGTGCGTATGTGTGCTTTGCTTTGAAGGGTAAGGATCAAACTCTAACTCCAGAGGAGGCACAGTCTGTGCCCCATTAATGTTTCATTAACGCAGACTTAGTGTGTGTGTGTGTGTGTGTGTGTGTGTGTGTGTGTGTGTTGTGAGCAATGTGAGCGAGGAGAGAATGTGCAAAGCTAGTGCAGACTTCAAGGATGCAAAGAATAAAAGGACCTCTAGAGAATGAGAGGGTGAAAAAAAAAATAGGTCCAATGAGGGAGAGGCCAAGATGAGGGAGGAGAAATTACATGTGAGAGAGAAGAGTAGAGTAAGTAAAAGAAAAGATGTGTGTGGGAGTGCAGGAAGACGTGATGATTGGCAAGAAACCAGACAATAGAGGGAGAAAAAAAAAGGTGAGGGGAGAGAAAGAGAACGTTTCTCGCTCCATAAAAATCAGCACACATCATTGTTTTCCAATGTGTGCACTGAGATAATGTACAACCAATAGATTTGAGGCAAAAAAAAATGTTCGTCTGAGGCCAAATGCTTGTTTCATATGAGGAACGAATTGAGGACAAAGTATCATACAGGTTTGGAACAACATGAAAGGGAGTAAATGATGACAGAATTTTCATTTTTCGTGAACTCTTTGTCCTTGCAGGGTTGAGATCAAAGTTCTCATTCTATTTTCCTCTTCTTTTTTTCTGATTTTCTCCAAAGGTTACCAAACCCTTAAGAGCCAGAGTGGGTAGGTGTAAATTATTGCTACTGAGCAGGGGTGTATGTCTATAGAGGTGTGAAAAAGTCCTCCACTTGATCTTCTGTTTGTCTTTTATATTTCATTTTCACTCAGCTGGCAAAAAAACGTGCAGGGGATGGGAGGGGGTCTGGACCCCTGCTAGAGATTTTGTGAAAGTCTGACACGAGAGGAAATTGAAACTGATGGCAAGATAACTGGTCATGCCTTTCACGAATGGCATGATATTGTTTGAGAGATGAAATCCTATGAAATATGATGTAGGAGGGGGTATTTTGCCACCAGACTTTTGTGCCAAGGCCTGAGTCATAACCTCCACCCACACATCCTGCACTCCACCAACATATATGAGGGAAGCACTACACTATGAAAAAAGATATTTACAGGTGTTCATACAGCAGCTCTAGCACTATACAGTAATATCTGGAAGGTATTTAACACACCTTTGAACTGCAATATTTATAAAAATCCAAAGCTTTTGACATGATGCACTTCAACTAAAGACTGCAAACAGTTGTATGGGTTGTATATGAGACTTTAAGGCCCTTGACACACCAAGCTGTTGTGTAATCTGAAAAGTAATCTGATCCCTGCAACAGAAAGAACGAAATTCTGAAGGTGTGCCGTCGGCCAATGCTGGCCGTGAGTGAATCTCTTTCAGGGTTAGTTTTTGCGGTGTGCTTCACATGTCGGCTCCAGTCGGGCTCAGCATGTTGAACTAATCGGTGAGAGAGATCGCTCTGATTAGCTGTTCAGTTTAGCAAACGAGTCAGTGATCGAGAATAAAAGCGAAAGTGATGAAAGCGAGCAAAGTCAAGATGGCACAGACAGAACGCTGTTTTAATTTAAAGTCATCTTACCTGAGCATTCCAGTACGTGAATATTTTTTTGCTGTGTTGCTTTGTTTACGGTTTGTATATCTGCAGTCCTCGTTTCATTTTCTCTTTTTGACTGCCGAATATACTATTCTATATACTATATTATATAACTATTGATACCTGCTGATATAGACAGTTATTTCCATACACACAGGTGCAGAACGCACATGTTCGTTGGCAACCAGCTGTAGTCTTTGCGGTGTGTTCTGCAAAGCTTTTTGTCGCAACCAACATGAGGCGACAAAGCAGACTGTAGTTCTTTGACGTCAGCTTGGTGTGTCAGCCTATTAACTCTTTCCCCTGCCATTGATGGAAATTTCTGTCATTTAAGAGACAATGATCACCTGCCATTGATGGAAATTTCTGGCTTTCCATGTTTTCACTGTTATATGGTAGGGGGCGCTATTACACATCATCTGAAAGAGTATTAAATCTTCTGATCAGAAGACCTGTGAAGAAGCAGCAGAAACAAGCAATAGCAAGCAGATGCATATATAAAATAACACGATCATCAACATTAACAATAAATCAAAACTGCCTAATGTTACCGAAAGAAATGTCGACCCAGGATGAGATATAAAACTGTGAAGATTTAGGGGTGGTGAAGGACTCGATTTACTCCATATGTTTTGATCATCGTTCTGAATGCCAATCTGGATTTAGTGTTTGACAAAAACTGATTTTTCTTAGCTTTTTGCTGAAAATGTTGCTTTTTTTAAATTAAACTGTACGCACATGTAAAATTATTTATAGGCTATCTTTGGTCGCAAGACCGTGACAACGGCCATCTTTGAACATCTCTCAATGTCACGACCACAAAAATCGCCACTATTGTGTTGATAAAAAAAAATGCATTTAGCTAGAATAAATTGTTGTTGTTGTTGTTGTTGTTGTTGTTGTTTAAAGCCGGGGCTCTGATCTTTCTATTGATATATTGCATGTTCATACAACAAAATATTCTGCGGGCCATGAAAATTTTGTGGAAATGATCAAAAATGCTGGCGATGGCTGTCAACTTTTTTTAAAAACGCTGGTGGGGAAAGAGCTAATGTGTGCCTACAGAGAAATTGTCTTTCAAAAATAAACTTACCATAAGAAATTTTCACCAGAGAAAGAACTGTGATGACTTGCCCCGGTCTCTCCTATACATATAAGTGATATGATTAGAAATATTTCTCAAAATTGTACAATTCAAAAGGTTATTATTGTAGTACTGACTGAAGTATTAAAGGGTAAATAAATTCTACAATATTGTGTTTTAATTCTACAATATATGGTGTAAAAACATCTGAGTGCTGCCCTCTTCAGGTTGAACGTGGCTACTGCAGTTGAATTTTCCTATTTGATGTTGTGGTACTGCGTGATGTAAGCAGGCACCAGCTCACCACGCCCTTGCCTACAGAGAGACGTGGGTCTCAGGTGCACGCCCCCCCCTCCGCTGGGCTCTGCCCACTTTTCCAGCATTTTTCAAATATTGTCAATGGGTGGTAGCCTGGGAAAACCCAGATGAACTTACGGCAAATTTAGATTTGCTCTGCAAATTAGTCTGGCGAAGAGCCCATTCAAGCTAATTTCCAATCTTTCCAAATTGAGGCACCAATCACAAACGTTGAGGCGGGCTTTACAAGATGACGATCGATCTGATTGGTTTTAAGGTCTATCCAATTGCGCCCAGAGGCATTTGAGAGGCCATTGGTGACGCCCCTTTGGAAGTGAGCTGTCAATGAACCTTCCCCAGACCCTAACTCAGTTAAGACTGAGAAGGGTCTGGTTTTAACCAGGCTAAGTGGGTGGAGTCAGACTCTGACCAGGGGTTGAGTTACGCTTTAATGAATAAATACACTGCAGATAATTCTCAAAATGTTGAAAATAAAACTAGGTAAGAGCTGACAGGTAAAAGCCCCTTTAACAAAGATAACAGCTGATGTCCTTTTAACTAGCCTGCAGTAAGACAGCAAATCACATTGAAGGAATGTCATAAGTAATCTGATCACTGCAACAGAAAGAAATACTGAAGGTGTGCAATCTTCTTCCATCCTTAATGCAGCCACATTACCACAGGGTCTCCAGGAAAACAGGAATCAGTGATGTGTCAGAAATTACCCTCTATGCAAATGGAAACAGCCTGCAAGCAACTGTTCACCTTGTCAGCAGAGTTAAAAATGTCGGTACAGACATTTTTGGCAGATTATTAGTAGTTAATTACATTAATAATGCATATAATATTTAGGAGAAATGTCTAGACTGAGACTGAGATAGTATGTTACATCACACACTGAAGGTCTGCTGAATATTCATTGGCATATTCATGACATTTAAAACAACCAGAATACTATTGTTGTTTTGAAAGTGAATGGAACCTTTTTGGAGTTTTATAGCTGATGTCTCAGGTCCTGACAGTGCAACTTTACTCAGTGCACAAAATCAGAATCTTCACCCATTACCAGACTTAATTTCCCAGAAGTCACATTCACAAATGTAGCAGAACATTCTATACATTCCCTCTGTAATCATCAAACACAGCTGCGCTATAGACTCTGCAGTACGGTGTATGGGTATTTAATGGATTCCAGATTATGGGCTTGAGAGTGAGACTACACAATTGGATCTGCAGTACAGTGCATGTAATATGGTATGAATTCATATTTTAATTTGTAGGTGAGATAGTGTGTATGAAAGGGTTAGAACAACTCTGTTGAATCGGTTCTTTTCAATCAATCAGACAAACGGGGTCTAGAATATTCAAGGTCACAAGTTATTGGTTTGAATTTGAAACCATCAGATTGCTTCCAGTGTAAATGACTCACCTCAACGTGAATCAGTTTGGTTCCTCCAAACAGCATTCAGCCATTTTTGCTCTTCGACTAGGCAGTATACTTCCCAGTTGTGTGGAAACCCTTTTGAAATGTTCACTCTTCTGCTTTTCATGTCAAAGACAACTGACACACATTTATCAACACACATTTAGGCTACTGATAACAAACTGTACCCCATAATATTTTTTGAGGGTTTTAGGGGGGAAAAATTGGTCTTTGTGATCTGTGTGATTATTTGAGTATATTGTCCAACACAGTTTAATGAGAAAGGATTCATTGAAATTGTTCAAAAAAGTGTTGTAGAAATTGTAGTAATGGACAAAACCTACAAACCTTGTGTGCCAAACAGGTTTAAATATTAAAAAAACAAATGATCTTTATCCGAACACCGTTTAAAGCATTCACTGCACATGATCTTGCTCTTAGCAGGGATATTGTATAAGATTATTTTCTTCATGATTGTTTAACAGCTCTTTGGAATACTTAGATCGATCAATTGAGGTCAGATATTACCTTCATCGTCCATAGCAACACTGTATAGTAGTGATGGCTGCTTTTGGAACACTGCTTCAAGGAACGTTGAACATTTACCAATATTTAATTTCAAATCAGTCGTTCGTGGTATTTATCAAACTCATTAAGACGGTTTTAGAAAATGGGGCATTCTCATACTGTTTCGAAGCTTGATTTAACTGATGATTTGTTGCTAGATGGCATTGATCTGTCTTTTGGTTTCTCGGGTCAGTTTAGTATTAATATACATGAAAATGTTTCAGGGTCCTGATCACCCTGTTGGGGTTTATTTTGTTTATTTATTTTTTTTATTTTTTATTTAACCGACTGACTGTGTATGCTTTACACATCTCTGCATTCAGCATTATCTAAAAGATTATAAATCAATACTTTATAGCAAGCGTACAATATTAAGCTCCTGCTAAATAGTAAAAAATAATAATAATGAAGTTGGGTAGAAGTGAGGAAAATCAGAGGAGAGAAGACGCGATAATAGATTTAGCCCTAATTGACATTGCAGGAGATCAATCTGAACTGGAGGAAACAAGTGAGCTGTGTCAGGAAATAACAAATTAGGGTCACAATGAGCATTGGCTTATTTAAATAATGGATTGTTCAGTAAATTTGACCATTTTCCTGTGTTAATCTCATTAACAATTCATTTGCGTCATAATTTTTGTCAACATTTTTCCGACAAAAAGGAGATAACTAAATAAAAACAAGTTGTGAATGACAAAAACTATGATAAAAATCTATTGACATTTTTGTGAATGAAAAAAAAACATGAGATGAAAATGTTAAGGAGGGATGATTTGGGAAGAGATCCAGTCAGAACTGATGAACTACTTGAATTGACTTGAACTACTTGAGTTATAACGTGCTGATTTTCCCAGCGGAACTTAAGTTGGCATACACTTGCTGCATGTCTCATCCAATGTTCAACAATGTTAATGTCTGGGAGAAAAAGAAGAGCAGGCATATGGCTATATCTGAAAAAAAGTGATGACGCTTAAGAGGGGACGCTTTCTTTGCGCACACAGAAAGCCACCCTTTAAAGCTGCTGTCCGTAACTTTTTTAAGTTAAAAATAATCCAAATTAATTATTTAAAAAAAAACATCTTCAGTCAGTGTTCAAAACTATCTGCTTGCCATAGCTAGATTCAAAACGGTTAGCTTGTAATAATGATTTTAATTCCAGTGGTACTGGTGGGTTTTCGCGGGAAATTCGAGCATGTCTTTGCGTCATTACGTCACACCCGTACACATAAAGAAGGAGTTTCGGCTAGCCGGCTATACTGCGCGTGAGGAGATGTAGAGATAGGCTTTTCTCGCAGCACTTTACATGATTAAACTTATGGCGGATCCAGAAAGATCCAAACAACAATCATCAGTGTCAACTGGAGATTGACCAGTTATAAAACCCAAAAGACTTCGTACTTCGGATTTAAGGTGGAAAGAGAAAGAAACCGTCTCATGAGAACACAAGGATACACACCGGTGGGGCTTTTGAAAGGTGCGTGAACTCCTCCCGAAGGGGTTCGAAACGGAAGAAGAGACAGCTTTTTCTGCTGAACAAGTAAGACATTTCAATAGTTCAATCGTGTAACAATACGTTTACTTAATTCACACAGTTATGGAGTTTCCTTTGTTGTGCCTTTCTCGTTTAGCTATTATGGAGAATATGAATTCTGAACTACACAGGTAATCATAAAACACATTAAATAACGTTAGTCACGCAATGCTGATGTTGTTAACATGAACAATTTGAGAACAAAGTAGGCTATGATTTGCACGGTTGCTGTAAATCGCGCTGATTAAATCTAACGATCGCTTGTCATGTCGAATGCTTTTCCCCCCTTAGTTGATCAGAACAAAAATGGACAACCGACGTAAAGATGATAATTCCACGAATCACTGCAGTTACAGATTTCGAACAGAGATGGTGACAAAAAGGGAAAAAGCTACGGACTGCAGCTTTAAGTCAGATCACGTTTACTGAACTGAGCTCTCTTTCACATCTTTCCATGCTTGAAAGGACAAATAAACACAAAATTATGTCAAAATGTTCATTTTGGCGAGTATTTTCGTAGACACAGTCAGTTATATCTTAACCCTCTGGTGCTCTTCAGTCATTTTTGCCCGACACGCGAAGAGCATGAGGGTTACGTGAATGTAAACAGTTGGGAGTATCGGATGTGTATCATGATCCGTGCATTCTGCCTTAAAGTGACAGCAGTCTAATAAAACTGCTGCTGTCCATCATTAATGTTAATTAAACAACAAAAGAAAAAGAGAAAATCAGAAAAAGAGATAAAAAAAGGATTAATCTCTATTTAATTTATTCAAATAAACATATCTACTTGAAAGTATGAGGAATGTTATATGCAAGTTGTTATGAAGAATGTATAGGCTATATCATTTATTTAAAAGAAGACCATGTTCTTGTTTCTTAATGAGAAGGGACTTTATTTAATTTTAAGATAAATAAAGACATGTTATATGTCACAGCAGTTAAATTGTGTCCACAAGGTTTATATGAGGGGGAGATGCTGTAATAAGCATAGATAGGCTATACATAAAACAAACTATATTTATATTTAGCATTTCCATCACTTTGTCCACTTGGTGTAACCAATATATATATATGTATATATATATGTATATATATGTATATATATATATATATATATATATATATATATATATATATATATATATATATATATATATAATCTATTTTCATCATCTTCTATTTTAAGCCAAACAGGCATTTTCAAAGTATTGTGAGTGATAATAGCCCTGGGCTTTAGGATTGTTACAGTACAGTATTTCATGGTTTTCACAAGGTTACTTCTAAAAGTAGAACAGTGTAAGCTGTGTCAGGGTGAAAAAGCTGCTTTAAAACTTTTACAACTAATATTGAGCTGTGTGGGTGTGTGTATATATGTGTATGAGGAAGGGATAGAGGCAGAATGACAGGTCAGCAGTCTTTAGCCTCCAGAAAGCCTCAGGTGTTTGCAGTCCTGTTTCTTACTGCCGGGAAATGCAAGCAGCTATAAAAATGGGCAATACTGGTGCCACCAACGAGCCCATTAGGCATAATTGGGAACAATAAACAACCTAACGTTTCTTAGAGTGCAGGTGTTGATTTTGGGTGATTGCTTGTGTATTTATGTGTGAGGCGGATGTTCTCAAACTTACCTGAAGATGATCTCCTATTTTCATAGCAGTCATCAGGTATTTGAAACCAGGAACCAGGGCAATAGGAATGATATAGGCCACATTATGAACTTTATATGCCTGGCTCATGAATGTTATTAGGTGAGATAATGTGCACCCAGTGGTTTTAACTGGTTTACTGAAAGATATGGATGCTAGCTATATTACCACTTTTTGTAAGACTTGAGGCTTCTATGGTCATCTACATTTTACCACGGCCAACAAATAAGTATCATAATTGTTTCCAGAAAGTAAAAAATGCCAGTTATAATTGTTGTTTATCCCTGACAGCAACCATTTGTGATCCCAAATAATAATTTAAAAGAATCTCGGATACCAATGTTCAATGTGTCATCAATATTTATACAGTTAGTCCATAAAATGTTTTTACAAAATTAATACTGATGTAATGGGGTCACAGGTGTATGTTTGTTGAGCAATCAAGGACACAAGGACTGGAACTATCTATTTTATAAAATAATTTGGAATTGTCAGTGACTCACCTAGAGTTGCCAGTTATTTTTTCCCCATTTTTTCGACTGGTTTTCGCTTGAAAAATGTTTTTTATATGCACTACTTTTTGCTGCATGGAGAATGTGCATCTCAGTTGTCAATCAATCAGTTTTAAAATGTGTGGTAGCTTTTGCAGTGTCATCATGTAATTCTCCAAGCCAG
Source organism: Gila orcuttii (assembly GCA_026230005.1). Lineage (NCBI taxonomy): Eukaryota > Metazoa > Chordata > Actinopteri > Cypriniformes > Leuciscidae > Gila > Gila orcuttii. The sequence goes on along the minus strand of JAPDVR010000016.1, from coordinate 12,827,241 downwards.
AAATACACTACGGTAACCATCTGTTCCAGCTAGAATAGACTGACAAGTGAGTGTTCATACCAAATGCAACTAGTTCTCAAACAATTGTGCTTGTAACAAGACTTATAGTGAAGGCGTGCTATATGTCAGTGTATAGCTCCACTTGCCATCAGTCTGGTTTACAGTATACCCTTTCTGTTATGGACAGAAATGTATTTCCAATAACTATAACAAAAGTTTAACAATGTTCTATCTGAGTTTATCACTAGATGGATATGTTTTGTAGCTTTTCCAGTTTGACCCTCATGCTCTCGATAATTGTTCCATTTTGCTTGTTTATTGATAGTTTAGTTTATTTGTCAGATTAAATGAGTTTCGGTATTCATTTTAAGCTTCATTATACTCAAAGGCTACAGCTGACCTCTTTTTGTCCGCTGTTCCATCTGAGGATTGCCGCTTCGTAAACTAAGCTTTACACATTTGCACTTTAACTAATTATGCAGTTTATACATTCGCAGTGCTGTTAGAGAAAGTCTAAAAGCACTATATCTGCAATACTTCAGTGGCATGTTTCTGGCAAACTGTCTTTTGTGGCTGAATGTTGTATGATTGGACGCAAAATGTAACTGTTCATAAATCTTTGCCTTATTGTTGGAGTTCAAATGCAGATTGCCTGGGCTAATTTGTGTGTTTACACTAAGTGTGTACTAGGGGGGTACCGTAGGAAAAGGAGTTGCAGAAACATTGATTGAGCCGAGAGAGAGTCTGTTTCATCAGCGCTGAATGAGAAATCAATGATTCATAACGATGAAAGACAGTAGAGTGTGCCATTACTAAAAATTGGTGCTACATTTCTGTGCACCTTTGATGTAAAACTCTTTATTGTACTTTAAAGCAGTGATTCTCAACTGATTTAGTTTCAGAACCCAGATATTATATTGCACAGTGTCAAATGGTTGACCCAACATTGTGTCGTAATTGCTTAAAATCTAGGAAATCTATAAACATTAATATGAATTATATTTTCTACTCCCTTTTAACCCTAAAATCTGTAACTTTACCCCACTTAAATGCATGTCTGGGTCAAAAATAATTGGGTAACAATTAGATGTATTGTATATGTTTATAAAACTAGTTGTCTTGATAATAAAATGTATTTATTTATCTATTTATTTTTTTACCATATATTATATCGGGTGTAAAGAACACCAGTGTTGTTTTATTATTATTTTCCTTCTTAATTTCAGTAAAAGTTTTGTTATGCTATATTGTTTGTCACTTTATTTAGTCATTTTAGGACTTAAAGGGCCTTATTTTAACAATCTAAGCGCATGGTCTAAAGCGCACAGCGCAAGCGCACTCAGGGCGTGTCCCAATCCACTTTTGCTAGTTTAACGACGGAAAAATGGTCGGCCCGCCCGACGCATGGTCTAAAAGGGTTGTCCCTATTCTCTTAATGAGTAATGGGTGTGTTTTGGGCGTAACGTGCAATAAACCAATCATCTCCCATTCCCTTTAAAAGCCAGTTGCGCTATTTACATGGTAAAATTTGCAAGCAGAAAATCTGAACGTTTCCTTGGGATCTGCTTGTGCGCGAGGTTAAAGTGCATGAGAAGACCATCTACGGGACAAAGTGTATGTGCGTTGTGGACCCGTCTATGGGCACACATTACTAATGCGCTCTTTAAACAACAAAAAAAAATATTGGGCCATTGACTTTGGACCAGGTTTCAGTTGGTCAATAGCCGCGTTTCCACTGTCGGGCCAGTGCGAGCCAGGGCTTTATACGGCCCGTGCTGGGCTAAAAGCCTCGGGCCTGTAGCACCGGGCCCAAAATCTGCTGCGTTTCCACTGTCGGGTCAGAAGCTCCACAGCGGTTCACCAAAACGTCACACTAACCCATCATTTCACTTCAACATCAGAGAGAAATCACTGGAAACAGCATGATCGCAAAACAAACATGATAAAAGCGACCGTTTGCTGGCATTTTTGTTGTTTACTTGAATATTTAAAACCCAATCATCGATGTTTTACCACGTTTACAATAAAAAGTGATACATTGATTATAATTAATTAATTTGTGTCAAAATTGCACATTAGTCACACAGAAATAAAGTGGTTTACCGTTAGGTCTATTTCACAAAAGAAAGAGGACACACTTACTTATTCAGTCGCATCTGTTTCTGTTTATTTGGTAGTTACAGGACATATTTACATCCCATTTAGAAAGAATGATAATTTCTACAAATATGCCACCAAAAATATGACCTGAGGAGTTTTAGCGCTCTCTCCCAGTAGGCTATAATTTCAGTCAGAGAAAGCTCACGAAAAAAAAGTTGCTTTATTTTATTATAGTCCAGAATAAAGAGACGAGATGTAGGCTACTGATGGATAAAATGAAAACATGATTGTGATAGCCTTTATGATTTGTCTGATTTCTTCAAGCAATCATATTTACCATGTTTACTATGGTAATGGTTTGCGTACATAGTCTTTTGCATCGCATATAAATATTTCTACCTTATACGGTGATCGGAATCCACATCGGATCACAAACAGAAGGCATTCAAACATGAAAGTGAGTTTTGAGGTAAATGATTTTAAAAGTCTTTAATGCTGACAGAATCATCCGGCGCTGCCGTCTCCCTCTCCCGGTGGTAAACTCCGCCAATGTTCGTAACCACTCCTCTAGCCCGAGTTGGCCCGCTTTGGACCAAGGTATTCGGCGGGCCAGAAAACCCTGGCCGTTGGCCCGAGGAAGCCCGACGAGCCCCGATCAAGCCCCGGAAGTGGCAGTGGAAACGCGACTGGCACGCACTAGCACGCACGCTTTTGGCCCGACAGTGGAAATGCAGTTAATGGTGCAGTCTGTTTCAGTTGCCTCAAAATAGCAACGCGCCAGCAATGCGTCTGAACACAACTTGTTTTCAGACCAGACCATTGGCGCACAAATGGGCGCAAATGCATTTGCTATTTAAACAACATTGTGCAGGATGTGAAAACTGCATCAGGCTGAAGTTTTTCAACTTATATTTATATTTTACTTTATTTCAATTAGTGAAAATGATTTTTAATAGATTTAGTTACCAATAATAACATTGGTAAAGACTGCATTAAATGTATAAAAAAATGGTGGGGTAAATTTCATCCGCATATGCATTTTGGGGTTAATCATCACTGCATTATCATCACTGCCTTTTCCCTGCTCTACACAACTCTATCTGACAAGACCTGCGGCCCACCAGTCGAGAAGCGCTGCTATAGAATAACCATGCCCACAAAGACAGCAACAGCCGAGATACATTTATCGTATCTGAAACATATTGTCAGATCCTATTGCCTCTTATTTACATTCAAACGATATTGCGCCACCAAGTGATCCGGACACAGAGCTGGAAATCATCAGATTAGTGGTGAGACTGCAGAGGGGACACAGACAGCATGTCTGCCTAACTCTAGATTCATTCCATTAGTGTGCCTCCACACTGTGGTCCCGCTCTAGTACATTTCCTCTCCTCTCACATCACCTCTGTTCAATTTAACGCTGTGTTGCTGCTAGCACTCCAAGCAGGGCCTGCCAGTGCCGTATCACGGCTGCTTTTCCATTTGACAGAACACACACACATACACACCCGCACAAGGAAGGCTGCCTGCTGCAATTAGTTGGGATTTAATAAACCCTGCAGACGATCCTTGCTTCTTATATAGGGACGCCAGTCATGGTCGCTTGACCAATTGCACGGGGCGATAGGGCGGCGCGGGACGGACTGGCAGAAGCAACCAGAGCATTGAAGATCAATCCAAAAGCCCTGGATCTTTCTAGACACGGAGGGAGGCAGGGAGCATAACCGATGCTCATTTTTAGTGTATCTTCGGCTCCCCGCTTGTTTACAGTAATCCCCAAGGCTCTGTCCATACCTCACTGGATTAAAGGCTCGGTTGTTTGGGTGCGAGACAGATAGAGAGGTCTGGAGAAGATTGCTGCTATCAGCCTCAGCGTGCTGCTACTGTACACAGCGGTAGACGTGCGGTCAGTCCCTGTTCTCTAAGCTCAGTAAACAGAGACTTTGTGTTTAAAACCCGGGTCAGACTGTTGCCGGGGGCTTCAGACGTCTTTTGCTGTCTGAGTCAGTTAGGAAGGTGACTCCCTTTAATAATGCTGGGATCCAGTTAGTGTGTGAGCTCATTTTCATAACCAGGTTGGAATTAAAATTAATAAGTCATTGTTAATAGGGCTGTCAATGTAACATGTTAATTTAGCGTGTTTAATTATAAAGAAAATAGTGTGATAAAACGATTAATGCAATTAATCATGCTGCGTGACCCATAAATAAATTCCCTGTAAGGAATTTCCCCACCATCAGAGAAGTAAAACTTAATTTCTACTGTCCTCGCCAAACACAACAAGATCTCATTGGTTATTGTAGATAATTGTAGATGCGTACTGTTTGATTGTACCACATACTGCACTATTATGTTTAATCAGTGAGATTAAGTATTCAATGCCATCTTATTTATTTAACTCATTTGACATTACAACAGTTTCATTCTGTTCTGTGTGGTTTCTGGTGCCTTATTCAGCATGTTTTGGATTACATAAAAAAAAATCTATATACATTTTAACTAAACTTAAAATGTAAAAATAGTGAGTTAAACTACTATTCTATACTGCTTCTATAGAAAGCAGTATAGAATAGTGCAAAAGTATACAAATTGGGACGAACCAATTTCCATGGCACAGTAATATACAGTTTTTGAATTATTTCCATTTGTTGGATTTTCTTGGAGATATTTAATTCATTTGATTTTTTTAAATTAATCAATTGACAGCCCTAGTTATTTTATATTAATAATAATCAGCCTGCAATGTATAGACCTACATTACTTCTGATTAAGGGGATAGTTCACCCAAAAATAAAAAATCTGTTATAATTTTCTCACCCTCAAGTTGTTTCAAACCTGTATGAATTTTTTCTGCTGAACACAAAAGATGATATTTTGAAGAACGTCTATAACCAAACAGTTCATGGACCCCATTGACTTCTACAATATTTTTTTTTCTATACTATGAAAGTCAATGGTGTCCATCAACTGTTTGTTTACCCATATTCTTAAAAGTATCATGTTCAGCAGAAAAAGCATTAACGTTTAGACACTTTATCCCAAGTTCATTACTGTATATACAGTTTGGCACGGTGACCACAGTAAGAAGATGCATTTATTACAGAGTTTCTGCTTAAGATCTTTTAATAAGCCTAATGTTATCAGCCTACTCTCTAATCTAAGCATCTACACACACACACACACACACATACACTCACTCACGGCCCTGATAAATGTATCACCAAAGCAAAAATGCTGCTCTTAGCACAAACAAATCTGGCCCATTTATCTTCTCCTTCATAGTTCATACGGAAACATGAACGTGTTTCAAATGCATCCATTTCATTTGAAATTCAAGCTGACAACACCACACTGCGAAGAAGAAGCTGGGGAACGAATAAATGGGGAAATTTAAGTATTAAGCAAAAAAAAGGGTCTTTGTGAATATGTTAATGTATTTTTCTGCAAAACAACCTTGCTCATTTAAAAGACAGTGTGAGTTGGAGTATTTACCACATGCACACTCAATACACAAACACAATCTCGCCCCTCAGATGGAGAGAGAGAGGTTTGTTTGCATAGATCCTTGCATACGGTAAACGTGATTATTCTCACAGGGTTGCCCCCCTGCTAATGCAATATCCAGCCCCGCTCTTGACTGTTGTTCCGCTCTGTGTGCATGTCATAGAAACAGCACCTCAGCAAACGCAGTCAGTCATACACAAATGAAAGCCAACACGACCTCAAGAAATGAACAATGTTTAAGATTTTACTGTCACACTTAGGGTGATTCATATAATATATAAACACATTTCCACTCCTCTGGGTTTCTGTTCACAGCAATAACAAAAAAAACAAAAAAATACCCTGTTAACCTTAACAATACGCCCTGATGTCAGTTTTAACAATAGATACCGTAAAAACATTGTGCTGTCCGAATTAGATTAATTGTAGACTTAAATACATGCCATTTAGGTGGTGATTATTCATACTATTGCAACGCAGATGGCTTTGTGTGTGTATGTGTTGGTATTGAATATGTGTGAGTGTCTGTAAATATATGCACTGGAGACAGGATGAGTGTTTGAGTGTGTATGTTCAAAGGCAAGACTGTAATTATGCATAAATTTGTCTCTGAGTAGGTGTGTGCTAAAAGTCAACAAAACTCAAACAAACTGCTCTGTGCATGAGTGCTTGTTTGTCTATACAGATATACACTGAAAAAGAATCATGTTAAATTTACAGTAACAAACAGGCATTTGTTGGTGCCATACATCGTTGTAAAAGATTATGGTGACAATATATTATATGTTTTAAGCATTACAGGGCTAGATTGTGGTGTCTGTGTATTTTACAGTCCATAACTGAATTTAACATTTTATACCAACCAATTTTATTCCAAAATTTTGAATATTGATCAGCAGATTATGTGCCTTGATTTTTTCTCAAATTAATTTGTTTTACATAAACAAAGCATCATTTTGATAGTATTTATAGTAAAATTAAAGGAGAAGAAATCTTGTTAAATTTACAGTAACAAACAGGCATATGTGGTTGCCAGATATCGCTGCAAAAATATAGACAATATGTTATATTATTTTAAGAATTGCAAGATTAGATCTGGGTGTTTATGCATTTTACAGTCCATAACTAGGCCTATATTTATAAAAGCATAAGATCCCACCCTCCCTTCAGAGTGTCTCCAAAGCTCGTTGTTTTTGTTCAGGAGGAACTGTTAATGGTGGCTGCTGTTTTGGTTGCGGTCCTCGGTGACTGACGTCTGTCTAACTCTGCATAGCATGAAACGCTCTGATGACTTGGGATGTCTGCGTGAGCAGGGTGCACAGAGGTATGAAAATACATGTGTTGACAGGCAGGTAAAACATAGTATTATTGCATTGATGAACATTTGATGGTCCTACACCTTCCACAGACTAGACCACTGAACTTAGCGATTACTATCAGGATGTGAAGAGACTTTCAACCAGCATAAAATAAAATAAAAAATCTGGAATTACGCATACCCTGCCTTTAAGCACCATGGGTTTTGCTTAAATTATATAATAATTTAATTTATTTATGTTTTACACCAAAATATAGTATTTATAGTAAAATAACGGGGGGAAATCCTGTTAAATTCACAGTAGTAAACAGGCATTTGTGGTTGCCAGAAATTGTGTATGTGCGTGCGTGCGTGTGTGCGTGCATGCATAGGTTTATATTACATTGTGAGGACCCCCCAAGGATAGTAAAACCTGAGATCACCTACATTGTGGGGACCAGCCAGCAGTCTCCACGAGGGAAATGGATTAATAATCATACCTAAATTATTTGGGGGGGGGGGGGGGGGGGGTATTTTTTATTTATTTTTTTAATGTAAAAATGCAGAGCGTTTTCTGTGATGGGTAGGTTCAGGAGTAGGCTTGGGGTTTGGGGATAGAATATACTTTATAATATACAGTATTTTGTACAGTATAAAAATCATTATACCTATGGAGAGTCCCTACAAAGATATTGAAACTGTGTGTGTGTGTGTGTGTGTTTGTGTATGTGTGCGTGCGTGTGTGTGTGCGTGTGTGTGTGTGTGTGTGCGTGTGTGTGTGTGTGTGTGTGTGTGTTCTCCATTAGCCTTTTGCTCTTGGCCTGTTGTCGACCCTCACACCTGTAAAATCAATGAGAAGCAGGCTGCCGAATTTGGGTCCTCGCTTGTCCTCCCCTTCACCCTCCCATGCAAGGTTAAATCTGCATGGATCACAACTCAACACCACCTGTCAATCACACCCCAAGCTCTCGCCACCCCCAGACTGCCTCTGCTGTTTTCAGAGGGCAATAATTCATGCTCACTTCATAGTTGGCCTTGGTTGACTCTGAAGTTTGTAAATTCTTTCAAAGCCATAGCAAGCCATAAGCCATAACAACCTCCATGCATGCACAGCAGTGAAGTAAAGATCTTGGTGGAATCGGAGGTACTATCGTTACAGTTAGCGCCTATAAATCTGTCATCCCCTTTTCAGTAATGTGCGTGGGATTTTGCATTCCTTTTTGTGAAGATTTCCGTTATGCTACATTTGCATTACATGAGGTTAAATGTGTTTGTAACCGCTCGCATGTATTCATTTATGCAAATGCGCGTATGCATGCATGCAATTATATATCTCTCTCATCCATGCTCTCTTTCATTATGTGTCACCATCATTAGCGTTGTGTGCTTTGAGATGCGTGTCCCTGGGGCGGTGCACAATAGTGTTTACTTCACCACTTTCCTGCAGTATACAGTGTTCAGTGGGTCTGGCTTGATTGAACCCTGTGGACCTATTAGGGCCTTTAATCAGAAGCGGAGCCAGGCCCAGCCCCTCGGGCTTCATTACCATTACAGGTACAAACTCCAGCTTTAACTAACTAACAAAACCTGCTGTAGCTGCAATCAAACACACATAACATGTTAGCTATACTTTTGGAGGTGGAAAAGGCTAACCTGCGTCGAGGAAATGCAAGGACCTGTATTAGGAGTGAGCGGCCATTGTGATGTAGTTGATGCGTTTGACAGGGCGTGAGAATTTTCTAGCTCATGGAGGGTGACAGTCATAAAGATGGAGCACAGGAGGCTAACTACTGTATAGGAGCTACTGATATGTCACCTGATTTGGTAAGATACTATTACATTCGCTCTAGATGTGTTTTGGCCAGAGTGTCTCTGGGTTTTGTGTTCTTTTTTAAAAGTTCAAAGAATCAAGTTTTCTCTTAATCTTAATGAAATTCACTTTTTCCATTCCCTTTAAATTCAAATTTTAAGCCCAGTTTCACATAGTCCATTGCACTAAATCTCTTAGAGCTAATTAAAAGTTTCTTTCTCACATAACGGTGTAGTTGTTAGCAGACGTTCCGAACCAGTTTTCTGTTGACTGATTTTTCTCTTCTTTTCTGTTGACTGATTTTTCTCCGTGTGTAATGTAATGTGGCATGGAAGGATGAGAACGGGGGTATGTAGGAGCTCCTCAAAGCAAGTACGCAGAGTCAAACCCTGGAGACTAAGTGGCAGTTGTCTATTGGCATTAGCATTGTGGACAGCGTGTTTGAGCATGTCACAATGTCACAGAGCTCTCACCTCCTGACAGGCAAGGATGTGCTCGCAAGTGTGAGATATTGACGAGGCGCTGATATTTTTAGCCCTTTCATTAGAGCTCAGTAAAGCCATCAATAGGATAATGTTGTTATGGTCTAAACATGAGATCTTAATTCAGACGTACAATAAATGTCATTGAAAAGTATGAATCTTTTGTGATCCATCCATCCATCCATCGGAATAGCTAATACAAACAAGCTTAGGCTGGTTTAAGATGTTGTTTTCAGCAGGGTTGTTCGAAATGTTTCAAATTTCACTGGTAAATCAATCGTTTTTCTTGCTCGTTCAGTTCCTGGTATAGTGGCAGGATAACTATTGTATCCAATAGTTTTAGATTCAGTTTGAAGAAGCATACTTTTGCATTAGCAAACAGTGTGATAAACAAACACCCTGCAGGGCTCTATCCAATTCCTGTATTTCACAATCCCTCCAGGTGGAGTTTAGAAAACCCAAGCGTTATTGGTTCGTCTATTACGTTGTAAGGGCTAATAAGGCTACAAAGCTACACTGCGAGACCACCACAAAGTGCTGAGGCGCGGAGAAAAGTGGAACATGATTCATCTTGTTTGGAAGGCAAGGCCTTATTAGGACTGGTGAGAGTGTGGATGGGGGCTTTGAGGGGGGAGGCTTCACTAGGCTTTCCCATCCAGCTTCCCTGTAATTGCTTTTGGCTACACCCTGAGAATTTGATGAGTTGAGAAGAGACTTTGTTTGAGTGACTGCACATGGTGTCCGGGCTGCTTTAGAAACAAAGCAACCACTGTGTTGTCACAAAATTACCATGTCATGGGATGAACTAAAAATGTAGATATTAAGCATGTCCTTTTTCTGCTCATTGTGCCCAGCATTCTTTCTTATCTATGTAATTATTTAAATGATCTATATCCATCTATCTATCTGTCTATTTATATCTAAAACTATATATTATTTTTACCGTGTGTGTGTGTGTGTGTGTGTGTGTGTGTGTGTGTGTGTGTGTGTGTGTGTGTGTGTGTGTGTGTAATTGGTTGGTTGTAAACTACCTCTGAAGGAAAGAAGTGTACATTACGTGAGCTACTGTACAGCATCACAAAAATACCATATGGCAAGTCCCTTACCAATGTTTTTATTGTATGATAAGAATGGTAAAATGTTTTATGTACTGCATGCCTTTTTAAGTTATAATAAGGAGGTATTTCCATGCATTTTGTGGTGCAAAAAATCTTTTGATGCATAAAAGTGGGCTGCATATATTTTGAAAAGTAATACATGCTCTATTTTAGGGTGACAAAGAAAAGGCACATTATCTTTTCATTTCTCCCTTTTCTGGCTGTGCATTTGCAAATTTGGGCCGTTTCTCTCTCAATTATCAGCTTTTCCACTGTATTTGTGTGGCTTCCAAGTGCTCTGGTTCAGTGTGACACTCTAATCAACCCATTCAACAAAATAAAATGAGAAGAATAAGAAGATTTGGTCCTAGGACACTCCCCTAATGAATTTGAAGGCTTTGAAAGGTCCAAAAGGCTTAATGAGAGAGTGACATTGAGAGGGAAAATGGTGGCTGCACAGACAATGTTAAAGGGATCCTGGAGTCATTACATGGCTATTAGAGTGCATTACGGCTTTGAGTGTAATAGAAACTCCTGCTGTTTGTCTCTGGTGGATGAAATAATTTCCGGAACCTTTTCCTATCCCAAAATGTACCTCAATTTCTCCCTGTTAACAATAGGGGACAGAACTTCAGCCATGCCTCTCATTCTTGACAAGCTATTACCATAAGTTTCCGCACACACTCCATCTTTGTGAAATGGAAGGCTTCAAAGTAATGCTCTCCCCAGGACCGTGGAATCCCCTTACACACATGCTTTGTTAAGACTGAAGATGTGCTGCATACTTCACACTCCTCACAATATAATCATGTGATTCCACATATTTTTCTCTTTCCCTTTCACTCTCTTTTCTCTGTTCTCTATTTCCTCTGGATTTCAGTCCATTTCTGTAATCATATCTGCAACAAGAAATGCCTAAGCCTTTTTACTTTAGAAAATGGGGTTGATAGTCCATGATGATCTCAATATTTCATAGCCATTTGTAAACAGTAAGTGTGCATATGTGCTTTTGTACAATTACATAAAACGTAAAACCTTTTACAAATTTAGAGATTGGTGGAACATTTGCAAAGGTAGTGGTGCAGGTGACCAAGTTCAATATTCAGACACAATGTCATAGCGGGGGTCATTTTTCACTAAATGACAAGAGAATTTTTGTCACATTAATTTATGTATAAATTAAATCCAGATGGACTAATAAAGGTAAAGTAATTTGCACTCTTAGTCTAGATGAAATTAATTACCATCAAAGCACTAAGTTTGGAAGTGAAGTGAAACAGCATCAGTGTTGCCGTGTGACTAACACATTTCGCTCATTTACTGATTTGTGTATGTATGTGCTGTCACAGTGATTCCAATTTCCCATTAGAAATCATACAGAACAGAATGAAACCATTGTAATGTCAAATTAGGTAAATGTGTTAATTGCATTAAATACATGTCATAACTTTTAAGCTTTAAACGTATTTGATCTCTCAATGCAATATATAAATCTCAAATCTGTAAACATTTTGTGGGGATGCTTTCACTAAATTGACATGCATATTTATATGTATTGGCATGTATATAGGAGTATGTACAAATACTAATGAAATCATGTTTGATAGCCACATAAAAGAAAGGAAAAGGATAATGAGGCTGAATTTAGGAGAGGTCCCTGTCCTATGCAAGCAAAATGCACACAGGTTCTGTCAAGTGAGGTGATGTTTGAAGTCCTTCACTTTTACAAGATGTCTTAGATATGTTAATGGGGCTCTTGGGACTCTTGTTATATACAGGATATGTCCAATTTACTACTGTGAGAAAGAGATAGTATTCCTTTACAGTGAAGCTCTATTTTAGCTTCGTTGTGTAGATAAAGGTCAGTTGGTCCTCTGTTTCTCACACACTCTCAATCTTGGCAGTGGTTTTGTTGATGAGAAATTCGTAGCTCCATCTTTTCCCAGGTGTGTTCTGCACAGACTCCAGCGTGGTGCAACTGCCTGGCAGGGGTCCATGATGTGGTCCTCTTCTGAACTTCAAGCAACTTATTAAATTCCCTTCTAGTGCCAACTTCATTTCTGCACTTTGAAATGGTTCAGTTCCCATCACCTACTTGGATATACCATAGTGCCGGTGAGCACACAGCACAGATTGTCGAAAACCGCTCTCTCTTGCTGCTATTTGCAGAGCTCTTTTCAATTCAGATGAAAGTGAGATGGGTCTACAGATAGCTCTGTGTGGAGAAGAGCCCTATTTCAGCCTGATGAGCAGTAAATGTGAACCAGGTTTGGAGTCTTAAGAGACCGAAACCCATTTAAGAAAGGCACTTTGCTGTGCTTACTCTGAGCTGCATTTATAAACCTGTACAGTACATTTTTCTTTGAAAGCTGTTAAATAAAGTTGACCGCCTCGTTGGTCACAGCATTCTTTCTTGTTTTTTTAATTATTTAAATTAATCTATATATCTTTCTATCCAGCAGCTTTGTACAATCCTCTATCAACACATTTTTTTTAATATTATTATTCTGATGTCATATCTTAGACTGGATATGTTGACCTATCTATATAGATAAAAACAACAAACATAATTTCTATAATACTCAATGTAAGTGAACCATACAATGACTAATACTGGCCAAATGTATTAAAATATCTTGGATGTAGTATGGGCATATTTTCCAGACAGATCTTTATTCCAACATTGAACTGAAATTATTGTTGACTGTTGTTTAAAAAAATACATTAAAGGCAGGGGTAGGCGGTTGATTCCAGAAATTATTTTTGTTATGCTGGTTTTGTTAGTCTCTTCACATCCTGATACCAATCACTAAGTTAAGTGGTCTGAATGTATTTTAACGTATTTTAATATTTTTAACGCAGGCACCGAGGGGGTGCTAGATCATTGACAGGGGGAACGGTGCAATTATATATATATATATATATATAAATACTATTAATAAATTAGCAAAACTTGGCCACTCAATAATTAATATTCAATTATTTTAACTATCACAATTAAAGTTTTAATTTGATTAAATTGAACAAGCACAACATTCAGCATTCAATCAAATATTCTTAAAGATTTATTATTATTAATAATGTTATTTCAACAAAATATCTCGTTATTTAGACATAAAATGTGTGCGTGCAACAAGCAAGATGTGCATTTGTAAATCCGGTGATACGCGTGCATTGATTTTTACTAATAAACTAGTGTTTTCTGTGTCAGTGTCGGCTGCAAAGATGAAGTTGACGATCGCCATCTCCATGGTGAACGCGTCTATAGAGAGAAATGCACATAATGGATTACATAATCAGAGAGTAGCCCATTTCGTTTTGTTTTGAATTGTTTAGTTTAAAGACGTTTCAAGCTTTCTATAGATATATTTCCCATGACTGTTAGGCATACGCGGAGTTTCGGTTAATTTATGATGAGATGCGTGCAATGCAAGTGACCACGCCGGCGCCTCCATCTCATGATTATATTGTCTGCTATATTTGCTTCTTATTTATTAAATCCAGACAATTGGTTGATGAAAAATTGATTAAAATTAAGATACAATTTATACAAAACAAAATTCACTTTAAAGAAAGGCTTTCTACAAAACAAAACTAAATGAAGTGGTCAAAATCATGTCTGACCCACTCTATGTCTCCCGATATATTGCGCATCCTATCTTACTCATGCTGTTCACTTTTCATAATCAACATAGATGGGAAAAAAAAATAACATTATAATATTTTAACAAATATGAAACTAAATGCGCTTATTTAATGGCTACAACACCTACAGATTCTCGCCTACAGACTCTCTATTTGTACAAATCGCTGCACATTCATTTAATTCTGAATTTTGCACACATAAGTTGAAAGGCATTTGTTTGTGCATAGTAAAACAATCTGCAATATTTATCAAGTTCACGGATAATTATGCGTTCATTTATTAATCATTATGATACTAAAATTATAACAAAGTAGGCTATACTATGTACAAAAAAATCTGATGAGCCCAGAATATGAACGCAACGTGTTTAATTACACGTTAAGAATTTTCCTCCCAGAGAAAACCATTATAAGAAGCTTAATGTGGCTTAATGCAGATCAGAATGTCCCCTTATTATGTCGAAAATAACAAGTTATGTCTAAATAATGAGATATTATGTCGAAATAACAGATATTATGTCGAAATAACTACTTCTGTTGAAATAACGAGATATTATGTCGAAATAGAATTTTGGGGGTGCTATCGGGGTGCTTTGGTCTTTCTTGGGGGTGCTGAAGCACCTGCTAGCCCCTCCCTAGCGCCTGTGAGTCTGTGGAAGGCGTAGGACCATAAAATGTTCATCCAATCATTACATTTGGTCCAAATGCAATAGTGCGATGTCCTATCTGCCTGTCAATGCATGTATTATAATACCTCTGTGCACCCTGTTCACGCAGACATCACACGTCATCAGAGTGTTTCATGCTATGCAGAGTTAGACAGACAGCTCAGTGCTCTTTGAGTTGTTTATGTTAATTATTATTGTAATGTTATGTGCTTTGAGACATGAGGTAGTTTAATGCCATCTCTTGTCTCGTGACACTTTGCAAACTCTGCTGTGTGCGTTCATGTGTTTTGAAGAAGGCGTGGCTTTGGAGACGCTCTGAAGGGAGGATGGGATCTCATACTTTCAAACATAAATTGCTATTGCTAGTCGAAAATTGCCTACCCTTCCTTTGAAATCGGAGCCATGGCACGGTAGAAGCATATATATTATTACTAGTAGTAGTAGTGGTATTTAATTTAATGCTTTAAAATGTGAACCAGCATCCATGATGCTGAAGAAGCATACTATGTTAAATACATAAATAAATACATTTGGTTATTTATAGAATGGATGGAGGGATGTACGGATGTATGGATTTATTTATTTATTTACCTTTGACGATTACTTTTTTAATATTTTGTGTGATTTTTATCCATGATTCTTTTACAAAGCATCATCAGCACAGCATGACACCTCAATTGCCCTTAAAAGTAGAATGCTAATTAAACATAAGTACGGGTTGGGCTGTGGGATATCACTAACTCTATGCATACCAGCCATCTGGACATTAATTAGGCCACTGGACCCTAGGGTCCTTTAATAAAGTAATTTGAGAGTCTCTGTTGGAAAGTGACCAACCATGATCACACCTGAAAAGAGTCCTTCAATTTCAAGTTTAACACTTTAGAATTGTTAATAAATTGTTGGTTTGAGCTTGCTAGTTCCTAAATGGAAAAAGTAAAGCTCCTAAGTAGCTAAGAAATTAGGAAAATGTGTTACTTACAGTAGACTCAGTAAATCACTATTCTTGAGTTAAAACATTGATGAAGCTACAGTTTTCACAAACAAGGGCCCCCAAGGCAACCTTTGTCCTCTGTGAATTGGTCTTTATGACTGTGTATCCTGTAGCAGTGGAGGGTCCCAAACCGGGCAATTATGAGTTTCATACAGAAACGAGTACTTTCTGACAATGGCAGAGATTTATATTTTTTGGAAGAAGACCTGCAGACATTACTCCACTGTCATTTAAAGTTATTTTGACGGACTGAGACATAAACGACTGTCATTATAAGCATGCTGATGAGCTTGCTCCGTTGCAGGAATTTGAAATTAGCTTATGCCAGGAAGGGAGGGGCTCGTATTTGGTATGACAGTTTCCTAAATGAGGGGCGGTAAAGGAAATTTTTCTGCCTGAATCCAGGAGGTGCTAAAAATGGGAATAATTGTGAAGGGATTTGGAGGAGGATAAAGAGGATTGACAGTAAAACAATGCATTTAAGGGTTATGGAAAGGTTTATCTGCCCAACATTTACAAGTTGTGGCTCTGTGACAAGAGACGTGGTGGCAAAGATGCAACAGATGAAGGTAGATGGTGAAGAGCAGCACAAATCTCTCCCTCACTTATCTCTTTGTGTTGTCTTTATCCATCTTGTGCGTCAATGTGATCCATTTAATTTAAAAATCCATGGTTTCCCTTGTAGCAAGCTGAAAGTTGTCATTTAGTTCACTCCGGAGAAGAGCATACCCTATCAGGTCCATCTAATACAGCCAGTGCAGGAGTCAATAAGTAAAGTAGGCATGGCCAGAAAAGGAAAGCAAAATCGCTAATGTGCCATGGGTAATGACTGAGATAGAAGGCTTGTTAACAGGCTTGTTTGCAGGAAAGCCCATTCTTCCACCTTATCTTTCAACCACAGACCCAACACCCAGCTAGGCTCTTCACATGTGCACTGATAAATTTGACTGTTTGAGAGTCTGAATCTCAGCATGTGACTATCTTAACAAAGCTACCCACCAGCTGAGGGTTAAACATATTTCTTTCTGATGTAGAGTTGAAAGATGGATGCAGAGTGGCTTCTCCACTGTGTTCAAGGCTACTGAAACTTTGTCGCTCTTTATTCACTGTGGGTAAAAATGCGCCCTTAAAACATTCTCAAGAGGGCTGGAGAATTACTATTTCCATGGTGCATAGCAGAGAATGTGGAGTATTCAAGGGCACAGACTATGGTTTGGACAGATTTATGATTCGTGACGCACAGAAGAAAGCACACTTAATTTTTGACGTATTTGTGTTGTTGCTGTCTCTCTAAATGCTCACATTCACATCTCTACTTGTCATACTTCCTTTTGTTTTGCCTAATATTGTATTTTCTCTCCTTCACTCACTCTCTCACATTAAATATACAGAGATGTGAAAGCGCTTAAGAACCCAGAGGCAAGAATAAGAATTAGGCCCAAAAAAGAAAAATATTTGAGGATAATTTATGAGTAAGAACAGTGCAGATACTTAAAAAAGAGCAATAGGGAACACAGATTATCACAAAAACAGAGAAATAACATCTTCAGATGGGAAAATGTCACTGTTTTATAATGACACGAAATCATGTTATGCACAAATTGAGTCGCTATGTTATTTTGGCCAGTTCAAAGTGAGTTGAATTGAACTGAATGAACTTGAAATTCTGTTGTAAGGAATAGGTTATCATGTTTTGTATGCTTGAATAGAGCTAGCCTATTAGAGTTGAGAAAGGTGAACTAAATGACTATGTATGGGTGGATACCATTACAATAAATGTCATCCTAAAGGGATAGTTCACCACAAACAAACAAACAAACAAAAATATCATTTACATCTGTATTTTGTAAAACACACTAGGGTATAATATGTTTTGGACCCAATTTATGTTCATTGTACAGTATGCTGGGCAAAAACAATTCAGAATATTTTCTCTTGTGTGAATAAATTATAACAAATTTGTGTGTATTGTGCCTTTGATAACGTATTAATCATCTAATGCTCACATCTTGCAAGATGAGTACTGCCCTGTTTGGGTTTATTTTCTTCTTTGTTACCAATATTTTATTGATACCAATATTTTATTGAACATGGATGGATAGATAGATGAAATAAGTGATTCAGTGATTATTTTTTTTTTTTCATTTTCAATAGTCCATGTAGGTTTTGGACTATTACAGGGACACCCAAAAATAAAAATTTTGTCATCATGTCTTCCTCATTTGTTTTTTGTCCATTTAGT
Source organism: Gila orcuttii (assembly GCA_026230005.1). Classification (NCBI taxonomy): domain Eukaryota; kingdom Metazoa; phylum Chordata; class Actinopteri; order Cypriniformes; family Leuciscidae; genus Gila; species Gila orcuttii. The sequence continues at coordinate 12,809,399 of JAPDVR010000016.1, read as the reverse complement.
GGAAGTCAGTGGAAACTGTTGTCGTTTGTTTGCTTGTTTTTATCAGCATTCTTCTAAATTATTCTTTTGTATTTCACAGAAGAAAGAAAATCATTCAGGTTTGAGACAACGTGGGTGTGTAAATGATGACATTATTTTCATTTTAGGTGAACTATCCTTTTAAAGCATGATACAAAATAATATGGCCTTGTTCTCCCAGTCTATTGAATCTCAATATGTATTGCTTTAGATACCATTTCCAGTCATAATCACAGGCACACTGGTTGTCATAGTGCATTAACTAGGAAATATTGCCATATTGATCGAACAGTTACAAAGACAAGGATCAGCAATCTTGAAATTCAGCCCATAATCTCCCTTTCACATATGTTTTCATTTTAGTCTCCAAACTGTGGTATAATCAATAACTAATCAATCTCCTGGACAGCCAATTGGACCTAGCTCCCTTGAGAGACTCTTCCTTGCCACCTAATAAGATAGAGACATAAAATATGGAGAGGTAATGGAGGAACTCATGCATTCTGCCTCTGATCGGTTCATTAACTCATTGTTGCATTTTAAAGTAGCAGAGAGAATCCCCTTGGGACCAGGGGGTCATTTTTTTTTTTTTTTTTTAAGAGGCACAAGAGAATTATGGACATATTGTGCGAATGTCTGTTACGTATGTAACCCTCGGTCAGTGAAGGAGGAAACGGAGACGTAGTCGATGTGTCGACTGATTGGGATCACGCTTAGGGAGCCTGTCATTTTCGAGTACTGTTAAAATGAGCCAATGCACATTGGCGTGCGAGATCTGCATCTCACACTCCGCCCCGCGGCGCGGGTATAAATACGGAAGTGGATGCACGCACCAATTGTTTTTCGCTGAGGAGCCGAGCGGAGCCCAGAGTCAGCGGTGGTCCAGCAATAGTGGCGACGGGACTCTCCGTTCCCTCCTTCAGGGAACGAGGGTTACATACGTAACCAAGACGTTCCCTTTCAGTCGCTCACGTTCGACGTAGTCGACTGATTGGGATCCCAATTAAAACGCCACTAGTGCTGCCAACTTCCAGTGCCTAGACAAAAGCCTTCTGATCCTCCCGTATTATTGAGGCGGAGACGGGATAGGGCTTAGGCCAGGGAAGTCACTGCTGTTCCACAAGACCACTGGGAAAGCGTTCCCTTTCTTTGGAAAGAAATACAATGCTGAAGCCACATCCTGCCCGTAGGGAAGTAACATGTGGAGGATGCACATATGGACTGGGCGTTACCGGGCAGTACAACATATGGAATGTCACTGCAGTGGCTCCAGCCTATAACAGGGGGAGACACACCGGACAGTGACGGCAGAGTGGGCTCTGCCAAGGGAAGACACGGGCTCACCGCAGGGAGCCGTACCGTGGAAGAAAACACATATGGGATCATCGTAGGGATCACAACATATGGGACCCAGCCTAACACAGGTTTCACCAGTACATACGAGTGTTAGGCCTGGCATCGGACGCTCCGCCACTTCTGTTGCCGAAAGGAGAACTGTCTCAGAGGAATGGGTCAGGAAGGGCTGTCAAGAGAGCATAAGTTCGGGGGAACTAGGTCCGGTTGGGCAAATAAGGGGCAACTAGCAAGACCTGCTCCTTCTCCTGCCTCACTTAGCACAGGGCTGTGCAAGAAGGCTCACTGGGGAAACGCATCTTTTCGGAGGCCCCGGGGCCAGCTCTGTGCCAGTGTATCCTAGCCGAGGGTACTCCGCTCGGTCAGGGAGTACCCGAAGTGGTCCTTGAACAGCTGGACCGCCTGGGGATGGAGTCTCCACTTTTCCCTGGGTCCCAGGTTGTCGTGAGGCCTAGTAGGCGGCACGTTTAAGCAGGCCGGAAAATTAAGTGGAATGAAACGATCTCAGAAGCTTCTGACTCCAAGAGAGGTGGTGGCTATGTAGCCAACTGGCCATGTAGCAGTTGAAGGGTAGGATTTGTCCTGAGACTTCGAACCCTCAAACGCAAAAACACAGGATGGCCTGCTTTGTGGGGGATAGAGATCTGAAGTACACGTCCTTCAGGTCGAAAGCTGCAGACCAATCTCTGGGACAGAGGATTCGAAGATGCATCTCTGCGTTAGCAACTTGAACGGAGGATTGTAAAGGGCCCGAATCAAGAGTCGCAGGTCCGAGATTGGCCATGACATTGGCCATGACCCACCACCTTTCTTGGGTACAATGAAGTAGGAGCTATAGAAGCTGATCTTCATATCGGCTGGAGGAACTGGTTCAATCCCACCCTTCGCCAATAGGAGTGCGATGTCCACGCGCATGACAGGGCTCATTCGCTCAACACCGAAGTGTAACGAACAGTGCTAAACTTGGGCGGACGCCGGGAGAAATTAATCGTACAGCCGAGTCTGATGGTACGGAGGAGCCGACTGGACCTGTTGGAAAGCACTTTCCACGCTTCTACGAACCGGGCCAGGGAACCAGAGGTACCACAGACGTACCCGGGGTGTGGCAGCGAGGTGGAGGACAGGGACCCGGCTCGGAAGGCCCGAAGCCGCCAGTCTGGCCCTCTTGTGACCTAGGAACTGAGGAATTTGCTCTTACTTTTGAGTCGGGTACTGCTGGAACAGTAACCATCTGAAGAGCTCGTTCCCCCATCCCTGGGTGGCCTGTGTCAGGGATGCTTGGCCTTACGCTTGCCACCTGGATTGGCAGCATCTGACACAGGCTGATGTCAAGTCATCATTTCCAGAGGTCAGCTCACCCTCCGATGCTACAATCGGCATCCTGTCCTCTGGATGGGCCCCGAATGAAGTGGCTGGTCGGTCCATTACAGGGGGACCAGCGCGCCCAACGGGGGCTCCACCGGCAGCGGTGTGATGGAGTGAGGGGCCAGCAGGGATTGGTTACCAGGTGGGGAAGCCTCACTATGATCCTCTGATCACCCATCCCACACGGCGCCGTAGCAGCACGTGGTAATGGGGACTCCACCTTCATGCATGAACGCGAGTCTCGATCTCAACACCGCGATAGTCATGTTCTCGGAATGAGAACATGAACTATCCACAAAAGCTGAGAACTCAGAAGCTCGCGATCACCGCTGCACTCGCGCTGTAGAACCACCAGCACTGGGAGAGTCTTCCAGAAGAACACCGACACACTCGCTCGTTGAAAACTTCAACACTCTTGAGAGATATCAACACGGATCGGCTCCGAAGCGAAAGACAAACTGGTGCGTGCATCCACTTCCGTATTTATACCCGCGCCGCGGGTATGCAGATGCAGATCTCGCACGCCAATGTGCATTGGTTCATTTTAACAGTACGTGAGCGACTGAAAGGGAACACTTTGTTTTTAATGGATTCGTGGCACAGGAACACGTGATCGTAGACTGAGTACTGCAGGACTGAACATGGTTGTACGCCATTCAGAACTGATTTGCGAAGGCCTTTTAAATTCTAATTTAATCTAATTCCAATTTGCAATTTAATTTAATTCCTAAATTTGAATTGAATTTGAATGGCGGTAGAAAACAGGATTCAGAAGTGCAGTTTGAATTTGAATGTAAGGAAGAGGAATTAACAGAAAATAAAAAAACTTGTATGAAAGTTTTAGGGAAAAGGCATTTAAAGGTTTATAGATATATTTACTGATTCAAATTATAATTATGTGTATATATAATGTATTAATAGAATACCTTTAAATAAATATATAATTTATTTAATACAAATTTTCTATATTAGAATTCCAATTAATATTTAAAGGCGGATTCATTTTTGTCTTTAATAAAATAAATAACATTGTTTTCTATATTTTTGTTGTTGTTGTTGTCCTTCCTCCAATGCTATGGAAAAATGTAAAGTCTGTCATGGGAATAAAGCAATTTGACTTAAATTTTTCAATTCAGAATTTTGCAGTAGCTCAGTAATACTGTATGTCTGCCATAGGAACATAATATTCCAACACTGTGTTACTGAAAACAGCATTAATATTGCTGCTTATCACAGTCTTGCTATACACTCAGCTTGGTGATTCTGAGCACTGCTGTACAGATATTGAGCACTGGGCAAGTTCCTTGTCAGTAAAGTGTCAACAGATGGCAGATAAAAAGCAAGCCTGTGTGCTTACCACACCAGCACTGGATTTTTTTTTGCGACAGGTGCAGCTGTTTTCCTTCAAATACTGTATTAAAGTTACTGGCTGCAATATATTGACTACTATGACAGCCCTTATTATACCACATGATACGGCACTGAAGTTCATCCAAGTTGTTTATCTCAGTAACTCCCATTAGAAAAAATACAGCAATCTAACTGCTGTAACGCATCAACCACAAATGTATGCAAAAGAATCACATGAGACATCATTAAAGAATAGGACGATTCATCTGTCATTGTCATCTCAACACCAAAATCCCTGTTTACAACCATGTGCCTGTTTCACTTCCCTTTAGCCCCTTTCACACAGAGATTCCGGAAAATACACGGATAAAGTGACCCGGGATTTGACCCGGGTTCGTTTGACTTTGGTTCATTCACACTGCCAGTGATTTTCCGGAATCAGAGAGTGCGTTCACACACAACCCGTAAAAATCCCGTAAAGACACGTGACATCGATGTGACATGTAATGTCTCAGCAGCATCTATAGTTTGCTTATGAGCTGCGATTTCTCTCTCGAGAAACCACGCTTGTGCATTTTTTTCTCTGATTCGATCATAAACTAGCGCATTACGTACCGTTTCACTAGCCTGCGTTCACTTCACTTCAGCGTCATCATTACGACACGGCATTGATTACGGCTTTTGTTCACACAGCGCGCGTTCCGGGACTGATCCCGGCAATGTTGCTAGGTCCCCTACCCGGCATCGATCCCGGCATCAATCCCGGGTCGTGTTTGCGTTCACACAGAAGGCGTTCTGGCAATTTCCCGGGATCAACGCGCTGTGTGAAAGGGGCTGTCGACTAAAGACACACTTTCCAAAAACCATAACAGATCAAAATATTAGATTATGGACCTGGTCTTGGTGGCGTTATCCAAACTGCAGACATGTGTCCTCTTGTTAATACATAAAACCGAATTATTTACTCTACACAGGTATCTAGGCTTACTGTTACAATTAATATCTATTATTCATGGATTATTAAAAAGCAGCTGTCTCGTGGATGTGATGGACTATAATTGAATACGTTTAACTTAACTTTTTTTTTCTTAATGGCTCTCAAATGAAATGCTAATCTCTGTTTAAGTGATTGATATGCAGAGAGAGTGTCTCTAATACCAGCAACATTCATAAAAAAGATGAACAAGACACTCATACACTTCAGCCTGACATCCTGAATATAAGAAGGCCATTGATTCTTAATGCTACTAAAGAGGCTCACCACAAATACATGTCAAATTTGAAACATTCTTTCAGATAAATTATGTTTTAGTGGGAATATTGTATTGACTAAAGGTTAAAGGTTATGTTTTTGTTGACTACTCTTGTCTGTTTGTGTTGAAAGAGGGAGGGAGAGAGGGCAAGAGCGAGGGAAAGCGGGAGGGAGCGGGGAGGAGAGAAAAGAAGAGAAGTCTTAGCAGATGGAGATGGAGGACCATTCTGTGTTTGAGCTTGATTCCAACTGGGATTAGTGAGAGCTTGTCAAAGGCACTGCTCGGGTAGGATGAAGAGACGGAAAAGTTGGTATGCTGCTCCTTTCATTTGATTATGAGCTTTTTTTTTTTTATTTGCACGTATACCAATGATAATGGCTCTGGTTGGGATTGGATATCTCTAACTGGCTGTTTCTCATTTTAGTCTTGAGTAAAGGGTGTGGGTGAGGGAAAGAGATAGAGCAAGTGCTTTGTTTTGAGGGTGCAACCTTGAGAGATGTTGTTTTGAAGCATCATTAATGTCTGATGCCTCTTGTTTCATTATTTCTGTAGTTCATTCCTCTGGAAATGTAATTGCATACCCTACAAAATGTCATTTGAAAGATATTCTTCTCACGTGTGTGGATAAATCCGGGGGAGGGAATACTTTATATGACAGGCTGCATTATCAGAATCTAACTTTCCAAAATCTAACGGTATTCAAATCAGTTCTGTACTATTTTGTTCAGGGACGTAGGGAGGCTGTCGGTTTCTTGTGCTGTCACTCCTGCTGGGTAAAGTAAGTAAGTGTGATGATCATGCACCCCTGAAATTCCTAATATAGTCCAGCCCATATTTATGACTAAACCTCTTCAGCAAGTGAGTGTGCACACACTGACCTCATAACACACACTTCAACTTCCCACACGGCCCCAGCCTTTCCAAGACTACACAGGCTATACACACGCTTGCAGTTGCTTCCTGCTGACACTCCAAATGTATTCATGCTGAGAACAGAAGGCATCTGTTTCCTCTCAGTTTTTTTTTTTTTTTCAAGTATTGGATATGCCGGCTGGCTTTGTTGCTGTCTGTAATAACCAACAGCTTTTATGCTACCTTCGGGAAATATTAGCATAATCACTCATGCTATAACATTAGACAATTATTCTTGTCTTCCTCTCACCTATATTTTTATTTTTAGATGTTTTAGGACAGTTTTTGCATTTTTCAGAACCTATTGTTGACTACTCTTGTCTGTTTGTGTTGAAAGAGGGAGGGAGAGAGGGCAAGAGAGAGGGAAAGCGGGAGGGAGCAGGGAGGAGAGAAAATACCTAATGCCTTTTTTTTTTTTTGCTGCCCTGTTGACAGAAGTTGGGGTATTTGGGGTATGTGGAACAAATAGTTGATTAAATAGGAACAACTGTTGGGCACAGCTAAAAGAAAATAATAATAATTTGGTTAATAACTTATGTTTTTGTATTAAAAATTATAGTGTTTTCCTACATTACAGATTATGTCTAATTGATGGCACTGTTGTATGATTTCAAAATTTAGATATATGAATGGGCCATTAAGGGGGATCCAGGCATTTGATGTTTAAAACTAGCTACCTTTCATGTTAAGTTAGGTTTATGTATAAAATATATAATAGTTCTCACAATAAAAACACCGGATATGTACCTCCACTGCTTTAGTAGAAGTCATTAGAGCACCAAAGTGTAGGCTACTTCATTTGTGGAAAGTGCTTTCCTGTACTTCCTGTATCTTGAAGATATCTCTCAAGGAGCACTAAGAAAGTCACCATGTTCATAAGAGGCCCTCCACTCCAAATTGTATTATCAGAATGCATTTAAGAAATGGGATGGAAGGTGAATTGTGTGGCACATGTGATGGCGGACCAGGCTGTCCTAAGCATTCAAGTGTTGACTATTAGCTTTAAAAGGTTAGTTGTGTATTGCTTGCACTCTGTATCTTTCTGTCTTTCACTCCCTCTGCCAGTTCAGCTGCTGCTGTGTGTTTATCCTTTTTTTTAAGCATTTTACGTAGCACATTAACTTGATGAATTATATTAACTTGAGCAACCATGAGGAAAATACGCTTATGACTTTATCATTTTGAGTGGTGGTCGAACGGCATCCAGAAGCCATGAATTCTCACACTGTGTCCTAACCAGATGCGATGTGATCAGATTCCAGCGACAAGCAATTTGCCTATCCACACCAGAAGCGACGGGAGATGTGTCAAAATCAATCAAATCCCACAGCCAATCAGAACAGCGTGTGGGCGGGCTCTCGCGGCAAGTTTTATTTTCTGCGACGTCGTGCTGGAACAACAAACACAAAGTGTGGCAACGATAATCTCAGGTACTGTTTATGTGCTTTATTTTGTGACTTTTTAAATATCATTTAGTGCTCCCAGCTTTGTAGCTGTGAAAGCAACAATGGACAATTCACCTCAGATCTTGAAGTTAAACAAATGGAAACAAGAACGTTCAAACTGTGAACAAACAAGTGTTTTCTTGTTTTCTTGAAGTGCCGTCAAGATTACTCTCTGGTGCTGTGCACTTGCCGCGAGAGGCCACCCACACGCTGTTCTGATTGGCTGTGGGCTTCGATTGATTTTGACGCATCTCGTAGTCGCGTTGCTTCTGGTGTGGACAGGCAAATTGCTTGTAGCTGGAATCTTATCGTTTCGTGTCTGGTTAGGATACGGTGTTATACTGTAGGGAAATACACCTTTTGAAAGAAAGATCTGCCATGAGCATAAATGTAAGTTCAATAATCTCCCCACTTGAAATTAAATATGTTATGTATGTTAGAGCCCACATAAAAGTTGAATTAGTTCTTCGTCTAGATTTAGTTTGCGGATTTGTAGCTCTATACTGAACCAGTACTAAGCAAATTCTGTTCATAGCATGTTTTACATCGGCTTCTTTAACATTAACATTCACATTAAGCTTTTTTTGCTGGCCTCACTGAACCTGATAGTAAAGAGAGAAAGAGCAGTTGAGTTTCACTCCTAACAGAGGGTTATCGGTGAGAGGAACAAGAGAAGCATCTCTCTCCGTCTATTGCTTTATCACTAATTAACGCAGACCCGTTCCTCCTGATGAGCTCAGTGTGAAGCGTATGGTTGGTCGCTGCATAATTTGTGGGGTTTTCAGATTCTGCCTTTGATTCTCTCAGTCAGAGATGTTGATCCCACCTCACTTACTCTGCGGGGGCGGGCGATTGTGCTGCCGCAGCAATTGGAGCCTCTTACATGGGGTGCTGAAAAACTGTAAATTGCTCTTCAGGGCTTTTTGTTACCCAGCATGAAATTCACCTCTCAAAACAGATAAATAAATCAAGCTCCATGTCAGACACAGTTTTTCAAAAGCAGAGTCATCAAAAAGTATGCAATTTACTATCCCATCAGTTCTGTCCCATTAAGAAATAAATCAATGTTTTTAAAATGACTGTAAAAAAAAATACTTAAGGTTTTTATTGTGCTTATGCTTTTCATTATATTTTTTGTACAATGCAGATCAAAAGTTTGGGGTCTGGGGTTCACTTTTATTTTGTTTTTCCTTTTTTATTCAAAATATTCACAAACCTGTTAACTATATCATGAACTATATGATCCCGATTGTCTAATATGTGGAAGTGAATCTGTTTTGTCATTTAAACACCTTTATAATAGTCATGTTAGTTGATCTATAATGCGCACCACAATAGTTTGCACCACGATTAAGAGAATCGCATCTGTCGGATTTACATCAAGTAAATTCATCCATTTCTCCCGAAATACATTAAAGTGTCCGGTAAACTAAAGGAGAAGAATAGAGTAAACTTTATAGTTTTCTACACAATGTATATCTAATATGAACACTTCAACAAATTATAGCCTAATTGAAAAGATTATTATTGCAGCTTCCATTGACATCAATGTCTGAAACCTAAAATAAACATTATGTGGTTGAAGACACTGAATAGTTGTGATATATGAAAAGCACTGAGCGTGTCCGTCTCTGGCTCAGCACCAGCGAAAGCCCAAAAGCACGTTTGAATTTAGCAGTGACGCACTGAACATTGTAATCACACTGTTGTGATTGTATGCGTCAAAGGGTTAAAATCAATCGCGTTTTGGGATTGGAGGGGACAAATTGAAACTGAGGGTCACAAATCAAATCTGAGGGGGCAATGTCCCGTTTTGCCCCCTCGAGGTGTCGGGCCTGATTTCACCACCTATTAAAGCATCCAGCTTTTACTAAAGTACAATCCCAGTTAAATTTATAGTTTTGCTTAGGATATTTTGAATTAAAGGACATACCCTTTGCCATGTCAGTCACACTGGATTAAATAGTTATGTATTTAGGAATCAGTGGGCTTAGTATTGGTATTTTCAATGTATGTGCAGAGGTGCTTATGATTGGATTATGTATTGAAAGTCACTTTGTAATTCTGAATCAATTGTTGGAGAAATGGATTTTTTTTGTCAAGGGGCCACTGGGGTTTCCTGTCCACTTCCATGAACCACTGCATGAGGTGTTTAACAGCCTTCTGGTGAGCTTCTCAAATGTTAACATTATTGAACCAGCGACAACACTGTTAAAGTGGATAATAGATGTGACATCATGATATCCTTATACTGTAAGCCAACTGTATTCTTTCTCAGCCCAGAAGATGACATTTTGATAAAGATCTGTGGAGTTATCCTTAAAGATGAGCTGGGAGAAACTCTTGAGGGATTCTTCTTTGACTTCTTATTATCATTAGCTGTGATGATATCACACAAGCCCACTAAAACATTAAGGGTTAGATGTTCACCCTTCCTCTTCCTTTTAACCTGCGAGTTAATTACATCTTTCCTTTAGGGTAGCATCGTTCGAAGATATAAGACTCATTAAAATGAAGAAAGGATTCAATAATTTTAAAAATTGGACTGATGTAAACTTAGTGCTGGGACAGGGCTGGTAAACAAAGACGTCCATGCCAATGCTCATTATGTTTACTGGAATATTTTAACCCGATTCTGTAAAATTCATACGTGTTCACATAGCGTTGCAATTATTAGAGTAAGCATATAACAAACAAGCTACACTCACAAGGATGGAAATCTTGTCTTTGTTTCAACATGATGTCTTTTGAAAATAACTAAAAGTGCAGAAAAACAAATGCTATTTTTAGACTGTACTTTTAACACAGCTGTTTGTGAGAGGTGGTTGTTTCTCTAAAGATTCACTTCCAACTGAGGGAGGTGTGTATGCTTTAATATGACTGGGGGGAAATAACAGGATAATATATGGGTCTGGATTATCCACAGAAATCATGAGTTCCTTTAGCGGAGTCTTAGCGAAAGACTGTGTAAAAAGTAATATGGAATAAATAAAGAATATTCAGGATTTAATACAAGTTAAGCACAGTCAACATCTTTTATGGTATTATGTTGATCATACAACAAAAAAATTATTTTAAATTTTTTTCCTGTATTTTCTGGAGAGAAAAAAATCAAGTGTATGGTAAGGCACTTTCAATGGAAGTTAATGGGGCCACTTTTTGGTGGATTTAAACAAATCTGAAGCTATTATTTTATCAAAACGCTTGCATAATTTTATTTTAAAACTTTTATTTAAAGGGGTCATGACATGGATTTTTATTAATATTTTAATTTTGTTCCTTGCGGTTCAATATGTTTTTTAAAGTTATTTGCACAAAAAAAAAAAAACATTTGGAAAAAACATAATTTACAGACAAAGCATTAGGAAATAATTTACTTAAAGTGTAAATTGCAGGTTAACCACCACAACCAATTAATGTGTAAATTAAAGTGCTCAATGTGTATATATTTAAACATTTCTGTCTTAAAATGCGTTAAAATAACATTTATTGGGGTTTCTTCAAAGGTAGCATGTTTTTTACCGTAACTGGGTGATGACGTCATAAAAGGGAGTAGCAACCCATACTCTGCTAGATTCCTACTGTTTGTGGCTTGACTATGGACAATTTTGAACCAGTCAGGTGTGAAAGAGGGGAGGAAATTACTTTAAGAGTATGTGCTGCCGTGAGATGAACGCGTTTTGGAGTTTAGTGGCAAATCTGACGTGCCTCACGCAGCATCCTGGTTTTGACGCATGCTGCCTGAACTCGTTTGTTTTGCGAATAGCTTACTCTCATTTCAGGCAGGATCACGGTCCTCTTGAAGCCAGCACACACGGGTATGTTTACAATTGAGTTATTTAATTCATCAACACTATTTTTGCTAGCTGAGTTAGGTCTCCAATATAACTGCTAGCCTACTTGCCGTTAGACTAATGTAACTCTAGGCTTGGAGTCCCTTTTATGACGTCACGCCCAGCCTAGTGGAAAGGAGAGGGAGTGCTTACAACCACTGTAAAAAGTACCAACTTTTCATATTATATTCAGAATTTTGGTATAAAAAAAACATACAAAACAATGGTGGGCGGTTCTTATCTTTATGCTTAATAAGCACATTGCATTATCTTCGTGAAAAATGTAACCGGCAATTTACACTTCAAGGTTTGGGATGCAGCTGTTGTCAGATCCTATACAGTTTGCTAATTCATCTTCCAACAAATGTTTCTTTGCGAACTCTCCATTACACTTTGCATTGTCTATAAAAGAAAATGCTTCAAACAAATGTATAATCTGATCTGGGACACCATTAAAAGAAACTTGTTTCAGACTGAAGTCTGTACAGAGACGCAAACAATCTGTTTAATCTGGATACGTCAAAGCGAACATTCTTTCATTCTTCCATTTGTCCTGTTGTCCACAGACTCAAGTATGTGGAGTTTGTCAAAAACTGAAACTACTGTATCCAGTGTAGACAGCGTCGGTGATTATAATGGGTTTTATTTGCTTTTGATGTCTTGATCTAGAGGCAGTCAAATGAAAATGTATTTGCCAGTGTGACATCACAGATCCCACAATATCAAAATGAGCTGTTTTTAGAGCTTGATTAATGCTTTGTTTATAATGAGGAGGATGAATTAAGCTTTGAAACTTGAAGGATGTTTTAATAGTACAAACACCTCTGATATGTCAAAAGATCAATGAAAAAAATTAGATAACCCCTTTAAGCTATAAAAGCCCTTGTACATATATAGAAGGGTTTATGGTGTTACCATTACAACAAAATTGTTAAATTATACATAAATGTACACAGAAAATGTCAGTGAGTGAGTGTTATTTTTTCATACAATAATCATATTAACTTGCAATTTATTTTTAGTATCTTTTGGCTAGACTATTGAAACCATTTTAACATTTGCAGATTGGCCCGATTAACATCCACAAAAAGGACCGCACTGTAACCCAGATTTTTTACAGATTTTTTAAGTTAAGTAAGTAAGAAAAGGAGAGACAAATGGAAACTATTTTAATGGCAATAAACACTATGCTGCAAATGCTGTTGATTGAGCTTAATTTAAATGCAAATTGAGACATGTCTCAATTCACATGCTAATATGGGAGTGACCATGCATGCAACCGTTTCTCACATGCCGTACCTTATTCTTTCCGCATGATTATATTTCATTTTGTGTAATTATTCCAGAGCTTACACTATGTTTCATCCCATAATCCCTTTACCTTATTCAGTTGCTGGCTGTTTAGAGAGATAGTATAACTATGAGGGTCTTTTCAGGGCTTTTTTTTTTTTTTTTCTTAATTGTGAAATTTACAAAATATATCTCCGGCTTTCACAGAGCCTTTGAAGGGTGTGGTCATCACATTAGGTTTTCCACATCAGAAGGACCAAGAGAGTCTCTGAGTGGAGATATAGCACATCCTGGCTTGAAATGACATTTGTTGCTTGATTGCACAGGAGTCCAGTTTGTTATCTAAAGCCTAAAACTGCCAGGGCAAAAGACCGGAAATGCTGGAGAGCCCATGTAAGGGTATTAGACTTGGTTCTAGTCTGGTTGACAGAGCCAGGGAGGACCATTCACACACTTTAAGCCGATCACAACCCCATCTCTTGTACAGGCGTACTCATGTCAGCATATAGAAGTGAATGAAATGATTGGCAAATAAAATACATTATGATGTATTGAAAATAACATGTTATTTATGAAATGGTCAAGTTAGTTTTTTTTATTTAGTTTGCACTGAATGTCATACCTGGCCTTGTTTACTGTCTTTATACATGTTTCTGATCTTAGAGTGATTGATTAATCTTTTTTAACCAAAGCCAAAAAATTGTTTGAAATAATCTTTCATCGAAATTACTTTTCGATCTCTCCTCTAATCTTAAAATTGCCCAAGTTGGTTTGCTGGTCTGGCCTGGTCTCCAAGCCTGGCTAGGCTTGTCTGATGGTTTTGTTTTAGAGGGGTTTTTAGCACATTTCAGGCTGAGAGAACAGTTAGACCAGCTGAACAGTTTGGACAGGCTGGAAACCAATCTTAAACTAGCTAAGACCAGCAAACCAGTTTTGGCTTCAATCCTGCAGGGATACCGAGAACTTTCCACAATCTAATCTATACTCAATGGATAAACCTACTTTTTTATCATTAAATAAAGTTTTAGATTTACAGCATTACAAAACAAGGAACAAATGTCATTAGGCATGAATCATGTACAAATGTATTGTATGGTCCAATTAATTCCATAAATAACTCACCTAAATAGTGGATCAATACGGTATTGAATGGCTAACAAAGAAGAAACTACATTTTCTTAATTGCACAGCTTGGGGCAAATAACCAATAAGAGCAGTGAAAGGTTAACTTAGGTGCAAAGTTTCATAATATAAAGTTGTGAAGAGTCTTTGGATTTGTAAATATGTGTTTATATACATGGGTCTGTCGTTATCTGTGTGTATGTCCATGTAAGTGAAAGAAAGATACATTTTGTCACCTAATAAGACTGTTGATACAAACACTGATGTCATGTTTACGTTTCTTCCCTGTGAGCACCTGCTCTCTAGGAGACTATGCTCTCTATGTCAACACAACCTTATTGCTTCAAATTGCTCATTGTGGGACTCTAAACATGGGCCTACTATGAGGGGGAAAGTGTTCTTGTTTTATCATGCTAAGTCTCATTTATTCCTATTCTGTTTAGTTTCAGGGCATAATTGGCAATGCAAATAAAGCCAGAAATAAACAGGACACCAAATACTTTTTTGTGATGATTAGCATATATTTTGGTCAGGCAAAACAGAGACTGTCTGAACAAGGCGCAGTGTAATGGTTTTTTTTCTTCTTCTTTTTTTCCCCGTTTTTTTTTTTTTTTTTCACTAATCATTCTCAGGCTAGAAGGGAAAAAATTGCCAATACTTAGACCCCTGTATACATCTCCTGTCAACACCACTATACCCGCACCCACTTAACCTGTAATATGCAATAGGAGACCATACATAAAGGTTGCGGCTGGTGATTTCCAATGTGATTTGCTCTCTGTGGATGCGTGGCATTTCATGTCATATAATGAGAGTGCATATACATATTATACAACTCGACCAGGCTGTGTTTAGTGCCTGTGGGGTTTCTGCACCTCTTTCTCTCTGTTTAAATTTAGTGTACCCATGACACACCGGATGAGGCGCTGTGTCTAAGCACTTTTCACAACCTGTTTTACAATCTGTCTGCTTCACTAACACACCCACACACTTACACACTACACATCTTTGAGCTTTGCAGATATTCATTTTTTCTACTCAAATATCACATTGTTTTATTTATCTTTGCCAAATGCCTAGGAACAATAAAAAAAATTGTAATGTGTGTTTAGGTCATTAAACTATCTAGTTCATTACGCATTCCTGACATATTCATTTGTACTGTTCACTGAATGATGCAGTGAGTTTTGTCTTGTAATGTTACTTCATTTAGATGATATATTGTCTTCATTTATTGTATTGTAATTGCCTGTGTAGAATTTACAGTGCAAGCTACAAATAGCCAGGAAAAAATAGGATCTAGCTCTGAAATGTTCAAATTACATTATAGTTCATTTAAATATTGTCTAAATTTACAAATGAACACCATTATAATGAATGGCAATTTTTTGATTGAATCTATTATTACTTATGTCCTTATTTGTGTTACTGAATCACCACATTATGCAAACCTGCCCTCTAGAGGTCAAACTTTGGTGTGCGCATAGTTGAGACCAGATGCAATGTAAATGCAGAAATTACTATGACTGCAACAATGTACAAACAGCCATCTCACATTCAAATGTGACTATGAAACTGTATATTTACATAAACAATCAAACAAACATATGCACACTTAGTCACGCTGCAGGACATTTATGAAAGTGTCTCCACATGCATCATGTGTGAGTGCTTGTTTTCGCTGATGCACACAGGCAGACACCACTGTGACTTGACTGGCAGTGAGATATTTCACACAATGCTGTGTATGCTGAGCCAAAAAAACATCCCCCAACAATAGTAATCACACTGCCAGGGCTTCTAAAGTCAACATGAAATGTCGTTCGCAACACATTTTATTAATCGGACATATTTTCAGTTCAAACAGGACATTCAATGAGAAATATTTAAGGGTAGGGTTTGATTTTGTCCAAGAGGTGGTTGTTACCACAATAGAGCCATGTAGATGGAGAGGAAAGGTTAAAAATAAAATGTCACCTGAGAAGTAAAGTTGTTTCAAGGAACTGAAAGTCAATACATTTTGAAGTTCAATAGAAGGTACACCAATTTCAATAAAAACAGTGTTACCTTTAAAATCAAGGCCTTCATGAAGGTCTGGGAATAATTTCTGACAAAGGACGGTCACAGGTAAGAGTGAGTCCGACATCAAGGCTACAAGTTTATTAGAAACAGCACAGGTGTATTTCACAAACAAGAAGCTGCACATGTTTTATTGTCATCTGGTTGTTTTGTTTAGTATCAGATGCAGTAGGCTTCTCTTTAGCCAAAATAAACGTGCATAACAGAGTCTAGAAACCACTTTAATCCTGGTTTGTCTTATGTTTGAATACTGTATGCGTGGGTGCTCTACAAATCATTACTGTAGATGTATATTTGTTTAAAGTTATTAGGGAAATTGTGTTAGGAAAAATCACACTTTTTAATGTTCAAGGCTTTTTATTTAAGTCAAGTTATTTGTGTAGTCTATGGTCTTTGTTCTCTAAGTAGTGCTCTATGAATGTTTATAATTTAGCATGTAATGAATAAACTGAAAACTCCAAAACCACAAAGAAATGTAATGTTTAGAAAGTACAAATTTTCAAAAGTACTGAACAGGCTGAGAAAGAAACACAGCAGGACACCCATAGGGCTGTGAATTCATGTGCACACAATAAAGAATCAATCCATGCACATACAATCCCACAAGCAAGAACTGAGGCAGTTCTCTTTTATTTTTGCATGGATACACCAATCTTCAGTTTGCTTTCTTTGTGCAGTACAAACAAATTCATATCAAGTCCATTGAGTGATGGCTCCTGCTGTTCTTGATTAAACCATTTTGTGTATTTAATGTTACAGAATACTAACCAGTATTGGATAACCTTTTGTTGGTTAAGTAACTTTTTATTTTGCAATATTCATTATGCCTTCTATGTAATATAATATGTCATGACATCTTTGTTCATTTACAAACATTTCATCTTTCTCTTTCTTTCAGAGCCATGACAGTATGGTGGACTGTTTAAATCGAATCATGCTGCACACAGCCGTGTCTTGCTGGCAGCCTTTGCTGGGGCTGGCCCTGTTGGCCGTGTTCGTGGGCTCCACCCTGGCCTGCCCCTCCCGCTGCGAGTGCTCCGCCCAGAGCCGCTCTGTCATCTGTCACCGCAAGCGCTACAACGCCATCCCTGATGGAGTCCCAATCGAGACACGAATCCTTGATCTCAGCAAGAATCGCGTTCAGGCCGTCAACCCCGATGACTTTGCTGCCTATCCACACATAGAGGAACTGGACCTGAGTGGAAACATCATTGCCTACGTTGAGCCCGGAGCCTTTAACTCACTCTACAGCCTCCACTCACTGAGCTTAAAGAGCAACCGCATCAAGCTCCTCTCTCTAGGCGTCTTCTCTGGCCTCTCCAACCTGACAAACCTGGATATCAGTGACAACAAAGTTGTCATTCTGGTGGACTATATGTTCCAGGACCTGCGCAACCTCAGGTCATTGGAAGTCGGAGACAATGAGCTGGTTTACATCTCCCATCGGGCCTTCAGTGGACTGTTGTCACTGGAGAGCCTAACGCTGGAGCGCTGTAACTTGACGGTGGTGCCCACAGATGCCCTGTCCCACCTACACAACCTGGTGAGCCTACATATGCGTTACCTCAGTATCAGCACTCTCCATCCCTACTCCTTCAAGAAGCTATTTCACCTCAGACACCTCGAGATCGACAATTGGCCATCGCTGGATTTGTTCCCCGCTAATTCTCTGCATGGCCTAAACCTCACCACGCTTTCCGTTACCAACACCAACTTGTCCGTTTTCCCCTACCAGGCTCTTCGCCACTTGCCATACCTCACGCACCTTAACCTCTCCTACAGTCGTATCCGAACAGTGGAAGGTGGCCTGCTTCAGGACCTGGTCCAATTGCGTGAGCTGAGGTTGGCCAGATCTCAACTGGTGTCCATTGAACCCTATGCTTTCCAGGGTATCCGCTGGCTACGCTTGCTAAATGTCTCCCACAACCGTCTTGATACCTTGGAGAGGGGTGTTTTTCATGCTCCTGAGGCTCTACAGGTGCTGTTGATCAACAACAACCCTCTAGTGTGCGACTGTCGTCTCATGTGGTTGCAGCAAAGGCGTCATTCCATTTCTTTCGGTGACATCCAGCCTGAGTGCAGCACTCCGGAGGGCATCCATGGACGCCCCTTCAAGGAGTTCAAAGAGACCCTGCTGTCCTACTACGTGACCTGCACCAAGCCGAAGATCCGTGAAAATCGGACTCAGATGGTGTCAGTGGAGGAGGGACAGTCGGTCCGTTTACACTGCAACGCAGAGGGGGCCCCGCTGCCCACTATTTTTTGGGTCACCCCACGCCGGAGACACCTGACCAACAGGAGCCACGGCAGGGTGACGGTCCACAACAACGGCTCGCTGGATATCAAGGCGGCGGAGGTTCAAGATGATGGTGTGTATATGTGCGTGGCCTCTAACACAGCGGGCAATGACACTCTTATGGTATCACTGGCAGTGAAAAGTCTGGGCTCGCTGTATGCCAACAGGACCCAGCATTACACAGATACAAGCAATGCCACTGCCAACGGTACCAATCTCCCTAATGTGACCTTTGGCCTTGATCTAAAGACTATCTTAGTTTCTACAGCCATGGGCTGTTTCACATTCCTAGGAGTGGTTCTCTTCTGCTTCCTGCTCCTGTTTGTGTGGAGTCGAGGAAAAGGCAAACATAAAAACAACATTGATATTGAGTACGTGCCACGCTCAAAGTCCAATGGGACCTCCGCTGAGGAGGCGGACCAGGGTGCTGGGCCACGGCGCTTTAACATGAAAATGATTTAAAACGTTTAAAGTAATACCAGTCGGAATTTACACAGATCGAGGTTTGACAAATAGTACCTGGAACAGGAATTGATCAGATCGATGCCAGGCAACTCAACAGTCCCTAAGATTCAATCCAGGCTTTGGTTCAGCTTGGACTTCACTGGATACGCAAAGGGAATAATATGTGTCAATAATAAACTATTTTCAATTTGTATGAAACCCTCTTAGTAAGAGGGGATGTTCACCAACACTCCAACACAAATTGTGTACAGAACCAATTTGTAAAATTCAAGTATTACTCTTATTTGCTGAGGCTCGCACATGCTTTCTCACTGCGACCAACAGATGATCGGGAATCTGTTCTCTCCCTCCTTATCCTGCATATATGTACGTAATGCTCAGTTATGTATGTGTATGTTAACATGTATAAACACTTTCTTTTATTGCATTGTTCACAAAATGCAATTATCGCCAAAATTCACATTTCTCATGATTCAAAGGAACTGCTGTATGAGCAAGCCATCGTCTC
This sequence comes from Gila orcuttii, assembly GCA_026230005.1. NCBI lineage: Eukaryota > Metazoa > Chordata > Actinopteri > Cypriniformes > Leuciscidae > Gila > Gila orcuttii. Next base: position 12,790,110 of record JAPDVR010000016.1, on the reverse strand, counting down.
GCTACTCAAACTGTTTGAGGATGGAGGACAAAGGGCTTTTGCGGGTGTGAAATGTTACTCAGAGGAACGTGTATGCCGTTTGTCTACCCCAAGTTATTCTCCTGATATGAAGAATATTATATTTGTTTATAATCTGGAAAAAAAAGAAGAGAGATTATTTATTAACAAAAGCCTTTACGTTCAAACTAAATAATACAAGGTGAAGATTTTCAAATGGTTTAAATTCATGATTTATTTCTTTGATTTTGATGTAAGTATACACATTAATTAGCACATGCCATTTTTAGTTGTGCTCTTGTCCATTTCCATGACTCTAACCCCTTATCTGGTACAAAATACAAAATGTCTCCATTTCAAGTCAAGCTACCATTATTATTATTATTTTCCTTTCCTTTTCTTCCCTAGTAAGAAATTCAAATTTGTTGTGGTAGTTTCTCATTTTGTTGTTGAATCATTTAGATTGTAAACAGTTCAAAGTAAAAGAAAAAAATACATGTATGTGGAATAAAGAATATTGATTTGTATTCTGATGCTGTATTTAAACAAATCTAATTTCATAAATTATAGATTTAAATTGATGTTATTGCACACTGCTAAGTACAGTGTTTCTTTGGATGTGGTATATTTGATATACTTTGAAAGACAATTTAATTACATATAATTTAATGGTTTGCATATAACTCTCCTGGCCAAACATTGTTAGGCAAGCTGAGGTTGAACTAAAGAAACTGGTTCAATCAGAGGAAATATAAGGATAAGATGAAACCAAATGCTGTTGAACTAAGATACTTTGCATGTTTTATCTCCAGAGCAGGAAGCACATGTTATCTAGAGAAAAATCTCTAGAAAAAGCTGTTAACCCTGTGACATGAGGGAAATGAGTAGGCAAGATACATCCATCATGCCACATCCATCCTACATCCATCATGCCGATGAACAATGTGTTGAGAAACACTAGGCATGAAAATCACAGTGGGTGAAAGCACTAATTATTAAGGGTGTCACGATTTCGATTTTAAATCGAGGTCGATTGAAATTAATTCACAATCTCAAAAATCGAAATAAAAAATGGAATCGTCGATGCTGCCACGCCCCCATGTCGCGCCCGTGATGGAAAGTTCGGATCGTTTTACTGACTCTATTGTTCAATCTCGTCCATCAAAATTAACAAATCTTTTTTCTAGTCATTTCAGGGGCTTTAAATGTTATACTTTTAACAGGCAAATTCCCCGAACACATCCACCTACGCAATCTTGATCATATTCTGAATTAAGAAATCATTATAATGCAGTCAAAAATAATTTACAGGGAACATTAATAATTACTTGACCTTCCGAATCTTTTGTTCATTTGTCGCGTGACAGAGGCAATGAACGGATCGTTCATGAACGACTCATCACGGCGCGGAAAAAAACAACACACGTGTTGAAAGGCTGTGACTAACTTAGATTCTATGCCCGAGGCCGAACTTGGCCCGACCCGGGCCGATATTTCCCGTCACTATCCTCGGGCCGGGCTCTTGATCTATAGACGTGCACTCCCAACGCAATTGAGTGCGGCGCGGGACTAGATTTGATGGCCGAGTGCGAGCGCGGGCGGTAATAATGCACTCACTCTGTGTGTGCGGGAGAATAAAACGATTCGCGGGACTCCCGCAAACTAGAAATATCTATGAATAAAACATATAAAAACTAATACATTTTTATTTATCTGTTGCAGAAAAGCAACAAGAACAACTAAAACAAAATAGAAACGATTTACAGGCCAGAGTTTCTATTTATAACATGTTTGCAGCGTTGAGCGATTTAGCCAATCACAGACATATGTGTTGATTTCTTGAACGCAATGGCCAATCAGAAGCATTTAAGATAGACTCTCCTCACCGCTCAAAACTGACTTTTTGTTCAGTGCTGAATTCTGTAAGCTGGCAAATCTTCTAATTATAACAAACAAAGTGTAGGCTATATATTATGAAAGATTCATTGTGCAGTGAGCTTCATTGATAATAACAGAGATGTGTGAGATTGCGATGAACTGATGTCAGCTTTTTAGGAGCAACAGCAACCTGTGCTTAAAAAAAAAGTAAAAATCGAGAATTGAATCGAACCGTGACCTAAGAATCGAAAATGTAATCGAATCGAGGATTTGGAGAATCGTGACACCCCTACTAATTATACAAATTGACAAGGGAGAGATGTTTTTATTGCTTCCTAATTGTTAGTTAGAACTTTTTGTCCCCTTTTCCCCTCTAGTCCTTCTTTAAAGAAAGTCAGAACACAAACATATGAAGTTACCAGTAGTAGAAGTAGTGTCTTGAAACAAGGTTCATGAGGCTGTGCATTTACCATAAAGACATCCGTCAAAGGAGATTTGCCTCTGCTGCCAAGGGAGACCTAATTTGAGACCCTGTTTTTTTTTTTGTTTTTTTTTGTTTTTTTTTGTAACAGTATTGATTTCCCAAAAGGCACTATGGGATTACTGGCCAACATTAGGAATATTCCAATTTTTCTAATCTCAGTCAAGCCCAAAGGACCATATGCAAAAACTGTTTCATTGGCCCTTTTCGCTCCTTTTGGTCTGTGTTATTGCGGTCCCTCTGGACCGAAAGAAGGACACTCGCACTATTGCCTGAGAAAACTAAAATTAGGTTGACTACGGTTAATGGGTCAGATGCTGCCATTTTCAACTCAAGGGGATTAGAACATCTTCTCCAAAAAAAGATGCACACAACAGCACTCACAGACATTAAATTAATCATCCATGACCTAATAAGTCCCTACAAAATCCTTTCTCAAACTCTATATTGGTGATGGGAAGTTTGGATAATTTTAGTTCAAAATGATCAAATCTGTATTCGAGTCATTTCGTTCATTTAAGTGGCTTTTAAATGTTATACTTTTAACAGCCAAATTCTCCGAACACATTCACCTACACAATATTGATCATATTCTGAATTAAGAAATCATTATATTGCAGCCAAAGATCATTTTCAGGAAACATAAATAATTACTTTACCTTCCGAGTCTTTCGTTCACTTGTCAAGTGACAGTCGCAATGAACAGATCATTCATTGAAAATATTCATTCATAAATGACCCATCACTACCCATCACTGTTAAACTCAAACTTTAAAACTACATTTTATGTATTACTAAATATTATGGTTGCATGGCAAATCCCCTGAAAACGATACTCGGTTACTAACGTAACCTCGGTTCTCTCTAGAGAGGGAACGAGTATTGCGTAAGTTTAGCTTACGCTACGGGAAAGATTCATCTTCTCGAGATACTGAAGCCAAAAAAATTATCCTTCATTTTTGTATACCTTGTCAACGCAGTGCAGCAGCTAGCAGACCTAGAGCAGGCTATCTTGCGTGCTCATTGGCTGCCCAACTGCTGCAGCCTACCAGTGAGCCGGGCGTGACATCACGCCCAATGAAGGGCGCCCGCGCCTTCATAGCGTCACAGCCCGCCAGAATGGGCGTGGTTTTAGCCTATAAAGGAATGGGCTGTAGGCTGCTTCCCTGGTTTTTGTCGACTGAAGCGAAGTCGCTCGTGGCGCGAGCACGGCCGGTTACGCAATACTCGTTCCCTCTCTAGAGAGAACCGAGGTTACGTTAGTAACCGAGTATCGTTCTCTTACGAGAGGTTCTCTCATATTGCGTAAGTTTAGCTTACGCTACGGGAACACTTTGTCCACGCCGTGCGTGCCAAGCATCCACATGAGACCCCGAACTTTAGGGGGAACCCCATAAGTGGAAGAATAAGGTGGCCGGCCATTTCGCGGGCCATCACTTGTACGTAAGCACACATAGGGAATACAGAGCAGCGCGGGCGCGGGGTCTGTATAGGCACATGGCATAATCCCTTTAGTGCAGCTCAACCAGGAGAGCTGAGTCATGTGAGAGTGATCTGAGCAGGAGATCTGGGCAGAATACATCTCTCGTTCAGACTGACAGCAGTTTAGCCTGCAAGGCGGGAACTTCTAAGTTATAGAACCTGACAAAGGTAAACGGGGAGCTCCAGCCCGCCGCTACACATATGTCGTGGATAGAAATCCCGCTGGACCATTCTCACGAAGAGGCCACGCCTCTCGTGGAATGAGCCCTGATGCCCAGAGGGCATTCCAGATTCTTCGACGCATAAGCAGCCGCTATAGCGTCTACTATCCATCTGGACAGGCTCTGTTTCGAGGAGGCGAAACCCTTGGTGCGCCCACCAAACGAAACAAAAAGCTGTTCCGAGCGCCTGAAGGAGGCGGTGCGCGTAATGTAGACCCTCAGCGCTCTGACGGGGCAGAGGAGGTTCACATCACTTTCACTGTCAGATGCTGTGAGAGCAGACAGTGAAATAACTTGCGCTCTGAATGGAGTGCCCATCACTTTAGGGACATAGCCGTGTCTAGGTCTGAGGATGACTTTAGAGTCATTTGGTCCAAACTCAAGACACGACGCGCTGACAGACAGCGCATGTAGATCCCCTACGCATTTTACTGATGACAGCGCAGTCAGAAAAAACGTTTTCAGTGATAGATATTCCAACCCCACGGAGTCTAGTGGTTCGAAAGGAAAAGCTTTCAGGGCCTCGAGGACCAATGAAAGATCCCACATAGGAACCGACGGGGGGCGCGGCGGATTCATCCTTCTAGCTCCTCTAAGGAAGCGGATGACCAACTCATGTTTCCCCAGTGACTGGCCGTGCGTTGGTTCTGCAAACGGTGCCACGGCCGCCACGTACACTTTGAGCGTGGAAGGGGACCTTCCCTTATCCAACAGCTCTTGTAGGAAAGTGAGCAGATGCACCACCCCGCATGTCCGCGGGTCCAGACCTCTGTCGGTGCACCAACCGGAGAACACCGACCATTTAGACGCGTAGAGCCTTCTCGTGGAAGGGGCTCTAGACTGCGTGATCGTGTTCATCACTACTTCTGGCAGGGTAACGAGTACCCGTTGATCAGCCATGCATGCAGCGACCAGCGCTCTGGATGGGGATGCCAGATTGTGCCGCGAGCCTGAGAGAGGAGATCTGCCCTCACCGGAATCGGCCACGGAGCTGTAAATGACAGCTGTGCTAGTTCCGGGAACCAAATCTGATTCTCCCAACGCGGGGCTATGAGGAGCACCGAGTGGCGCGTTTCCCTGATTCTCTTGATCACCTGTGGTAACAGAGAGACCGGAGGGAAAGCATATAGCGGGAGGCTGGGCCAAACCTGGGCCAGCGCGTCCTCGTCCTTCAAGAAGAACATTGGGCATTGAGCGTTGTCTTTTGACGCAAATAGGTCGACTTCCGCTGTGCCGAATAGGCGCCACAGTTTCTGGACCGTTTGGGGGTGCAAGGACCATTCCCCTGGGGGGACATTGTCTCTGGACAGTCTGTCTGGGCCGTCGTTCAAATGGCCAGGCACATGCGCCGCCCTCAGCGAGCGCAGGTGTATCTGAGACCAAATAAGGAGGCGTTCCGTCAGATTGCAGAGATTTCTGGATCTGACACCGCCCTGACGGTTTATATAGGAAACCACAGATGTGTTGTCCGAACGGACAAGAACATGCTGGCCCTGTATGAATGGGAGGAAGCACTGCAGTGCGTTCTCGACCGCCATCATTTCCAGACAGTTTATGTGAAACTCCTTCTCCCGGTCTGACCACTGGCCAAAGGCCGGTCTGCCCTCGAACAGCGCTCCCCAACCTGAGTTGGACGCGTCTGTTGAGATGACTTTCCGGTGAGAGACGGTTCCCATCGTTACTCCATGCTGGAACCAGCTGGCCGCTAACCAGGGCTGCAGAGCTGCTATGCAGGTCTGAGTCACTCTGATTTTCCGACCGCCAGACACCCAGGCTCGGGGGGGGCACGCGAGCATTCAGCCAGCGTTGGAGCGGGCGCATGCGAGTAGGCCCAGCTGGAGCACCGCTGCAGCTGATGCCATGCAGCCCAACATCCTCTGAAAATTTTTCAGAGGGAGGAAGCTGCCCTTCTGGAAAGAAGCGGCCAGGTGGCGAACACGGCGCGCGCGCTGTGTCGACAAACGAGCCGTCATGGTTACCGAGTCCAGTTCTATTCCTAAAAAGGAAATTGACTGGCTGGGCAGTAATGAGCTCTTGGTCCAGTTGACCGTGAGACCCAAGCTTTCCAGATGACTGAGAAGCACTGTCCTGTGAGATAGAAGCTCTGTCTCTGACTGTGCCAACATCAGCCAATCGTCCAGATAGTTCATTATACGCAGCCCCTGACTTCTCAGGGGGGCGAGTGCCGCGTCCATGCACTTTGTAAATGTACGGGGTGCCAGGGACAGGCCGAACGGCAGGACGGTGTTTTGATATACCTGACCGTCGAAGGCGAATCTCAAAAAATTGCCTGTGACGGGGTACTATCTGAATCTGAAAAAATGCATCCTTCAGATCTAGAGAGATAGACCAGTCCCTCGGGCGAACGTGCACGAGGATTTTTCTGGTCGTAAGCATTTTGAATGGTCTTTTCGCAAGCACTTGTTCAAATGTCTCAGATCTAGGATGGGACTGAAGACTCCGTCCTTCTTGCACGAGAAAATAACGGCTGTAAAAGCCTGACTCGCTTAGAGAAGGCGGTACCCTTTCTATAGCCCCTTTGCACAGCAGCTTTGCTATTTCTGCGTGAAGTAGGTGTGCTACTTCCGCATTCACTATTGTCGCGGTCCGGGCTCGAAAGCGCGGGGGACGGCGAATGAATTGTAGTGTATAGCCCTGCTTTATTGTAATCAATACCCATTCTGAAATCCCTGGGATGTTCTCCCACGCGACTATGTGAGCCGCTAGAGGGCGAATGGCCTCCGGGTTCAGACCGCCATTTGCTGGCTTGTGAAACTGAACCGGAGCCGAGAGCACGGCGCGCGCGCTCTCGGTTCTGGGCAATGGCGGCTCGCTGTCAGCCGAAACCGGCTGATTTATGTGAGATGTCCCGATCATAGGGGATGGGGAACAAACGTTTACCACATTTTGACGCGCGAGCAGCGCTCTGGGTGAAAGAGCTCTCTGTAAGCGTGAGCGCGTGGACGCGGGCACGAGACTTACAACTGTATCTAACGCCCCGGTCATAATAGACGGGGAGCGTTTTATTAACGCTCTGCGTTTTGTGATAACGCTTAAGCGCGCAGGCGGGGCCCGGGGGAAGGTTTGTGTTAGTAAGCGTGAGCGCTCTCTGGCGGGCACGAGACTTACGTTTATAACCTGTTTGTTTGACCGTGTAACAGAGCGGGCAGATAGTGGGCACAGACTTGTGGACACATTTCTTACATGCAACACTCGAGCGGCTTTTCTGCGCTTTATGAGAGTGTGCTCTGTGAGTGACACAGAATTTTGAGTGCTTATGTGTAGGGGTGAGCACTGGGGCGTGGGCACTTTCACTACACTTAAAACATTAACGGCATGAGCCGGACCAGACATTACACTCTTTTTGAGATTTCTCTGGGTCGCCGTGAAAACGGCGTTTGTGTGCAGGCGAGAGGGTGAATAAACCGGCTCGTTGGCTGCTAAATGAACCGCTGCAGTAGCCTGTTTGAAGGGGACTGACAGGGAAATGAATTTTGACGGCGGTCCGGCCGCAGCGGGACACGCGCGTCTTTTCTCTCTTACTGTTAGGAGGGCTTTGCGTGCTCAGATTTCAGCGTGATTCTCTGCCGAGGCCCTCTGGTAGGCGGCGGTCTGTGACGGCTGTCTGAGCGCGATCTAGGGCGGCCGCCCTGACGTCGCTGCGAAGGCTGTTTAAAACTGACCCGGAGCCGAAAACGCGGCGCGCGCGCTCTCGGTTCTGGGCAATGGCTGCTCGCTGAAAACCGAAAACCGGCTGATTTATGCGAGATGTCCCAATCATAAGGGATGGGGAACATTCTTTTTTCACTTTTTTGACGCGCGAGCAGCGCTCCGGGCGAAAAAAACTTCTTGTAAGCGTGAGCGCGTGCGCTAGACTTACAAGTGTATTTGACGTCCCAATCATAATGGATGGGGAGCGTTTTATTAATGCCCTTCGTTTTGTGATAACACTTAAACGCGCGGGCGGAGCCGGGGGGGAGGTTTGTGTTAGCAAGCGTGAACACACTCTGGTGGGCACGAGATTTACATACATAACCTGCTTCTTGATCGTGTAACAGAGCGGGCAGATAGTGGGCACAGACCTGTGGACACATTTCTTACATTCAACACTCAGCGGCTTTTCTGCGCTTTATGACTGTGTGCTCTGCGAGATTCGGAGTGCTTATGTGTAGGGGTGAACACTGGGGCGTGGGCACTTCACTACACTTACAACACCGACGGCATGAGCCGGACCAGACATTATACTCTTTTTGAGATTTTTCTGGGTCGCTGTGAAGACGGCGTTTGTGTGCAGGCGAGAGGGTAAACAAACCGGCTCGTTGGCTGCTAATTGAACCACTGCAGTAGCCTGTTTGAAGGGGACTGACAGAGAATAAACTTTGACGGCGGTCCGGCCTTAGCGGGAAGCGCGCGTATTTTCGGAGGCGATGTGTCTATTAGTAAGCGTGAGCGCTCGTGAGTGGGCACGTAACTTACATTCTTAACCTCATATGCGGGGTAGCTCTCTTGTAACGTAAAGAGAGCTAGCCGCGTGCTCGTTGGTCGAGCAGAACTGGAACAGTGTTTGTACGAGGGCGCGCGCACGAGTAGTGGGCACGGGACCTACATTAACACAGATGATGCCCGTCCGGGTCATGCAGAGAGCTCGAGAGGGCTCTGCATGACGCGCGAAAGGGGACACGAGGGCGGGGTAGCTCTCTTATAACGTAAAGAGAGCTAGCCGCGTGCTAGTACGTGTCCCTCGGCCTCATCCTCAGATGCGACGCAGTGAGGCTCGTGAGCGGCAGCTGCGCGTCGGTGAGGAGGGGCGGGGGGTTGAAGGCTTCGAGTCGAGCCCGCAGGGTCGACAGCGGAAGCGCTTTACAGAGCTCGCAGCCCCCGGAAGCGAGGGCGAGCTCTGCGTGTTCCAGGCCCAGGCAGAGAGCGCAGAACAGGTGGCGGTCTCCGGCGCTGAGCGGGGCTCTACACGAGCCGCAGGAAGTGCGAGGCATCTTGAAAAAGACGCTCGCTGCTCTTTTAGAAAATAATCTAAATAGCAAGGCAAAAAGGATACGTCGCCGGATAGCGTAGCTCGCACGGATGGCTGAAGGTGGCGAAGACGGCCAGCTTCCTCAGCGCTGTCCTAAGCTGGCTGTTCGCTGTTCGACGGCGGCGGTGGCTTCTCTCAAATCCAGCGATGCGAAGAGCTCGCTGAAGAGACAAAAATCAGGGAAGCAGCCTACAGCCCATTCCTTTATAGGCTAAAACCACGCCCATTCTGGCGGGCTGTGACGCTATGAAGGCGCGGGCGCCCTTCATTGGGCGTGATGTCACGCCCGGCTCACTGGTAGGCTGCAGCAGTTGCCCACAGGGCAGCCAATGAGCACGCAAGATAGCCTGCTCTAGGTCTGCTAGCTGCTGCACTGCGTTGACAAGGTATACAAAAATTAAGGATAATTTTTTTGGCTTCAGTATCTCGAGAAGATGAATCTTTCCCGTAGCGTAAGCTAAACTTACGCAATACGAGAGAACCTCTCGTAAGAGAACTCTTATCTTTTGTAATAATGTCAGTTTACTGATTTTCAATATTCCTGATGCCAATTTACAGCTCTTTTCAAAGTGATTTAGACTTCTAGACAACAAGATTTTTTTTGCCATTTTTAATCTTGAAAATGCATACATTTTTTGAACCCCATCTTTCATCTGAAATTCACCAAATTTGGTACATACCATCTTCAAACTAGACTGGTGAAATTTTTTTGATATACCAAACAATTCAAAATTATTTTGATGTTGCTCGCATCAAACAGGAAGTGAATTCTCCCATTGTAATCCGCAACACTGTCTATAGAGAGTACTGATTCTCTTGAATCATTTATAAATTTGCATGGTTTCAATATTTGCTAGTTTTATATACATTGTTTTAATGTTGTCTTTGTTGTCTTGAGTTCATTTTATACTCAAAAATTATGTTTGGGCTCAATTAAGTATATTAAGTACCATCGCATCAGATTTGTAAGTAGAAATGATTGAACTTAGATTTGCTGTAACAGGAACTACCAAAAAAAAAAAAGTTACATCGATTTTGCTTAATATTATTATACCATTTAAATGTACTCAAAATATCTGCATGAAGAGTTTGATCACACTAAATCTTTGGCATTTGTTAAGTGTAAAATATAATTTTATTAATCATTTTTGGTGCCAACAACAAGATTCCACACCTAATTCTGATAAATATTTTGTTTTAAAGTATATTTTCTATCTTCTGTTGGTTTAAACAATGTGTCTCTTTATAAAAAAAAATAGCACATACGTCAGCTTGTTCATTAGAGAGCAAATTTAATTAGAGAAACCCTGTAGGGCTGTGACTAAGGTACTGCGAAATACCTTCCAGGGTGTCATAAAGAAAAACATTTTGCATGACTGAATTTTATTTATGAGGTCTATAACTGTGTTCCAAAAGACCTCTGAGGCACCACTGACAATCGAAAGATAGCTGAATTATGATTGTTTATGGATAATGTGTAGTATACAGATTTTGCGTGAATCAGGTAAATAAACGTTTCATGTTATTCTTGTGATAAATCCATACATGTATGGATTACATAATGTACAGTTCAGGAAACAAACATTGCAGTCATTGATTAGAATAGTGGAATTCAAACAGGTGAAAACATTTTCCATTGTTAATTGTTTTAGTCCACAGCAGAGCATATGAGCGGAGTGGAGCGGTGAGAATCTCAGCTCCTCGCTCACGGAACTGTTCACCCCTCCGCTCAAAGCCACATCAGGCCGCTCCACTCATTATCGCTCAGCGCTCAACGTTTGCTTCGCGCTCCACTCAAATCGCACCCCGCTCGCTCCAAAAAAGGAAAAAAATCTGCATGCACTTTTAGCTTAGACCACAGCTTACCTCCCAAAGAACTAAAGAGCAACAACAACATTTTCCAAATAGAAATGTTTTATTTCAAATTACAAATTAGGCCTAGCCTGTGTAAGAAGGAATATAGCCTACACAAAATGTCCTGTAAAATTAAACGAATAAATTGACCTAATAATATAAATAAATTATATAAGCAAAAATATACATAAAAGTTTTAAAAGTAAATTAACTATTAGGCCAGAATTTTGATTTGACTTTTGCGCAAAGCGCACGATTAAAATTTAAATTGGCTTATATCCATTGTACACACAAACTGCAGTAAAATTAAACGAATAAATGGGCCTAATAATTAAAAAAAAAGAATATATATATATATATATATATATATATATATATATATATATATATATATATATATATATATATATATATATATATATATATATATATATATTACCTCCTATATATGATTTAGTCAAATCATATATAGGCCTATATATATATAAACGTTTTAAAAGTAAATTAACTATTAGGCCAAAATTCTTATAACTAAACTTTTGCCCAGAGGATTACAATTTGAATTGGCTTATGTTGTCAAACTTAATATATATAAATATATATATATATATATATATATATATATATATATATATATATATATATATATATATATATATATATATATATATATATATATATATACGAATTGCTTTCCTTATCTACAGTTCTTTTGAGTTCACGACGAGTGGACAAGTTTGGACGATATCTGAGGCTTCAGACTCATGCAGTGGTTTCTTGACAGCAGGCCAGAAGCGGAGAAAACCCTCTCTGCGCTCGCAGACCCTCTTGGGATGCTGAACACAATGCGAGCTACTTTAGCCAGGCGGGGAAAGACGTGGAGTTTTATTTACAAAATTTTCTTCTTTTTGATCTCCATTATTGGGCCGAGTTTTGACTGAAAATAGTTTACTGTTGACTGTGCGAGACAGGCTTGACTAAGCATGCTTCAGACTCGTGGTCTGAGCGGATATGAAATTGGAGCGGGAAATAGGGCGACGCTCCGTCCTTTTTAAAATGCCGCTCTGCGCTCTGTCCAAGATCCGCCCGCTCGCGCTCCCCGCTCGCTCCCGCTCCACTCCGCTCACATGCTCTGGTCCACAGCACTAACAATGAACGAATGACTCTTATAAGCAGGGTTTTTTTAGTATATGAAAAACATAAAGCGCAGCTTGTGTAGTCTATTTCCCGAACAAATGACTCGTAATCCGGTTTGTTTCAGTTAAAGGGGAACTTGGCAACTCTAGCCATTTCTTCGCTGATTTTCACTTTTGTTCTCGCATGTTTTCTCAGCGAGCTCCCCCTACAGCTGTAGGGCACATATTTCACAACACTGTGGTAAAAAAAAAAACTAACTTGCGGCACCCTCCTCCCCCTTTCTACCGCTGCTCATGTGCATTTGTTATTATCGGAGCCGGCCAACTTTATCGTGTAGAACTTTGTCTACCGAAGTGGGTAATCCACATTGAGGCAGGCGTGTGTGTTTATTTCGAATTGCCGTAAAGCAGTTTGTGTTTCTCGCTCGTTCTCGCTTCTCACGAGACTTCCTATTTCCAGCTTACCGGGATGTTAGTCCCCATGTTGCAAGGTTGGTTTTCCGCCTGGGAACGTTGGGGGGAGCAGGGAAAGTCACCATTTTCACTGGAACAGGTTATTAAACCATCCAAATGATTTCTAAACGGTTTTATTAAGTTGAAATAGTTGTCAAGTTCCCCTTTAAATAAAAACATTCAGTACAGTGCAAACATGTTTGTCCATCTCCCAAATGAATAACTATCAGCTGATTCTGTTTAGTGATTCAAAGACATAAAGCTCAACCACTGTAGTTCAATTCCATTGCATTTTTCCAAGTATTCATTTGAAGCACAAGAAAATAATTAATGGAACCATAAGGAACCTGAACTGTTAAATTCTTCAGAATTCCCATCAAATCATCTTGCTGGATATTTTTTTCACTTAATATTTGAGAATATTTGCTATTAAACTGTAAGACACCTCTGCCCAGAGAGATCAATGCTCCGTATGATAGTTTTATTAATTCTGTCAGGACCCCTATGTCAATCAGACATGATTGACAATTAGCATACAGTTTGGTGGTATGTTTCTGTTCAGGGCAAGAACTCCCTGCTCATCCATGCAGCCTAGCATGGATAAGAGCAGGAAAAGTAGCAATAACCCTAATGGTAAACAAAAGCAGATATCATTAAAGTTCAATATACAAAGAATTCAGATGCAAAAGCCTCTAATTGCCATCTGAAATTTTCTTCTAGAATGGTCATTATTATCAAGCTTGTATGTTTATGTTCAGTTATTTCACTTTAATGGCAATGAAAATTACCTATTAATTGTCATTAAAGTGAAATTACGGAACCTAAATATATACGAGCTTGATAAAAATGCTCATTTTAGAAGAAAATTTCAGATGGTAATTAGAGGCTTTTGCATCTGAAGTCTTCATACAGTTAATAATTTTAATACAATTCGAGAAATTAGTCTGATTCTAAGGGGACTCAGAAGGCCAAATCCTGACAGGACAAGGGGGGGAGCTGGGGATGGAGGAGGGTAAATTGCTCCTGACCAACGCGATAAGCCACTGGTAATACTGATGGACATTATATATGGATGCTGTGATAGGCATCGTATTCCTATAGGTAGATGTGGATCAGCTGAAAGTCAGCTGATGCAAGCTTGACTGACGTAACGTGCCAGAACTAACACTACGCTTAATATCTAGTCACTTGCCTTGTAATTGGGCAGAAGTCTGTTTACCTCAGTTTCCTCAGTTAAGATCTACTTAGAAGACACCTGACTCTGACCTCAGTTTTTCTATTAAACAAGCCTAGGTAAAATAAAAGTTGTGCAAATTTTAACTTGATAAAAGTTACAGCAAAACTTCTAAACTTCTGTATTCTGTTGTATGGAAAGTATGTCGCCTCAGTGAAAGAGAAGTGTCAACAGTGTTATCCAATCTTCAATCTGCTAGTTATCAACAAAAGCACAATACCCACATCAATCATACTACTGCCAGACATTCTTCTCCAATTACTTTCTCTTCAAGGGCATTGTCTTTTTAAGCCCGATTCTGAGAGATCTGATTACATTCTTATCAAATGATCTGACAATTGATTTAGATTCTCAGATACTGCACAAGCGGGGTTAAAAGTAATGATATTGACTGAGGAGATTCTCAGCTGTGGATGGAAAAACAACATAAAGCAAGATGTCAACGGATGTACTGAGGCATAAGAGGAAGTGAGCTGGGGGTTTATGCGTGTGACAAGAAAAGGAGGACGGTCACACATCAAACTCCACGCCAATTTGGTCAGAGCCACAATTCTGCATTTCAATCTGTGTGAAACACTTTCGTCCAGCTGTAATATAAAATGGCAATTTGCCTATTGTGCCACTCAAATGTCAAATCTGAAATGCAATTTTACAGCACTTCATGCTAAGTGGGCCATTTTGAAAAGATACTGCTTATTGCTTTTATTCAAACCAACACAACTTTCCAAAGGAGTAAATTTCTGAATGTGCATATCACTTATATATGTTTTACAAGCACATTCACGCTGCTGATAGCTGATTGGATGGTTCAGGTCATGTGATCCCGTTCCAAAGTGTTTATTCAATCTGTCTTTATTTTGACCTGTCAGAAGGAGTAATCGCACCACTGAGAACTCAAACCAAGCAACACAAATTGCTCTACAACTTGTTACACACGTTTGCCTGTCAGCCTTCAAGGTCTCCAAAGACAATTCAATTCAACCAGACAAGCGAATTTGCTGTTATTTAAATAAAAGAGAAACCGAGACTGTTTTTCAGCGGCACGTATTTCCTCACTTCCAGTTCTGGAATTTGCTCAATCTTTCCCCTCCAACACACACAGAAAAGTGTGCATCGGTCCCATTAAGATTCAAACAAGACCCTCTTTCCCGTGTTTATGGGAAAAGCATATTTTTTCTCCACTCTGTCGCGATGGCTAAGTGCAGACTTGAGGGCCCAGGAAATCTGATGCGCCTTGATAACTTGTAGCAACACATTCTGCAACCAATAGACTTTAATCTAATCCAAGGCAGAGAGGCAGGGGTGTACCTCACCGCCTCACAGGTTTACTGCACTTATTATGTTAGGAGTTAGGCTATCAGTGCATAATTCTATTTAGTTTCACATAAATCCTCATTCAAATAATGAACAGTGAATGCATAGCACAATATGGTGTGCAATTGTGCAGTGATAGATTGTATAGAGATTTTTGTTTTAAAAAAGACAAATACCTGTGCTAGAATAAAGTGTGGAAGGTGATAGTTAAGATCATTTCTTAAGTGCAGTGCTTTTATGCACTAAATGAATGGCTATAGAAGTGAAAGGGGTTGGTTATGCTCTAAAGAATAGCTTTTTCTTTATTTGTGAACTGTTTTGTTTGTTTTTTGTTTTATCATCAACATTTTTTTTATACGAGACATAAATTATCAAAAAACGTGGGTTTAGTGGGTTGCAACCTAAAAAAGGGTTACAGAGAAAACTAAATGCAAATAATAAAATGCAACTAACCATATAATTGTCTGTAGATATAAATAATAATCGTATAAAATAAAGGTAAAAAAAAAGCTTTTCAAATATTTCCCAAGCAGCCTATGTACATAATTTTGCATATGTTGTCTGGTTTATGTATATTAATATTTCCAAGAATAATTCCAATAATATTTTCAATAATGAAACCTACAATATGTAAGATTTTTGTAATAAAATATCCAAAAATCACTTGCACAGTGTGATATATTTCCTGCAGTTTTGTACTTACAATATCCCAAAAGTTCCCAAAGATTTTTAATTTCAGAGAAATTCCAATTTTAAATAATGGCTTGTCCATGTTCACTTGTTGCCTGTCAATGACGTTCCACTGCAAAATTCTGTAAATGCAACTTTTATTGACAAAAAGGACCACAGTCTGACTTCAACCAGTCAAAAAACAAGACATGTAAAAAAATGAATCCCATCAATAATGTTTGTGGTGAATCAGCAGCTCTTTGTTCTCCTCGTTTTTTCAGTCTCTCACTTCTATTTCATGTTCATGGCTGGCTATAGATGGAAGAAGAATGCCTGCAGGGCACATATTAGTAATTCATAAACACAGGAACTAAATTTGACACTCCTAGTAAAAGGAGGACAGGGGCTGCTTATGTAACTGGGTTAAATGAGACCCAGCATGTACTGGTTGGGTGGATATAGGGAGATTATCATGGATGTCTAGACCATCTTGAGTGCAGCTGCAAATCGCCCTAAACAAAAACGCCATATATATGAAATATTTTAGTGAATTATTTAGTGACTCAATTATAAAGACCGTCACTTGATTTATTTCTGAATGAATCACTGTTTTTAATGGATTTGTTGAATTATTGATTCACTGACTGTCTTATAAAATTAACTTGTTGCCACCTACTGGTGAAACTATGTAACTTGCAGAAAGAGGAAAAATCTCCACCACTAATACAAAGACTGACAAAATGAATTCTATAAACATCCGAGAAAAGATCCACCAATGTTTCAAATGCAATTAATCAACATGCAGCAACAAACTGATGTAGTGCAGCAGTCATAATATCAGAGACCTTCCACTTGACAAGACTCACAAGTGGTCACAGGAGGCGCATAAAAGCTAACAACAGCAAGAATGACAGAAATCTTTTTTTGGATATGTATGGAAACATGTATCCAAAATCCACTTACAGATCAAATCCTTTGGCACAAATGAGATTACAAGGGTAAGCTCATAAATGTTGTTGTCTGTTTGCATGTTGTTTATGAATATTTTAAAGTAAAGATCTTCAGTAATATGCATCAGAAGTAGTGTTTTAGCATGCCACTAAACATATTTTAAATGCTCCAACATTTATATCAAGAAATTACGAGCAAGTGCATTTAACACATGCAAATAGGGATGCACCGATACCGATACCAGTATCGATATCGGGCCCGATACCAAGCTCATGTACTTGTACTCGTACTCGTAAAAATACCCCGATACCAAAGACCGATACCTCACGTGACATGTGACCTCACGTATATCCTTAGCTTATATTTCTTAATTCTTATGAACACTCTTCCTGCAGTTATAGTGTTGCTAGATTTAATAGTACAGTCTAATATTTCACTTTACACTTTCGGCCAGGGTCTGAAATTAACACCCGCCAAGCGCCAAATGCGGGTAGATTTTCTGTTTGGCAAGTAAATCTCAAAAGGCTATCCGCCCCACTGGCGGGTGAATGTTCATACCAAAATAGTAATGTAACGAGTTAACGTTGACGAGTCCTCTTATCGATGCTCCTGCTCCAAAGCGAATTTTTTGTCCCGCCATAGTCTTATTTGATCTGCGAGTAATGTAGACGACAGTAGTGCGTGTGACAGGGCGCAACTGAAGCACGAGCAGAGAGAGGTCGCGCGCGCACTTTCTCTTAGTGCTGTCTTGCTCTCTCTCGTTGTCACATATTAATCAAAATAAATCGACACGATGGTAAAAGGTCGGAAGACCATAGTTTCATGTGGAGCATTCGGATATATTTTTTCCTGAATTACCGCTGGGTGTGAATTGTGCTAAAATACCTTATCTTCTCTGAAGCGTTCTGCACATTCAGCTGACATAAACCACACTTTAAATAAACGGAAAAACCTATCCAGTGATTAAATGTTTTCTGTGTTGACACAAATCTTGTGGGATGTCCTAGCTGCCAGGATAATCACACAACGAGAACACATCCGATAATGATATTGACACGTCCAATTCGCGAACTAATGACTCATTTGAACCGATTAATTTTAATTTTATTTTAAAACTGATATTTCCAGTCCTTCAGTTACTGATCGGATCAGTCAGAGTAAATGGAGTAAAAAAAAATAGGCAGAGTAAAACTAAATATTTTTTTGAAATAATTATAATATATTATTATTGCATATATTTTATTAAATATACAATTAATACATTTAATTTGTACAGAACTATGTTCATATAGGCACCACCACAAAAATATTATTTTAATGTGTGTAAATTGTGTAATATGTGTGTAAATAAAAGTAAAAATGGAAAATAATAGACCAGAAATATGACAAAAATGTTTTAATATAGCCTATATATAAATTAATGTATATGTGACACAAAAAGGCTGTTTATTATTTTGGCCGGTAAAAAATATGCTTGGCTGGTGGATTTTTTCATCTACCAGTCCCCGTGGCAGGTGAGCCAAAAAGTTAATTTCGGACCATGCTTTCGGCTGTGATTACATTGTTACTCAGTGTTATGTTATAAACATTTGTTCTGTGATTTCTTTGGCACTTTAGGACAACTTTGATTGTCTTGTTGTCTGTGATTTCTTTAGCACTTTGACAACTTTGTGACAGGCAGGTAAAAATTACATTCATTATGTCCTTGGTTTTGCCCTTTGGAGATTATTGGACACTGAAATTTGGGCTTTGAAAATTTGTGATAAGCACATAAGAATGATTTATTTTTAAACATAAGTTTATTTAAGTTGTTGAAAATAAAGATGCTGATATGTTCATTAGTCTCATTGTGTTGTTCTTAGAAAATTGCCACATAAAACGAGACCCCCCCCCCCCCCCCCCAGTACAACAGGCATCGGTATCGGTATCGGCGAGTACCAGGAAAAAAATATCGGTACTCGTACTCGATCCTTAAAAAGTGGTATCGGTGCATCCCTACATGCAAATACATATTAGTAATATAAATGTATCTGAAAATTTCATTTTAAAACCATGAAATTAATGAAATCAATGCAATGTTGCACATTGCTTTGACATTCAGCTTTTTCACACACTGCATCTGGGTAAGCTTCCATGATATTAAGTGCAACTGATTTTGAATGCACACATAACAATGAGGCATTCAGCCATTAAAAAAAAATGTTTTGCATTTGTTAATTTACTGTCTATATAGTTCAATTATGTGCTGGTTGGCAACAATATTGATTAAAAAAAACACTTAACTAGGCAAAATGTAATGCATGCAATCCCTATATTTTAGCACAATCACAATGTTGTAAGACCATTTAATCCTGAATATATGTAGCATGTGCCTATGTCAAGTAGCACTGATATGAATAAAACAAGTCTTGTACTTAACAATTGAAAGCAGGATGTAAAGCATCTAACATGGAGGGTCTGGCGTGAAAACGTCCTTGGTGTTCCACTTGCAGGTCAGCAATGGGAGCAATTAAGAACCATACAGTTCAATTTGTGGGGCCTTGCATCACTTATGAAGATCCAGCCCAAAGGGTCAAGTGCCCTAGAGGTAAGGAGAAATGAGGAGGAAAGTATAGGCCTATGCATAAGTAATGAGAAAGCCAAAGCGCTCAGTTAATGTGGGGACTCAGGCAGCCCTGTAGGGGACCTCTGGCTGGTCTAGCTAAAGAAATAATAAACAGGCGGAAAGTCTCACACAGATACAGGACTGCGCAGCCATGTAAACATGTGAATACTTCAGAGTATGTGATACGTTTACACGTCAACAATGTGCTAAAAACGGAAAAAGTTGTTTTGTTTGTACAGATGACAACGTTATCAAAACGAGCCTCATTCACACGGTATTATGCATGCCAGACAAGTAGTTGGCGATGTCACTTAGTAAGGAAAGACTACGAGCCTGCACACACACGCATTATTTTACTACAGTGCACTACAGCCGAACACACATGCCTATAGACACAAATTACATAATCTGTCATTTTTTTGTTCGAATTTCATTCTAAGGATGTTAATCTTGATACTACTGTATTATTACTTTGTCTTCCGGGTAAAATTTTCACGAAGCCCGAAACATTCACTGTAATCCCAATTTTAGAATGTTCTCCTCTGATATAAAGTCCCTTTTTACTTCCTTTAAGAAAATGTCCAAAACTTTGAACACAAAGACATCGAAAACATATATCATTGAATCTGTTGTAAGGAACCTTTAATTTTTAATGATGACAAAATGTTATATTGTGTTGATTTGTGTCGTTTTCCAAAACTTGCACTTTGAAACCAATTTTCAAAGGTTGTTGTGTAAATGAACGGCCAAAACGCATAAAAAGTGTTACGTTTTTAGTTGAAAACGGTGTTGTGTAAACGGCCCCTTAAGCAGCTGCCTTGTTGCCTCGCTACCCTATCAGGCAATGACTTCGCTGGCAGCGTTTGCGCATGAAGGTACCTCACGAAACTGACTACGGAAAGTCTTCTGAGGAAGCATATGGTTTTAATGATTACAATAAAATAGAGAGTGCATTGGTGACAATAAGTGAATATTTAATTACTACAATAGTAATTTCTTGCTAGAAATGACATCAAAAGTGGGAAAAGTAGGTAAAAAATTACATTTACACACAGACTGAACACCAACCGCAATTTTACATTTACATTTATTCATTTAGCAGACGCTTTTATCCAAAGCGACTTACAAATGAGAACAATAGAAGCAGTTAAAACTAACAGTAGGACAACAATACGTAAGTGCTATAACCCCTCTCAGTTTAACTTAAGTGCAGTGTTTTTTTTTTTTTTTTTTTTTTTAAGCATAGAGGAGAAGAGAAAGTGTTAATACTACTGAATCAAGTGCTGCCAAAAAAGATACGTCTTCAGCAGTTTCTTGAAAGTGGCTACTGACTCAGAAGCTCTGGTTGAGTTAGGCAGATCATTCCACCAACAGGGAACAGTCATGGTAAAGGTCCGAGAAAGAGATTTTGTGCCTCTTTGAGATGGTACCACAAGACGACATTCGCTAGCAGAGCGCAGGTTTCTGGATGGCACATAAGTCTGAAGTAATGAGTTTAGGTAAGAGGGAGCAGTGCCAGTGGTTGTTCTGTAGGCAAACGTCAGTGCCTTGAATTTAATGCGAGCGGCAACTGGCAACCAGTGCAATTTTGTGAGGAGAGGAGTGACGTGTGCTCTCTTTGGCTCATTAAAGACTACTCTGGCTGCAGCATTCTGGATCAATTGTAGAGGTTTGACAGAGCAAGCTGGAAGACCAGCCAGGAGAGCATTACAATAGTCCAGTCTGGATAAAACAAGTGCTTGGACAAGGAGTTGTGTAGCATGCTCTGTAAGGAAGGGCCTGATCCTCCTAATGTTGTGCAAGGCAAATCTGCAGGACCGGGCAGTTCTAGCAATGTGGTCTGTGAATTTCAACTGATCATCAATTAAAACCCCAAGGTTCCTAGCTGACCTTGATGGAGTTATGGATGACGAGCCTACACCCATTTTCAGATGCCATGTTTGTTTTTTAAGTGTCACGGAATGGAACGCACTGGATTGTGGGTTATTAAAGGCAGCAAAGGATTCATCTATGCTGCCTTCAAAAATTGATCAGATGAAGGTATCTCAGTAGACTGGGTGTGACATTCTTCGGATTCGAATGTGCCTTGTTGCCTTCCTACCTCCGTATGCTGCCTTTCAGATGCAGCCTTTGTTTTAAAAGGTCTCTGGAACATTTCAGGAGTGGGATATTTTATTTTATTTTTTGATTTAAGCCTTATGTAACTCTTTAACTTTGACAAAAGCAAGTTAAAGCTTATTTTGTTCTTTTTATATTTTTTTGTTCTGTGTGAACATTGATTGTAGCTGGGTTAAAGACTCGATCAAAGGTTGCTGCCTGTGCATGAATTTATGAATTCAATATTTCAATAAGTTTATTAGTTTGACTTCTTTGAAGTAATTTAAAAGAAGTTGGTTTAAAATTGCTTTATTCAGGGCAGACACTGAATCTGAGGCTTTGAATTTAAAGCAATGTTTCATTCAATTTAATTCTGCAAAAGGCAGACAAGTACAGCACACAAATTACTGGTTTGAAGTTCTTTTTTCCCCCCATGTGATGTGCATTAAATGAATGGGATGAGATGGATAGTGTTTTATGGGACCATCCAAGTTACATGAAGTGGTTTTATTACAGAGGGGAGTAAAACTTCAGGTCTATAATTAAAGCTAAGGTCACAGGTTTTATGAGTTGAAGTGAACCTCAGACTGAAGACATCAATTAAATGGATCTTTAAAGACTCTCATTATGCCAAGGTCACCTAGATGGTGCTCTTGATAGATCTGACACAATGTTCCTTTTTGTGTAACCCTCATAAATGACTATTAGTTTTTTAAGGTCTACACGTTCAACAGTATTTTAAGGGCATATATATAGTCTATATATATACTGTATACATTTAGCATTTATTTGCAACCCACAGTAACAATTTTATGATATTATTTAATTCAGTTATAAAATGCTAGATTCGTTTAGTTCGTTTCTAAAGCGTATTTAGTCGTTTTCACGGATCCGTGTGAATTATCGCTTTAATCGTTTTGACTATGTTGTCATCTGTAAGCGAAACATGCAAAGGAAAAACTTTTCCATTTTCAGTACATTGTTGTCGTGTAAACCCTCAGTCAATAATGCATTACTGAAAGTCTAACTTGGTGCCAAAGCTGAAAAGTTAGCAAAGGATGTCTGAAGGTTGCCACAGAAACCAAGGTCCTTTGACTCACTCTGTTTGTGGGAAACGGTTAAGCCAACCCATACTCCAAACTTAAACCTCAGGTGATATGGAAGATGGCTAAAGGATGGGTCAAGAAGGTGAAGAAAAACATAGTCTTTTGGGTCATAGGGTCATAGAACCCTTTTCCAGGGTTCTCTTCTGTGGACAGTGTTTTGCTTACACTCAGAATAGCACAATTTATGATAGTTTTGCAAAGTTCATAGATATTCAGTCTGGAAAAAGCATGAAGAGAATAACACAAGCTGTCTGTCTGCTCTTCATGGGAATACTGAACAGCATGTTGTGGTTGATAAATGTCTTGTTGTTAAAGAAAGAGACGGGGCACAGTCAGATCAGCAGGAAGTCAAAGCGGATTACTCTTGCCGCATGCATTTACACTTGTGAAGAAGTGGAGAGTGCCTGCCTTTCAGTACTTCTAAACAAAACGTTAGGAGAATGACAGAGAAAGCAATTACTATTGTATGGAACAACCACATCACCTGTTCTTCAATTGTGCAAATTGTTTCCTTTTTTTATGCCTCTTGACATAAATATGTCTCTTGGCAGGGCTATCTATTTGACCAACCAACGAAGGGAGAGTTCAGGAAAGTGAATGAAAACTAATTTATTATGTTTTTTTAATAATGAAATGTGTACATGGATGACTAATTTATAGTGAGATCTATAACTTGCAATTGCAAAATAGATAGGGGGAAATTTAATTTCATGCCGACTTTAAATACATGAATCCATGTCTATGTAAAGATAACAAGACAAAAGTTCCTAACTATGCTTTGGTTTCCAAGTGTTATGTTTTACTTCTGCTGTGGTTGCCCATGTTAAATTGTAAGAAATACTTTAGAGGTGACAAAATTATGCATTGTGCTAGTTAAGCCTGTAATTAAACCACAAAACAAATGAAATTTATTGCATTTTGCTGACAGCACAACATAAAACATGTATATTTAGTTAAGGTAGTTAGAACAAAATCATTGTTTCTTATGTTGTTTTATGTAATGTTACCAACAAACAAACATAAAAAGCTATGATAGCGCTCATGTAAAATTGATGCCCTTATTTCCGAAACTCATTTCTCTTTCTCCATCAAGGAGCTTTTGTTGTCCAGTACAGCTCAAATAAAGAATAGAATGACATTGTACAAAGGAAGGAAAGACTTGACCATGTTCAAACATAGAGACAGCTTTTATTGAAATGGCCTATATATAACGCCCTATATTTTTGACAAAGAGCTGTAGTGAGAGACCTTGCTTCAACTGGCTTTACGTTGCTATTATGTTCCCCTTTTCATTTCTGCTCTCTCTCTCTCTCTCTCTCTCTCTCTCTCTCTCTCTCTCTGTGTGTGTAAAAAAACATACAGCAAAAATCCCTCAACAATTAATGTAAAAGATTTAGTGCACCTTTAACATTTGCATTTATGCATTTTTCAGGCAATTTTACACAAAGTGACTTACAAGAGAGGAAGCTTTAACACAAGCAGTTTATCATACAAGAGCCAAAAATATTAATAAAACATTACTGCAATACTGAATATGGTTATTGATTATGGATTTAGTGATTGCGTGTGTCTTCACTTGTGGTGAACACTACATAGACACTGTTGGTGAGTAAGTGTAGGTGGCCATGTGATAAAATATTAATTTGTTTGAGTCAGGAAGTCAGGAAGTCCAGTACGAGATTCATTGCAAATAAAAAGCATATACTGAATTATATTCAACAAAAGACTGTCCTCGTTTATAATAAAGAATAATTTCAGGAATGTCTTCGTCAAAGATTCACATATCAAATATGATTAGCGTGAAATTTCTTTGTAAAGCTTACATTTTGCAGAGCCTCTGGGCAGGTTTAGCCATCTGCAGTTCAAAACTGATCTGTGCCAATGTATATTTATGAGAAGGCATCATGATACAAAATAATCAAAACAGTTTAAGGAAAGAATTAAAGCAAAATAAAAAAAAGTAAAGTAAAGATTTGTATTGCCACCAATTGTATTGTCCAATGACAACATTTCCCATGATCAGCTCATGCAAGTCGCTCTGCATTAGTCAATAATGGGGAAAAATATTGACATGCGAATCACAGAGCAGCAAGTTGACTAATGGCTTCCTGTCTGTGCGTCCTCTCCGCATGGTGGGAAGTGTGCAAAACCACACAGGCCCATGGCTGTCTTCACTATGTTATTGCACGGCACGCAATGCAATCTAATCTGCAGCTGCAGGCCTACTAACCTGCCTGCTAAATAATAAACACCACTGGACAGCAGCCTGCAAGGCCACATATAATCCAGGTATTGCTTTCTGTGTTTATTGCTCTATCTGTTCATTATCTTCCTTCTCCTCCGGCACTTAGAAGCCTGTTAAATTGTTTTCTTCATTTTGTTTATATTTTCCATATTTTTTTCATCTTTCCAAGTATGATTTTTTTTTTTTATATATCTCCTTCAGTCTCTCACTCTTTAATATAAAGTTTGCTGGAAAACTTTAGTTATTCAGATAGATCTATAATTTTTATTAATCATGGCATAATGACACAAATTTCCTCGTATTTTTTATTCTATATTTAGAATAGAATAGAATAGAATAGAACTTATAATGTGAGAGGCGCTATCATTTTAAGATCTGAAGTCGAAATGATGCATTGTGGGAAAAAGCGATTATAAGCAGACACACACACACACACAACTTTAACATTTTGTGTTTGTAAGTGCCACGTACGGTTTGATGTCTTTTACTTTGAAATTTTTCACTTCCAGTTTGTTACTTCATTTGGTGGAGGTGCATGCATATAACCTGTTAGTTAGTTTGCGTGTGGATAGCATGGAGGAAGGGGGTGAGTAGCTGAGACGCTCACTTAACTGTTGACTGTTTTCGTTTCCTTTTCATTTCATTTCATTGCATTTATTCTTATTTTACCGTCATCGTTCAACGTGCTGCTGTTCTCTTCAATATTACAATAAACCACCTGGATTTGCAGTGGAAACGCGTCATTGCATCACCTTTTACTCCCTCTACTCAGCCTCTTAGCGGATACTGGCTGCCGCTACAGTGTTTTTAAAGTCCTATGTTAATTGTAGTACGCCATTCAGAACTGTTGTGTTGACACCGCGCTAAATATGAGTGAACTGATCATAATTAGGGATGGCCCGATACCATTTTTTTCAAACCGATACGAGTACGAGTATTTACATTTGTGTACTTGCCGATACCGAGTAGGGGAGACCAGGGACAGTTGTAACAGGGGACGGTTGTAACACCTTGAATTCCTCCAATAAGAAACAACCTAGAGTGATGACACTCACTGTGCTTATGCTCAGTTAGTTTCCCTCCATTTTTGCCAAAAAGGGAGCCACATTAGAAACTTCCTGACAGAGTTATCGACAAAAGGTTGTTTTTGAGGTAAAAAATTACTTTTCTTTCTGATGTACTTTTTTGGATGCTGTTATAAGATCAAATGTTTATGAATTCAAACAAGTATTATTAGAATCACTGTTTTGTAGCTAAAAATAGAAATGGCTAACAAGTGTCAAACAATCAGTCAAGCTAGCTCACATGAGATGAAAACATGGTTGGTGATACTGGGACGGTTGTAACGCCCCGTTACAACTGTCCCAGAATCACCAACCAAGTTTCATTTATATTTAAAAAACTAAATAAGCTATAAAAAAACCCTGCATAGTTTCCATTTAATGTGCAAATTAGAAGTAAAATATGCACTGTGCATTGCAAATTAAATGTAAAATGTCATCAAATCACATTTTAAGGTAATTATCTTTTTTTTATATAAAAATAGTCAGTGGAAACATGATTGCTTACAGCATGCCAAATAAGAAAGAAGAAGACAGACAGGGGACCTGTGCTGGAAAGGGTAATCATTAGGCTACTTAGAAATTTGAAATATACATATAACACAATAACATCCCAGTGCGCATTGGATGTCATTTTAACATAAATATGACATCAAACATTGGTCAAAATTACGTTACGAAATAGGTCAAAAATTTAAGTCATATTGATGTCAAAGTGTCAATGTCAATTTGATGTCAAGATTTAGACCTCTGCAGATATCATTTTGCTGTTATTTTGATGTCATACTTTGTTGGCATTTGATGTCAATTCTACATCTATTTGACGTCAAGATGTCATGATGTTGATGTCATTTTAATGCTATTTTGATGTCATTCAATATCAAGCTTCGATATCAATTCAACATAAATGTGACATCAAACATTGACTGTTTTTCAAACAGTGTCTGAAGCAGTGTTAAAGTTAATGAGATAATTAAGTGATTAATTGAGTGATGATTGGTCATTATTGATGAACACCTGATGTTAACAAGCAGAATCACTGAAGGAGAAAATCACAATTTTAAGTCACCATTTTGGTGATCAATGTTTGCTTTAGTTGGGCTCTTGAACCTAATGTTTTTAACTTTAGATTTTGTTTGGCTGCTGAAACTGAGTGGTGAACAGCCAGATGAACAAAGAGTAAAGGTGATCTGATGGTGTTGGTTATGTTTTGAAATCTTGACATCAAATTGACCGCCACTTTGACGTGAATATGACTTTCCTTTTTTTTACCTATTTTGTGATGTTATTTTGACATCAATGTTTGATGTCATATTGATGTTAAATTGACGTCAAGGTGCCCGCTGGGATGACTGATAAATAATATTGTCCATTTTGAGTAGGTTATATGATTAATTCATTATGTAGCCTATATTTTAGACACGTTACAACAACCGTCCCTGACACGTGTTACAACTGTCCCTGTACACTGGGACGGTTGTAACAATGGAGAGACTGTATTAAAATAAATTTTGCAACCTGTACATATTTCATAAAACCACTTAAATACATTGCTTCAGCAGTTGACAAATTGAAGTTTGTAATATAACAAATTGGTTATTCCAGTATAAATGGTTTTTGATGTATTGCTAAAAATTGCAAAAAGTGTTACAACTGTCCCTGGTCTCCCCTACCGATACTGATATTTCTACCGCAAAAGTAACTATAGGCTCCCAGAAAAGAAGACAGAAAACTATTTTAGAACACAGCTAGAAGACTGTTTATATTTTCTTCTCTGCTTGTTTTAACAAGTCTAA
Source organism: Gila orcuttii (assembly GCA_026230005.1). NCBI lineage: Eukaryota > Metazoa > Chordata > Actinopteri > Cypriniformes > Leuciscidae > Gila > Gila orcuttii. Next base: position 12,762,501 of record JAPDVR010000016.1, on the reverse strand, counting down.
AAATAAATAAAAATGAGTAAAATAATAAATGTATTAACACAAAACCCACTGTTAATTTAACATAAAATCAAGCAGGCTACTGCGTGCATTGTCTGGCATGACTGAATGCACGCAAAGTGCGCTCCCTTAAATCCTAAAAAGCTGACAATTCCTCGCGATCTCACACAACTCTGTTATTATCAATGAAGCTGACTGCACAATGAATCTTTCATAATATCCACAATTTGTTTGTTATAATTAGAGGATTTGCCAGCATACAGAATTCAGCACTGAACAAAAAAGTCCGTTTTGAGCGTCTATCTTAAATGCTTCTGATTGGCCATTGCGTTCAAGAAATCAACAAATATGTCTGTGATTGGCTACATCGCTCAACGCTGTAACCATGTTATGAATAGAAACTCTGGCCTGTAAATCGTTTCTATTTTGTTTTAGTTGTTCTTGCTGCTTTTCTGCAGCAGATGAATAAAAATCTATTAGTTTTTATGTTTTATAGATATTCATAGATATTTCTAGTTTGCGGGAGTCCCGCAAATCGTTTTACTCTCCCGTAACCCGCACACACAGAGTGATTGCATTACCGCCCGCGCGCGCGCTCGGCCATCAAATCTGTGATGCGTCTTCAGATGTGTAATTAGATTGCTGGTGTTAAACGATGTACTTTCTTTCCCTCCTCTCCACACCTTAGCTGAACATAACTTACAGTCTGCCTTGCTGTTGTCATATCTTGAAATGAGCCCAAACCGCCGACATTATACTTTCCTATGTCTCAGTTCACCTCGACAAAGCACTCGCGGCGGCCAGTTTCCTTTTGCAAAATGTATGTGGTATCGGTGGGTGGTATCGGCAAATTTTTATGAGTATGAGTACGAGTATATGAGGACAGTATCGGCCCGATCCCCGATGCCAGTATCGGTATCGGGCCATCCCTAATCATAATCATACAAAACCATGAATAATCATCAGAGAGGGTATGTTGAAAAACACAGTAGCCTACACCTGACTGAAACCATCACTGAAATAATTTCTCATGCAACCACCCAATTAGCTAATTTGAACCGAGGAACAACATCAAGAATATCTTGTAAACGTCACTTGACCTTACTTTTTCCTCAGGAAAGTCATTCAGTGGTCATAGCTTGATATTAAACTATAAAGAATTCTATTTGGAGCATTTTGCTTAAATGTAAAATATATTATATGTAATTATATTGTTTAATATATACAGGTCCTTCTAAAAAAATTAGCATATTGTGATAAAGTTAATTATTTTCCATAATGTAATGATAAAAATTAAACTTTCATATAGTTTAGATTCATTGCACACCAACTGAAATATTTCAGGTCTTTTATTGTTTTAATACTGATGATTTTGGCAAACAGCTCATGAAAACCCAAAATTCCTATCTCAAAAAATTAGCATATCATGAAAAGGTTCTCTAAACGAGCTATTAACCTAATCATCTGAATCAACTAATTAACTCTAAACACCTGCAAAAGATTCCTGAGGCTTTTAAAAACTCCCAGCCTGTTTCATTACTCAAAACCGCAATCATGGGTAAGACTGCCGACCTGACTGCTGTCCAGAAGGCCATCATTGACACCCTCAAGCAAGAGGGTAAGACACAGAAAGAAATTTCTGAACAAATAGGCTGTTCCCAGAGTGCTGTATCAAGGCACCTCAGTGGGAAGTCTGTGGGAAGGAAAAAGTGTAGCAAAAAACGCTGCACAACGAGAAGAGGTGACCAGACCCTGAGGAAGATTGTGGAGAAGGACCGATTCCAGACCTTGGGGGACCTGCGGAAGCAGTGGACTGAGTCTGGAGTAGAAACATCCAGAGCCACCGTGCACAGGCGTGTGCAGGAAATGGGCTACAGGTGCCGCATTTCCCAGGTCAAGCCACTTTTGAACCAGAAACAGCGGCAGAAGCGCCTGACCTGGGCTACAGATAAGCAGCACTGGAGTACCCACAGTCAGTGATGGTCTGGGGTGCCATGTCAGCTGCTGGTGTTGGTCCACTGTGTTTTATCAAGGGCAGGGTCAATGCAGCTAGCTATCAGGAGATTTTGGAGCACTTCATGCTTCCATCTGCAGAAAAGCTTTATGGAGATGGAGATTTCATTTTTAAGCACGACCTGGCACCTGCTCACAGTGCCAAAACCACTGGTAAATGGTTTACTGACCATGGTATTACTGTGCTCAATTGGCCTGCCAACTCTCCTGACCTGAACCCCATAGAGAATCTGTGGGATATTGTGAAGAGAAAGTTGAGAGACGCAAGACCCAACACTCTGGATGAGCTTAAAGCCGCTATCGAAGCATCCTGGGCCTCCATAACACCTCAGCAGTGCCACAGGCTGATTGCCTCCATGCCACGCCGCAATTTCTTTCTGTGTCTTACCCTCTTGCTTGAGGGTGTCAATGATGGCCTTCTGGACAGCAGTCAGGTCGGCAGTCTTACCCATGATTGCGATTTTTAGTAATGAAACAGGCTGGGAGTTTTTAAAAGCCTCAGGAATCTTTTGCAGGTGTTTAGAGTTAATTAGTTGATTCAGATGATTAGGTTAATAGCTCGTTTAGAGAACCTTTTCATGATATGCTATTTTTTTTGAGTTTTTATGAGCTGTATGCCAAAATCATCAGTATTAAAACAATAAAAGACCTGAAATATTTCAGTTGGTGTGCAATGAATCTAAAATATATGAAAGTTTAATTTTTATCATTACATTATGGAAAATAATGAACTTTATCACAATATGCTAATTTTTTGAGAAGGACCTGTATACACTATATTATACATGCATTGTTTGTACTTGCCTGTTGTTGATGACGTATTTAATGTACATGTGAATACATCTCATAATTTTAAGCCATGTATATAATTATTGTCTAATAAGAAATTATGACCTGTTCTAAATCTTAAAGTTAAACTTAATCAACTTCTCGCCGTATGAAAAAAAATAGTTCTATACCGAAACTGTTCTTTATAAATCAGGCCTGATCTTAAAAACCAACATCACTTGATTTGTCATGATGTACATGATTTAATTATCTCCTAAATCCCAACTCAGCTGTCACGTTAATATGTGACCTTTTTGATTACGCATCCACGTGCATCTGGGGACTGATGCGTTATGACTCCAAGATATGTGGCCTGAAAAGACTCTTTTCATCTTAACTCCTCATTCGTAGGCGTCAGCTGTTCATGACAATGGTGCTGGGTTTGAAAAGAATTACACTTAGAAGTTCAGACGCAATCAAACGTCAGCTCTTACTAATATGCCCTTGGAGAGCCCTGATCAGCGTTTGATTTCTGACGAATATCAAAAGCTCTGGCAGGTTTCCTCCAGGCATATACTGGCCCTTTCCTCCCTGGCCAGGAGACGATCACTCTTCATGTGAAGTGAATGGCACTCACATCCAGCTCTCTGTGTGATTCACTGAGGCAGCGCAATATGACAGGCCTTGTGAGTAAGAGAACTTAGAGGGAAAAAAGAAAAGGGTCAGGGGTGAGAAAAGAGAGCTTCTTCTGTGCTAGCGACAGGAAAAATAAGCTTTGAATGGAAACTTAATGAGCACCGCTTTCTCTTCTTTGCTTCTTTATGTGTTTCTTTTAAAAGAGCTGGACTGAGAGGAAAGGGAAGCAATGGCTATGCAACATCCCAAAGACCCTAAACTAGTCACATGTGTCGTCCACAACAGTGAAACTAGACCTAGAGGGTTATGGCCTTATTTCAAGTTCAGTATCGATTCTATCACAACCCCATGAGACTGCTGAGGGTCTTCTGTCATGCATCAGGGAGAAAAATGACCTTTTGGCAGTCAGGAAAGGAAAGAGGTGTGCAATTCTCCATGACGCTTCGGTCCCTTTGCAGGTCATGGTGCAAGTTGATCCTCAGAATCAAGTCTCACAGACCATCTTTGATGAATGCCTTCTGCTAAGACACAGTCGCCATTGTTGTGTGATACGTCTAAACTAGCCATGTTCCCTTTATTAAAGTATAATGTGCAGAATACAGTTGTACAGAGTAAATAAAACTACATGTTAGCCATTCGTAATAAGCATTTTCCTTGCAACCAAAAAAGTGCACATTCATTTAACACTGTGATTAAACACATAATCCATTCAGTAACATAAACTTTGAACATTTTAGAATCCCACTGAGTTATTTCTGTGGAGCTATCAGCACCTTATTTTTTGGTGTGAAATTGTACTCGCTTCACATTGAGGTTAAAATGGCTTTAATAGTGGAGTAGAGGTAATATTTTGTTAGTAATAGAAAAGTGAGGTGATAATCAAATTACCTCAGCAGGGGTCTACTTGTCAAAAAATATCTCTAATACCCCATTTCTGTAATACCAATCATTTTGTTAAACGAAAGCAGTGGATAAAAGACCTGTAAAGGAACAGGAGGAAAAAATGAGAACAGCAATAAAGAGATGACCTTTCAGAGAGCCGATGTAATTTGTGATCTTCAGCAATTTTGAGACTCATGTGGTGCATCTTACCATAGGGGCTTTCAAGTCTTCAGAAAGTACATTCTATTGTCTATGCGGTCCACCATCTCTTTCTTTATTGACAGGCAAAGCCACAAATGCCTTTATAGAAGGAACCATTGATTGCAAGCAATAGAGACATTGTTCCAAGAAAAGAGTCAAATATGGTGGAAGAGTGGCTTTGACATTAAACAGCAACCAAAAAAATAACAAGAGAGGAAAGTACAGAACTAGTGCTCTGAAAATAGATGCCTGAGGGACGAGGTGAACCTATCTATGTGGACAAGTGAAACTGTTCTAAACTCAGCCTATCCAAGAATGTCTAACTAATAGGATCTCGGCAAACTGCTTTGCTGAAAGCTGGAACAGCTCGTCTCCAAGGACACACAGTCATCTTTGAAATCCAACTGAATAGAGTGTGAAGAGGTAAAGACGGCCTCAGAGACTGTTAAACAGTTAAGTTCAGTCAGGACAGCTTTTATTTAAAGCTAGTACATGGTACATGGTTTCATTACTTCTTACTTAAAATGAGAGTGAGGTATTCATTCACGCATTCTTTTAAAGGGACACTATGTAGTTTTTCAACCTTCATAATATATTTCCAAGACCCTTGAGATGGTACATTGACTTACAATAGGTTGAATGACACGTCTGCCGTAGCCTGACAGTGTCTGTATCGCTTTTACTGGCACTATGAAACTTCGGGTAGGAACCCGAGCACAAAAAGAACTACAAAATTCGACTGCTTTACGGCATACGTCACTTCCCCCTTCCTCATATTCTGACGTGAGAGCCCAACTAGCGTTTGATACCCGTCTTACGTTGTTGTCATGGTCAAAGCAACAACTAAAAGAAAGAAGGCAAAGGTTTTGTCAGAGGAGACTAAAAGAAGAAAAAGGGAGAGTGACAAATTAAAAGGCCGGACAAGGATCAACGAGGGAGAGCAAGACAGTTTGAAGACGGTGAGAGTGCACGCGTGCGCGACCAGCTCTCTCTCTAACTTATCCTCGTTCTTTCAGTAACATGCACCCTGTCACAAGCGCAGCAGTCAGTCATCTATAAAGTGTTTATAAATTTATAAATAAATCAGGGAGTCAGGAAGCTGACTACCGCGCAAAATGTAAAAGCCATGTTACGGAATCTATCTGGTCCTCCATTTATCTTCATGAATCAAGTAATGCTAGTAGAGTAGCGAATTATCAATCTGGTAGCTAGTAACGTTAAACACTAACATGCTAGTTTACGATGGTTATGATAAATAATCTTTCAAGTTAACTATCCTAATGTCTAAAGGCTGATAGTCATGTTTGTTTGTTTGTTTATTTATTTTTCTGGTGAATGTGTCTTGCCTCAGGCTATAATGCAAATCGATTTTCAAAATTGCAATAATCATGTCTAACGACATCATAACGGACATTGTTACGATATAATGCGACGTACATGTAACCCTATTGATGTCATCTGGCATTTTGTAATGTTTACAATACACTCAAAATACACAAATGAAATTATACAGCAGGCCTAGGCTATTTACTTGTAATTTAGCTGCAATCATGTAAAAACATTATAAGCCATCATAGACGCTCTGCGTGAGTGGTAGGCTATTTACGACAGTAACGTTAAATACAAGTACTCTACAGCGACTCATGGGGGCGTTGTTTGACAAAAACGGAATTCCTGCATAGTGTGCCTTTAAATTGAGTTTCAGGCTGGATGTAAGAGTTAAATGTAGTAATAAAGAGATAAAAAATCTTTTTTTAAAGCTGCAGTCTGTAGCTTTTCCTCTTTGTCGCCATCTCTGTTCGAAATCTGTAATTGCAGTTTTTTGCGGAATTATAAACTTTACGTGAGTTGTACATCGCTTCTGTACTTCTGTCAGTCGGCCCGCCGGTGTGGATATTGCCATTGAGAATCACACAATCTACTTTTTGGAAGTACAGTATGACCAACATAAGAATTTGTCATCTGAACAAGTAACATCCACTTTTGTTCTGATCAACTAAGGGGTAAAAAAAGCATAACATCTTACGACATGAAAATTTTCACTTTACCGATCCGATTCAGCTCCAATGCTTGGCAACGGAGAAGGCGGGTTTGGTTTTCTTGGAGTAGAAGTGAATTGCTCCCTCTCATAGCTAGCACAAAATAATTCATATTTACCATAATAGCAAAACGAAAAAAGCCACAACAAAGGAAACTCCGTAACTGTGTGAATTAAGTGAACAAGTGCTACTGTTACACGATTGAACTATCGAAAATTCTGACCTGTCCAGCAGAAAAAAGCCGTCTCTGCGTCCGTTTTGAACCCCTTCAAATCACGGAGTTCACGCCACCTTTCAAAAGCCCTGCCGATGTTTATCCTTGTTTTCGCGTAGGCCCGGTTGCAGTCTCTTTTTACCACTCCGAAGTCCAAATTCTTTTGGGTTTTACAACGGGTGAATCTCCAGTTGCACTGGTGATTGTAGTTTGAACCTTTCTGGATCCGCCATAAGTTTAATTATTTAAAGTGCTGTGAGAAAAGGCTAAAAATGTCCACCTCCAACATCCTCACACGCAATATAGCCTACTAGCCGAAACACCTTCTTTATGTACAGATGTGACGTAATGACGCAAAGACATGCTCGAATTTCCCGCGGAAATCCACCAGAACCACTGGAATTAAAATCATTATTACAAGCTAACCGTTTTGAATCGAGCTAAGGCAAGACATTTTTGAACACTGGTTGGTTATGTTTTTTATTATTATTATTATTTTGGATAATTTTTAACCCAAAAAAGTTACGGACTGGAGCTTTAAAAAAGTATTGCATACTTTCAAAATACATGATAATTGCATATTTCACTTGCAATCCTAAAAATTAAGGTTCTTTATTGGCATCTGGTTCCATGAAGAACCATTAACATCCATGGAACCTTTCCGTTTGCACAAAAGGTTCTTTATAGTGGATAAAGGTTCTATACATTACTGAAATGTTCTCCACACTGTTCTCAAAGTGGTTCTTGTAAGAAATGTTCACTGAAAGGATCTTTGGGGAACCCAAAATGGTTGTTCCCTTTCAAAAGCTACAATCGATGCTGCGCTGCTTAGCACATTTGGGAACGTCTTTAATGGTGACCAGCTGTGAATATTGTGTGTAACACGTCAATAGAATTGACCTGGAGGTAATATAGCCTCGGTCGGTGACGTCATCGGCGCATGAGGCGCGCGGTCAAGCTTCGCCAACAGGTCAAAGGGCTCACTCCACCAGGGGGGGTTGCCTCCTCTACTGCTCTGGCAAGGGGTGCCCCGTTTCAATTTGTTTGTGATGCGGCGGGCTGGTCCTCTCCGCACACATTCATAAGACTTTATAGTTTGGATGTTCATGCCACTCCGGGCTCTCACGTCCTTGAGTCAACATCACAAGCTAATGTCTAGGGCCTTCTTGTGTTCTTGTGAGTACACTTACACAACCGTAAGGGGTCCAGACACTTTCAAGTACGGCAGCGTGGGTATTCTCGTTCCCAATGCACTAAGCAGCGCAGCATCGATTGTAGCTTTTGAAAGGGAACGATGCGGGTTACTTGACTGTAACCCTGTTCCCTGAAAAAGCGGAACGAGATGCTGCGCTACATTGCCGTGCTGAAGATGGGACTGCTCTTCAGACAAAATATCCTGACGATGCACCTGTGGCTCATCTATTTATAGCCTCGTGTCGCAGGTGCGCGCCGATAACGTCACCGACCGAGGCTATATTACCTCCGGGTCAATTCTATTGACGTGTTAGACACAATATTCACAGCTGGTCACGATTAAAGACGTTCCCAATGCGCTAAGCAGTGCAGCATCTCGTTCCGCCTTTTCAGGGAACAGGGTTACAGTCAAGTAACCCGGATCGTTCTATGGCATTTTTGTATAATTTTTAAGAGTAGGATTCAAAATTGAATACAGTATACATTAAAAATAAACAAAGATTTTAGGATTCTGAAAATATTGAATGACATGAAATAAGAAATGGAATAAAAATTTCTAGGTCACTATTTAAAAAGCACACTTGTGACATTAAAACTCCAGTAGGTAACTTTTGTAAACAAATATTTGTTAAAACTGTCATTATGTCCTGATAGTAGAATATGAGACCGATAATCTGTGAAAAAAATCAAGCTCCTCTGGCTCCTCCCAGTGGTCCTATTGCTATTTGCAGAAATAAACCGCTCCCGGTCAGAAACAACCAATCAGAGCCAGGAGGAATGTCTTAGCAGTGTCAATCACGCTCGTGTACGCGCTGATCACCCCTCTCTTACACAGCGCGAGCACGTACCGTCGTTCGTGACTCTCCTGTTCGAACGCGTTCATCCAAATGAACGGATCTTTTTTCCGAGTCATTTCGTTCATTCAACGAACGAAATGACTCGCAAAAAAGATTAGTTCATTTCGAACGAGTCTTTTTCGGAGTCATTTCGTTCATTCAACGAACGAAATGATTTGAAAAAGATTTGTTCATTTTGAAACAGGAGAGTCACGAACGTGCATCACAGAACAGAGCAAGGCGAGAATTTGTGCTTATAAAACTTAAAGTTTTTTATTTATTTTTTAAATGACCGATCGTTTCGCTAGATAAGACCCTTATTCATCGTCTGGTATCGTTTAAAGCCCTTTGAAGCTGCATTGAAACTGTCATTTGGTCATTGAACCGTTTTTGTCCCATTGAAGTACATTATATGGAGAAAAATCCTGGAATGTTTTCATCAAAAACCTTAATTTCTTTTTGACTGAAGAAAGAAAGACATGGACATCTTGGATGACATGGGGGTGAGTAAATTATCAGCAAGTTTTTTTAAAAGTGAACTAATCCTTTAACGTTAGCTATTTATAACTTAAAGAGTGCAACGTTATAAAGTTACATATATTGCAAAATACATAATGATTTGAGGACCAAGTTTGTAGTCAAAGTATGGGCAGGCCATAGTCAATGTAAAGCAAATTGTTGATGTTTCGTCCCTATTAGTGAATGTTCCATAACTGTTTATCCGCCGTCATCGGTGGTCCTGTTTACTAGCCTGCGCGGTCACGGCAGGCTGCGCTGTGGGGGAGGAGCTGTGGAGGGAGGGCTGTAGCGCAGCACAGAGCAAGGGTGTTGGACCTGTAAGTTGTGCTTGTTCAAATTTTCAGGCTAAGTCAACATTTTCTCAAAACTCCCTACTGCAACTTTAAGCATGTGATCACCATTGTATGACATTCTGAAGTTCATATTAATGTGGTAATAAATTATGTTGATAATATATTTTGTCAAGAAAAACATTGAAAATGTTTCTATTTCGCATGTTTATTTCAATGTCCAGCTTGTTTTCAAGGGTCATTCTGCCATAACTATGATTAAAAGATTAATGACACAACAATTTAGCCTGACCACACAAATTCCATAATGTCAACAAGTTAAACTGTCCAATGACAGGTTAGCTTGCGTGTGTGATACAAATAGCTATCACGAAATGATATGAGATTGCGATCTGTATAGCATGACTAGCCTAGAGCTTCAGTTAAGCTACGTGCTAGATGTCTTTCTGACATCTTAATGGCCCAATTTTCGTAGCTCTGGAGTAGATCGATGGAAGTTCTGTCAGCCCAGGCTGCTGACACAATGGGAGGTGGGAAGGTGTCACAAGATGCTCTGAAACCCCTTTGAAGGCAAGCATGGCTGGTTTTGCCTGAAAGACAGTCAGTCTCAGGAGTGGCATGTGTGACTAAAACCTGTCCAAAGTGGTGATGGCGCTCCATTGTTCAGTGAAGAGGACATCTCTTTCAGATGGTGTGTCCATTAAAGGTGGGCTCTCATTACAGTTACTGTGGTTTAGAGGTGTAAAGGGGCATTCATACTGCTAGCGACAAAGCACATGGACATGTAATGCAACAAGTTGAAGCTTTATGAGGTAACACTTTATTTTTATGGTCCCTTTTGAACATTCTGTTGACTATACGTAACTTTGCAATGTCAACTAACTCTCATTAGAGTATTAGTAGACTGTCTGCTTAATATCTGCTAACTCTTTATAGACCTTTCTCACAAGTTCCGCATTTGTGACCGGAAATACGCAATCGTCATGGAAATCTTCTTCCTCCCCGGTTAGGGAAATAGGTAAACAAATGGCGCAAGCAACGAGCAAGAGTCATTGTAGCGTACCGGACTGTTGTAGTCATAGATATCCATAATAAAGGCTAACTATGGATATCTATGGTTGTAGTTATTCACAAAAGCAGCCATATCTGTTGTTTCATTCCTTCCCTGTTGATAGTGAAGTTAGACGGAAATGGATTCAGGCTATCCGGCGGGATGAAGGACCAAACTTTACGATTAAAAAGGGGAGCACTTAACATTATTGTCGCTACACACAAGACGTTCACTTGGACAACCATAGACAGAACAAATTGATACCATAATGCTTCATTAAAAGCAGACTATAATGCTTTAGTAAGATAGTATATATCCTCTATAATATACATACATTATGTCTAAGTAGACACGCTAATGATTTGCAGAGGTGAGTAGTAACGAAGTACATTTACTTCATTAACTGTTACATTTACTTGAGTATTTTTTTGGAGAAATTGTACTTTTAAGAGTAGATTTAAATGTGTAATCAGTTTGAATGATCTGTTCAGTTTCCTGCATGCACTGAATCGAAGCGCTTTCAATTCACACTCGGCTCGGAGTCGTAACAGGAAGATTTAAGAACATCAAGAGCGTTGGATGAAGTGGCCGTGGACCTACAGTATAGTGAAAGCAAATCTGTAAATGCATCATATTTTTGCCAGCGATGAAGATCTTTATTAGTTGAACATCTTCGCATGCTGTCTGTGAATGAATGATTCCACAGGACGATACATTCGATTTGTAAAAATTTGTACCCTTAATTTATTTTTTTATTTTCTTGTTTGGCTCTGCAGTGCTTCCGAGGGTTGCTCAAGGACCAACACATACAACACGTTGCAACACGTAGTCCGTTCAGACAACACAGTGACAGTAGCGTACGTCAACCGACAAGGTGGTCTACGTTCCCACAGTATGTCGCAACTCGCCTGCCACCTCCTCCTGTGGAGTCAGAAGCATCTGAGGTTGCTTTGAGCCATTCACATCCCGGGAGAGTTGAACCGTGCAACCGACGAGCTCTCACGGTTTCAGCCACTTCCTGGGGAATGGAGACTCCATCCCCAGGCGGTTCAGCTAAGTTTTCCTCCACGAGTTGTGTAACGTCGGCAAATGTAATATTTGGCAAATTCGTTAGCGAAGATGTGTAGATTCTCTGATTCATTTTCTGTTTTTCTGATGTGTTGACGCTTGACAGGAACTCCGCTTCCACAATGATTACGTATTTCCGGTTATTATGAGAAAGGTCTATTGAGATGGTCCAAATGAAATGCATTATCAGTGACTTGAAACATTATAACGATAATAATAATAATAATAATAAAATGTTACATTTATATAGAGCTTTTTTAGGTCATCAAATTGCTTTATATATGGAAAGGGGGAATCTCCTCAACCACCACCAATGTGCAGCATTCACCTGGATGATGCGACGGCAGCCATATTGCGCCAGAAAACCCACCACACACCAGCTTATTGGTGGAGAGGAGATGAAGCCAATCAGTATATGGGGGTGATTAGGAGGCCATGATGGGCAGAGTCCAATTGACACATTTTTGGCAAGGATGTTGGGATTACGCCCTATAGATCTAATTAAAAGATTTCTGGCACTGTAAGGGTTCAATTTAAAGACAAAATAGTTGCAAGCTTAAGTGAATGAATCTGTGTTTATAATGCACCCAGAGAGTGCGGTGTATTTTAGTTTGGACTGTAAACTCATTCAATGCCCTAGCCAGCATCTCCCCCAGTGTGGTGAAGTTCCTGAACTGTGCTGGATTAGAGCATCATATAAAAGTATGGTTCTCCAATTCACAAGGAGATAAACTCAGGGAGCTAATCCAAATTGACTCGCAGCTGTTCAGATTCTATCGCGACTGTTGATTGGACTTCTGATGACATGCCAGCTTTACACTGATGGAAATTGAGCTTGGCTGACTCAGATCCAAACCCAAATTCCAAAGAATCTTTCCTTCACTATCTTCTCCCAGAGAAAACGGAGACTTGTCGTGGTCGGGTGATCCAAGAGGAGACTTTTTTTTTAAGAAATTTATATTTTTATTCTGCAAGGATGCATTAAATTGATCCAAAACGACAGTAAAGATATTTATAATTTTACACAAGATTTCTATTTCAAATAAATGCTGTTCTTTTGAAATTTCACAGATTTCACCAAAATATTTAGCACAACCTCAAAAAATGTTTCTTTAGCACCAAATCTGGATCTGCATATTAGAATGATTTCTGAAGGATCATGTTACACTAAAGACGAGTAAAGATACTGAACATTCAGCTTTCCCATCATAGTAGCCTATATAGTATATAAAATATATTAAAATAGAAAACATTATATATATATATATATATATATATATATATATATATATATATATATATATATTAAAATAGAAAACATTATATATATATATATATATATATAGATAGATAGATATATAGATATATAAAGATACTGAACATTCAGCTTTCCCATCATAGTATATAGTATATAAAATATACTAAAATAGAAAACATTATATATATATATATATATATATATATATATATATATATATATATATATATTAAAATAGAAACAAACACACACATAAAATATATTCAAATAGAAAAAATATTTATATATATTTATACACATACATATACACCGTATATATACTGAAAAAGCAGAATAAAGGTAATGCAGAATTCACATTTTGCTACCAGCCAGTTCGTATGTTTATGTGTGCCCTTTCTGATACTGTCAAGCGCCAATAAGGGGAAAAAAATGAAAAAATTAAAACTGACATAATTAGTAATGTAAGGACATTCCTCTCTTTACAGCTTGGGGCGACAACTGACTCGCTGTTTTACTCCAACACTCAGTGACACTTTTTCATCCTGTTCTTCTCTTTGTAGTCCTCCCAGAGACTGAGTTAATTGCTGTTGCGTATTGCTCCGTTCCTCTCTAGCACTGACAATTAGTTCTTTTTGTAATCTTTGTTGAAATTCTCTGTCTCTTGCAGCCACTTTGAATGCTGCAATATGACTCATTACACACATATGTGATAAAATGGCATGGATTAGTCTGTGGTCTTAATTGAGGAAACTATTAGATGTTCTTGTTTGACAAATATTCAATTTGTCTAGTAGTCAAATAGCTTTTTTCTCAATTTTATTTATTGTCTTTTTGCTTTAATCAGACAGGAAAGTGGAAGGAGATAGAGAGGGAGGAAGTGGGATTCAAACCCAGCTCCCCATGAGAACAACAGCTAACCACAACCTCGCTGATCACACAATTAGTTTATTTTCTCTTCATTAGATATGCTAGATTGCGAAGGTCAGCAGTGTCTTGAACTTGTGGAAGTAATTCCTAGAGCAGCCGTTACATTACAGGACCTTCTTGTCAGAGCCAAGTCTTGTTCCCTTTCGTTCAGTTACTGCGAGTTATGTCATTGAATGACGAAATGGGGGTTTTGCTTATAAGCCTATCATCTTCGAATTCTAAAAAACGAGCCAATGGCAAGGAAATGCCATTGGTCTGCGGAATTTGCATAGCGCAACTCCGCCCCACCGCATGGGTATAAAATTAGGGATGCTGGCAATCTCGCATTATGTTTTTGCTTCGGAGCCAAGAGCTTCTCTTCACTCCTCTGCAAGCCTGTATCTGAGATCTTCGATACTACGAGACGAGATCATATTGTTTGCTGCTGGTCTGTGCAGTGATCTGCCAACAGTGTGTGTGCTTCTCCCTGGGAGCTTCATCACTCTGCTGAGCTTTTTCCTCTCACAAAAAGAGCTTGCGCGTGGCACGTTTTTTTAAAGATGTCTTGCCCGTGCACTTCTGGGTGGGGTCGTTTTGTTTTGCCAACTGATGGGCACATTCACTGCCTTGCGTGTTTGGGCTTAGATCACGCTAAGGCAGCGTTTGTGGATGACTCATGTTCCTCAACTCCCCCATTTGGCCTGTTCAGCAGCGCGATCAAGGACTTTGCCGAACAGTTCTCGGCCGCCCAGAAGCAGACTGAGGCTATTAAACATTTCTGCCCCAGCGGCCAGTATCTGCCTCCACCGGGCCGCCGGTTCAGACGCCTCAGTCCGCTTGCAGACGCCTCAGTCCGCTTGCAGACGCCTCAGTCCGCTTGCAGACGCCTCAGTCCGCTTGCCGCCAAGGGCGCCCTCCTGTGGCTCCCGCCTGGCCCCAGCAGCCGCCTTCACCCGGGCCGCGCCGTGGAGGTTGACGCATGAAGGCGCCCCAACACGTACCAGCCCCGCAGCCTGCCAAACGCCAGGCAAAGCGGCGCTCGTGATACGGGCAGCTCAGAGATGGGTTGCAGTTCTTTCCAGGAGGTGGTTGCACGGCCGGGGGAGAATCTTTTCTGAAAGAACTGACAACCCTATCTCTGAGCCCCCAGAAGCCGTGGATGGTAGTGTGCGACGCTCCGCCTCGCCACTCTCGTCCCCCTCTGTTGCCAAAACCCTAGCAGAGCAGTCCCCCGTGGAACGCTGGTCCTTCCCTGACCTCCTCTGTCGGCATATGACCGTGCCCCCAAACCGGGATGCTCCGCCTCCCACGTCTGGGCCAGTCATTCCGCCTCGCTGCCCCATCGAGGGTATGTCTGTGGTTCACATGACCCCGCTGGTTCAGTTTTTGGGAGTTTAGCTAGAGCTTCCCAATCTCTCCCGCTGGCTTGTGAGAACCATCAGGCTCAGCTATGTGATTCGGTTCGCACGGTCTCCTCCCTGCTTCCGGGTAGTCCGCTACACCATGGTCAGTGGCAATGCCCCTGTCATGCATGCAGAGGTCGCCACCCTACTGGTGAAGGGTGCGATCGAGACTGTCCCTTCAGCCAAAATGAAGTGTCCAGCTTCTTTACTGTACCCAAGAAGAGCAGTGGGTTATGGCCAATCCTGGACCTTCGCATCATGAACTGAACCCATCTCAGGTTTCTATTCAAGATGTTGACAGCCAAACGCATTTTCGAATGCGTTCGTCTATTGGATTGGTTTGCAGCGATCGACCTGAAGGACGCCTACTTTCATGTCTCCATTCTTCCTCGACACAGACCGTTTCTACATATCAGTACGCGGTTCACCCATTCGGGTTAGCCCTGTCCCCTCGCATCTTAACAAAAGTCGCTGAGGCAGCCCTTGTGCCACTCCAGCAACACGGGGTTCACATCCTGAACTATCTCGACAACTGGCTGATTCTAGCTCACTCTCGAGACGAGGTTTGCGAACACAGGGACCTGGTGCTCCGGCGCCTCGTCTGTCTGGGCCTTCGGGTCAACTGGGAAAAAATCAAACTCTCCCCCATGCAGAGGATCTCTTTTCTTTAGGTATGGAAATTGACTCGGTCACCATGTGTGCGCAGCTTATGAGCAAGTGTGCGCAGTCACTGCTGACTTGCCTGAGACAATTCAAGGGCAAGAGTGTGGTTCCACTGAAGTTATTTCAGAGGCTCCTGGGGCATATGGCATCCTCAGCGGCAGCTACGCAGCTCGGTCTGCTTCATATGAGACCGCTTCAGCACTGGTGTCACGATCGAGTCCCAAGGTGGGCATGGCAACCAGGCACGCTTCGAGTACCAGTTACTCCTGCCCGCCATCAGACCTTCACCCCATGGACGAACCGGAGTGCCCTTAGAACGAGTTTCCAGGCATGTTGTTGTGTCAACAGATGCATCCAATACGGGCTGTGGTGCCATGTGCAATGGACATGCTGCCGCAGGCTCCTGGGCAGGACCCCAGCGCCTTTGGCAGTATGTTTGGCTCTGCAGTGCTTCCGAGGGTTGCTCAAGGACCAACACATACAACACGTTGCAACACGTAGTCCGTTCAGACAACACAGTGACAGTAGCGTACGTCAACCGACAAGGTGGTCTACGTTCCCACAGTATGTCGCAACTCGCCTGCCACCTCCTCCTGTGGAGTCAGAAGCATCTGAGGTTGCTTTGAGCCATTCACATCCCGGGAGAGTTGAACCGTGCAACCGACGAGCTCTCACGGTTTCAGCCACTTCCTGGGGAATGGAGACTCCATCCCCAGGCGGTTCAGCTGATTTGGGAACAGTTCGGCGACGCACAGGTAGATCTGTTTGCCTCCCACGACTCATTGCAGCCTGTTTTATTCGCGGACCCGAAGGCACGCTTGGCATGGATGCACTGGCGCACAGCTGGCCGCGGGGACTCCGCAAGTATGCGCTTCCCCCAGTGAGGAGTATGGGGTCTCTGTGGAACAAAAGTGGGTGTTTCTAAATTTGTGGGAGTTTTCAAAGTGGTGGGTGTTTATAAATCATGCAATGAAAATGATGCCTTTCACCTGACCCCGCCCCTAAACCTACCCTCACTGTGACATGGGCAAATCAGGTAACGCGGTTGAAAACGCCCCTCTGTCGCCCACTGATCTGGTAACTCCTATTACTGTCCTGCAAAGACCTATATTTGCCAGTGAGCCTTCTTGCACAAGTCCTGTGCAAGATAAGGGAGGACGAGGAGCAGGTCCTTTTGGTTGTGCCTCATTGGCCCACCCGGACTTGGTTCTCCGAACTGGTGCTCCTCGCGACAGCCCTTCCCTGGCCAATTCCTCTGAGGAAGGACCTCCTTTCTCAGAGACGGGGCACCCTCTGGCACCCACGTCCCGATCTATGGAACCTGCATGTATGGCTTCTGGATGGGACGCGGCAGGTTTGAGTACCCTACCACCTCCGGTGTTTGCTACCATCACTTCAGCTAGAGCTTTGTCCATGAGACACGCCTATGCTCTGAAGTGGAATCTCTTCGTCACCTGGTGCTCTTCTCGCTGAGAAGACCCCAGAAAATGCCTGATCAGTGTCGTGCTTTCCTCCTGCAAGATGGGTTGGAGTGAAGGCTGTCTCCCTCCACCCTCAAAGTGTATGTTTCCGCTATCGCCACACATCATGATGCAGTTGAAGGTAAGACTTTGGGGAAGCATGACCTGGTCATCAAGTTCCTTAGAGGAGCGAGGGGACAAAATCCTCCTCGCTCTCCTCTTGTACCTCTTGGGACCTCACAGTGGTGAGAGCTCCCTTTAAGCCATTGCGGTCAGTGGAGCTTAAAGGGTCACTCCACCGATTTTGACATGAATGTGTATTGAAAGTGGGTAATATGTGTAGTAGAATAGTAGCAGAAATTTTTAATTTTGTTCCTTCCTGTCCAATAAAATGCCGAAAATGACTTTTTAGTGCTTGTGGATTATAGACAACAATCCCCATAGTGCATTGCAATGCTCAGCTCCACAGGCCACTCCCACTACTCCGCCCATCGACGTAGACTACAGTTGAGCTCCACTGCGCTTGCGCTACTGCCTGGAAACTACTTTACACAATTGGTACTGACAAGTTATTTTTCGACCCAATTATTGATTTACTCCTTGTTTTTTGTGTTGAAATGGTGTGCACTTGCATAGTTCCGACATGTTCATCCAGTACAAGGAAAATACACGGAGTAAGTTTTCACAGATTACCCAAAGATTTGGACTTGTGCAAAAAGTGGCTAAGGGCTATCAATAACCCGAAATTCGGAGAGGACACAGCCATTGAAGCACTAAAAAATCTTATGGTGTGCAGTCTACATTTCAAGCCAGAGGATTTCGAAGCGAACCCCTTAGGTTTGAAAAGACCCGCGCTTTTGAAAAACGCAATTCCGTCTAGATTTACCTTGCCAGATGATGACGACGCACAGCCAGGAACCTCTGGAACTAGTGCGAAACGCATTTGCCTGGAGGTAAGGTTCTTTCTGACTAAACTCTATTAACGTTATTGGCAACTGAGGACACACACTGACATAGTCGTCTGCTGTAAAGCAACACCTCTCCTATGAATTGTCTGTTTACAAAAAAAAAGAAGCTTGTATGTTTTGATTGCTTGTTGTTCTAATGTGTCTGCCTCGATAACCAACGCATAGTAAAGTTAGTACTATGTAACGTAACAATGTTACTATAGACAGTTAGCTATAAGTTATATAACTTTGCTATTAGCAATCTAAATCCACCATGTTCTAATGTGTTTGTTTGACGTTATTCAAACAATTTTAAACGTTATGGAACTTTACTTCTGACATTTCAGACTAAAGCGACGTCGCCGTCTGCTGCAGTGTTGTTGTCCTCATCATCAGAAGAGGAAGAATCTCAGTTAGTGAAAGAACCTATGTTATCAACACCAGTCAAAATTCCTCCCTCTGTTCAAGCAGTGTTTGTAAGTATTCTACAATATATTATATCTATCATTAATCATGACAGCAGTGTAGGCTAAACGCAGTTCACCCACCATTGAAATTTTATTAATACTTTATCCACCTCTTGATTTTATAGAGTTTATCTACCACTCGATACGTTCAATGCATTTTCTAATAGTGTATGCAGTCTTGAAACAATCTAGTAAGCATATCACTAATAAACAGTAATATTCACCATTCTCATATATTTTCTCAATGTCTATTATGTATTTAAAAATAATAAGAAACCGTAACACATTTCCTTATTTTCATTCATCCTACCCACCTCTTATTTCACCTATCTCTATCTATCTCTAGCAATGTCTAGTACATTTAAAACTACTGTCTGATTTAATTTAGCGAAATATTGTTTTAAGAGAAAGTGTCGTTTGTTTTACAGTCACCATGTCCAAGTACACCTGGCCTTGATACCACTGCCAGCACAATTGAAGTTGGTGAAACAGATGAAAGCTATCAGCATGAGTCTACCCTCACCACATCGTCGTCAACATCAGAAGATGAATATGAAGACTGGACTTGCAAGAAAATAATTGTCAATGAGTCCAGTCTAATGTCACTATTCAAGTTTTGCCAGATGTGTGGAAGACCAATTTCTTCCAAGACTATCTATGCTAATGGGGCACAGAGGAGTGTTAAATGGATGTGTCTTGGAGGCCATTCTGGTACTTGGAAATCTTCCCCAGATGTAAGGGGAATACCAGAGGTAAATTTACTTTCAGCTGCAGCGGTTCTGTTTAGAGGCGGCACATACACCGAACTCTCCGACTGGTGTGAAACAATTGGTGTACAAATGATTGGAGCATCAACCTTTTACAACATCCAGAAGGCGTATTTGCATCCTGCTATTGAACATGTGTACACGGAGCAAAGAAATGCCCTCTTAGCTAGAGTATATCTGGAACAGATGGATGGGAAGAGGCCACACTTGTCAGGTGATGGCAGATGTGACTCACCAGGCTTCAACGCGAAATACTGCCACTATACTTTCATGATAGACAGTACAAAGGAAATACTCCACACCGAACTGGTTCAGGTGAGAAACATATGAATGAATGTATAATAATTATAATTGCTCATGCTATCTTGAACATTGTGACAATTTTTTTTGCATAATTACTTTTGCTATGTTAAAATATTTTTAAACTTATCAAATTTAAACTTGTAGTGTACAGAGGCCAGCAGCTCTGGCGCTATGGAGCCACTAGGGTTTCGAAGGGGAATGAACGATCTCCTGGATATGGGCATTGACGTGGAAGTGATGGCAACGGATCGCTCCACGTCAATACAGAAGATAATGAGGGAAGAATTCCCTAATGTACAGCATGAATTCGATATCTGGCACACAGCGAAAGGTATGTATTTTTGCCATCGTTGTAAACACACACATGCTGCTATCCACATTCAGGACCTACAGCCAGTGAGACATACCTGGCCCCATTGACAACTCATGGTGTAATTTTGCCCCCCTGTACAGATCTGTGCAGCCTTGCTAAACTCAGAATTGTAGAGCTGTGAAAGCAGCAGAGAAAACATGTCTACACTGGCTGAGTACAACAATGCATGAAAGAACTAGGAGGGGGTTGAAAATTTGGAAACAGAAGATGTTACACACATTGTTCTCCATACTATCTATATGTATATTTGTCTATCTACTTGTTCAATTGATCACCCAACCTGCAGATATTCCAAAAATCCCATTGACAAGTCACAATTTATGCAAAAGATCAACCATGTGGCAAAATTATGCAATAGATAAATAAAACTAAATTTATGAAAGCCTCAGACAGGGTGGATGGTGAAAATATGTAAATTTTTGTTGTTTGACCAACATAATGATGCATTTTTTTACCACAGGTTTCCGGAAGAAGTTGCTAATGAAGGGGAAGAAAAAGGGGAACGAAATCCTACATTCCTGGAACAGGTCAGTCTTGGTTTGCAATATTTTACATTTGTATTTTTGTACTGAGGATGGTCAGAATGGTACTAAAAAATTTTTGCACGCACTTTGGGTAGCACTTTACACTTTTATTCACTTAAAACTTGTTGCATCGGCTAAATGGTGTGCCAGTTTCGCTCCATTGATTGTGGTCACGAAAGTCAATTCTCTATGGTGTCTTTGCATGTATTTCATAATTTCATACACAGATAATTTCATTTCCTATGAGCCATGCATCTTCCTCAAGTTCAATTGTTTTACAAGGTGGAAAATGACAAATTTTTATATCTTTCACAGGTCTATCGTAAACCACATGTGGTTTTCCTGTGCCACCAGTAAGGGTGACATAGAGGTAAGTAATCAAAAGCTGACAAACATTTTCTATCTGATTTTTTTTTTATTAATAGTATTATTGAGCATCTTTTCTTTCCCAAAGGCACTTCAAAACAGGTGGAAGATAATTCCACACCATGTGGTCAATGAACACCGATGGACTGACACGGATGGAAAGCGGCATAACTGTGACCATGCTCCTCTAACAGTCGAGGAGGAGAAGAAGAGGATGTGGCTGAAGAAGGACTCGGTGGCATATCAGGACCTGGTGTCATTAGTACTGGATAAAAAGCTTTTGAAAGATCTTCAGAAGATGGCCCTCTTCAAACATACTGGTAAGAACTGACACCCTTTTTATCCACAAGTTTTCAATATATCCTATTGAACATCTTTTAATTAGTACTATATATTCTCTTTTTCACACAGGGGCACTGGAGATCTTTCACAGTGCTCTCCTAAAGTACCTTCCTAAACGACAAGCCTTCTCCTATGAGGGAATGAGGGAGAGGGCTTACCTCGCCATCATGGAACATAATGAGAACATTGTGGCACGAGAACAAGCAACCACACCAACAGGTGTGTTTTCATGTACTATAAATACTACATTTACCTAAATTAGTATGTTCATACTAGCTCAAAATGTATACTTTGCTAAAAAGTTAATTATATTCCTGTGTAATTACTACAATCCTTGTCATTTATAGGAGAACCACGCGTCAAACAGGTCTTCAGCAAAAAGTCAAAACAGTGGATAGTCAGGAAAATCTATAAGGCACACACCACCAAGTTCATCCACACACTAATTGAGAAGGTCATAGAAGACAGACGCAACCCAAACATCACATTCAAGGACCCTAACACCTCACTCACCCAACCACAACCTCCTTTGCCACCTAACATTGCTCCTGTACCAAAGCCGCCAAAGGAAGCTGCAACATCATCATTCAAGAGCCGCTTTTGAGACGTCAGCGGTTCAATAAAACATTCCTCATAAATATTTTTTTAAAATACCATGTCTTAGGTGTCTTTATGTCTTATATGTTCTTTTGACCTTATACTTATACTTGCCTTACCAGTTTGCACTGCCAACGATCACCTTACTGTACATACTCAATCACGAGTTCAATAATTATATTTTTGTATAGGGTGTATAAAGTTGTTTGCTTGTTTTGATGTTCATGACACAATTCTTTTTTTGTGAATAAAAAAAAGATATATTTCACTCCTGCTCTCCTTTCTGTCTTCAACATAGAGTTGTAAGGAGGTAACTGATTTGCAACTAAATTATAATGCAATGTTTACTTGTAAAACGTTATAATTAATAGAAATTATGGGTATGATCACCATTATGTTATCTTTGTCATCTAAGTCAACAGTAGCTAGGTAGTTCTAGTTTTGAAAAGTTGGTCATTTAAAAATACTAATACTAATGAAGAAGTACAACAACGTAAATTTTAAACATTTTTATTGAATTAGTATATACAATAAATACAACAATTGAAAGTATATATACAAAAAAAGAAACTACAGCTCCTCCTGAGCGTCGTCCGCTTCTTGGTGCCCGCAGTACTGGCCGTCTGGAGCTGGATATTTCTGACGGATAGCCTGCACAACACAAGCTGGTAACACGACACGACGCCCTCTGCCCAATCTCTCTCCTTGCAGGACCCACTCAAGAAAGTGCCGGTAGGCTGTTAGGCGAAATTGTCTGGACAAAACATTGAGCACAAATTGAGTGATGGTCTTTGAACCTAGCGTGCCACAGTAGCTAGCATAACTGCAAGATATTTGTGTAATAAACCTGCAACGTTAGTGTGTTAACAAAATGAAAATAAACTTACTTTACAGATAGACGACCATTGGACCCTGTAGGCTTTGGCTGGCGTTTCCAGTTGACCTTAGGGATTCGAAAGTAGGTCTCCAGGACGCCGCTATCGATATGTGGTGCGAAACTCGGGTGATCAACCACACACACGTCCGTGTCATCCTCCGAATATATAATTTCATACAGGAGAAATTCGCACCGCTGGAATTCGCGGCAGCAGACTGACTCTTCTTCTGTGTCCATTGGCGCACAGTGAGAGCACAGGCACCACCAATCTGTCCCAGCTTGAGGCATTGCGGGCTCCTCGTCCGCTGCAGGCAGATCGGCTGTGGTGGAAGCAGGTTCAGCCGCCTCCTGTTCCTCCATAGCCCTCAGCTGCTCGTCGCTGTACTCAGGCTCATAAAGGTAGCCACGAACATCTGTTTCTGCCATATTAAAATCCCAATCCTCCATAATGTATCCGTCTTCGTTTTCAGAACCTTCGGCGTCCATTTTTTCAAAAAGTTTCGCCACTGGCACTGATCTGTGATAGGTCTGTTAGCGCATTAGGTCCATCCCCCAATGGGCGGGTTGGAAAGGGTGGGAACTAGTGCTTGTAGTCTTTACAGAAATACCCCATTCTTACACTTCCTCCTACAATGACGCAAATTGACGATTTTTGCGTCATTGTAGGCGGAAGTGAAAAAGGTAAATAGTGGATTTCTCTCGTCTCAGGGGACGATGAAAGATTTTTTCAGGACCATTCAATAGTATTACTGGGTTTCTAACAATGGAAAGCTTAATGCAAATGGGTGGAGTGTCCCTTTAAGTTCCTGTCCATGAAGACAGCGCTCCTGACCGCTTTGGCCTCCATCAAGAGGGTTGGGGACGTGATCACGTGATCCTGAGACCCAGGCCTGGATACGTGCCCAAGGTTCCCACCACTCCGTTCAGAGATCAGGTGGTGAACTTGCAAGCGCTGCCCTCGGAGAAGTCAGACCCAGCCTTGGCACTGATCTGTCCAGTACGCGCCCTCTGTGCTTACGTAGACAGAACAGTATTTCAGGACCTCAGACCAGCTCTTTTTCTGTTATGGTGGGAAGCTGAAGGGAAAGACTCTCTCCAAGCAAAGGTTGTCTCACTGGATACTGGATGCCATTGTCTTGGCTTGCCAGATGCAGGGTCGACCATGCCCCCTTGGTCCTCTTGGGCTTTAGTGCATGGCGCCTCTCTGACAGACATCTGCAGAGGTGCAGGCTGGGCGACACCCAAAACATTCCCGAGATTCTACAATCTCCGAGTGGAGCCAGTGTCCGTTTGGTCAGCCCTTGTGATTGGCTAGGTGTTCCATGTGCATGGTTCCCCCGTTGGGTGACCCCCACATGTGTATTTCCACGGTAAGTCTCCATGAAGCTTGTGTTTTTCCCTCTCTCTTGAGGTTGAAACATTCCACCCTGCGGGCTGGATAGTCATCCATATGCATTCCGTACGCGGGTCATATGTGTATTTTAAGTCCTCACTACAGGTAGATATTGTGTTACATGTTCCTCCTGGGATATGTTACCCAGTGTACCTTGGTATTCTTGCGTTAAGCCTAGGCCTTCGTCCGTGCTAGTCTCAAATTTGCTAGTCCCCATTTTGTCATTCACTGACGTAACGTCTCCGTTCCCTCCTCAGGGAATGAGGGTTACATACGTAACCGAGATGTTCTCTGTTGTAATTCTAGGGTTTTATGCTTCTATGCTTTCAAATGTACGCCAAATTATAGGTAGTACAAGGAACATGCTGTTCAGTTTTTCTTTAACCCTTCCTATAAAACGGTGTTAAGTCCTCAGATATCTTAGGTGATTGCCCAAGACCTGTGGGGAGGGAATCCGATTAGATGCCTGATCGCATGCTCGAAACCTGATCCAATCGCAGCAGGATGTCGATTATAATTGTTTTGAATTCCAGGTTGCACAGCTCTCTAAAGAGAACTCAGGCTGGATTACTGCCTCATCCTCAAAGTCAAAAAGCAAAAGCTCAGAGAGCCGACAGAGCGCTTGATTAGGAGAGCTAAGGAGCCCGAGGGAGGCCTTCTTCTCCCGCTGACCCCTTGGATGTGCCATTGCTGATTAATCTACAAAACGTTTGACAGGCCGCCCTTCTTTCATCGGACAAATGCTGTGAGCTCTATCCTGTGCCGTGCCCCCCCCACCTACCCCTAGATCTCCAGTGAATGTTTCAGTCATGCTAATGTGAACTATGCCAGGACGGAGAACGTGCGTAGGGTTCTTTTAAAGTGGTTGTGCTGCAAACTGTGAGGTCCGATGTGCTTTACTTGTGTTATGAATCAGCTACTGTTACACGTATGAGCATTAAATGTCTTCATGCAGTTCCATACAGCACTTTTTTTCAAATGTAATATCTGTGAAATAAAACAAACAACGCTTGATTCGATTCTTATACATTTTACATACATAATAACGCTTTTGATTTTGAATAGCCTATTGTTAAATAGCTTTTACACAACCGTTCACTAAACATTAAGTTAATATTGAGTAACTTTCATTTTAGACCAATTATTGGCTGGTAGCTTGACAATTTTTGCTCTGGCAATGAAAATATTTCCAAACTGTTGTTTGCGCGTCTCTGAGAAACATACAGTAGTGCCGTTTCTGAATGAATTATTAATTTAGTGTTTCATATAAAGCAAGTTCGTTCCTGAATTGATCAGTTTTTTTTTAACAAATCAGTTAAGTCTGTGATTCAAATGACTCTCTAATAAATATTTTCAACTTATTTTGTTTCTGAATGAATCGGTTGAATTAATTCTTCAATGACTCATGGATAAAGAGTGTCACTTGTTTCATTCTTAAACTGATCAGACTTTTTTAACAAATCGGTTTTGGTTATGTGATTGAAATTACTCATTCCTAAAGAGAGACAACTTGTTTAATTCCTGAATAAATCAGGGTTTTGGAACAATTCTTGAAGGAATGATTCAGTGACTCACTCATACAGAGAGTCACTACTTTTATTCCTGAATGAATCAGTGTTTTTGAATGAATCATTTAAATGACACACTCATAAAGACAATTATTGTTACTTTCATATGTAACCTGCAGAAAGAGCCAAGAGTCTGTCTAAAAGAAACGCAAATAAGCAGTGATACAGAAAATAATGGCCACATGGGTTACCTAATTCGAGGACCAGAACTAACAGAAGCATGTGATCAAAGACAGGCATGCTTATCACCCTGTTGGAAAATAGCTGGTCATTAATTGGTCAACCAGCCACCATGAAACTTAAACCTAGTTAAGTTTTCAGCTTAAACCTAGCCTGCACCAGCTAATGAATTCTTACACCGAATAGAAAACAGGAACCATGTTCTAAAACACAGCAACCATCTTAAACTGAATTTTTCAGTTGGGTAGTTCACCTTTAACAGCCTATTAGAATTGACAGTTGCCCTTGATTAGTTTTATAGTTGCCCTATAAAGTGTGCCTTAAGATTTGATTTTTGCAGACCATCTCTGAGCAAGTACAATAACTCTTTTGCCGCAGAGAAAATACAAAACGCAAGGAGATAATCAAGACGACAGTCCTGAACCCTCAGGTATTACTTCCCCTTGTCGCAGAGAGATTAAACCATATAGCATTACGACCTTATCTGAAGCTGCTGTTTCAAATTAAAGAGCAAAGCCATTAAGTTACCTTATCACTGAACGGTTCATAGAGATCAGTGCAGCCTTGTGCATTGAAAGAACATGTATATCAGTATTCATTTGAATGCTTTATAAAGCGTATGGAGTTGTGACAAGTTCAAATGCACTGGGGTGAAATAAATGTGCTGGCAAGTTGAGTCTACTACATGTCTGTTAGAACACAGATAAGAAACAACTTCTCGTTTAAGAGGAAGGTGTTCTCTGCTGTGGTGGAAAAAAAAATGTTAAGGTCTGTTCAACTAGTGTAGGAGGAATTAAAAAAAGGAAAGGTTTAAAAAAAATACAGGCACATTTACATACCAGATTCCAATGTTTTTCTTTTTGTTAAATGAAGGTCACATTAAAGTCTTGGAAACGGTTTGCAATGGCTTCATAATTTATTTTTGTTTTCAACCTGAAAATATTAATACAGTTTTATAAATTTGATCATTCAAACTATGAGTCAGTTAAGTACACTACTCAATATTTAAATAATTTGTTTTTACACAAATGATCACGGTGTTTCAGCATAGTTTGAAGGTGTTTTAAAGGCATTTAATTAAAAAGCATAAAGTGGGTCATGTGACCCGGAGCAGGATTGAGACTTCGCTCCTTGCTAAACCACGGATTATAATCCCCTTTTTCCCAAAACAATCAGTTATCATCAGAATGGTTTTCTGAAGTGACACTCTACTGAGCATGCCCTTATTCAACTTGTGAACTATATTTCTTCAGCTCTTGATAATAAAAAATTTGCTCTTGGAGTCTTCCTGGACTTGAGTAAGGCATTTGATACGGTCAGTCACAATATTTTGATTGCCAAACTTAGTAGATACGAGTGGAGGATGTTGCTTTGAGATGGTTTAGAAGGTACTTAGCTAATAGAGAGCAATATGTTTACCTGGAAGGTTATGCCTCAATGAAGTCACAAATTATGATTGGGGTCCCTCAAGGATCAATTTTGGGGCCTCTTTTATTTTTAATTTATATCAATGATATGGCTACGACTTGTACCAAACTCCTCCCAGTACTATTCGCAGATGATACAAATCTCGTAGCTTCTCACCAACACTTCAATATTTTAATAAAAACGGTCAATGAAGAACTATCATATATTGTGGAATGGTTTCAATGGAATAAACTTACGCTTAATATAAAAAAATGCAACTTTATGATTTTTTGTAATACTAACAAACATTACCCTATAGAATTATCTAAGATCTTTATTAATAATACTCAAATCGAATTGGTTCAACATACTAGATTTTTGGGAGTCATTATAGATAGTGGTCTTAAATGGTTTAATCATATCGACTTCGTATCTAAGAGGTCAGCTAAAATGTTGGGTATATTGAGGAGGGTTTGTCCTTTAGTTCATTCTTCAGCATTTTTAACCTTATATTATAGTTTTTTGTTTCCATTCATTAATTATTGCAATATTGTCTGGGGAGCTACCTATTCTACCTACCTGAAGAAATTAATAGTCATACAGAAGAAATATCTCAGATTTATTTCTCATTCTAATAGAATGCACCCTCGGCACCTCTTTATAATAAATTTAAAGTTCTCCCTATTGATAAGGTAAATATTTATCAAACATGTTTACTTATGCATAAGTTTATATATATATAGGAAACAAGATCTACCAGACTCTTTTCAGAGTTTGTTCATCCCTATTTCACATGTACACTCATTTCAAACTAGACATAGCAATAATAATTTAGTTTTACCATACACACGAACTACAAGACATCAATTTAATATTTCTTTTAGAGGTGCTAAGCTCTGGAATGATTTAAGTCCATCGTTGCGATCAATGTCCTCTTATTCAGCTTTTAAAAAGCATTTGAAGAGACTATTATTGCTAGCCTGACGCCTTTATGTAGTTTTTTTCTAGATATTGTTTGCTTGTATTGAATTGCTTTGTATCGTTTGTTGTATGTTGTTGTTTTTTTGTTTTTTTATTTGTGTGTTTTGTTTATTCTTCATTTTTGATGTTTAGTTTGCATGTCTCATGAGTCAATAGGAGTAGGAGTGGAACTCTGTTCAAGCCTAGAGTGGCTTCGTTCCCTCCTTGCATTGTTCTGTACTTGTACTAAACGTGCTAAATAAATAAACTAAACTAAACAGTTATTTTTCATCTCAAGCTTGTCTTAACCTCCTTGTAACAAAGATTTTCCTATATTTTCAATGCCCGTCCGTCCATCGGGAAGAAGAAAGCGAAGATTCAACCGACCGCGCGCTCGACTACTGAGGATCAGCATGGCGAAACTAGCCCCGCGGGGGTTATCGGCACGGCAACTATGGATCAGATTTTGACGGAAATCAAATCCGTAGCCTTGTGCGTCAATAACATGGATGAATCTGTTGAATCTCGTTTGGACACGATAGACTGTACTTTGGGTGACATAAAAACATCCATCGCAACGGTCGAGCTCTCTCTCCAATTTATCCAGCCTGGCAACAGATCTGGAAAGGCGAATGGATGAAGCCGAGACTCAGATCTCTACTACGGAGGATAGTTGCGATAACCATGGTGCTCAAATAACAGCTATGCAAAAGATAGTTGATACGCTACAGCTGAAGGCTGACGACCTAGAGAACCGTGGACCTCGGAAGAATAAAAAAATTGTCAATCTCCTGGAGAAAGCGGAGGGCTCCACTTCACTCGCGAACTTTCTCCAAAGGACTATTCCAACTTTTGTTGGCCTACCTGCTGACTTTCCTTCTCTGGAGATTGAACGATGGGCACCATCGTGCTCTGGTCCCTAGCCCGGACGCGAACAAGGCGCCAAAAGGCGGTATCCTAGTGCGATTTCTCCGATACTCTCAGAAAGAAGTTCTGAGTTCTCAGGGAAGCTCTGAAGAAGCGTGACATCCTCTAGAGTGGATCCAGATTAAGGTTTTACTCCGACCTTTCGGTGGAGGTTCTGCGCAAACGTTGTGAGTTTAATTCCGTGGGGAAGCTGATGGCCCGTCGTAATATGTATCGCGGCTTCGCTTATCTGGCGCGGCTCCGTTGTCTTCACAATGGGCAAATTCGTCTTTTTGATACCCCTGAATTGGCCGCCGCCTTCTTGGAAACTCTTACTTAAGATATTTCACTCTTGTTTGTTTGGGAGGATTACAGGAATTTTGTCTTGATCAAGTGAGTCCTTGTCATTACCTTTTACTTTCTTTTGACTATATTTAACAGAGCTAACCTTATTGAAGAGGTACATACGGTAAGGTTTGATTTAATTTTAAACATAGCTCCCCGTTTATAATATAGCTCTCACAGGTTCCATCCTTTATCACCATATAACTATTCTCAACGTTTATACTCCAAATGTAGATTCCCCTAACTTAACATCTCAGATGATCTTACTTCACTTACCATTGTAAAGGCTTAGGTTTCCTGGCCGGAGACTTTAATTGTATAGCTAATGAATGCTTCTCTAGATAAATATTAATCTGCAAATGTATCAAACCCTAAATCATCTGAGGTCCTCAACAATTTATGTTCAGATTCTGGCTTAATAGACGTATGGCGTCAATTAAATCCTAAATTGAAAGATTATACATTTTATTCTCACCCTCACAATTCATATTATTTATTTTTTCCTAAACAATTTTTGCATGCAGTTCAGTCTTGTCATATTGAGTCTATCGCCCTATCAGATCATGCAGCAGTACGCTTGCAAATTGACCCTGCATTCAGTATTCCTAGAACCTCAAATTGGAGGTTTAATACATCTCTTTTAAACAGCGATCCTTTCTCATCTTTTGTCTCAGATAGTTTGTCTCACTTTTGGCAGGACGACAGAAATTCTCCTGTATCTTCTGCCATGTTTTGGGATGCAGCCAAAGCCACTTTACACGGTCACCTTATTTCTTATACCTCCCATCTTAAAAGAGTCAAAGACAGTAATAGAAAAAGTCTTGAAAATGAGGTAACCAGATTGGAACGAACACATAAGCAATTTCCTACTGTTTCGAACTTAAAAGTTTTGGTGAATGCAAGAATTAAGCTAAACATGGATCATACCTCCCATATTCAGAAGCTTCTGCTCTTCACTAAACAAAATTATTATGAATTTGGCAATAAATCTAGTCGCATACCAACTAAAAAATCTAAATAATGACCGGTCAATTAATATGATGCGAAATATAAATGGTGTCTCTTCGAGAGACCCTTTAACCATAAACAGTACTTTCAAGGAATTCTATAAATCCCTATATAGTTTTGAATCAAAAGCGACAGACTCTTTGTTGACTTTTTAAGTAATATCACACTACCGTTATGCTACGAGGAAGATCGTTTTAACTTAAATGCTCCGTTTTCAGTAGAGGAGATTTGGACAGCAATTCAGTCCATGCCGAACAGGAAATGTCCTGGCCCAGATGGTTTCTCATTGGAATTTTTCAAAAAATTCTGGCCTAATATCCATCCGATTCTCATGCCTGCGATCAATGATATCTGGAAAAGTGAAGTCCCCCCTTCATGGAGACATGCTTCAATTAGTTCACTTATAAAAAAAGATAAAAATCCTCTAGATTGCTCATCTTATAGGCCCATTAGCCTTCTTAATGTGCACTATAAGATAATAGCAAAAGTTTTAGCCCACAGATTGGAATCTATTCTTCCCAAGGTGATAAATCCTGATCAAGCGCGATTTGTGAAATCCAGAGCCAGACATGGTTCAGATAATGTACGCCGTGCTCTTATACATTATTTCCGCACTCAAAAAAAGACATCAATGATATTATCTTTGGATGCCAAAAAGGCTTTCGACCGCGTGGAGTGGCCTTTCCTGTTTTTGGTTTTGGAAAAATTCGGACTAAGCTCTAATTTTACTAATGTTATTAAGCTTCTTTATTCAGTCTTTATTGCCTCTGTCAACACAAACAGCTTGATGTCCGAAGTTTTTCCAGTACAAAGAGGTTGCAGACAGGGATGCCCTCTATCACCTTTATTGTTTACATTATTCATTGAACCTTTGGCAGAATCTATCAGGACCAATCCCGATATATCCAGAATTTTAATCAGAGGGAAAAAACATGTCATCTCTCTGTATGCAGATGACGTCCTTTTATATTTAGAGAATTTGCGGACTTCTGCTTCTGCAGTTCTGGATTCCTTAGCTTCGTTCAGTTCTGTGTCAGGCTATAAAGTCAATATCGAAAAGTCTGTTTATGTCTTTTAATTACTCCTATAAATCCCCAATACAATTTCCTTTTGAGGTTTCTAAAAAAGGCTTTAAAAATTTGGGCATTTTCCTCACTCCTGACTTGAATCATTTATTTGAAACAAATTATACTCCTTTAATTCAAAAAGTTAAAAAAGATTTAGAAAAGTGGACACCTTTACCAATTTCCCTTCTTGTGAGAGTTAACGTCATTAAGATGAACATACTTCCTAGATTAAATTATCTCTTTCAAAATCTCCCCTGCAATTTAGCTGCCTCGTTCTTTCAATCCTTGAATTCTGTCATATCTCGTTATATTTTGAACAATAAGCAACAGAGAGTTGGTTTTTCTAACTTTGTAAACCAAGGGACCTCGGGGGTCTCTCCTTACCCAATTTCCAGCTTTATTACTGGGCTGCCCAGATCAAAATGATAACAAGCTGGGTTAGGAATAGGCAGGACGCTCTATGGATTGACTTTGAATCTTCATTTTGCCATCCAAGAAGTTTAGATTCCCTGTGCTTTATTAACAGTATAACTCAGATGAACTCTCTCACTGACAATGTCATTGTCTATAACACATTACTGGTTTGGAAGGATGTGAAAAAACATTTGAATATCCCTCCAAATATATCCATTCACTCCCCTCTGGCTTTGAACCCAGACTTTCCCACTCAGATTAGGAGCATTGGGTTGCTGGACTGGAGTTTTAGAGGTTTTCCTGACTTCTCAGGAATGTTTACCTCTGAAACTTTGAGATCATTTGTACAAATTAGAACAGAGTTTGATATACTCTCCGAAGACTTTTTCAAACATCTTCAAATCCGGCACTTTATAGAGTCTCTTATAAAGCGAAACAAATTTCGAATCAAATTATCAGAATCAGGGGCGTTTCCAGCATTGAAGGACATCCGGGGCTTAGCCCAGACCATTTTATGTAAATACAGGGATCACTCGAAGAGGTTTTTTTTTTATTACAGTAACAATTTACTTTCAGTCAAAATACATCTTTAACATGCACACACACACACACACATACTCTCACTCTCTCTCTCTCTCTCTCTCTCTCTCTCAACACACACACACAGTCAACATACACTATTCACCTCTTGGTGTGTTGGTCTATCTGGTGTGTCCATCTATATTTCTTATATTACTCTCTCATCACTTGCTGTTGTCTTTCTCTTTTACCACTTGCTGTTTTCTTTCTCGATCTCATCACTTGTTTTGAAATATGTGAAATGTTTGTCGTTGATATTGGAGTAGTCATAAATGGAGCAATATTATCAATAGCCTTGGTGTAATACTGCAGTGCTTTATCAATATGTTTATGCATTGAGCTAATGCAAACCATGACCGATTGGGTGTTTACCACTAAACTTTGGGCTATGGTCTAACATAAATCAAATTGACCAATCACTGCAGATTAGCGTCACGCGAAGGAGGGGTTTGGGAAAATGTATCTTTGAACGATTCATAAGGGAGTCGCTGAGCAAATCAGGTAAAAAATAAATGCATATTATAAGACAACAAAAGTGTTTTTTGTCATTGCATGCATGTAAAACTGTTGTTGGGGACTCCCAAAACAATATTAGAAACATTTTAAATGCCATAATAGTGGCCCTTTAATATAAATAATTTTTATTTTTTGACAGTCAAAAGGATGTATGAGATCCTAAGTTAAAGCAATACATGAATGACTTTAGTCTACGTTCATTGACACACCATGGCATCGAACTGTATATAATTCTCAATGTACATCTGTCAAACACTTTTCATTAGGAGCATTGGGATAAACAATGTTTCACTTTTATCTTTCTCCAAAGTAAAATGACTGATTAATTGTTACCAGTTTCCATGTCTGATCCTGGCAGAGCTGCTGCTGCTGGCTCCTCCCCAGTCTGCAGCTCATCTTTAAAACCCTCTACAAAACCATCAAATCAAAGTGTATATTTACTACAAACTAATAACACAAAACAAGTCACACATACATGCTATGTTAATGCTTATTGGTTATCCTTAGAGAAAACAACACCTGATAAACAAGGAAAGTATTCAGTGCAGTGGTGGGATAAAACTAATGTTTCTGGCTACCCTTACCCTTAGAAGTATACTTCAAGTTCATTTTATGAAGAAGTATTATTCGTTTAAATGTATTATAAGTGTAAGAGTAGTAAACTTTAAGTACACAACTAGGTTTCTCATTTGTAATGCATCTGTACTACAAGTGAACTTATAAGTATACTAGTAGTAGTTTACTATTTTAATACAATTTGTATTTTTTTTAGTTTATGAAAATACACACTGAAGTGTACTCTCAGTAAACTACTAGTTTAGTAGTTTATACTGCAAGTAGGCTATACTTGCAAGTTTTCTTTAAGTGAACAAACTTATACTTGTTATAGTTCACTTGTATTATTTTTGCACTTGCAGTATACTATTATGTTCAAATGTAGATATTTTTTATTAAAATAAATACCTTAACTGTACTTTAATTTGAAAGACATTTCATTAGCTTCATGCATTCTTTTTCTATCAACACTTGAATGTTGGTACGTTTCATAAAGAAAGGCAACATTAGAATTGTAATTTAAAGGACGATTAAATATGCGGCACACTGCTTATGAATTGCGTGACGCGGGTCAACAAAGCTTCACAGATTCACAAAATGCGGGACAGGTGGTCCCCCTTTGATCATATTAAGCGCGTTTTTGATTTACATACTGTTTAATGTTTGATGATGATCACGTTATTTTATATTTGAGAGAGTGAGCAATCTTCTATCACTTGTTTCAGCTTCTTCTTCTCCTGTGTTTTTATCCGGAGGAGATTCTGTAACGTTACTAGAAAATGCCAGTACAAGTGCTAACGTATAACGTTAGCCTATGGTCATTAGCTAGTTAAACAAATAGGCCTACAGTGAAAGCCAGCCAGATGATGATCTATCTTCAGACTTTAAGGATAAAACAACTGAATTCTTACCCACTGACTTCTTCCCGAAAAGTCTCGTTTGCTTCATTTTTCTTTATTTTTTTCTTTCCCGCTCGCTGACTCTCTCAGTTGTTAACTCGCACTCTTGCGACTGTGCTAGCTCCTCCCCTACCCGCTGCTGCTGCATATTCAACAGAGAGGAAGAAACGGAGGAGCCCATAGGCTACCGACAGCAAAGAAATGTATTCTGTAGGCTAGATTATTTTTAAGATCTATTTTTACAGGCTGTATGCAGTATATGCAAAGCCAAAGCGCAATGAAATAAAGCAACTTATGATTTCGGGTGTTTACATAGGCTATTGTCCAGTTTCATATTTGCTCAGTGACAGTCATTACATCCGGGGCTTGACTCAAAACATTCGGGGCTGAAGCCCTGGCAAAATCGGCTGGCGCCGCCCCTGATCAGAATTGGAAGAAACCATAATGTCAGTTAATTCATTCAAAGGGCTTATTTCCAAATTTTATACCTTACTAGCTTACTCTGATTCCTCAGTTTACGATTCTTTGAAACCACTGTGGGAACGGGACCTAGGAGTTCTGTTTAACTCCGAAGATTGGACCAGGATCTGTGATGGTATTTTTCCAAAATGCACCTCGATTTCCATACATGAACAAAATTTTAAATTCTTTCACAGAATTTATTTTACACCTGTTCATCTGCATAAAATGTTCCCAGGTTGTTCCGACCTGTTAAATGTTGTTAAATGCAGGACTTGTAAGGGCACATTTTTTCATGTATTTTAGTCCTGTGTTCATATCCAACCATTTTGGAAAGGGGTTCACTCTGCAATTCAGGAGATAATAGGAAAACGTTTTATTTTATCTCCCTCACTTTTTTTGCTGAATGACATTCCTAAAGACCTGCTTGACTCAGACTTCAAACCCTCATATTCTTGGCTAAGAAATGTATACTATTAAAATGGTCTACATCTCGGGTCCCTACTATTTCTATGTGGATTTCTCAGTTGTCAGCCTTTCTTCCTTTGGAGAAATTAACTTATGACCTCAACCACAAACAGGACAAATTCAGGAGTCTTTTGGATCCTCTCCAATCCTTTCTACACAAATTTTTAAATGTTTATTTTAAGAAGGTTTTGGCTTCTTTTATTTGACTTATGTTTTTTGTAAATAGACACATTTATGCATTGTACATTTTATTTAGCATGCAGCACTTGGGGTTTGTTTGTTGGCCTGTTTGCCTGTCTGTCTTTGTTTTTGATGTTTGTATTATTTGAAAATCCTTAAGAAAAAAAAGAAAAATAAAAGGATAGAGTGAAGAAACACGTGAAATCTCATGCTGACAACATTCTCACTATAGAGAGTGTCATCCTATGTGACAGCTGTGATAGATGTACAGTTTGTCATTCCGAGGTGAAATCAGACATTGCAACACATTCATGCGAGACCTGTCTGCCCTAAATATCCCTTCAGGCTGTGACTGGCATACTGAGCAGTAAATTCATCCCTCATAAGTCATTTTCGTACAAGGGTCACTGGGGTAACAGAACTGCCAAAATGGGTCAGCAGGACTGATTAGGAAAACCCTCCCACCCCCCATTTAAGAACACGCTCAAAGATGGAGGACAATGAAGTATAATTATTATTGCTCATAATGCAGTAGATGAGACGACCCCACAAAGCGCGCACACACACTGCGAAATCTGTTTCTCATATCTTATAGAAATATTAATTCAAAAGTCAGACAAACCGCACTGCAAGGACCAATTATCTTTGCAGCACCTTAGAAACAGAAATAACTGAAGGTCATCATGTCTGTGGATAGTTTTTACAAAACACGAGCAACTCGATACAAACCACACTGCCAATCATTTCAGTCCATTATAATCATATTAAGTTATAATATAAAAAAAAGTTATAAAAAGGGGTGGTTGATTGCGATTTCACTTTTTTCATTTTAAAGTGTAATGTTGCTGTTGGTGCATGAACAGTATCTGCAAAGTTGCAGCACTTAAAGTTCAATGTAAGCAGAGATATCGTCTTTTAAAAATCAGGAAGTGTAAATGCCTACAAAAACGACTCGATTGGGACTACAGCTGGGTTTTAGACGTCACTAACCCATACATTTGCATCAACCCTCACTCCGGAATACGCAAAAAAGGGCGCATGGCCATATTTCTGCGGCTTTGCCGAAGTGGAAGAGTTACAGGGGAGAGCTAGTCATGCCGTCGAAAGTGTGCTATTTTCATCCAGCTGTCAGGTCTTCTGTGTTCGGGCTTCCTACGGACGCTGTAGTTCGTCAACAATGGCTACAATTTATGTTTGATAATGTTTCTGACAATAGACCTTTTACGCAAAAACCGTAAATACGTCAAGGAAGCGTAAACCCATTTCCGGTGTAAGCTTTGTTGACGGAGAAATGGCAGCTAACGTTACAGTGTTTTCGACTAGCCTGACTAGTCTTCCGAAGTTCACCAGCGCCGATGTGGCGAAGAGTGTGGAGATACATTCGTCCACTAAAGGGAACAAGTTGGACAAGGGATATAAATTCTTCCATGAAGAGTTTATCCACAATTACCAAGGTAAGAAACGAAAAAATTGCTGTAGCTAGCTTTAACCATATCACCGGTTATATCTCTGTTAACGTTAACTGTAAAGTAAGTAATGGTAAATCTTAGGTGTTGTGAATTTGTAATATAAGGTATAACACATCGCAGTGAATATGTTGTGTGTATGTTTAAGTGAGATGGCATGAGACAACATAACAAGAAGTAATTTGATGAAGTTGTAACTTACTAGGTAAATGTGAAATGTTACTGACTTAACGTTAAGAAGTAAAGTTGTGTATTTCTATGTGAGATAACACGTAATATTTTCTTGTTGCATGCGGTAGTATCAAATATACTCCAGGGACAGGTTGTAGTGAGAGGTAGATGCTTCAGGTCAATGAGGAAGAGCGAGGAGCCTCACAAACTGGAGGTTTGACTATAGACAGAATGCCGGTTGGCAAAAGTTCAGAAAGTTGCCCGTTCTTGCGTTCACTCTTCTTGCTGCTGTTGCGGCACTTTCTTCACTTACTATTTCTTTACTGAAAGTTATAGTGTCATGTTATTGTGAACATTGATGTGACTGCGTAAGTATGACTTCAGTGTAACCTATTTAATTTGTTATTGTGTCTAGATCTCACTGGAGGCAGAAAGTGCCACTGCCAACCTGAAAGCTTTCTCCTGCAGTTGTGCGGCTGGTAAAGGATTCTGCAATCACGTAGTTGCTATCCTGTACCAGACCGCACATTATTCACAGCTGGGTCTGCAGGCTGTTCCACCCCCCTTGGCCTGCACTAGTGGCTTGCAGAGATGGCACAGACCAAGAACACAGGTGGGTTTGTGATAAACATGTCATATGATTTAAGAACTGATGCGTATCTATAACAACTGTAAATTATTATAAAAACACCACCAGAAGTGACTACAGTACAGACTGTAACTGTTTTTTGTCTTTTACTTTTAAGGGAATCCATCCTGAACCTGTTAGTGAGCTGGTGGTGCAAAAGCCCAAAACAGTGGGTCAGAACGGTCTGAGGTCCACATTGTACAAGGCATATACAGGTGATTAACTTGTTAACTGGTTGATTGTTGCTTTGTGAGAGTAAGTTATTTTTTTTTAAATGTTATGACTAACATCATTATGGTTACCGCAGATACAATAAATAAAATGTAAATGTAGTTAAGCACTCATGTCTAAATTTTCTTTTGTGTGACCAATAATCTTGTGTATCTCTTTGCTCTTTTGTCTAGGACCACTGCCAGATCCATATATGATGGCATCTGGAAGTAAATTAAGCCAGGTGCAGCCCCAGTCTCTCATGGCTGTTGTATTGGATGGGGTTTCTGAGATGGAGCTGACGCCATCTAGATTTGGGTCTGTCCCTCGTGGATCTCCCATGTCCTATCACTGTCCACCCAAGAAGTCCAGTGACCTTATCCTACACCACATGGCTCCAGAATTTCCGTCCCTTCCTCTGATGCAGCACACTTTTCCCAGGTTGCATTTCGTCCCGACCTTACATCAGTTGATGCATCTCCAGTCTCTAGAAGTGTCACCGCAGCTGTCCAGCGAGATAGCCAAAGAAACTCAGCAGCAGTCCAAATGTCCTGCGTGGACACAGCTACGGCGACCAAGGCTGACTGCCAGTCGTTTTTGGGAAGCTTGTTGTAGTAGGGCGTGTCGTGCAGAGGAGGAGTCTGCAGCTATTCAAATGATCAGAGGCTCCACAAAGCAAACAGCTGCAATGAAGCGTGGTCTACTGGTGGAGCATGAAGTGCTGGCAAACTACGCTGAAACTATGCGAGTTAATGTGCTACCAGCAGGATTCGTCATTCACCCTAACGCACCACATCTCGGGGCCAGTCCAGACGGTCGGGTGTATGACCCTTCAGAGTCGCCTCCTTTTGGCCTGGTTGAGGTGAAGAGCAGCACAAAAAATGATCCATCTCAGGTTGCTCACCTCAAGGTGCAGGAAGGCCACGCCACTTTGAGGCGTTCACATAAATACTACTGGCAGGTTCAGGGCCAACTGGCAATCACAGGACTGACATGGTGTGACTTTGTTACCGATACCCTATCAAATTTAACTGTGGAAAGAATTTGGCGTGATGACTCCTTCATAGCGGAAATGAAAGAGAAATTAGATGTATATTATTATGGCACATACATGAATGCATACCTTGAATTCCACTAATCTTGTCTTTACCAATCAGTTTTGCCTTCTGTCTTACTGTTGACGAACTAATGTTATTTTTTATTGTAAATGTTTGGTGTTTTTCCACTAATCTTGTCTTTATTAATCAGTTTTGCCTTCTGTCTTACTGTTGATTAACTAATGTTATTTTTTATTGTAAATGTTTGGTGTTTTTCCACTAATCTTGTCTTTATTAATCAGTTTTGCCTTCTGTCTTACTGTTGATTAACTAATGTTATTTTTTATTGTAAATGTTTGATGTTATTTATTAAATAAGTTATTAATCAGTTGATGTTACACATACCAAAAAATTAAAGGATGCATCATTTTGACCAAAATTGTTTTAATTGTTCATCTAATGTTTTAGTGAAATCAGTCACATTTCAACAGAAAAATATTACGGATAAAACAATTATATTTAATTTGATGTTTAAGAATGTGGGAACACTAAATTATTTACACATTATACATTTACATACAAAACATTAATTAATTCATTCAACAATAAGGTCCTTGATAGTTTGCTAAAACACAGCAGTTAAGCCAGATCTGATTCACACTGCCAATCAGTGTGAGCGGCACAGGAGAGTCCCAGATGTGAAAGGACTTTACCCTACCGATCACTCTCTCCACTATAATTCTGAGGCGGGCAATGGCTTGGGTTTGTAATCCAACGTAATCATCCGGAGCGAAGTGCCGGCTGCAGACATAGGTGCTACCTCTTTTTATATCAAAACTGTTCCCTTCCTCTCTTCGGATCGCCTGTATCCATTTGGGTTTCAGGTTTGGATCCACGGGAAAAGAATGAAATGAAAGGTAGGGCTGTTTTTGGGTGGAAGACGAACAGCCTGGAACACAACAGAAACTGCGACTCTTCGACTCTGCCATTTTTCGTATCTGCCGCTACGATAACAGGAAGTTCTAATACACTTCATTGACGTATTTCCGGTCAAAAAATGCGGAAGTGCGTAAAAGGTCTATTGCAATCGTAATTTAGCTCTTTGTGCGGCACATTTCACTGAAGACAGCTTTCATAATCTCCACCAATTCAATGCCGGATTACACAAGAAACGGTTGCTAAAACCTGAAGCTGTTCCCACGTTAAAATATAGATACTTTATGACGTAATTTTTCGATTTGATCATGAACGTGATCAATGTCAACAGTGTTTGTTTATAGTAGCCAGTTATACTGATGCTATTTTGTGTGTAAGTCAAAGGTGTATAAAGTTGTTGGCATTTTAACACCGTTGTCACATGTACACCTAAAGAAAACGATACACAGAGTAAACTAAGTTTTGTTAATAGCTAAACGGTTGTTCATTATATCGATAAAACAATAACTTTAAAAAACTGTATTACTCATGTAATCATTTGTATTAATTGTTTAATCAAGAAAAAAACGTATCTCAAAAAGCTAACAAGCAGCAGTAGCATTTTCAAGTATAACAGGGTATCAAACTTCTTATGTAATAATA
This sequence comes from Gila orcuttii, assembly GCA_026230005.1. NCBI lineage: Eukaryota > Metazoa > Chordata > Actinopteri > Cypriniformes > Leuciscidae > Gila > Gila orcuttii. The sequence continues at coordinate 12,721,546 of JAPDVR010000016.1, read as the reverse complement.
GAAGAATAGAATAATAATAATTCAAAATCGTACCATTCAGAAACGTTTTGTAAGAGCCGTGTTTGGGGAGGTTCTGTTTGACTCTCTTCATCGCCGCTTTCTGGGTCTGATTCGGGCTCAAACTGATACGGCAGTATCGACACCATTATTTACATTAACCGGAGCACATGAAACTCACGCCCGTAAAGGAAATGGGCGTGACGGTTCCGAACAACGTGCGCTACGCAGTTTAGCCAATTACAACACACCGGCCCAAACTAACCAATCTGAGCCCACTGCCTGTTTCTGAGGGAGTGGTTTCATAGAATCAGGAAGTCAACCGGTCGTTCAAATGACAGAGGAGAAAGAGGCTTACAATAAAGGTGAAATTTACGAAAAATAAGACTATTTAAAAAAGAAAAACCACGAATACATGTACACAGTCACTACTGACTTGCCTGAGACAACTCGAGGGCAAGAGTGCGGTTCCACTGAAACACTTTCAGAGGCTCCTGGGGCATATGGCATCTGCAGCCACGGTCACGCCGCTCGGATTGCTTCATATGAGACCGCTTCAGCTTTGGCTTTGCGACCGAGTCCCGAGGTGGGCATGGCAACAAGGCACGCTCCGAGTACCAGTTACTCCGACCTGCCTTCTTCACCCCGTGGTCGAACCTCAGTTTTCTCAGGGCGGGTGTCCCCCTGGAACGAGCTTCCCGGTATGTTGTTGTCTCGACAGATGCCTCCACCACGGGCTGGGGCGCCATGTGCAATGGACATGCTGCTGCGGGCTCCTGGACAGGACCCCAGCGGCTTTGGCATGTCAATTGCCTCGAGTTGTTGGCAGTACGCCTTGCCCTGCACCGCTTCCGGGCGTTGCTCCAGGGTCAACACGTACTAGTCCGTTCAGACAATACCGCGACTGTTGCGTACATCAACCATCAAGGTGGTCTACGCTCCCGCCGTATGTCACAACTCGCCCGCCACCTCCTCCTATGGACTCAGAAGCATCTGAGGTCGCTTCGAGCCATTTTCATTCCCGGAGCGCTGAACTGTGCAGCCGACGAGCTCTCACGGCTTCAGCCCCTCCCTGGAGAATGGCGACTCCATCCCCAGTCGGTTCAGCTGATTTGGGACCAGTTCAGGACGCACAGATAGATCTGTTTGCCTCTCACGACTCGACCCACTGAGCCCTGTATTTTTCCCTGACCGAGGGCACGCTCGGCACGGATGCACTGGCGCACAGCTGGCCGCCGGGCCGCAAATATGCGTTTCCCCCAGTGAGCCTTCTTGCGCAGACCTTGCGCAAGGTCAGGGAGGACGAGGAGCAGGTCATTCTGGTCGCGCCGTATTGGCCCAACCGGACCTGGATCCCCGAACTTGTACTCCTCGCGACAGCACCTCCCTGGCCCATTCCACTGAGGAAGGACCTTCTTTCTGTGGCACCCTCGCCCCGATCTCTGGAGCCTCCACGTGTGGCTCCTGGATGGCTCGAGGTAGGTTTGAGTACCCTTCCACCAGCGGTGGTGGCTACCATCACTTCCGCTAGAGCGTCGTCCACGAGACACGCCTATGCGTTGAAGTGGAACCTCTTCGTCGACTGGTGCTCTTCTCACCGAGAAGACCCCCGGAGATGCTCGATCAGCATTGTGATTTCCTTCTTTCAGCAAGGGTTGGAGCGAAGGCTGTCTCCCTCCACCCTTAAGGTCTATGTTGCCGCCATAGCCGCACACCATGACCTGGTCGAAGGTAAGTTGGTAGGGAAGCACGACCTGGTCATTAGGTTCCTGAGAGGAGCGAGGAGACTAAATCCTCCTCGCCCTCCTCTCGTTCCCTCTTGGGACCTCTCAGTGGTTCTAACTGCCCTGAAGAGTGCTCCCTTTGAGCCCCTGCAATCAGTCGAGCTTAAGTTCCTGTCAATGAAGACAGCGCTCCTGATTGCACTGGCCTCCATCAAGAGGGTAGGGGACCTGCACGCATTCTCCGTCGACGAAGCGTGCCTGGAATTCGGACCGGCTTTCTCTCACGTGATCCTGAGACCCCGGCCCGGATATGTGCCCAAGGTTCCTACCACTCCCTTTCGGGACCAGGTGGTGAACCTGCAAGCGCTGCCCCCGGAGGAGGCAGACCCAGCCTTGGCACTGCTCTGTCCAGTACGCGCTCTTCGCACCTATGTAGACAGGACGCAGTGTTTCAGGACCTCAGACCAGCTTTTTGTCTGTTATGGTGGGAAGCTGAAGGGAAAGGCTCTCTCCAAGCAAAGGTTGTCTCACTGGATAGTGGACGCCATTGCCTTGGCATACCAGCAGCAAGGTCGACCGTGCCCCCTTGGTGTGATGGCCCACTCCACCCGGAGTGTGGCATCCTCTTGGGCTCTAGCGCATGGCGCCTCGCTAACAGACATCTGCAGAGCTGCAGGCTGGGCGACACCTAACACATTCGCCAGATTCTATAATCTCCGAGTGGAGCCAGTGTTCTCTCATGTACTCGCTTCAACTAGCTAGTACCGGACCCGCTCAGGTGTCTTCGCTTGCTCGCCATTCCACTCCACGGACTGGATACGTGCGATATTCTCCTCAGGTGAGCTTCCCCGAAAGCCCTGAGCTCCTCCAGCACTCCTGACGTCGGCGCCAGTGTCTCTTGCCTGCGCGTCGGCTAGGTTTCTCCCGTGTGCATGGTCCCTCTCCTGAGCGACCCCCAGATGTGTATTTCCACTGTAAGCCTCTCTGAGCATGTGTCTTTCCCTTGGCAAGCCACCTTGCCACCCTGGGGTTGAAATATTCCACCTGCGGCTGGACACCCCAGTGTTCTCCATATGCTTCCTTCGGGTCATATGTGTATTCTCTAAGTCCCCCCCCCCCCTCTGGGTTGGCATTAATAGCATACTTCCCCTAGCTTGGGATATACTTCCCAGTGTACCTTGATAGCTCAGTCTTGGCTCATCAGCGAAGAAACATAAACTGCTGTTGCGGACTTCCTCCTTTTATACCCACGAGGTGGGGCGGAGTTACGTCATGCAAATTCCGCAGACCCATGGCATTTCTTTGCTATTGGCTCGTTTTGTAATACTCAAAGTTTATAGGCTTTCTAAGCGAAACCCCATTCGTCGTCATCCGACGTAACGTCTCCGTTCCCTACTCAGGGAACGAGGGTTACATACGTAACCGTAGACGTTACGTATGTAACCCTCGTTCCCTGAAGGAAGAGATGAAGGAAGATGAGATGCAGTCGACATGTCGAGAGATGCAGTCGACATGTCGACTGATTGGGATCACGCTTAGGGAGTCTGTCATCTTCAAGTACTGTTAAAACGTGCCAATGCACATTTGCGTGCGAGATCTGCACCTCACACTCCGCCCCGCAGCGCAGGTATAAATACAGAAGTGGATGCACCCACCAGTTGTTTTTCGCTGAGGAGCCAAGCGGAGTCCGGAGTTAGCGGTGGTCTAGCAAGAGTGGTGACGGGACTACGTCTCCGTTCCGTCCTTCAGGGAACAAGGGTTACATACGTAACTGAGACTTTCCCTTTCCGTCGCTCACGTTCGACGTAGTCGACATCTCGACTGATTGGGATCCCAATTAAAACACCACCAATGCTGCCACCTTCCAGTGCCTAGACAAAAGCCTTCTGATCCCCCCTCATTATTGAGGCGGAGATGGGACAGGGCTTAGGCCAGGAAAGTCACTGCTGTTCCGCAAGACCCACTCAGTTAGACTTGGATAACACTGGGAAAGCGTGCCCTTTCGATGGATGAAGGGACGCTACGGAAACCACATCCGGCCCACAGGGAGGTAACATGTGGAGATACACATATGGATTGGGCATATTACTGGGCAATGCAACATATGGAATGTCACTGGGGTGGCTCAAGCCTATAACAGGGGGGAGACTCAACCAACCAGCGGCGGCAGAGCAAGCTCTGCCAAGGGAAAGACACAGGCTTGCCGTAGGGAGTCGTACAGTGGAAGAATACACATATGGGATCGCCGTAGGGATCACAACATATGGACCCAGCCTAGCACAAGTTCCACCAGTGCATACGAGTGGTAGGCCTAACATCGAAGATGATGGCATCCACTATCCAGTGGGCCAACCTCTGCTTGGAGACAGCCTTTCCCTTCTGCTGGCCTCCTTAACAGATGAAGAGCTGGTCTGAGGTACAGTAGAGAGGAAAAATCCATCCCGCTCCCGCAAAAATATGTTATTTTCTCCCGCTCCCGCCCGCAACAATCAAGTTTCGTCCCACTCCCGCCCGCAAAATCCCGCAGGTAAACGTATAAATATATTTTTTTTAAATACATTGCATATTCTGCCTGCTACTGTTGCATATTTTGCTCCCCTGTTGAATATTTTTTTTTTTTAAGAAACGGAAAATAAACAAATGTTTCGTTTTATTTGCGTTTAATTCAATGGATGAACATGAACAATGAACAATGAACTTAGAAATACAGTAAAAAAAAGTAAGGAATGTAAATAAATAAAAATATACCATAATAATTATAGTATAGCCTAATAAATTATATAATAATAATAAACCTGGATTTCTTTTATGTTCAAACAGAAAAGTAGCCTATATATAGGGCCTAATACTGCTTAAGAATGTCTTCTTCGCTTTTAGCAATTCCTTCAAACATTAAACAAAAACTATCCTTATTCCTCAATAACAAAATATACCAATTTTAAATATTTAGATAAATAAATAAAAATAAACTGAATTAACTAAAAAAAAAAAAAAACTGTACGACTACTTAATGTGTCCATGCAGGAATAGCATGTCGTTCACTGATGAGGGCTTCAGATTAATCCGTCTCTGCTCCAGTATGCGACCGCAAACACTAAAAGCCCTCTCCGCTGGAAGCTGGAATGCAAAGTACATGGCGTGTTACTTTGCTTAATCTCGGAAATTCTTGACATCGTCTTTTCCACCACTGGACGACATCATCGGGTCTGTGTGCTTCTAATCCATCCAACTTGATCTTTAAATATCTCGCTATTTCGGAATCGAATGACACGTCTCTGTCCATGGTATCATCAGCATCCTCCCATTCCGCAAAGTCTTGAAAAGTCCTTTTTGCTGGCGCCGGTTGTAGGTTTTCCTCTGTGTTATCCTCATCAAACCCCAACTTATCAACTAGCACTTTGACGGCATGGATCACAGCTTGTCTTTCATTATCATCAATCATTTTTAACTGACGCAGTTTGGGAGTGAGGACTGTAGCTATTTTGTAAAGCATATGAATTCCATTTGGTGCCGAACTTTTCTGCGACATTAGTTCGTCCAGATGTTGCAGACAAGTGGATGCAATTTCACTGAGAATGCAGTCAGTCCTGGCTGCCTCGCAGTGGTTTCTTAGTTTTACGGACCACGGAAGTACTAGAGACGCACTCGGGGCTGTATTGTCTGACTCCAAGTCACTGGTTGCGTCTTTGAACGGCTTCAAAAAAGTCACCAGGGTTTTAAGAATATTCTTGTCAATGCACACTACTTTGTCATACTGTTTATTATCCAACAGGATTGTTGCAATGTCATCATACTGTTGAAACACAGAATCTAGCATTTCAAAATTAGAATTCCATCGTGTTTCCACTGATTGATTTAGATACTTACTTAGCTTCACTTGCAGGCCGGAATGTTTGAAGTAGGTGACAAGTTTTTTTCACGTCTTTCAGAAGGTGGCCAACTTCGGGTGTTTTGTCCGTCACAGCGGACGAGAATGCATGTGAAAGAATGATGTTGAGAATGTGAGCACTACAGTTCATTCTTGTGAAGCCGCGTAGAGCTGCGACCATGTTCGCTCCTCTGTCAGTGACGAAGACAAGTTTCTTTGCCTGAGAACTATCTATTCCAAATACTCTGAGATTTTGAAATAAGAAAGCTCGAATGTTGTCGCCAGTTTTTGAGGTGCCTGCATCGAATGGGGTTGCAAAGAGCACCCTTGACACCAAGTCGTAATTTGCCTCTATGTAATGTATTGTGTCTGACAGAAAGGAGGTTTTCCGATAGTTTTCGGTCCAGATGTCAGTGTTTTCCTTAGTGTTTGTGCCCTTTCACTCAGATTTTGTGACAATGTCGTTGGATGAGGCAACATTTCCTTCACATCGAACTTTCCAATCTTGGCTGCTGTGTTAACGAGGTGCTGCGCTAGTTTAATGAAACCCTGGCCATAGACGGTGTCATAAGGTCTTAGGTCGGCACAAACAAAGTCAACACATTTCTCTGTTGTTACACCTTTTAGTGCACTTGACACTTTTGACTGACTTGCCGTAAACGTCAGGGAAGTTTGGATCTTCAGACCTGAAGTTCCAGACTTGTGCCCGCTGTATGTGAGTATTTTGCTGCATTTTTCACAGCTCGCAAAAGGAAGGTGCTTTCCATCGATGTCGCATACTACTGAAAAACATTTCCAAATCTCAGATTTTCCTTTGTTTGGTTTTGTAGTTTTGCATGTTCCTTTCTTTAATAACAAATTAATATCTGTAGCACTAAACGATCCACCTGAGTCATGCGGTGCAGACATTTTGCCTCTGTGTGGTAGGCTTGGCTGTTCTGCGCGTATGAACCACGCGAGAGTTAGCTTCCGACCTTGTGCCTGTAAATCGTTTTTATTTTAGTTATCCTTGTTGCTTGTGCATTAGATAAATAACGGTTTATTTGTTTCTAGTTATTTTATTTTGTTCTTTATTTCCTGCAAATAATTTTATTTTCCCGCAACCCGCACACAATAATATCTTGCCGCCCGCACCCGCATTCACCCATCAAATATTGTCCCGCGCCGCACTCGGTTGCGCTGGGTCCCGTGGGAGTGCAGGTCTCTAGTCTGAGGTCCTGAGGCTTTGCGTTCTGTCCACATATAACCGCAAGGAGCGGACAGGACAGACAAAAGCCAGGGCTGGGTCTGCCTCCTCCAGGGGCAGCGCTTGCAGGTTCACCACTTGGCCCCGAAAGGGATTGGTAGGAACCTTGGGCACATATCCAGGCCGGGGTCTCAGGATAACGTGAGAGTTAGCTGGCCCGAATTCCAGGCACGATTCATCGACCGAAAATGCGTGCAGGTTCCCTACCCTCTTGATGGAGGCTAAAGCAAGCAGGAGAACTGTTAACAGGACTTTTAACTCAGCTGCCTGCAGTGGCTCAAAAGGAGTTCTCTGCAATGCGGTTAGCACCAGAGATAAATCGCAAGAGAGTATAAAGGGGGCGCGAGGCGGATTCAGTCTCCTCGCTCCCCTCAGAAACCTGACGATCAGGTCGTGCTTTCCCACGGATCTCCCATCCACTGCATCGTGATGTGCGGCAATAGAGGCAACATACACTTTGAGGGTGGAGGGAGACAGCCCTCGCTCCAACCCATCTTGAAAGCAAAAGAAAAGCACAGAACTGATCGAACACCTTCGGGGTCTTCTCGGTGAGAAGAACACCACTCAACGAACAGGTTCTACTTCAGGGCGTAAGCATGCCTCGTACAAGGTGCTCTCGCAGAAGTGATGGAGAAGGTCCTCCCTCAGAGGAATGGGCCAGGGAGGGGCTGTCGAGAGGAGTATAAGTTCGAGGAACCAGGTCCGGTTGGGCCAATAAGGGGCAACTAGCAAGACCTGATCCTCTTCCTCCCTGACTTTGCACAGAGTCTGTGCAAGAAGGCTCACTGGGGGAAATACATACTTGCAGAGGCCTCGGGGCCAGCTGTGTGCCAGCGCATCCGTGCCAAGGGTCCCCTCGGTCAGGGAGTAAAACAACTGGCAATAGGACGAGTTCAGAGAGGCAAACAGATCTATCTGTGCGGCCCTGAAGTGGTCCCAGATCAGCTGGACCGCCTGGGGATGGAGTTGCCACTCTCCCTGGGCCACAGGCTTTCGTGAGAGCTCGTCGGCGGCACGATTGAGCAGGCCGGGAATATAAATGGCACGAAGCGACCTCAGATGCTTCTGACTCCATAGGAGGAGGTGGCAGGCGAGTTGCGACATGCAACGGAAGCGTGGACCGCCTTGATGGTTGATGTACGCAATGATCGCAGTGTTGTCCATACGGACCAGTACATGCTTGCCGAGCAGCGGCATTTTGAGGCGTCTCAAAGCAAGGTGTACTGCAAACAACTCGAGGCACTTGATGTGCCAATGCAGTTGGGGGCCCGTCCAGATCCCTGCTACTGCATGCCCTTTGTCCGTGGCCCCCCAGCCGGTGTTGGAGGCATCTGTGTTGACCACAGCATGCCTGAACACTTGTTTTAGGGGCACTCCGGCCCGGAGAAACGAAGGGTCTGACCACGGTCTGAGGGTTTGGCGGCAGGCCTGGGTTACTGTCACACGGACCGTGCCACTCTGCCACGCCCACCTCAGGACTCGGCCGTGAAGCCAGTGCTGAACCGGTCTCATATGGAGCAAGCCGAGCGGCGTTACTGCAGCTGCGGCTGCCATATGCCCCAGGAGCCTCTGAAAAGATTTCAGTGGGACCACTGTTCTGCTCTTGATAGTATTCAGGCAGTTCAGCACCGACCGGACACGTTCCTCTGTGAGGCGTGCTGTCTGTTGGACTGATTCCAGTTCCATACCGAGAAAAGAGATCCTCTGCACGGGGGCGAGTTTGCTCTTTTCCCAGTTGACCCGAAGACCCAACTGGCTTATATGTTGGAGCAACAAATCACTGTGTTCGCACAACTGTTCTCGAGAGTGAGCTAGTATCAGCCAGTCGTCGAGATAGTTGAAGATACGAACACCATGCTCTCTTATAGGAGCAATGGCAGCCTCCGCGATCTTCGTAAAGACGCAGGGCGACAGGGCCAGCCCGAAGGGTAGGACTTTGTACTGATACGCTCGACCCTCGAACGCAAAGCACAAGAATGGCCTGGGTTGCGGCAGGATGGAGACATGAAATTACGCGTCCTTCAGGTCGATCACTGCAAACCAATCTCGGGGATGCATGCATTAAAAAATGCGTCTCTGCGTTAGCATTTTGAACAGAAGCATGTGAAGGACCCGATTCAAAACTCGCAGGTCCAAAATTGGCCGTAACCCACCACCTTTCTTGGATACAATGAAGTACGGGCTGTAGAAGCCGGTCTTCAAATCGGCTAGAGGAACTGGCTCTATCGCATCCTTCGCCAGTAGGACTGTGATCTCCGTGCGCATGACAGGGGCACTTTCGCTCAACACTGAAGTGTACAAAGCCAGGCGAACTGAATCGTGTAGCCGAGTCTGATGATACGGAGGAGCCAGCTGGAGCGGGTGGGAAGCACTCTCCAGGCTTCCATAAACCGGGCCAGGGCGGCGAGGAGGAGGCAGAAGCGGGCCGCCAGGGCAGGATATGCCGGATGGCCTCCATCTGCGCTTGGGCAGCAGAGAACTTTTGGGCGCAGTTCTCCACCGCGTCGCCTAACAGCCCAACCTGGGAAATTGGGGAGTCCAGGAACCAAACCTTGTCTGCATCCACCATATCAACCAGACTGAGCCAACGATGGCACTCCTGGACCACCAGGGTGGACGTCGCTAGGCCGATCACACAAGCCGCAGCGCTTGTGCCCCAGAGGGCCAAGTCGGTTTACATTACATTTACATTTAGTCATTTAGCAGACGCTTTTATCCAAAGCGACTTACAACTGAGGACTAAAGCAAGCGAGTCATCGTGAAGAGGCAACAACACAAGAAGTGCTCAAAATACAAAGTTCAGGGATTGCTCAGAGTACCAAAAACCAGACAAGGGAAGATTTAAAGGAGAAGGAAAGGTTGTTTTTATTTTTTTATTTTTTTTGTTAAGTACTCACGGAAGAGATGAGCTTTCAGTTGTCTTTTGAATGCTGTCAGGGATTCTGCATTCTGGACAAGGGTGGGGATATCATTCCACCAGTATGGAACTGTGAATGAAAATGTTCTGGAGAGTGAATTAGTGCCTCGCTGTGATGGTACCACGAGCCGTCGCTCATTGACCGATCGTAGGCTTCTGGTAGGGGTGTGGACTTGTAGGAGTGAGTGAAAGCAGAAATCACAACGAAACCAAAGCGAAAGACAACTTGTGTGTGCATCCATTTCCGTATTTATACCCGCGCAGCGGTTGTGGTGCGGAGCTCACTCAAGAGCACACGGTCTAGACTACCCTTGTGCATGTCCATGAGTGCCTTGGCCTGATAGACCTGTAGCAACGCCATAGGATGCAAAGAGGAAGCAGCTTGCCCACAAGCTTTGTAAGCTCTGCCCGTAAGAACGGACGAGAGCTCACAGGCCTGAGAGGGGAGGCAAGGATCCCCGTCCAAGAGGCAGGGGCTGCCAGACACAGGTGTGCCACAACAGACCGCTCCACCGGAGTGATAGCCTCGTAACTCTTCACCGCTCCTGCGTCAAGGGTAGTGAGGGGGGAGGAGCTCTCTAGGCAGTTCCTGGCAGTAAAAGGTGCCATCCACTATCTAGTAAGCTCTCCATGCACTTCGGGAAAGAAAGGCACTGGGGCGGCGTGCTGAGAACCAGCACGGCCCACCCCGAGAAACCAATCATCCAACCGAGACTGAGCGGGACACGGTGGAGGATTCCATTCGAGCCCGACAGCCTTGGTGGCCCTTTTCAGCATAGCTGACATTTTTGGATCTGGCTCAGACAACGTTACACTCCCAGAGGGAGATAACGCAGCCGAGTCATCATCTCCAGAGGCCAGCTTACCCTCCAATGCTGCAATCGGCATCCTGTCCTCTGGAGGGGCCCCGAATGAAACGGCTGGTCGGTCCATTACAGGGGGACCACCACGCTCAACGAGGGACTCCATCAGCTGCGGTATGATGGAGGAGTGAGGAGCCCACAGGCATGGTAATGGGGACTACACCTCCGCAGACGAAGGCGAGTCTTGATCTCAACACCGAGACAGTCATATTCCCGCAATGGGAACATGAACCATCCACAAAAGCTGCTTCAGCGTGCTGTAAGCCCAAACACGTGATGCAACAATTGTGACCGTCAGAGGGGGACAGGGAACGACCGCAACCAGAAACGCACGGGTGGAATGACATCTTAAAAAAGACTCAATCGCAGCCGTGTTGCTCTTTCAGGAAATAAAAAAAAACTCTCACCAGTGCCGAAGCACACAGGGGAATGATCGCGGCAACACTGACAGGGATGGTGCAGCCTGTACCAGTGAAGCACTCACTTTCTTCGCCCTCAACACAAACAAACACAGAATTGTGATGCTGTTAAAACAGCAGTTGAGAGCTCAGAAGGCTCGCGACCACCGCTGCACTCGTGCTGTAGAACCACCACCACCGGGAGAGACTTCCTGAAGAAGCACCAACACACTCGCTCGTTGTAATATAACAACACTCTTCTAAGACATCGACATGAAGACCGATCGGCAACGAAGCGAAAGACAACTGGTGCGTGCATCCACTTCCGTATTTATACCCACGCCGCGGGGCGGAGTGTGAGATGCAGATCTCGCACGCCAATTTGCATTGGCTCGTTTCAACAGTATTCGGAGATGACAGGATCCCTAAGCGTGATCCCAATCATTTGACACGTCAAATGCGACTGAAAGAGAACAGCTGTTTTAAATTGTAATTATATTTCACAAAATTACAGGTATCTTTTTTTTTGTATTTTTAATCAGATAAATGCAGCCTTGGTGATCAGAAGAGACTTCTTTTAAAAACATTAAAAATCTTACCAATCCAGAACTTTTGACTGGTAGTGTACATAACCATTCAAAGGTTTGGGGATTCGGGGGGGTTTTTTGTACGATTCTTTTTTAAATACTTTTATTTAAGATGCATTAAACTGTCAAATGTGACAAAGAAATCTTACCAACCCCAAACTTTTGAAAGGTATTTGAAATTAATTTTGCCAATAAAATTGTATTTTCACCATATGGAATTGGGTGGACAACTATTTACTGTATATGGCCAGGTCATTGCTAATCTGATGACCGTCTGGCCCGATGTTTGAACCTACTTCATCATTGCTAAACCTTTCCTCCATGCACGGCTCCTGTTTATTTATCTTTTTGTGGTTTTTTTTTTTTTTCGTCTTTTTGTTGTGTCTGTCTTCACTCCCATGTGTGAAGTTGTTCACTTCAATTTTAAACAATGTTAATCACCCAAAGGCCTGCAGTGATGGGAGCTGACAGGGCCAATTTAAATCAGTAACTAATTGACTAAAAGTAACTCCAATGTTCTTATTGCTTAGTATCAACCTGATGGATGTAAAACAAAACAAAAATCAGGGAAATCACTCAAAAGATAAAGAAAAAACTGTGAAATTCTAAAACATGATAGCATCAAACCGATCACGTGAGTGTGTCAATCAAGTTGTGTGTCGTGCCAAGTTGCTTGATTTATTGTTTTTAATGGTATGAGAAAGCTGATGCTACCTGGACTAAATGATTCAGCAAATATCTGCCATGTCACAAAATATAAAAGAATGGCAAAACTGTCACAAAGCATATCTCTCTGTTTCTCGTTTGTCACGTAGACAGAGAGCGTGAGCAGCTGCAATTTACTCTCTAAGCCATTATGATGCCACAATCAGCTAATTTCCTTCACAGCATCCCATTCCACACAAACTCAACAAACATCGGCTGGCACAATCCTCTTAATGACGTTTTGTTGGTATGTTTACCTTGATGCCAGAACTGTGACAGCAGTCAGACACACAAAGACACACAAACAGGCCTTGAGCATATGAGTGCTGACAATGAAGGACTTGTATGGGGTTAGAATTGTTACATTATTCCAAATAAATAGATTCATATTCACAAATAAATGTAAAGAAATTCACAAAAATGTATCAAATTCACAAATAAATAGATTAAGATCCACAAATAAATGTAAAAACTTTTAAAAAAAAAAGTATAAAATTTACAAATAAATAAAATGAGATTTGCAAATAAAAAAAAATATTTACAAATGTTTTATTATTTTACAAACACAACTCTACCTGGCATTTATTTGTGAACCTCTTCCTGTGCATTTGTAAATCGCTGCACACATTTGTGAATAGCTTCTTGTGCATTTGTAAATCCCCTCACGCTTTTGAAACACTTCCAGCGTTGAGTGCAGACAAATCTACAAATAAGTGGACTCCACCCACCATTTACTTAAGCCAATCAGATAACAGTCACATTGAGCTGGCCAATCGTAGCACGTTCTCACTACAACCAATCATGTCGCCATGTCAACGAAACGAATGAATGAAAATGAGCTCATCAATGCATATCTAAATTCGCGCCTACCGTATCTTTGTAGAACTTCAAAAAAAGAAACAAAAAAGATGCTACAGCCAATGAGCAGCCGGCGGGGGCTGGCTGCAGTACGACTCAACCTCCACGGACAGTTTTTAATATTTTATCAGACAATATCAGACAATAACTAATAAAGATTTTGCTTTAGTATAATTTTCAGGACAATTAGGGCCGGATTCGGGATTCGGGACAACAGCTTAGGTTTCGGGACTTCTGGTCACCCTACAGCCAAGCCACAATTTTTATGAGCTTGGCTGTTTATGATCTAACAATGTACAGAGCATTATAAATAGAATTTTAAATATAAAATACCTGTATTACAATTCCCTTAGTTTGTAGAGAAGATATAGGTGGGTTATTGACAGGTTGTTGCATTCCAAAGAGATATCATGCATTTAAAAGTGAAATATGCCCGGCAGTCAAGCGATATGCATTTATTGATCGGTTACACTTGATCACAATAATAATATTTAATATGAATCAGACTTAATATTTTTTTATGGTAAAAGTAACTTACAGCATCTAAAGTAGGATAAATGCATAGATGTATTTTTCAGTATTGCAAGATTTTTATTTGCAGCATCCAACCCCAGTAGCCTACACGCTGATGCTGAGGCTCCTACTGTTACATCGCAGGTGGTCATTTGGGCTCATATTTGGTATTCTACATGACATTTATTTATGTCCTATAGCTATTTGTCACCGCGATTGTGCTGTAAAAGGCAAAATCATATGTTCTGTAATTTCTTACATCGTGTCTAACGTGCGAAGCTAACTACACTGGACAAAGCGAATGTGCAAATCATTTATCCTCGTGTAATTGCGTGTAGCCGCTATTTCAGAAGAAGAATGGGCATCCGTTTACTATCAATGAATCATCGTGTCGCGCTGCTCACGACAGTATCACGAAATATGAATTTTCAAGTAGCCAGCACTAGTCAATAAGTATGATTATGCAGACAGTTCATATCTACAGCTATGAAAACAGACGTCACAAAGGGGAAAATGTGTTAACATTTCAAACATGCTAGTTTTACATTATTTGAAACTGCTACGGCAGCAGTGAAAAGATAATGGGGCACTATTTGCTTTTGACGTGCGGTGTCGCACCTCTTGCCGGTGTAGAGAGGGTGTTACTGATCATGATACTCGGGATCTGAGATGATCATGATTCCCTGAATTTATCCTGATGGAAATATAAAGAGACTCCAACAATCTTTTGAAACAGAGTGTTTTAACCACACAAACAGTTCAGCTCAATTTGAACGAAGCGCCCAAAGATTATTACTGCTCCTTTCAAGGGTGCAAGAATCAGTTCCCACCCCGAGTGTAAACCCAAACGTGATTGGTTGTAGCGAGAAGGAGCTACGATTGACCAGCTCAATGTGGCCGTTATCTGATTGGCTTGAATAAACGGTGGGTGGAGTCCACTTATTTGGGGATTTGTCTGCAGGTCAACGCTAGAAGTGTTTCAAAATCCACAGATGCGTGAGGGGATTTACAAATGCACAAGAAGCTATTCACAAATGTGTGCAGCGATTTACAAATGCACAGAAAGCGGTTCACAAATAAATGCCAGGCAGAGTTGTGTTTGTAAAATAATAAAAATAAAAATAATAAAAATAAAAAATGTGTAAATATTTTTTTATTTGCAAATCTCATTTTATTTATTTGTGAATTTTATACATTTTTGTGAAACTCTTTACATTTATTTGTGGATCTTAATCTTTTTATTTGTGAATTTTATAATTTTTTGTGAAACTCTTAACATTTATTTGTGAATCTTAATCTATTTATTTGGAATAATGCAACAATTATAACCCCATAGACTTGGTGTGTGGCTCATAGGCTAACATTGCAAAGACACAATACAAACAATACAGTACAACAACAACAAAAAACATTATCCACGGTCTCTTCAACCTCAGTCAGAACATTCATTGAATATGCAGCTTAGTAGGGAAGTCTCTGAACCTTTTGAAGTCTTCTAACAAATGAGTCACAGGCTCGTAAGTACTCAAATTGATGTCTGAGACACAGATGTCCTTTTCAGCCTAAATTCTCAATGCCACCCAACAAGCCTGTGGACCAAATGTGATTTTTCTTTCTTGGAATAAAAGACTTCTTTTGATCAGTTTTTTTTTCTATCTGTACAGGTTTTATGACCAATTTCCCCCTCTTGCTCAGTCTCTCTCTCTATCTTTCTCTGCAGCTATAACTTTTGCTTTGATATGACTTCATAATTGGATTATGGTTTCCACAAGGAACACTCGACAAATTACATTTCCATATTTTCATAAGGATGCTTGAGCCCAGTGAAAATCCGAAGATAAAAGGCTTTGTGAGAGGTCAGAAAACAAATGGGAAGGCGAACAAATGACCTAAAAATAGAAGGAGAAAAATCTGCAGCTATAAATGGTGATTTTTTTTTAAGTATAAGAAAACATTTAGTCAAGGGCAATTTTTTTTTGTCATTCCAGAATTATCTCATGTTTGGTTATGTCATAAGAAGATCATTTTTGTGTTTTACCATTTAGACTGAAGCACAGGTGAGTCACCAATCATTTTATTACTTGACTGTGAAGTCGATTTAGGTACATACAACTCTGACATGACATGAAATATAAACATAAAAAAGTAATATATTAATATTTTAGGGTAAGTAAGATAGGGGTCAGTAAAATTCACAAAAAAATACAGAAAAAATTATATCACAATTTAAAATTTCTGTTTTCGATTTTAGTATATGTTAAAATGTACTTTATTCAGGCATGAAGGCAAAGCTGAATTTTAAGCATCATTACTTCAGTGTCACATGATATTTCAGAAATCATTCTAATATGCTGATTTGTTGCTCAAAAATTTTGAAAACAGTATTTTTAAAAAAAATATTACTGACCCCAAATATTTGAAGAATAGTGTATTTCATATTTCCTTTTAGAAGTATATGATGATAATGTATATGAGATATGATGTCATCGCCTGCCTCTGTCTCTTCACCAACCAGTCACTCCACCTGATTGTGGATTCAAATATTGATACATGACGAGGAATTATCATGGTTAGAATATCTGGCATTTGTCATACAGACCTTGACCTTGCTGTCAGTTGTGGTGCATGGCTTTGTCGTCCTTCAAAAAGAGTATCTCACTCCCAAAACGCTAGTCACTGGATAGTGTCAATAATAGTTAAATCCTCCAGAGGATGAAGAGCATTTTCTTATATGACTCCTAAATAAGAATGACTCCTATATAAGAATAAGCTGAGACTGAAAAAATATAGTTAAATTACTGGATAGTTGCTGCTAAATTGCTGGATAGTTAAATTAGTCCATACTTTTAATTCTGCTGCACTAGCTCTGTATGCTGGGAGCTATTGTTTCTGTTTTTTACCACTTTTATCTTTTCCTTATTAGAGGCACTGACCTGTTTGTTTGTTTGTTTGTTTGTTTGTTTGTTTGTTTGTTTGTTTGTTGGGGGGGTCAATTCCTTGGGAGGTCTCTCCACACGTACTTTGGGAGGTCCAAGGTCCACCACCATCATCATCACCACCACCTGGAAACAAATTTAATTAAACAACAAAATGGTCAAATGATTCAGAGCAGGATGGTCAATGTGATTCAAAATGGTCAAATGATTCATCATGTTTTACAGGCCCCTTACAAAAATCCTAGAAATATTACAACTGAGAATGGGACTACAGAAAATAACTGATGGAGGTGAATTCCCATGCTCATGCTGACGATTATCTATTTTTATTATTATTTTTATTATTTTGACAGCATGCTGTGCTATTGCATTTTGTGATTATTTTGTATGAAATATTGAAGTTTATAAATAAGTGTTTTGGCACACCTGGCCGAGCATCTGGATTTTTTTTCTGTCATAACAGCTTTGGTCATACAGATAATAGTAAGACCGCATGTCCACCTAAGTGTTTTTAGCCACCTGTAAATGCTAGCCGCTCTGCTGAAAACTCCTTGCTGTGGGCAATAGAGAGTGTTTTGGCAGCGCAGCGCAGCATTTGTTTTTTGTTTTATCAGTTGAGACGCTTGCTATGATACGGAATATCCGCAGAAGTGTTACTATGATCTAATTTCTCAGATAGTTTGTTTCTATTTTGCTTGCTCTGGCTCTGTTCTTTAACTATTTTGTTCCATTATTATACCTGTTGTAATCTGTTGACGTTGTACAATCAGCGAATGTGGCGGTTGGTCAGTATTGTATTTGTCCTGCCCCTCCTCCACTGATTGGACAGCTGGATAAAAAGTTAAAACCCAGAAAAAACCGCAGAGCACTTCAGTGTAAAATAGCGTCTCGTCACACTACTGGTGTTTTAAAAACACGGCACTCCATTGAAAACAATTGCAAAAATACTGCTGCGGAAAAAAATGCTTTGGTGGACACACACGGCCAAAGACATAATTCTAAACTATAAAGGATCTTCTTTTATTTGTATATACTTATAACAACAACAAATTGTTATGCTTTTGTAAAATAAAGGAAAAATAAAACAAACAAACAAACAAACAAACAAACAAACAGGATGCACTTTCTGCCATCTCTGTCTCCTTTCTGGAGCACAAAAATGAACCGAAAAATGTATACGTGCCTCAGTCACAATAAGAATTATATCTATAGAAAGCTTGAATTAATTTCAAATCTAAATTAATTATGTAATCCATATGAAACCAACGAGAGCTACAGAGGTATCTGCTCAATTGTAGATTCCCAATGAGAAAATGAAGGCATAAGAAAGAGTGAAAATCTTGCTCTACTAGATGAATTAAAATGTAAAAATGGATTAAAATATTCCTTTTTCAAAAATTGTTTCATTAAAGTTCACAATTATTCTACAAATGTTACTTTAACAGCTGCACGAAATACTCACTGTGATTCGTGATTTATTTTCATGAACAACAAAATGTTCCAAAATATTTCGATTTTTCACAAATCGTATAACTACTAACTATAAGTAACTTTGCAACTACTTGTCAGCTAGCAGTCATTAGAGTATTAGTGGATTGTCTGTGAATATCTTATAACTCTTTATTTTGATGGTCCTTTGTAACTTTGTAACTTTGCAAATACATGTCAACTTATTCTACGAACCCTAACCTAACCTAACAGTCTACTTACTCTAATGAGAGTTAGTTGACATGTAGTTGCAAATTAATGAAAGTTAGTTGACATGTAGCTATATGAAAAGTTTCTTATAGTTAGTAGCATGTCTAATATGCACTATCGAAATAAAGTGCAATCCAGTATCCAAAAAGAAATGAACTGAATTTCTGTCATGACAACTCTCTGAGTGTTTGGATATGTTTTGTCTTGGCGGAATAGATCTGCTAAGCTGTTGCTGCTGTTGGTTATTGCTGCTGCTGCTGCTGCTGCAGAGCAAGTACAGGACTTGCTGTCAATACATACACGACTCGCTGCTGTGAGCAAGAAAGAAATGCTGCTGCTGTACAATATAGCATACATGAATTACCCCCTATCAAATCTATACAGGTGGAGCTGGGGAAGGTGGAGGGTTTCTGAAAGTGCTCTGCAACTGCTACAGCAAATGCTGACCCAGTATTTGAAGGTTGAGCAGCGAGCTCATTGGCTGCTGATACAGCAGAAACCAAACAGCTGTGCCCTAAAGAGAATGATGTGATTGCAAGCAGATTGAGTTCAGCCTAATCAGCCTACGCCATCTAGAGTTTCATGACAGAACTTTGTATTCACTCTCTTACCACTTTCTCTCCTACTCCACTGTGCAAAGTTTTAGCTCGCACATTTTAATTTCACATCCAATGCTTCAACGGTTTGTTGAGTCCACAATAATAATTGACTTCTCCTGATGAGATTTATTACAGCTTAGCACAATACCTGTTCACTTCCACTGCATATCCAGTCTATCAGCGCTGAGATGCAGCATGTTACTCAAGTGAAGCTCGGCATAAATTATTATTAATTAATAGGCTTTCCGGTTGTTGTTTTTGTTGTATTATCACACTGTCTGTAGAATCAATCTACAGAAGGCAAAGACAAACAGGCAAGGAAAAGCACCTATAGAGTAAAATAATGATTTTCTACAAGAGCAGACTGCACGCTCATCAGACTTTATGAATTTCTCAGTGCCTATGTTGTATAACTAATGAATCACATCATATGATGTGACACCCGCTTTGGGAGAACAATACAGATGGGGAGGGAAGAATTGTTTTCACAAGCTCTATCAGCTGGTGAATTTCAACGATGATTGGGGCGAGAGTTAGAGAGATGAGTCAGTTGTAAGTGAGATCAACGTAAATACTCTTTCTGGCACCATTAGTTATTTGTTTGAGCTATCTGATCAGGCTTATGTGGCCATCTGCAACACACTTTGAGACTACGAGAGTGTCTCTGATGAATTAGAGAATGCCTTATGCCATGTTTTAAAGGTCATGTCGTTGTGTTAACAGTGGCAGTATATATAATAGGCAGTCGCCTCGGGTGGCAGCTTCCTCTTGTATGGCACCCACTTTTCTCTCACTCATGCGTACCAGTTTCACGGCACTGCACTCGCATGTCCACCCGCGTACTTCTCTAAATGAAAATGAATTGTGACCTAGTGGGAACACAATTGTAACCACATTTTCCCCCCATGCAGTTCCTGTGCTGTAGAGCACCTCTCACTTAAGACACTATCTGTCAGAAACAGAACAGGGTTAGCCATCTGCCCATGAAAAAGTAAAGCTCAAATTAATCAAATCACAAAATAAAATGTGCCCCGGCAAACATGCATGCACTGATATACATTTGTGTTATATATTTTTTTTTTAAATCCTAAAAGGCACAACATGTAAGAAATATAACAATGTTATATATTTTGTTGACTTTTGTACTTACATCACAAATGTTTCCAAAAATGTTTAAATTCAGAGAAATCAGCTGTTTTAACCACTGTCATTGTGTCTCCTGTCAATGACATCATATCAGTGTTACTCTCGATTTATGGTTTTACTTCCGTAGACACCATGGAAACACCAAAGACGCTTTATATAATATGCGTCTTATTAGACAGGTGAGCAACTGTTTGGATAACTTTATTGACCGAAAACGAATCATTGTTAAATAGCTCAACACGGTTAGTCTTGTTTGAATCTCTTGGGTTTTTTATTTTATTTACCACGAGTAACATGTTTGTACCTGAAAAGTAAAGCAGACAACACTGTTTTGTCAAGTGGCTAACATAGCATAATCAGAAAGAGCTTTTTTGTGGTAACAGTAATACAGCATTTTCTCCACCATAAAATGTTTTAAAATGAATTGCATGCCATTTAGCAACACAAGTCATCCAGCTTTTATTAATATGATATTCTAATCTCAATTTAGCTAACTGAAGTGTGCAACAAGTGTCACATACCAGCCACCGAGCTAACGCACAGAGTAACGTTATAATGGTTTCACTTTATTTAGATTTTTTTTATTTTCCCTTTAACACATTCTGTTGACTATAAGTAACGTTGCATCTACATGTCTACTAACTTTAATTAGTGTTAGTAGAGTATTAGTAGACTGGTAGGGTTAGGGTTAAAATAAGTTGACATGTAGTTGCATGGTTAATTATAGTCAGTAAAATGTCTGTTTGAGGACCATCCCAATAAAGAGTTAGCCAATATTAAGTAGACAGTCTACTAATACTCTAATGAGAGTTAGTTGACATGTAGTTATGCAAAGTTACTTACAGTCAACACAGAATGTTCAAAAGGGACCATCAAAATAAAGTGTTACAACTTTCAACACGCTCACACGTTTTTAGTTTGATTGTTTTGACCTAAAACACCGCTGTGTTACCCCACAATTTTAATTCGTCAAATAAAGTGACCTGTATGAGTAGTAATTCAGAACTAGTGGCTGTTTCATTATAATGAAAAAAGATAATGCAAATTTAAGTGATCAAACATTACTGTAGCAAAGTTCAAGTTTAGGGAAGAAGAATCCGAATGTTAAATATAACTTTAATCGTAAAATATGCATTTAACAACTAAACGAATAGAGCAGCAGCGACCGACTGCGGTATATAAGCATAATAAAAACAGTTATGTAAAATGTCCCAGGCTCTCTTACCCGCCCTGCTTCATACCACAGTAACATTAATAAAACTTTAATCCATAAACATGATTTCTGCCTGAGTCCTGTCT
Source organism: Gila orcuttii (assembly GCA_026230005.1). Classification (NCBI taxonomy): domain Eukaryota; kingdom Metazoa; phylum Chordata; class Actinopteri; order Cypriniformes; family Leuciscidae; genus Gila; species Gila orcuttii. Next base: position 12,700,192 of record JAPDVR010000016.1, on the reverse strand, counting down.
GATTTCTTTCCAACGTCTGTGGAGGTGAAGACTACAACTCCCATGATTCCACGCTCATTCACACTCATCACAACCTTTGTTATTGTTTTGAATAAGCGACCTCTAGTGGCTTAACTTACATGATTTGCCTTTAACAAGCTATACATTTATATTTTTTAGCTTTAATTCTTACTTTTCTAGCTTTAATTCTTTAACCTTACGTCAGATTTCATTTCTGCCATTGTAAGCTGAAACAAAACTGTCATCATATATAAAATTTAATATTTTCACCCCCATCATCAAAACCTTCCTTTAACCAATAAGACAACAAAACACCATCTATAATCCAGAATGAAAATAGATGCATCTGTAATACACATCAGCTAAGAATGACAGAGAGGCAAACTTGAAGCATGAGACCATCAGTGTTTACCGTTAAGCTCCTGATTGGTTCAAGCACTTGTTGCCTGGTAACCAAAACCCCCTTTTGAAAGATATTCTATCCTGACTAGATAGCACCAAGATACACTTGCCAGTCTCTGACAAACATGCAATTTAGAAAACAGGGGAGAAAAAAAACATGTCTTGAGAAAAATGACATGAGAAAAGCTAACATAGACGTCTTCCATAGCTGAGTCTATTAAGCATTCAGATGTTTAAGAGTAACACAATAACTTCATAACCGATGCCATTAAAAGGGTATACGATAGCTAATGAACTTTGTTATGTAAAGAGACAGAGACATATCTACTCATTTGTCCATGTAGTCTACCATGTCTAGGGATAGGATGCATTGCCATTGACATAACTACAGGAAAAGAATGAGCGATGAGAGATGCATCACATTAAAACTAAATCATGAAGTCTCAGAAAGGAGACATTAATGATATATAATTAAAACAATAACCAACTTCAATAAATCCCTTTGAACTGTTTCATATAAAATGCATAAAAAAACTATGTACTGCCAACCATTTTTATTATTAGAATCACGTTTGAATTCACTAAGTGGACCCACTACAAACAGAAACAAGAATATATCTTGACAACTGCTAAATAATGATGACTAAGAGCACATGATTCACATTTTGAATAGACAATTGCCCCTGGGAAACTGAAAATGCTTAATTAAAAGACACTTGATTTCTTCAATAAACAATATGGCACTTTTTGTAAAACACCAAATGAAAGAGACATTTCAAAGCAAGACCATTTTTTTTAATTGCAAAGCTAAAGAATAATAGTAATGACCGCATTAGAGAGAGAGACTGTACCACTGAAATTAATCAGAAATGGTTTCAGAACCAAAATCAATTCTTTGCTGGTTTCATAACAAGAAACCAGTGAGCCCCTTTATGCTAAAAATTCAAGTTATTTAAGAAAAAATAAGAGCAGAGTCTTTTTGTCAGCGTCATTGTGAATTTGCATGTTTGGTTGGGGGAAAGAAGTTGTAATACTTTGATTTATTTTCAGTTTAGGGCACTGCTCATATGCATTAATCGTCAGTGGCAGGAAGAGAGGACTCTGCATTATTGTTTTTAAGCGACTCATTAAAAAAAGGCTTCCAGCATTCTGGTTGTAAGCTTTAAGCAGCCTTAGATCTACTAGTATTGCATACAAGAAAATAAGGCAATAAAATTAACTGTTGCACTATTAATTTAGTCTCTTAACAGATAAAAGTTGTGGGCCGGTTTACAGCACAGAACAAAAACACACCTCAAAAAATGCTGAAAAATGTGTGACCCAAAATTGAGTATTGTTAAAATTTCAAGAAGAAGCGAGAAGAAAGAAAAAAAATTTAATAAATATATATATATATCACTCTTACACTCTTACACACAAATCAAAAGCTGAACTGAAAAACTCCATGAGAAATCCTTAGTAACATAACATTTATTTGAATATCCAAGGCTATGAGACTCAAAATTGCAAATGGATTTACAGAAGGTCACCTTTTATGTTTACTTATATGAGACTATACAGTATGTTTGTAGGAAAATGTTAATCTTATAATCTTATGTGAAATGTCACCAAATAGAAAATGCTTAGTATGTACTACATTGCAAGGCCAATGAAAAAGGATTTAAATATGGGGAAGATTATTACAATTTCTAAATTTAACATTATGATACATAATCTTGTGCTCTGAAATATGGCATTGGCAGTTTATCCAATGTTTAGCTCACATTTTCCATTTTGCGCTTGATCACCCTTTATTTTACTATCTGTGCTAATGATGTGCTAGGACTGGAAAATGCAGCCCAGCAGAAACAATACTTTTCTCAGTCACATTAGTGTTTATGATACTGTGTAGGAATTCAGTTATAGGGATAGTTCACCCAAAAAATCTATCATTATTTACACACCTTCATGTTGTTCCAAACCTGTATGAATTTCTTTCTTCTGCTGAAGAAACAACAACTATTTCCACAGGAATATTGTAACGTGTTCGTTCCCGAAAGAAAACTCAAGGCTATATTGGTTTCCACCAACTACCAACTATGATGGCGCATGCTCTGCTGCGACAACACAGTCTGTACCCTCCCACGCGTCAAGTCTGCGTCGAGTCACCGGTCCACGTCTAAATTTTTGTTTGTTTTGTCCTTTCGTCTAAGTTTGTTTACGTCTTGTGTGAGTCCATCAATGTACACTATGGATAACATGATCTACGTCGGGAAAATGCTGGGGATCATTGTGATCTTTTTATTGATCATTGTGCAGGTGTGCAGCGTTTCAACTGGATGCGTATAGCAGCAACAAAATCACCTACTCCCGTCAAGATCTCCTCTCTCTCCGAGGCTCCGTCACACATGGCCTAATACCATCGGATGTAATTCTAGCTGACATCCTACACAAGCCGAGGAAACAAGGAAGGCAAGGAGGGGTATGCACCAGGCTAGGGAGGTGCCCCCCCTCCCCTCCTACAGATGGCTAATACACAATCTCTACGGAATAATATGGACATCCTACATGCCAGATGCCGAGTGGAGAAATCTTTTTGGGAGGCCTGCATCATCGTGCTGTCCGAGATGTGGTTGAAGGACTCCATTCCAGATGAAGAAGTTAGTTTGGATAACTTCACCATCATCCGAGAGGACCGGACGAGTGATTCCAGTAAGGAAATGGTCACCTCCACCCTCTGTGTTTATGTTAACAACCGGTGGTGCAATAACATCAAGATCCATGATAGGGTCTGCACACCTGACATTGAAATTCTGACTCTTTCACGTCGCCCCTACTATCTCCCTCGGGATTTTCCCACGCTGGTTATCAGCTGTGTATATATTTTGCCTGGTGTTAACACCAACATGGCAGCTGAGCTAGCAGCCCAGAATGTTCATTCTATGTTGAATGAATATTCTGAGGCTCCAGTGTTTATTATGGGGGATTTTAATAGCTGCAAGTTGGACAGTGTCCTCCCATCCTTTAAGCAGTATTGATTCCCCCATAAGAAAAGATAATGTGTTGGATTTGTGCTACGGGAAAATAAACCATGCTTATACTGCTCGCGTGCAAACCCCACTATGCTCCCCGGATCACAACATCGTCTTTTTGCTTCCGCAATATAGACAAATGCTGAAGAGAGAAAAGCCAGCTACGTACAGCATCACCCAGTGGACAGAGGATGCAACTGCACAACTCCAGGGGTCTGGAGTTTGTTTTTTTTGCTAACCTGGATAAAAAAATTGAGATAATAACTGATTACATTAAGTTTTGCAACCAGCATTCCAGTCAAAACTGTTAAAAGATATCCCAACTCGAGACCATGGATGACCTGCCAAATAAAACTCAAACTCAAGAAGAAACAACAAGCATTTAATCACAAAGACTGGCTTTCACTGAGAGACATTAACCGCTCTGTGAAAAATGAAATAAAAAAGGCAAAACTTGCATATAAGGACAAATTAGAAAAGGATTTCAGTAGCATGAACACCAGACAGGCCTTTCAGAAGTTGAAAACAATCACTGGAACCACTTTGAAAGCCAACATTCCTACATCTACTGATCTCAGCTCGTTCACCAAAGACCTGCACAAATGTTATGCCAGGTTTGACACCCTGAATTGCAACAGGAGCCTACCCACCCCTGAACAGCCACACTTTGTCCCCTTAACGGTGGGAGACGTCCATCAGCAGCTCATGAGGTGCTATAGTGGAAAGGCCCCTGGCCAAGATGGGATCACTAGAAGGCTGCTCAAGAATTGTGCCCTGGAGCTATCTCCTGTTCTCCATTCACTCTTCAAAGAGTCACTACAGACAGCAACTGTCCCCACCCTCTGGAAAACAGCCACCATCATTCCTGTCCCCAAAAGACCTCGCCCCTCTGAATTGAACACCATGACTGAATCATTACAGACCAGTAGCACTTACTTCCATAATAGCAAAATGCCTTGAGAAACTGGTACTAAACACTATCCTTCTGGTTGTCTGCCCACAGCTGGATCCTTACCAGTTTGCCCAAGGCCAAAAGAGGAACAGAGGATGCTGTTGCATGCCTCCTTCATACTCTCCTCCAACATCTGGATTCTCCCGGCCATTATGTCAGGATTCTCTTTATAGACTTCAGCTCCACCTTCAATACAATTCAACGCCACATCATGATAACTAAACTCCGCCATCTTCACGTGCCACCTCTTTTCATCCACTGGATCTATCATTTTCTCAATGACAGACCACGGGCAGTAAGAGTGGGTATAAAATCCTCCTCCACTACTGTCAACACTGGAGCCCCGCAAGGCTGTGTCCTCAGTCCCTTCCTCTACACACTATATACTAACGACTGCCGTATCCCCTCTGACATCACAAAGTATTTCAAATACTCGGATGACACAGTCATACTCATCCTCCTCACCGGCCCAGAATCAGTTACAGCATACTGTATCACCAATCTGTTGCCCATTTCACAGAAATGGTGTACAGACAGTCATCTCCTCCTTAACATTACTAAAACAAAGGAACTTATCCTGGACACATGCCAAAAACTCTCCACCGCTTACTGCCCTATCTCCATCAATGGTCAGTCAGTAGACATTGTTGACAGTTCCAGGTACCTTGGCATTATTTTGGACAATAAATTGAGTTTGACCATCACATCACAGACATTCATAGGCGCTACCAACAGAGACTATTTGTCAAACGTAAACTCAGGACTTTGTCAGTCAGTCCACACCTTCTTCTCCTTTTGTACAGTAGTATCATTGAACCCATCCTCTTGTATTGTGCCACCTGCTATTTCACTAGGCTATCTCTCACTAATAGAAACAATTACTAACAATCACTAACACTTTCTAAAAAATAATTGGTCTTCCCACACTCAACGTGCCGGCTCTCATTGACGCTGCTACCATTCGTAGAGCAAATACCATTGTACAAAATCCCAGCCACCCTCTTAACTCATGTTTCACCCTTCTTCCCTCAGGCCGCAGATACATACAGCTACCCCATAATAAATGTGTGGTATGTGCATGTTATGCGTGTTGAATGTTGCTCCTGGTACAGTCTGTGAAAACAAATTTCCTCTATCGAGGACAATAAAGAATTAATATGAATATAAATATGAGTATGAGACACACCACAACTATAACGATAACGACTCAGAGAAACGATGTTGTTGGGATCATTTTCAAAACGATTTTTTTTCCAGCTGATGAATTAAAACATTGACAGCCAATCAGAATCCATCCTGTTTTAAAGAGCTTGAGTATTTAAGGCGGCAGAAGACAAAACACATCTACTGTATATAGTTGTCTGTCTAGGTTAAAATGAGATGCTGCAAAACATGTGGGCACAATGGTCATAGAAAAAGAATGGAAAAGTAACGCAGTGGAATGGAAAAGCACGTTCTAAGAGATTAGAAAAGTCTTTGCAGAACAGTCTAAAGCTTTCACGTCTTTCAAAATAAAAGTCCTGCATTAGAAAAAAACATTTCAAAGCAAGACAATTCTTTTTAATTGCAAAGCTAAAGAATAATAGTAATGACCGCATTGGAGAGAGAGACTGTTTTTTTTTATCTTTTTTGTATATTTTTTGTTGTTGTTGTATCTTTGGCACACACCGAGACCCACTCAAAACGGTCTTGCGAATCATCGATTAAGAAACCATATTAACAAGTGATTTCCCACAAAACTGCTAGTTTTATGTCTGGTCACTTCAAGGTCTTCTAACATAATCATTCCAACTCAATTCAACATTTCATGTCAATTTATTTATTTATTTGGAAAGAAGCCTTCTAATAAACAGTATAATGTACAGTGATAATGTGTTGCAATAATGCAGCTGACTGTTAGCCCATACTTAATGCATTTAGAAAAAACAGACAGAATAAGTAGGCTAGTCTAAAAGGAAAACAAAAGCAGGATAGCTCAAAGTGCACACGAGGTAACCTAAGGCAGAGTCATGGCAAATCCCTGCTTACATCTGTGTTGGGAATGCATATAAACTGGCAACTCAAAGTGGTGTAGTATTATTTAAATATTGAGTCACCTCCAGTACTGCCCTGAATATAATGCATTTTGAAGGCTGAGCGACAGTTACAGGTGCCTGATAATGCAGTATATTACAGCTGAATGATCAAAGCAGAGGAAGAGGAAGCCAGCCCATCAGACACTCCACATCTAGCTACTGATTAGAGCAAAAGAAAACACAGCATCACAGAAAATACATGCAGGGTATTCATATTAAAACTGAGTTCTAAAATTAGCAGATCAAATGACTATTTAGAACAATGCTCTTCAACTCGAGGCCTGCGGGGTATTATTTTTATAAGGCGCCACTGAACTTGCATGTGCACATACATCCTTTTTAGAGTCAGCATTTCCAAGCCTGAACATCATCAAATCAAGTTCATTCTTCCTTTGACAATGAATGTATTTGAGAATTTTACTGACTACATCTGTGTCCAAGTTCAAAACACAAAGATTTTTTTTCTCATCAAATGGCAGCAGAGAAACAAGCGTGCAGCAATCTATAGAATTTTGTCTTTAAACTTCCGTTTTAGCGGTAGCTCTGTGCGTCGCTGTTAAAGAGTAATCAGCTGATGAAGTGGATTTACTTATTATTGACTGGAGAGATTCTAAAATGAGTGGCTCATTCATAAATCCGGAAGATCTTACCTTCATGCTGTGGAAATACAAACCGGAAGATAGAACACAACGAGCACAGCGCTGAAAAGGGGGAGCGGGGCTACACAAGGTATAAAAGTATTGAAAAGTAAAATGGACAGTTCTACATTACATGGATATTTTATTCATATTAAATCCTTACATATTCTTCCTCTATTCTCTTAATTTAAAAATAACAATAGAGTTATATTACAAAAATGCTAAATTTTTATTGTTTAACCAGCTTGTATTACTTATTTAAAAAACAGAATCAAAAACTTGTTTGATTTTAGATTTAAATTGTATTTTAGCACATTTTTAGCAGTGTATCAAATGTATCAAACACTTAGGACATAAATAAATTCACATTTCTCATGTTTAAACATTTCATTTAACACTTTATTTTAAGGTTCAATTCTCACCATTAACTAGTTGCTTATATGTATATTACTCGGATATTAGCTGTTTAATATTACTTATAAAGCACATACCAATGCCTTATTCTGCATGACCATAATTCTACATGCCTTAATCCTACCCAATACCTAAACTTAAACGCTACAAAAACTACCTAACTAACTATTAATAAGCAGTAAATTAGGAGTTTATTGAGGAAAAAGTTGAAGTTAATAGTGAATATGTGAAGAAGATAACAAATAAGGAACTTGAACAAAATAACTGAATACTTTGAAGGTTTCAGAACATGTATTGAGTACTTAAGTATCCGCAACCGAGAAGAACAAACAAGCATTGCACATAGCGCTTATTTATTCATAAGTGTTTTGTTTGTCGGTGGGAAAGTGAGAAAAAAGCAAGCAAGAAAGATGCTAGGAGGCATAAATAAGATTTTAGGACCAATCAAATTCTCAGTGCCAAGCTGGAACTCAAAAGAAAATATAGTTGAATAGTCTGATTTACTGCATATTAGGGGGTTTCTGGTTCAGTCTAGTCGGGAACAACCTTATCAGTCCAATGATGGGCAGGTATAATAACAAGTCTTCGGTAAAACAGAGACTGGACACATGATTTAGCGGTTGGGTGAGTCATGGTAACCATGGTATCCAACATGTCCCATCATCAGAGTGGAAGACTGCCATATGACCGCATGCCATAGAGAGACCGCAAGAGAGAGTTCAGACTGATGTTACTCATGCATTTCATGTCATACTCCATGTAACTGCATGACTTACAAGCTGAGAGGGTAACCTATAGGGCATGTGTTAAACTGGTATTTAAAGGTCAGATGTTCTAACCTTAAGCTGTAAGTGTTAAACTGATCTAAGACATTCGGCACATTTACTATCCTGAGCAATGACTTTTGAGTCATCTGCATAAATATCAATAATTGTGGGTATTTTATTGCTTGGACATTCTATTCAGCTTTCAATGCAATTCAGCTTTAGCTCACTGTCACTTTAGGAGACACTTTATTTGCTTTTTTTTCCCTGCTGTGCTGGAGAAAAATGACAATAAGCTGACTAGCAAAGGGTGAGTCAACAAAACAATTCAATATTTCCCAGGCCAACTTCATTCAGAATGTATGGGGAATTAAAGTTTGATTATATGTCTACTTTTTCATATAGATTCTGGTCAGTTGATCATCTCGCAAGTTTTCAAAATCAGGTGCAAAGTGCAATTATACTTTAATGAGTTATTCTTGACGTAAAAATGAAGTTGGGCCGATTCAACGATAATTTTGACTTCAATAAGACCAGTTAATTTAGATATTAGCACACTAGTGTATCAAACGTTTTTGGAGAGTATCCAAGCTTTGGGAATAATAATTATTCCTCATATTTAAACATTGCATATTAATGAATTTAAATAGGGTAATTGGGTACTTTGAAGGTTTAAGGGACTATATTTGAGTACTAAAGTGGCCTGCAAATGCGACAGAGAAGAAAAAACAAGCATTCTCACAGCACACCATTAGGAAGCCTGTCATTTTATGTATAAATGTTTTGTTTGTCAGTGGGAAGGTGTGAAAAAGAAAGCAAGAAAGAGACAGAGAGGGATAAATAAAGGGCATAATAGAGACTCATTCACTGCAGCCCAGACAAGGTGTCTGAGGGGAGTCAGGGAGGAGAGCTGAGGGGTCGCCGCTGTAATTACATGACGCTCTGCGAATGGGGGGGAATTTCACCTCTCCAATCATCTGCTATTATCCTGCATTCCTGCAGGCCTGAATGGCCATGCCTAGCTCCCATTGTGGCACCTGTCTCTTCTCCTTCACCCCTGCATTACCCACCATCACTGCACCACATGGAGGAACGCCCCACTGGCATTGTTCCTCCAGTGTTCTAATTTCAATTGTAATGTGAGATCTAGGGGTCAGTGATTGAGCTTTATCATTACAGGATAAGAATATTACAGGTAGATTTGATGGGCGTACTGCAACTTTGAATAGCCTAACCTCCATTTAAAATCCTGCAGTGACAGCTTCTGAAACAATCCTCTGCCAGATAATTGGGTTTATGGGCTAGAGCCATGTTTGTTATTCTAAGAAAGGTTTCATAAGCCTCAGACTGTATTACTGAGTGAAGGGAACAGATAAAGGAAATAATAATTAAAAAAATATGCCATTATAAACCTGTATGCTGTTATCTTTTTCCCTTGGAACACACAAGGAAGAGTTTTGAAAAAACTTGACACTGCTCTTTTCCACACAACATCAGGTGAACAACAACAAAAAATATTTTTTTTGTACAAAATACAAGTATTTCTGAAAGTAGTCAATTATGTCACCACATCTCAAATTACGTATTTAATTACATTATGTATTTTTTTATGTTTTTGAAATAAAAGGGCCATCTCCTCACAGTTAGCATTTTATGTAACCCAGATTTTTTATAGATAACTAAAACTTTCTTGAAATAAATGTTAACTGAAAAACATAACAAAATTACAAATTACTTCAAAATGACTTCAAATTAAATTAAAACTAATTCTAAATATTAATAAAACTATGATAGTATCTCAATGGTACTAAAATAATAAAATTATTTTTTCAAAATCTAAATTTATTTTTATTTTTTTTACATTTTCAAACTGGAAATTACCCAAAAGCATGCACTGTATAGTATACTAAATACTGTATACAGTTTTATATATATTTTGATTACGTTTTCAGAACAAGTACACTTCTAAAAAAAAAAGAAATGACAGAAATGACTCGACAAGATGTGTATAAACCATTTTTACACAAAAGATATTACAATGCTTTTTGTATATTTCAGTCTTTTTTTAGATTATTGTATTTTTAAATAATTAATATTTTTATGATGGACTTACATATTTTAAGAGTGAAAGTCTGGGTCTGGAACATAGGTAAAACAATATGGATTTGTCAGCCTATCTTTCCAAGATAGTTGTAATATGACCTTCATTTAAAAGAAAAGAAAAGACAAAATGTGTTATTTTTCATAAAGATCCATTCCTGGGATATGTGGCCAAAGTTGAAACAATATTACCATATGACTTGTAGGCTATATTCCAAAAAAATAGAGTTTGAGAGATGTCGTCACTATGACAAAGATCCTTTTAAATGTCTGTTCCACAGAAAAAAATAACAACATGAATATTTGGAACAGCACTTTTAAATAATTACGATTTAATCTTTAGATGAAAATGCTGTTTAAGGTCTTACTGCTGTATCAATTTGACCATGTCCGGGCAGTTAATCATAATTGTCTCATAGGGGGATTCAATACTGCCGTGGACTTGGTGTAGCTGGGTCGTGTGATTGGTCGGGTTGTTTGAGAATGGATAGCAGAGCAGCTGGAAGGTAAAACCCCCGGGACACCTCCTACTGAACAAGTCTCAATACCCGACCTCGCAGGAACAATAAAATATCCAATGTGACAACAACTGTTCCCAAGTGTATTTCATTTCCTTGCTTTCTCTCTTTATTGGTCCTTTGTAAAGTAAGTTTGTGACTGCTCGAAACGAACAATCAAAAGTATATTGCCTGTTTCCCCAGATAATTTATTGAATGTGTATGTTGTCGGAAGGTTATGTCTGTTCAAAGAAAATGGATCTATATCTGAGTTGGATGGAAACACTGTAAGAGTGATGGAGAGGAAAGGTAAGAAGCAAACATCAAATTATCATATAATCACACTTCAATGAAATGTGAGCTACGTGACTGCAGTATAAACTGCTATTCATCAACAGACACCGGCTTTGTATTTCAGACACCACGTCTGCAGGCGTCTCTCTGAAATGGTGGCCATAAAGGCTCATGAAGGATGCTTTAAGAAGAACAGGCTATGCATAATAAAACTCAAGAACAGTTTCAAGCACCTCTCTGGAGATCCAAGTCACTAAATAATTAAGCAAGCTCTTGGAAGTTCTGCGTTAATATTGTGCAATAAATGAATTTGAGGATGCTGGGAGGTGACGAGACAGATGCAGGGCTGAAGGTGGGAGCATCTCCTGGATCCATCAAAACTCTGCAATTAGAAATGAGTTACAGCAGCTTCCGTATGCAACAGCCTTAGCAGCACAGATGGAGTTGTGAAATTCCTGTCAGGACTTGTAGCACACTCAGATTTATTTGATTGTTTTGGTATCAGTATGCATCTTTAAATATGTTAACACATTATTTCTTGAAATCAGAGTTATTATAAACACACGATTATGCCAACAGAGCTCTATCTCCAATAGTCCTCTGAATAGCAATAAAAATAGAGTGGGTGCATAAATTCAATTTCAATTTGATATACATTTGTCTGTTTGATTCATTGCCACCGAGAACATAAACACCAAAGAGCCCCAGCTGTTTGTTTTTGTTTTAAACACTGGTTTGATAATTGGAGCCTCCCACACCGATTAAAATGGTTTTCGTTTTCAGTATATGCCAAGTCAATTTCACTATTTTAAGCAAGTCATTCTCGATATTGTTGTAAATAGTGACAAAATAACAAGCTTAACAAGTCTATGAATATAAACACATGAACTAATGCTAAGTGGGGTTGCAGGTTATTTAAAGGTGCACTAATTCATTGGTAACACTTTACAATAAGGTTCATTAAAGGGTAACTAAACCCCTGGTCAGAGCCTGACTCCACCCACTGGCAATATTTGAAAAATGCTGGAAAAGTAGAGGAGATAGAGGCGACGAACCGAGGGCGGGGCTGAGGGGGGTGGGGGGGGGGGGGGTTAGCGTGCACCTGAGACCCGCAGTGACGGATTAATTGACAGCTGCTGTCAGACTCTAAAATGGAGAGTGACTGGAGTGACGAAAGTAGCTTTGCAACAGAGCTCTCATTTTAAGTCGAGGATGTTGAATTGTCTGTGGACACAGGGCCAGAGCCATATCAATTCGAGCCGCTGGCTCAAACTGCTGTCTTAACTCCCGCATCGCGATTGGCATCCGATGAGTTTTATCGAGTTGATGTCAATAGCACGCACTCTCTGTAGGCATATTCATGTTTTGCCGCTATGTGAAAAAATCCAGCAAAATGCCCCGTGCGTTTGTCGACCCCAGAGGATTAACTTTAGCCTAACCATAAATTGTGATTAAAATATATATGATCACTCACCTCAAGATGCCGCTGCAAAGTAGAGTTTGGGGGTGTAGTCTAATATGTAGTCATTGTTCATTGCCGAAGTATTTTTTGGCACACAGTGCCGCGACAAATCAATCGCTCCTTTAGACTGGCTGCCTGCACATTCATTCACTGAGCTCGCGGCTGCTGCTGCAACTTGCGCTCTCTTCACGACTCAACCTCCACGGACAGTTTTTAATGTTTTATCAGACAATAACTAGGCCTACTCAAGATTTTGCTTTAGAATAATTTTCGGGACAATCAGGGCATGATTCGGGATTTGGGACAACAGCTTAGATTTCGGGACTGTCGAAACAGTGGTTTTGACGAAACAAGATGGTTTTTATATTGCCAAAGGGCGTGGTAGCTCGTACCAAGGGCGTGGTGAGCTGGAACCTGCTTTCGTCACCTGCCACCGCTTACGTCACAAACCACCCCAAACATCCAATAGGAAAATTCAATAGGAATAAATAAGAACTGCAGTAGCCACCGTTCAACCTGAAGAGGGCAGCACTCAGACGTTTTTACACCATATATTGTAGAATTAAAACACTTTATACCCAAATGTCAAAAAAGTTACTCGAATCAAAGAACAGCACTAATAAAGCCCCATTCTTAAAGATAATTAAAGGGGGGGTGAAATGCTCAGTTTCACTCAATCTCATGATAATCTTGAGTACCTATAGAGTAGTCTTGCATCCTTCATATCTCCAAAAAGTCTTTAGTTTTGTTATATTTATAAAAGAAAGATAGGCTGTACCGAGTCTTTCCGGAAAAACCCGAGCGGGTGGAGGCGTACCGTGTGGGCGGAGCTAAATAATCACGACACGAGCGCGCGAAGCTTTTGCGTTGAGAGCGTCTGGAAGCTGTGAGTGACATCCGAAAATAAACCATGGCTAACAATCAGATTCAGCCATACATTTTTGATCCAGAATCAGATCCCGAGGCTGAGATTGAAGACGACCACCAGCAGCAGCAACGACTACAGCAGGACGTCTCTATGTGGTGTGTAGGCCTACTGGAACGGTATAACTTATATTTGCTTATCGGTTTTTGTAAATGACTAATTTTCACTTTATGTCGTCGTATTTTTCTTTTTCTTTAAAGGTGTACATGTGGGAAGTGTAGTTTGATGCCGACTGAGGCGGAAAACGTTTGCTGCCAAGAAATAGAACCGGTTATTCTTTTGTCTTGAAATGCATTATAATGTGTAAAGTTGTAGTTTGTAAGACTTAATATGATAGCATACTATTAGCTTACTAAATGTACTTTAGCAGTGTCTACAGAAAATATTTTGCACATTATTCCTTCACCTTCATTTATAAACTTTTGGGATCATTATATAACATTTTACCCAGCAAACACAAAAACGTTTTAAAAACGTTTTTTTCGCGTTGTGAAAAGGTTGTGATAACGTTTTTATCCGACGTATTTAATACGAGAGATGTCGGGTTTTTTTTACGTTATAAATACGTTTTTTTACAACGTTGCATAAAGTCGTAAAAACGTTGCATAAACGTTGTTTAACGTTGTTAATGCGACGTTCTTAAAACGTAAATATCACGTCTTACTTTCTGGATGTCGTCTTGGTTATAACACATTCACCCAAAATCACCAAAATGAGGTTTCCAGGTGCTTTGGATGTAAATTACCTTGAAGTGTTCCTCACAAAATGCATGTGTCCTACATCGGTCTTTTGTGATTCCATTGTGAAACGTAGTCGACCCGTTAAAAACATTGAAACGTCACTGGATATAGCCTTTTGGTTAGGACATAGATTTTACTTAACTTATTACATTAAAAGTTATGGACTGATTTATTAATTCACCATCATGTAACAACCCAACTTTTCATTCAAGCAAATGTGTCCAAAAAAACAAAAGTATACTCAAAAAAGAACTCTCATCTCACAAAAAATAGGCTACATTTATCAATAATAAAAAAATAAATAAATATAAATATATATATATATATATAAATATAAAATATATTAGAATTTGTATTGTATTATAGGCCTATATTATAACCAATTTAGCCAAATAAATGTAATCAACAAAGAAAATACATTGTATAACAAAAGTTAATTCCCAATCATGTTGACAAAACCAACTATGCAAAAACTTAACTTATTACATTAAAAGTTATGGATTGATTTATTAATTCACCATCATGTAACTACCCAACCTTTCATTCAAGCAAATGTGTCCAAAAAAACAAAAGTATACTCAAAAAAGTAAAGAACTCGGATCTCACAAAAAATACATTTATTAATAATAATAAATAAAAAAATATATATATAAATATATTAGAATTTGTATTGTATTATTTGCCTATATTATAACCAATTTAGCCAAATAAATGTAATCAACAAAGGAAATACATTGTATAACAAAAGTTAATTCCCAATCATGTTGACAAAACCAACTATGCAAAAAACATAGATACACAACTGTAATAAATAATGCTAAAAGTATTGATGAAAAAAAATACAATGTTGATTATATTTCGATTGCGTATCGTTACAGCCCTATTAAGGTGAATTTCGTTTTGTATGAATTGTATCTTAATTTTAATCAATGTTTCATAAACCAATTACCTGGATTTAATAAATAAGAAGTAAGTTAAATATAGCAGACAATAGATAAAAACGAAACTGGAGCTCGTCTCGTAAAATGAACCGAAACTCAGCTTATAATGTAGCCTATATTGCCTCACTCACCTGAGAAATATAAAGGCCTGTATGTCTAATTTTAAAGAGGACCATTCAAAACGAAATAAAACACGACTATTCTCTGCATATGTAATCCGTATAAAATGTGCATTTCTCACTGGCGCGTTCACTACTGCGAATATCACGAGTCAGCATCGTCAACTGTATCTTTGCAGCGACAGACAGACAAAAAAAAAAAAAACGTATTAATAAATAATTAAAATGTCTCCTTGCTTTATTTGACATATTCATAATCATAAATTCTTTAGCCGATTCTTTGTGACAGATTTGAGATGCTTTATTGGCAGAGCGCTTAAAAACACTGAAAACATGACAACCTATTCGATATTCTATAATGAAATACTCAGTGACTCGTCCCAACCAAATATATATATATAAAAAAATTACTTGAATTATATTTTAAGTGAAAGAGTTAGCCATGGCTCACAAGGATTGTTGAGCCACGACAGAAGTTTCCACTTTGAATGCTTTAGCCTGGCTGTTTTTTTCTCCAGCATCTAAAGTGAGAAAGAAAATGTAAATGTAAACAAAAACAATGGTTGTCCAAAATGTGAAGTACAGTGGAGTTTTCCCTCTACATATACGTGCAAGATTTCAGTCATAGATAAATTGTAGGCTAAATGTTTGCTTGATTGAGTGACGTCACGTGAAAACTATTAATTAAACTGTAGGCTAACTTACAGAGCATACTTTTAGGTTAAATACATTAGCTTACCAGCAAAACCTTTACAAACCTATCAAAATCTCTCATCTACACATAAAATGCGATTAAAGGCCCAAACTTACAGCTTAACCTAACTTGCCTCTAACGTTAGCTGCTAGTTAAGTTAGCCTAACGGTTAACGTTAAGATGCTAACGGACTTTTTCGAAGACACAACCATTTCTATACAGTAAATATTCAACGAAAGCGAGTCATTTACATGAAAGAACGTGTCAGAACCATTTGTATGTACTAGTTGTGTAATTTCAGGGACTAATCTTACCTGAAAGTAGTTAAAACAACAGTGAGAGACGGAGTTTTGCAGCGTATCAGTTGAGCTGCAGTCCCGTTTCCATAGTAACGCCCTCCTCTCCAGTTCAGATGCGGCTCGAATTTACAGCGCGCGCCCATTAAGTCATGCAGCATTTACATACATTTAGAAATGATGGAGTGAATTATTTGATAATCAGAAAACATATCCTGAAACTTGATTCATAGTGGATCATCGTCAAACTGTAAATGGAATGAGAATGAAAGCATTGAAAATGTAAAACAATGTTTGAAGTATATAGTAGGCTAGTAGCCTAGGCTATAATATAATGTAATGGTAAACGTGGTGTAGAAATGAAATTGCAAAAACTACATGATATAGTCTAAGCCTAAGGCATGGACATATTTTCTCATATACACAAATTTACAGATAACACGAGGAACAATTAAGCTTTAAGTATTTTTCAAATATATTTCAAATATATTTAACAGTGCTTCATATAGGCTATGAATATTAATATGCAGTTATTCATATGCTATTTAAGTGCTGTTGTTTATTGGGGTGTATTGTGTTTACTACTGTGATGTTTAATGTTTTCTTTTTATGGATGCATTAGGCATATTTAAATGTAGCCTAGTGATTATTAATAACTGTTCAGAAATAGAGTTAGCCTACTAATATACAGCACAAATGTTTTCAACGAGATATAAACCACCAGGGAGTGCTGGATTTCTGCCAAAATTATAATGTAGATATTTATGGTTTGCGAACATATGTGCTTATAATTCATTGACGAGGCAACTTGATTTAGCACAAAAAAAAACAACTTTTTTTGCTGGGTGAGTTAGTTTAGTCTTGTTTCGTTTTTGTAGACAAACATCTAGTTTTTTTTTTTTTGTCTGTTTTTTGACTAGAAAGAAAACGTACCAGTTTGGTATTTTAACAACGTTTTTAAAACGTCTTATTCTAACGTGCATATTACGTTATTTTAACACCTGAATAAAACGTCTCCAAAAAGTTGTAGTTTGGTCTAGTTTCCTTTTAGTAGTAAACCAACGTGATATGTACGTATTTTTGACTACTTAAAGAAAACATACCAGTTTGGTATTTTCACAACGTTTTTAAAACGTTTTATTTTGGTTACATTATTTATCCATTTTTAAAAAACGTTTTAAAAACGTTTTGGAAACGTTGTACTACAACATTACCTAACTGCAACCAAAATACAACGTTGTGAAAAGTTGTAAAAACGTTTTGTGTTTGCTGGGTAGGCATTATCGTGTATTGCTGTAATAGGATGTAATTACATGCTTGCATAGTTCATTGTGTAGATGTGCTCTATAAATAAATAATTAAATAAATAAATACCATGTGGTTCTTTACTGGCAACATGACTTTCAGAATAATAACCTTGCTAGACTACAATCAAATAGTAATCCCATGCAGAACAAGGATCTAAACAATATAAGGGCTCGTTCATACAGAACGCTTTTTTGCTCACAAAAACGTGAGATGGGCAGTGAACTGGGTGAAAAACATAAGGTCTCGAGCGTTTTTTTTTAAATAGAAATGATTTGAACTTGAGCGCAGTGTTTTTTTGCGCGAGTTTTACAACATTTGTGTGTTGTAAACAGACAGACTCGTGGTTTATGAGGACATGATTTATTTTTACAATAAACAAACTGACACCTACAGTGGCCAGCTAAACAAATGTATTTAAACACACACCATACATCGCATGCTCCATAGATATACATTAACTGTATGTGATCATGTTGTTTACTTGCTGTGCTTACACGCCGATAGTTAACAACTCACAGACATTTGAAGCAGTTTTACTCACCGCCTGCGGTTCCAACGCATGACCGTGAACCTTTATCGTTGGGACTGCTCCATCTTTAAGTATTAGGCGATCTGCAAATCCGGCGTTGAACTGGGCCTTGTTTATAAAACTATTACTATCGAAATGAAGGGAACAAACAAAAACACTTGCACAACTCCGTTGCTGCTCCGGAAAAACAAAATCCATCCACAGGTCCCTTAACGCTGGGTTCTTTGGAAATTTGTGTAGTGTTGTCTTGCCCTGGCAACCAAAAACACACTTTTTTGGTGCCATTTTTTTAATTCCAGCGCTCTGATGGGCATAGGCGTACTCTCGCACGCACTAGGCTACAGATGCGCGCGCGCCCTTCCGGGACAAGTGCCCTTAAGACCCGTATAAGGAAATTCCGGCCACTCTGACGTCACACAGGCCCGTATTCGAAAAAAACTTTCCGAAACTTGTGACAACCCGGAAGGAGTATTTTTGGAACAGAATTACTCCATCAAACTTACAACTTCATTTTTGAAACTTTGTCCATGTTTAGCATGGGAATCCAACTCTTTAACCGTGTAAAAAACTCACTATACATGAAACAGCATTTCACCCCCCCTTTAACTAAAAAAAGTTGGTTTAGGGTTTAGTTACCCTTTAAATAACATTAGTTAATGTATTAACTAACATGACCTAACAATGAGCAATACATTTGGTACTGTATTAGGTCATCTTTGTTAACATTAGTTAAAGGTGCTCTAAGTGATGTCACGCGTTTTTTAGGCCAAACATTTTTTTGTCACATACAGCAAACATCTCCTCACTATCCGCTAACTGCCTGTCCCCTGAACACACTGTAAAAAAAAACGGTCTCTGCAGACACCTCAGGTTCCACGAGCGGCAACAAAAACAAACTGGGCTAACCCACACCACGAAACATAACAAACTTTTCCAGCCAATAACCGACAAGAAGGATCTGGGGGTGGGGTTTGGGGGGTTAGTGCGCGGATGAGGAGGAGGGAGGGTCTAGCTAGCCTCCATTTTGTTTGACAATACTTTAAACGTCAACAAGAAGTGACGTCACCCGACATCGCTTAGAGCACCTTTAATAACAGCCGTTCCTCGCTTCCAACTCCAAGCAACCACAGTAGGTGGCATTTAGTTCAAGCTGTTTAGAAACAGCATTTGAATTATGTTTAAATTATTACATCACAAAGGAAAGAAAATATAGCAGAATTTTTTTTTTAACTTCAAACTAAGAATAAAGTCAATCCTAAGCAGAGATAATAAATAAGGGTAAGGGTCGAAGATCATCACATCCTGAATATGGCTTCAAAGATATGTCCACTGTAGTGAATGTCATGCAAATGATTCATTAAGATTGAAATTATTTTAAAACATTATTTTTAAAAAAAGTCTTCATTTGAGTGCTTTATTCGGTTTTTATTAATAATATTCTTTGATATAGCCTACAGTATATGTTTACACTGAGTGCATTTTATTATTATTTTCTTATGCTAACTTTAAAGGAATTATATAAAAACAAAGTTAATTTGTATTATAGTAGTAGTATTTTACTCATTATGTGATCTCAACATAGAGGCCACCATGAGAGAGTCACCGATATGAGTGTTCATCTCACTTTGAATGTGATGCAATTTGGCATTTGATACATCCCAGCACTCCACCAACCACCAATATAAACACAGCTGGGATCAGACTATAATATCATGAGCTTTTCAACTCCCCTGTGTTTCTTTTACTGTCTATTTATAATTTATCCCTCACCTTCTCTCCTGATTACCAACACGGTGGGAATAAGAAAAAACACTTGACTGATCGGCTCTTAGGACCGTGTTCAGTCAGTGTGACTATTCAAACCAAGCGTAGCACATTACAACTTTCGGTTTAAAGAGAACAAGCTCTAATCTCCATGTTTCTATGAGCTCTGCATTCAGTCTTTTTGTCAGTCTGTCCCTCTCCATTCAGCTCAGAGGGGGACGATTGGTCGAAATTGTAAGGCTAAATAAAAGCCATGTTTGGGCTTTGCAGGGGCGCTTTCGGAGGCAAAACACTATTTGAAGCTGGCATTTCTGTCAAGCACAACAGGGATTAGGTTTTAGGGAGTGAGCTGATCCGACCACCAGGAGAGGAGAGCGAAGCTGCCTGTGTTTAGAGAGGCTGATTTGGGCTACAGAAGCTGATATGGAACAGTAGTCACACAGACTCTTAAATGCAAGATGTGGAAACCGAAGGGGGGCACCATCAGTGTATGGAGTACCAACTCTACCATATTTAAAAATAAATACAGAAATAAATAAATGCTCAATAAATAAATAAGCATACAATTAATTGCCCCAAAAAATACAATAAACAAATAAATGTAGGTAGAAATTAAATTATACAGTGAGACATAAATGTATATATCTCTTTTAATTAGCTTCTTTATTTATTCACCTTTGTAATAATTACCTCATTTATTTATTGTCCGTTATAATCTTCAACTTTATTTATTAATTACTTATTTTTTTAAGTATTTATTTATGTGCATGTTATAATATTTTTGTCTGTTTTATTCTTCCTTTGTATTTTTTTACCCTATTTATTTCTTCAATGCTATTTATTTCTGCCTGTCGTTTTTACATTTCTGTACGCATTTCTGCCTCATTATGCAAATGAGGAGGGGCTGTGTCTTAAGGGGTCAACTTCTGCCCATTGGTTGGTTAGCATTTTACTGCATCGGTCGAATCTACATGCCACCGACCACAGTCACAACAAAGATGGCTACCTACGATGAAGTTGTCAGTGAGCTGAGGCATTTAGCAACTGTTTTTGAAAACAATGCTAACGTTTGTATTGATTTTATTATTTTTCGTTTGGACGCTCTGACAGAACGTGCGTTTCAGTTAGCGGCACACATGGACAAAGATGTCGACAATGTAGTTTTTCAGAATCTGGAGGAAGCGGCCCATCTTCTTAACTCGGTCGCTAACGTTAATCACACACCTGGGATAGCTGGTCGCCCTGCTTATATGCTGCCTGTGGACGCCGTGGAAGGACTTTTACACGCGGGTTTGCCTGTTGGTGCCATTGCAAGACTTTTTGGAGTCAGCAAAACAACAGTTCGTCGTCGGATGGCAGAGAATGACGTAAGGTGAGTGTACCATTACATGTGATGCCAATAGAACCAGTGTGTGTAACGTTATCAAATCACAAGAATGACACAGGAGAAAGACAAACCCTTCCTAGCTTGTGCTAATTTACAAAGTTATGGAACTAAACAAGAATGCATAGAAAGTAATGTTAAGTCGCACACACAGTGACTTCAGACTCAAATTGAGACTCTCCTCAAAAGACTTCAGACTCCAGATGGCAGATGGCCAATGCTGAGCTAAACATGTTTACTCACGACAGGTTACTAACCTATTTTGCGTTCAGCGTTTCTTTGTTTGGGTCTTGTTGTGTGAAGTTTTAAAGCCAAAGTTTATGATGAATGGTGGAGCAGCTGCCGGTGTTTGTTGTCAACTCTCACTCACGTGCAGCCGCGCGCAGCAGATACTACGTGTTACGTAGGCAGGTTATAGGTAACGGAGGAAGCTCATCAGACGCTTCCTAAAAATAAACATTGTTCACGAGTCCCGCACCTCGAATCCGAGTCGAGTCTGAAGTCTTTTGAGGAGAGTCTAAAGTGGAGTCTGAAGTCACTGTGTGTGCGACTTAACGTTACTTTCTATGCATTCTTGTTTAGTTCCATAACTTTGTAAATTAACACAAGCTAGGAAGGGTTTGTCTTTCTCCTGTGTCATTCTTGTGAATTGGTAACGTTACACACACTGGTTCTATTGGCATCACATGTAATGGTACACTCACCTTATGTCATTCTCTGCCATCCGATGACGAACTGTTGTTTTGCTGACTCCAAAAAGCCTTGCAATGGCACCAACAGGCAAACCCGCATGTAAAAGTCCTTCCACGGCGTCCACAGGCAGCATATAAGCAGGGCGACCAGCTATCCCAGGTGTGTGATTAACGTTAGCGACCGAGTTAAGAAGATGGGCCGCTTCCTCCAGATTCTGAAAAACTACATTGTCGACATCTTTGTCCATGTGTGCCGCTAACTGAAACACACGTTCTGTCAGAGCGTCCAAACGAAAAATAATAAAATCAATACAAACGTTAGCATTGTTTTCAAAAACAGTTGCTAAATGCCTCAGCTCACTGGCAACTTCATCATAGGTAGCCATCTTTGTTGTGACTGTGGTCGGTGGCATGTAGATTCGACCGATGCAGTAAAATGCTAACCAACCAATGGGCAGAAGTTGACCCCTTAAGACACAGCCCTCCTCATTTGCATAATGACGCAGAAATGCGTACAGAAATGTAAAAACGACAGGCAGAAATAAATAGCATTGAAGAAATAAATAGGGTAAAAAAATGCAAAGGAAGAATAAAACAGACCAAAATATTATAACATGCACATAAATAAATACTTACAAAAATAAGTAATTAATAAATAAAGTTGAAGATTATAACGGACAATAAATAAATGAGGTAATTATTACAAAGGTGAATAAATAAAGAAGCTAATTAAAAGAGATATATACATTTATGTCTCACTGTATAATTTAATTTCTACCTACATTTATTTGTTTATTGTATTTTTTGGGGCAATTAATTGTATGCTTATTTATTTATTGAGCATTTATTTATTTCTGTATTTATTTTTAAATATGGTAGAGTTGGTCGTCCATATCAGTGTAGTCACTTGCAGAAATGTTACACAGGCAGGAAATGGGCAGAGGAGAGGATCATAGCTGGAATTTTCAGTGGGTAGATTATTCTTATTGAATGCTGGAATAATATTCTTCACCTGTTAATGAGATAGATCCATGTGACGATTTGCATAGAGGAAGACCGTGATTCATTTAACTCCTTAATGGTTATCTGATGGGTTCGAACTGGATTTATTGCCCGGTTGAATTGAGGTTGTGTTAGAAGCTCTTGCAGGCAGTAAGTCACACAGGCAGGCGGTAGTTTTGACAAGCAATTTCTACATTTCATGGACTTCACTTGCCTCTATAATCAAGACATGGGTGAACAGAATATTCACACTGTGTTGCTGATGGTTTCACAAAGTGTGTGACGTCAGTTTTGACGAATGTATGTTTCATTTGTCAGAATCCTGTTCAAGAGCATTGATCTTGACCTTGTATAGAACAATTTCTCTATGCATATAACTTGACATGCATCCAAATTCTCAAGCATTTCATTTGTTCAGTTTTTCAAAATAAAGTAGTTATACAAAGGAAATTTCACAATCATTACAAACATGAATGATGTCAAAACATACAGTCGACACTCTTGCACTAATTATATATCAAATGACTCCTTAGGTGGATAGTTCTTCAATTGTGGTGTCAAATGGTGTTCCCCTAATTTGCAACAGTTAAAAATTAAAAACCAATAAATCATAAAATCTTTGCATTTTTATTTTCTGTACGGTGAAAACAATGTGCACCGCTAAAAGTTTTTTTTAATGCATATTTAATCAAGTTTGAGAGATTTCATAACAAACAAAAAAACAAAATCTGTAACAAAATCTGCATGTTCCCGCCATACCTCAAAAGATGTTATTGCAAAAATATAACATTTTTAAAACAAATAAAATGGTTATATTGCAATTTAGATTTAATTAAACAAGTACAATTTAATGACACTGTTTAAAAAAAATGGTTATATATTAAGAAAAAGTTGTGTCCCCCATGTGTTCATGTCTGTGGCATTACAGTAATGGATGTTGTAAAGAAAAGGTCATTGCATGGTGAGTTGATTGTCTCTTATTAATTTTCATAAATCACACTTTATTAGACATTGTTATGCTGATAACTTAAATATTTTTACATATTTTAATTAAAATTGTAATCATGAATATTTCAAAAATGTCCCCAGACAATGACACCATCATGATGGCAGTCTCCATTTTAGAAAAGTTTAGATTTGTGCCAATTTATCTGTGGTGTTACTGTTTGTTTTGTTACTGTCTTTCATGGTAACACCACAGACTCCGTAGTAACTCCACAGACAATATACAATCAGAAATTTTCTATTTTTAATAAATATCATAGAATTTGCTTTAGGACATTCATAATCATATAATTGCAGCGGGAATCTCTTAAGTGAGGAAGATAAGTATAAAGTTTACAGGCTTCCATATTGGAGAGAAAAGAAAGAAGTAGCACGTGGATCTGCCAGTCGTGGGTCTTTCATGCGGAGACCTCTCCTCATATTTTTGCATAATGATGCATTTAAAAGTTAATAGCCAAACTGATCTTTATAAAACTTCACATTCAGTGAGTTAAAATGCACCCCCATAATGCGATTATAAAGGGATTTTAGCAATATTGCGATTAAACTATACCTCATGTAAACACAATCAAATTAATAAGATTAGGCTCATAATCGTAGTAACCATATCCGCATTTGTTGTTGCAGATGAAATACTTATTCTGCTGTGTCAGAAGTAGGTCTATTTTCAGTGTTGCAAACTACAAAGTACATGACAATACTGTGTCTAAAATGTAAGTTATTCAAGAGATGCGTATAATCTCATATACTAATCTGCATTATCGGTTTACTTCTTTCTGAAGGTTAAATTGTTACACCAGTGGGTAGTTCGCTGGTTCAGTCAAGAATTAAATAAGTGACTGTTCTGTCGAGTGAGTGATTCACTCAAAGGATTCGTTCAACACTGATTAATTAATTCAGGAACGAAACACCACTGTGAATTGCTCATAGATGCAGCGATGGATTCTGTTGAACTATTTTCGTTAGTCAAAGTCTGACAAAGTAAAATAACACTATTATGTTTAAAAATGTAAGTTAATGTGTATTAACTTCATCATGTATGTTGAACGGTTAACTGTTACTCTAAATATTGTTATTAGCACTCTTGCTGCAGTCAGTGATATTGCATAAACAACACATTGGGTCACTGTTATTTAAGCATTGTATTCAGCCTTCATTGATTTGCTCTGTATTTTTATCCGAGGCTCGATGTTATACAGGTAATTAAGAATAAAAATGGGAAGACCGATAGTACTACATTCAGTTCTTTAAAAAGCATCAAAAGTGATACCAATGCAGTTTTTGTTCAGTTTTATTCTACTGTAGAACTACTATACCCATGTGGGTCTACCTCAGTTTTGGTATTAGACACACTTTATGCAAAATGGGTTCAATGTAACATAATCTGCATTTTTATAATTAATAAAACCTAACATTCATGTGAGCATTACACTAACAAAAAAAGGGGTGGTTGATTATGATTTCACTTTAGTGTGTAATGTTGCTGTTTGAGCATAAACAAAATCTGCAAAGTTAGACACTCAAAAGTTCAAAACAAAGGGATTTTTTTCTTTTACAGAAATCGATTTTTAAGCACTACAAAAAAAGGCTGGTAGGGACTACAATGAGCTTCTTCACGGGTTAGTGACATAACCCTAAAATGTACATAAACCCCAATTTTTTTAAATGTTCAGTGCTTGTCTGCTCAAGGTAATTGGATCTGCTAATAGACAAGCTCTTGAGGCTCTGCCCTCTGTGCCATGCATTGTTGCCAACTTAGCAATTTTGTTGCTAGATTTAGCAACTTTTTAGACTACCCTAGCAACATTTTTTTCAAAAAGCAATTTTTAAAATTTATTTGGCAACTTTTATCAACTTTTGGAAAGTGACTCTAATCCAAACAATATGCGTACAAGCTAGCTAAATAGATGAGCGGTTCATTCCTAATTCCGTAAGGTCGCTGTGGAAACCGGAAGACAAAATACTATCATACTTACTATCGTAAGACAAAATACAACGAGCGCAGGGGCGGGGCTACATAAGGTCTATATAGCCAGGCACAGAGGCTGCGGGCAGCAGTATAGCACGCATTTCACATTTTTGGTCAAATAATTTAAACACATTTCATGTGTAGTTTCACTGGTTAAGAAAATAGCCTACATAAAATGTAATTGTTCAAAAGTGTTTACCTGTTCAATATCAAAGCTGTATTTAAAAATAAAAAAATCTGATCATGAAAAAGTGTTGTTTGTATTACATTTACAAATGCGGTGTAGGCCTATGTGTGTGTGTGTGTGTGTGTGTATATATATATATAACAAATCTAACTTAGCATTTCAGATAATTTATGTATTACATAATGGTGTAGTTTTGCGTTGCGATTACGTAATGACGTCATAACGTATACGCATAACGTCATTTAGCAACTTTTAGCAACAAATCGATCTGCCTTTGGCAACTTCCCCTGAAAATTTGTTGGCAACAGTGGTGCCGTGAGCAGCAGCTCATTTGAATTTAAAGGGACACAAAAATGGTGCGTTTTTGCTCACCCTCAAAGGGAGACCATTTTCAACAAAAAATATCTGTGGGGTATTTTGAGCTAAAACTTAACATACACAATCTGGGGACATCAGAGACTTATTTTACATCTTTTGAAAAGGGCATTATAAGACCCCTTTAAATTGCTTCTTCTTCTTTTCTTTTTTTTCTGGACATGAATCACCATTACCCAAAAGTACCATTGTATTACCTTGTGTGTTGTTTTTGTGGTTGGCCATGTACCATGGTATTCTGGTACAAACGTACCATAGTATTACCATCACTGTACCATAGTGTAGCCACAATACTTTTTAATGCCAATGTATATGAATGTGGTAAACATTCAGTATGGTATTAATCAAAGTACCATAATATTACCTTCTCATACCATCATAGTACTGGGTAAAAGTGAGTATAAACTAATAGATTTGAAAGGAAACACTTAAGTAAGCGTTTCACGCAAATTCTTTTTGGCTTCCCACTGCCACAGTGTTTACTTTTTCGCTTCCCTGGACATCTAGAGCTGCTCGATCTTTGAGCTTCCTCAAAGCCTCCGACCAGATCTGGTCCTGAAAATGCTTCTTGAACAAAAGCAGTGATGGGAATAACGGCGTTATAAATAACGCCGTTACTAACGGCATTACTTTTTCCAGTAACGAGTAATCTAATTGATTACTCTTCTCATCTTAATAACGCCGTTACCGTTACTGCCAAAAAATGCGGCGCGTTACTATAACTGATGAAGCTGTTTTTTTTTTTTCATCAGACCAACTAGATCTCTGAGCGAGAGGCAAATACTTTTTTTACTGTTCTTCCTTGGTTAGTGGGCAGAGCACGAGACAAGCGCATAAATGCTGACGATTGGCTATAAGGTAGAGTAAAATGTCATTGTAAGCCAATCAGAGGTAGAGTTGGGCGGGTGTTCGAAAGCACGCATAGTAGTGATGGGCATTCGGCTCTTTTGACTCAGCTCACTGAAAAGAGCCGGCTCTTTTGGCTCACAAACGGCTCTTTAAATGACTTTGACTATAATATTTCAATTTTTATTACATAATGATTTAATTTCTATAGGCTAAATTTGTAAAAATAGAGTCGGCTCTTCAGATATGCGAGCCAGCTCCCAACGTTCACCTAAAAGAGCCGGCTCTTAGAGTCGGCTCATTCGCGAATCGCGAACGACCCATCAAAAGCTCATTCGCGAACGAGTCGATCCATCATCACTAACGCTCATTCGCGAACGACCCATCATCACTAACGGCTAACGCTCATGAATTGCGAACGACCCATCATAACACATAGTCGGGCAGGACAGGACACACAAGGAACAACACAAGCTAGTCAGTCAACGAGAGACAGGTATGGCGACGAGCTTAACAAGCTTAATTTAATTTTGCCCAGTTGTGGCCTGTTAAGGGGCAATAAATATCAAAATTTCCAAAACATCTATTGTGTTATTTGCATTGATCCACTATATAAACATAATATCTACATACATGGCGTTTGATTGGAGGCTAGTCTCACTTTGTCCCACAGCAACATTTTTTTTTTAGATGCGTGTACAATGTGTCATGTTTCTGTTAATAATGTATTGTATTAAGTGTCCATTTCATTATAATATTCAGATTTATCATAAATAATTGAACATGCACATGTATTTTAAGTTCCGTTAAAGAGGGGTAGAGGTGCGGTCACATTTGAGCATTTAAAATTTAAATTTTAAATTTACTTGAAAGTAACGCAATAGTTACTTTCATAAGTAACTAGTTACTTTTAAAATTTGTAACTGAGTTACTAATTTAGTTACTTTTTGGAAGAAGTAACTAGTAACTGTAACTAATTACTTTTTAAAAGTAACTTGCCCAACACTGAACAAAAGACATAACAAACACCCAGCCTGAACTCTGTCTCACCCTCTTCCACTCATCCTTTCACTGGTACGCCTTGAGTGTAGAGAGAGAGATGTATAATAGGTGCAAAAGTGAATAGCTCTTTGACCCCCCGTGCCGCTGACAGTCGGTGCGCGTGTCTGTTTGTCTGAGTATGTGTGCAATGAACTACGGCTGCACTCAGACTCTGTCATACAACAAGCCCACAAATTCCCTGCCCCTTTGCTGCATTTTAAATAAAGGGCATCTGGAGAGAGCAGTGACCTGTCAAAACCTCCACAAAGCCACACGTGGACGCAACAAACTGCACAAGGCAACACTGCCCCCACCAGGAGTCTGAATGCACTGAGTCTGCGAGTAATCCTGAAATCTTTCAATAAAAAAGATTCTGTTTTGCTGCAGGCAGTAGATTATCAGCTCTATGCTATGAAGGCGTACAATCTGTAAGTGGTAGGATAAAAGGATGAGGAGTGTATTAGCTCAGTGTCGGTACACCAATATGTCACAGGAGTGTGTAAAGAGCGTGATTGAATTGTGATCGACTAGGGAGAGAATGCTGAAAATACAAAGTAAAGGTGCTTGTAATATAATTTCACACAAACTGCAATTGAACACCATGGGGGCATTCCCATCTTACTTTTGGTCTACTGAACCATATAATAACAGTTAACAGAATAATATTACAAGTTTAAATATTTTCTTTTCCATAGGGAAGGTTAACGACCAGGCGGCACACACTAGAATGTCCCCCAGACCAGCTGTTTGGCTCGAATTGCGAGTTAGAAAAGTTAGAGTTCGAGAAGAGTATTCCTCTGACTCCCATTAAGGGACACTCAGTCTGAATATACACTATATCAACCAAGTGGGTTAAAGTAACCTGTGGGCAGAGCCCTTTTGGATAATAAATCACATTCTGGGCAGATGCCCAACCAAATATACGCCAACTAGCAACTGAGCCATTTTGAGCAAACAGGCAGGATTACCTGAAATCTTTCTTCAGATAGAGGTCTAAATGAAGGTTTGGGATGAGCTTGTTCATCTAATCCTGTTAATCACGGATTAGATGTAAAAATAGTTTTATTTTGTCTTACCATCAATTTATGTAGGACATTTTTTAACATCTATACTCCCACCCCCTTGCCAAAACTAGCCCCCAGCCACTCTCTCCATCCTCCTTTACTTCCTGCTTTCCTTTCGACAGCTTTGTCTTTGATGCTGCAGCACCACATGGATTCACATGCCTCGGTTTCCCCGGAACAGTTAGACAGACTGCTGTGAGAGACAGAGACAAGAAGAGAGAGAAAGCTAGAAAGGAGTAGAACGGAAAAAGTAGAAACGATGCCAAACTGCAAGTTGACCAAGTCCAAATCTTGGAATTTCTGTACTGCTTGTAGATCTTTAATATCGGCGATATAATAGAGATCATGACTTTTTTTTAGTTGGCTAAACAGTGACACAAACTAATTATACTGATTCTATCAAGCATCTGAGGAATAGATGGTGATTTTTCACTAGGATTTACTGAATGACCACTATAAATCTTTTGTCATAATTCCTGAGGCAATTAAGACAAGAAACTGAAAATGCCTTAAAATGAATTAATGTGATTTGAATTTGCATTAGAATCAAAAGCATTAAATAGTATCTGCTTTGGCAATGTAGACTGCCACACATGAATTACAATGAGATCTTGGCAAGCAAATGTGTTGCTCAAGCATTAAAGGGATAGTTCACCCAGAAATTATAATACTGTCATTATTTACTCACCTTCATGTTGTTCCAAACCAGTATGCTGCTATTTTTTCAGTGTAACACAAAAGGGTGATTTTTAATGATCTTTGCACAACTTTTTCCACAAGACAACAGTTCGACACAATTGTTTATCACTAAATTTAGTCCGGTGCATATAATGATTTTAACACTTTTTACAGGGCGCTGAAATTTACACATTTACGAATTCACACTCTTACATTTATCAACATATGTCGTAATTGAGTGCCAATCTGTAAATTAATGAACAGAATGCAGACTAAGAAGTCAGACTTGCAGCTTAGAAGATGTACCATCTTACAATTTGAATAATATCATAGTTAATAATATTTTGACTGTATATTTTTAACACTATTCCCTCAAAATGTTTTCCCCCCTGGTATTTTTAGGAGACTCGATATGAACTAAATCAGTCATTTGATTGACAGCTTGTAGCAATGTTTTTTTGTGAGATGACAGCTTGAAGAGGAGATGATAGGTTGTGCGATCATTACTTCTGTCATCAGACTGAGAAGCCAAAGGTGTTCTGACACGTAAAAACAAGACATAAAGGCTATGAGACAAACAAGAAGACAAACAAAACAACCTCTGATAGCACTGTGATCCAGAACACTCTTAAGGACATGCATGAAAAGACGCTTCTCCTCATATTTCGATTCTGAAGGTCTCCACTGTGAACAGTTCAAATCTAAGTTGTAACCTGTATGTGATTCCTGATTCGACTCAAATGAAGCAACTCTTCCTGCTGCATCATCTATGTTATCCCTCCGCAAACATATTCTGCATAATAATCATGCAACGAGTATCATCAGCAAACAGCTAGGACATCAGAGAGGAGCAGGCTGCTTTCCAGGTTCGAAGCTGCATAGGCCAGTTGCACTCGAGATCAATCCCAGAGCAATGACCAGAGTAGCTAAGATTATGCAAGCTGTACATTTCATTGATTTCCAACAAGCTTCGATAGCATCCACCATGACAGTCCCTAGAAGACTGCAGATCACTGGAAATTTCTATCGTATTAATGCCGTTGGAAATCAACAGCTCTGAGGTCAAATCGGGAGATTCTCAAGGATACAATGTTTGTTTGCACTCTATCAGAAGAGCAGACAGACTCGTGATGGATTTATGTCAGCATTCACAGACGTTGCAAACAGGATTCTCCACATCTGACAGGACTAGCGTGCACACTCCACCGTCCTGAGTGTGTTCAAATGTGCCAGTCAGCCTGCACATGCAGAAGAGCATCTGAAGGGCAGTGGATAAGGCGACTACACCTCTCTATCATTGCGAGAGGAAATTGGATGGCAGGGTGTGAGATGAGCCATTTTCCAGTCCAATTGTAAGTCGGCGACTGCAAGGGCAGTGTGTCAGTGGCAGCAGGTAATCCTGCCTGGCCTTTCCTGCAGCATCAGGCATTATTCAAGGCTCTGGGGGAGCAGTCATTACCACAGTGTTAATGTCTTTCCTCTACTTCCTGGCTGCCAGCACTGAACATTAACATGCTCAGGGGCCAAGAGGCCTGATTGCTTTCCATTTCTTTTTCTCTGTCTTTAAGCCAGCAATTTCTTTATTTAATCTTTACTTCATTCAGTTTACATTTTTCAAGTAGATGTAACAATAGTAGACATGTTTCGTTCAACTTAATGTCGCTCACGCAAAAGCTTTATTTTAAGAGACAGAATGAAACCTGCATTTGTTCATTCTTTCCCTGTTTGTTTGAATAATTAAGTTACACTTTGTTCAATGAATGAACTTATTTTCTATGCAGCATCATATACATAAAATTGTAATTTTAGTAAATGGCTTGGTGTATGCGATAAATAAAGAGATGAGACTATATTTTCAGTTAGTTCAAATAGTAAAGCTGGTGCTATCAATGCCAAGGGAATGCATGAAGAAAAATGTAAGCCTATACCTTGAATGCAATGTGTGTTGCTTTGGATAAAAGCATTTGTGAAATGCATAAATGGAAAAACAATAAAATAAAAAAAGCATTAATTTATTGTTGCACAGGAATGAAATAATGCTAAACACAGCATCTGTTTGCCAGCAAATATTAGACTCTCATTGCCTTTGTTAGAGATTTCTGTTAACGAAGGAGCAAAAATTGTTTTAGCCCTGCTAATGTAACACTGGGCTAAAGTTTATCCTGGTACATGTGACAACAGCACACATGTTTGTTTACTGTATTTTTATGTTGACAAACTAGGCCTGCTGTATCTTTCACACTGTGAACTTCACCTTAGTCACACATTTCATGAGTCTTCCACAAGACCGCCATACTATGCAGCAGGAGCCGAATGTAACACAAGCAGTTGCTCAACACGACAACTGTCATAGCTTAATCTGACATGTCACTCCTGTTCTGTTCAGGCATCTGCTGTGAGAGAAGCCAGACAGGTGGGCCTTAGAAGACAGAGGTCGAATCTGACACAGACAGACAGTCAAGTGAGCACCAGTGATGTCTGAGAGAAGCAGGCCCGTCCTTTTTTTTTTTTGTCCTTGATCTGTATGGTTCATTCTCAGGTAAAACAACATAAAACAGGAAATATAATAAAAGTATTTAGGCAAGAGAAGAATAAATACTATAAAATGTTTTGTTGTGAATCAGTGAATCTTGAATAAGCACATTACTTAGCAAAGCTTGTAAAAAGTTTTAACTGTCAGTATTATACTCGGCTAAGTCTGAAAACATAGCCTCACTGCTTCTTAAAAGTGCCATATTCTACACTTTTATTTTGAATTGAATTCTTGGAGTCCACTAGAGTGCTGGTGAGTCTTGCAGGAGAGAACAACACACTTGAAAACACACGAGGGAGATTCATAGGAAAGTACACTAGAGATCCTACAGGCAAAGAATCGGGGATCACAGAAATGGGTCCGTATCCTTGTTCAAGGCCAGACTCTGAGGGAACTGAGGTGTGTGCGAGGTCTGCGTGGAACTGTTTCGTCCCGCTCCCGCTAGGTTCAATTCCACACCCACTCGCTCCCGCTTAAAATTCACTGAACTTCACTCTGTGTTCACCAGCTCTCTGCTTAGAGTGATTTTATTCCAGAATACTTCATTTTTAACTTATTTAATTTTGTCAATTGCCAAGGAAACATTTAAAATGTTCGCATAAGTTTAAAAAAAAATCGAATATGTATATTTTATTTTAGCTTTATTTCAATTAAAGGGCCCCTATTATGGATTTTTGAAAATGACCTTTCATGTAGTATGTAACATAGCTCTAAGTGAATGAAAACATCCTGCAAAGTTTTAAATCAGAAAGTGCACATATAAAGTTATCGTCTTTCAAAAGTTAGAGTCGACTCTGAGTCAGTGAAATGAATCGTTTTTCAAATGAGTCATAAGCCGCTTCGTTGTGACATCAAGACGAAACATTAGCATATTGCCCGCCCACTTTTTGCGCGTGCATATACCAGGGAAACGTGAACCCCCTCAAACCGGTGTGGTGCCGAATTCTGACCCCCGCCAAATTATTACCCCCCTAGTATGGTAGGTTTAGGATTAGTTGTGGGGGAGGGGTTAGGATTAGGGGTGGGGTTAGGATTAGGCAATCAGATACTGATTTCAACGAGGGGGGTAATAATTTGGCAGGGAGTCGAAATTCGGCACAACACCGGCAGCTGATTCTTGTGGATACTGGATTAGCATCATGTCGAGAAGATGCTGTGGTCTATAATGTGAAGGTAAAGCCAGTTTTTTTTTTCACTGCCCAAGGACGAACGTGAAGAATCAGTGGTTAAAATTCATCTTTACCACGGTTCAACAGCAGTATAATCCTAAACTTTTGCTGTGTCCCCTTTATTTTACTGACGACTGCATCTCAAATCTCGGAGTTTGCAAACCGCTTGTTCTTGAAAAATGGTGTTCAAAATACTTAGTTTTGAGTTTTATATTGTGTAGGTCTCCTGCTAACTGGTTAACTCACATTATTACTGTCTTACTGAAATACTTCTGCTAAGCAGCTGTGGGCCACTATTACCTAAAACCGTGTCTATTAATGCAGATTGTCTGTCGTTCTCACTACTTTGAGTAAAGATTAAGCATGGAGCAAGATTTTTTTTACCAACGTTTATGTTACATCAGTCATTCAAGCTAGAGCTCAGCTAATGTACACTGCATAGATGCACTGTTATTGATACAGTTTCCAAGTGTTCACCACAATATATTAGAAAAATACTCGGTAACGTTAAATAAATTAGTACAAGTAAAATAATCGTTTTGTTGATGGACATGCACTTGTTAATGCTGATGGTGAGGAATTACTGTTGCAACATCTCAAAATGTACCTCAAACTGAGTAGTGTATCACTGAGAAAATTCCTGCTTGAGTTGTCCTTGAGATGGAGGTTCGGGTTGAATAACTAGCTCTTTCAATGTTTCATCATCGGACTCGCGCTCGCATTGATATGGTAAAATCGACGACATTGTTCGTTACTGTGTTTAGTTTACGGTGTAGGAAGCCTCAGGGCAAGCAGATGTGACGTTGTAATGGCAATGGGCTTTTTTTTTCGACGCACACGCTGTACGCCGTAAACCAATCACAACAGACTGAGCTGTCTGGCCAATCATAGAAGAGTAGCTCACAGAAAGGAGGGATTTAGAGAGATTGATTCATCTGACGAGTCGTTCGAGAATCATTGAAAATGTGGTGATGTGCAAATGTATATAAGGAGGAAATTACCCGTTTTTTTACTTTTGATGCATGTAAACCTGTTGTATGAGACTCCAAAACAACATTAGGAAACTTTAAAATAGCATTATAGGATAGTAATAGTTTTAGTCAACAATCACTACACTGGCCCCACCCCACACTTACACCAGTGGATGACCCAGTGCCGAGTTTGTTTTTATAACACCACAGAGTCTGTATTTTACACTGTTTTGGGAATATTAACATACAACTGTCACTGCATATTAAGATGGAATAGGAGAAAGTATTGTAACATAAAAAAATACATTTACCAAACTTTTACATTGACTCTTTAAGACACAAAAATGGCTGACTGCATCACTTATGTTCAATACGCTCTCTCACAGCATTGCTGCAGAGGAGATTTGAAGGAGGACACCACTGGCTGGCTCGACAGATTTGCTTCCAGTTTATCTTAGTCTCAGTTAAATGGGAGAAATGAATGTCCCGTATACCTCACACAGTCGTGTGACGACATCCACATCCCCAGTGTGATAAATTATGCCTGCATCCTTTAATGCCTTCTTGTGTCTTGATTTATTTATTTATTTTACTCCAGGAGGCGAAATGCGTGCTCCCTACCTACACATTCCTCGTGGTGAGCTGCATTAGCATAAATCCATTATGCAAGCAAGGTGGTGTGGCTGGGAGTGCATCATAAGAGAGGAGCCCTATTTATCTATTTATAGCATGTACCTGGCATCTGTTCGACCAGCCTGATCGCTGTCTGCCAATTAACTCAGTAGTGAAGTCCGACTGCAGTTGCGGTAGAGTACAGAGGGCATCCTACAAGGTAAAAGTGAGTTCTGAACTGCTTGAAGTGCTAATGACAAGTACCTTCACAGTGATTACTGATGTAGCCTACATACTAATAGCAGATATTCTCTGTACATACAGATATGGGAGATCATGGTAACCATCTTTCATGGCATGGGAGAGAGAGCACAGTGAATCTTTATCGGTTTAGGGTGGTATTAGGGTGAGTAAATGATGACAGAATTAGTAATCTTACATCACTGAAAAAAGTTGATGTTCACTCAGAAATTACTTGAAAATTAAGAGAAATAGCAATAGCAAAAATCTTTCATTTTTTCAACAAATACAATGAATCTTGTTGATAAAATTAACAGACACACACCCTCAAGTCAAACAAATATTGGTGCAGGAAATGCTAAACATATGTGCTGGGGAAACAACTATAAAAAGAAGTTTGATTAAACCACAAATCTGAAAATCTGATGCTAATCTCTGGCTAGTCAGCCAGTGAACTGGCAGGCAAACCATGATGGAGGACAATTAAAATCAGTTACACTAATGACTCGTAGTTGCTGTGCATATTCATTCGTTATTAAATCGATTGTCACAGTTAACAGGAGGTTGCTAGACACTATTGTTGTGCTTTCCTTCACTGTCCATTTGAAACACTGGTCATTAAACACGGCTAATTATGCAGAAATAATGAATGCTCATTAAAGAGTCAATAACAGATGCTATATTCACTTGTCATGTTTAGTTACTGTCATCTAGAAGTTCTTTCATGTATGACACTTATTCCCTATAATTTTTTATCATAATATTTGCCTAACAAAAAAAAAATTTTTTTTAGCTTAAGTATAGGCTATAAATTGTAAATTAATTAAACATTTTCTATTAAAAATAGTTAATGTTATGATGGTGTGCGTTTTATAAATATTCAGCAATTTTGCGATTGAAAAGTAATGCCAAAACTTTGAGTAAATATCAGATCAAAATATTTGAAAATAAATATAAAATTTAAAGCTGAATAATTTGTGTGACAGTGAATTTTGAGTTGCGCCATCACACCACTTACTTGACTGAAAATAGTAAATTGGAAAGAAAGATGAGGAAGTAATATAATTTGAGCTTTCAGAGGAGGTTAAATTCAATTTATCAGCACTGTAAGACATTTCTTTTAATGTTTAATGTAAAATAAAAAGACTCCTATTTCCCAATGCATTTTTTGAGGAAAGTAGAATGATCAAATTAATTCCCTTCAGGGGCCAGGGTATACTTGGCTTGCTTAACTGGTGACATTGGGACACTGGGCCTGGTGCACTTATTACATGCAGCAGAGTTGTGTGCTCCACAACCTATTGAATATCCTTCTTTGCAATTTCAGGGGCGTCAGACAAGCTTGCCTGCATAAAGCAGAAGCAGCCTTTGACTGACGTTATCTGAGGCTAACACTGTTCCGCACTCTGCAGACTGCTATTGAATTCCAACACAGCTCGGTTCTCCTTGCCATTTTGTCTGGTCTGATGATGTATAGCCAGTGTCGTGGTGGCATTTGTAATCATGAGCAAACAAACAATATCTCAGGTAATTGTGTTTGGTGAGTTGTGGAAATTTTGTACTTGTATACCCTGAGGGCCAGTGGCCAGCTTATGACTATTTGCATAAAAGTGAGTTGTGCGTTTGTTTCGGTTAGGTTTCACCATGCTCCGAGCGGCGAACAAGAAAGAACCGATATCTATCTGCATGATGGATTACTCTGTGTTCAAGTGGTTGAGCTACAGGAGCTTTGTGAGTGAAGGATCAGATAGGCACTTTGGCCGTCTAAGTAATAGGAAGTCAGTCAGGTTGAATGTGTAAAGTTTTTAGAAGTGCCCAGTGATGGAAATGAGTGGCCAAGGGTCTAATTTATTAAACTGTGCGTAGGATCCTTACTTAAAGTGTATGTGCGCCAGAAAGCCAAAAATGGCGTATACGCAAAAAAATATTCAGACTTATAAAACCGTGTGTACGCCAGAACCTGCCCAGAATTCACTTTATAAATCCCAGTTAGCGGAAGATTGTGCGCACATGCGTCTCCTCCCCGAAACAACCATATATGGAGCTTACAACGCCTAGTTTTACTATGCATATGCTCATCTGCGTATCATTTGCATATGATTATTCATCCACGTGATAACATGTTTAACGGTACAAGACATTAGGATAATATGAAATACGGATTTGCTGTCACATTAGTTACATTTATAAAAATAATTTAGTAGCCTATCCTTGCCTTGTTTTTGAATAAATAAATCAAATAGTGTAAAATACATTTAGGAGAAAGTTTTTCTCAATCTTTCCCACTGGCCAAGGAGTATTTTTAATTGATTTATATTTTTAATGGAAACAGATAGACCTTGTTGTGCATTATTTGCACGAAACTATTTTCTCAGACAATCTGCTATTATCATGATAAGCAATTTTCTATGTAGATAAAACATTAAAACAGCATGCCAGAGGAAAAGTGTTCGGAAGCATTGCATCCACAACAAATATTTCTATATATTCAATATAAAAAATGTTGTAACTTCTCAGTAATGATTTCATGTAATTTAAGTGTTTAACTCCATTAATCAGAATGGCATTTTTCATCTAAATGTTTACATCAGAAGTAAAACATAGTTTAAATCATTTTTTTATTTATTTAAACTGTTATTGTGAATATGCACTGTATTTATGGTTAGGACTTATAATGAAGATTTACGGCTATATATGCGTCAGTTTCACTAAACGGCCCAATGCGCTCGCTGGTGTGGACATTTAATAAGGGATGGATGTTTGCTTCATGTGATAGGCTTCGTGAGTGAAATTATATTTGTATTATCTTTCTGTATATGTATAATTTTCTTTAGATTTTCTGTCCAAAAGTGACCAAAAAGACATTTAACTCCACCATCGGTGTCGCCAAACTGCTCCATCTGCAAAATGTTCGTACGCATGGGTCAGAGTTTGCGTGCAGGTGCGCAAATTTTCCCGTCAAGTTTTTTTTTATAAATCACAACTTGTGCGTCGGAAGTGGCGTACGCCTCTTTCAGAGCCTGTTTTGTGCGTACGCAATGGTTATAAATGAGGCCCCAGATGTGTCTTAGTGCAACTGGAAGTTCTAAAGCAGTGTTTGTGGACTGGTTTTACATTGGACACCCTAAGTGGTGACCCAACATCAAAATTGTTGTACCATGAACTGCATAGACCTAACAATACAATGATTAGTATAAAGAAAAGTTGAAAATATCTGTAATGTTTTTGAAAAAAAAAAGTCTTATGCTCACCCCATCTGCACTTATTTGATCCAAAATACAGTAAATATTTTACAATTGAAAATAACTTTTTTCAATTTTATTATATTTTAATATGCAATTTATTCCAGTGATGGCAAAGCTGAATATTCAGCATCATTACTTCAGGGTCACATGATCCTTCAGAAATCATTCTTACTGATTTGGTGCTCAAGAAACATTTATTATTATCAATCAATATAGAAAAGTGCTTTTTGTGACAACCATGATACTTTTTTCAGGATTCTTTGATGAATGGAAAATTCAAAAGAACAGCATTTATTTGAAATCTTTTATAATATTATAAATATCTTTACTGTCACTTTTGATAAATTCAATGTTTCCTTGCTGAATAAAATTTTTATTTCTTTGAGGAAAAAAAGTACTAACCCCAGACTTTTGAGGTCTTTTCACAATAAATAATGTTCCAAAGCAGTTTTAAACACTTAAAAATATATATTTAAATATTTTCTTCTCTCTCTCCTTTTCACCACATAACTCTTTGAAACCTAGTTTGAAAACCCCTGACATAGGCTGAAAAGACAAATGAACCATTTAAGGCTGTTTTTCTTATTTTTTTTATTTTTTTTTTACTTGTAATGGTGTTATGTTTGATTAAACAAACAGTCTTTGACAATTTAGATAAAGCATAAAAAATTTAAGCATTTTATCCTGCCTTTTAAAATGATATATTACAACCATATACCCACACAATTATATTAGTTGCATGTTATTTCCATTTAGCATTATTTTTCCCTGCTGTCTGGGACCCTATAAGAAAAAAACCTCCGGCCCATTTTGGGTCATGACCCACCAGTTGAGAATCTATTCTAAAAGATTGCAAACGGCCCTCAGGTGCCCTTGCATTAATTCCAGACACAGGAAATGCTTCATGAATGTCTAAACGAATAAAAAAAAAATGTCAACCTATGCCGTTTTACTTGATACTCCATCCCTTACATTTGTTTGCATAATTGAGTTGCATGATTGTGATGTGCTTGCTGGAGGCTCAACTTCTATACATCCACATCAATATTACTGTTTAGCTTCATTTTTAAAACGAAATCCACACAACTATAGCACAACAGAATAAGTATCCAGCGTGTAATCTGGCATTCTGTTCCCTGATGCCACAAAACATTCTGTTTGTAATTAAAGTCTAAATGGATGGCACTTCAGAACAACAAAGTCCTCATTTAAATCCTAACTAATGACATTGCAGTTAAGTGGACTCAGAGCCCCAGAGGTATCACAGCGGAAAAAAAATCTCATTTTAAAAACGCTTATACTTCTGATGCTCTTTTTCTGGTGCTCGCCATTGAAATGCTTCTTATCTTCCGATGTGGATATAAGTGCATGGGGGGAATGTGGAAACAAAGCACAGCAGGTGCATCTGCAGGGCTATGCAAATCATTCCACAATGTGAAGACA
The DNA here is from genome assembly GCA_026230005.1 of Gila orcuttii. Lineage (NCBI taxonomy): Eukaryota > Metazoa > Chordata > Actinopteri > Cypriniformes > Leuciscidae > Gila > Gila orcuttii. Next base: position 12,659,811 of record JAPDVR010000016.1, on the reverse strand, counting down.
AAAGGATCAAGGAAGCTCGAGAGCGAGTTTACACATACAATGATGGTGGAAAATATGTGCATTTGCTGTCGGCTTTGAGCTATGGTTGCTAAGCGGGCATTCTTTTGAGAATCCAATTACAGCTGAGACACTTAATGACTTTAGGTAGTTAAAAGTAAACATCTGATTCTGTCTGAATCTTTGAGGTGTTGGGCATTTTATTACACACAATGTTTTTCTCAGTACTAACTACGAGAAATGAAAACGAGGCTGACGTGATTTTAAAGGGATGGATTTTATTTTGGAGTCCATTTTGTTTTTGTCTCTCTCATCCATAGTCTATAATTCATGAGTGAAATAAATAATTTATCATCTAGGTGGTCTGAAAATGTTTGTTTCAGCAGGGGCTGAACATTGATCCTCGGCATTGATCGTGCACCAAGGTGTCAAATTCAATATGGGGGAATTCAAGCCGATGTCAGCTGGATTTTACTCTCTGAACAGAAGTCTCTCATGCATGTAAAGTTATTGTTTTTTTAGACAATTACAATTGAACAGGGCTTTTTGAGTTTTGTTTAGCTCAATCACACAGTTTCATTTTGCTGTCAAAACAGAATTCTGGACTAAAACCAAGTAGCAAAACACTGAGCCTTTTGAGATATATTCACATTTTGAATTCTGAATGTTTGCTATATATATATATATATATATATATATATATATATATATATATATATATATATATATATATATATATATGGATCATTTAATTATTTTATAATGTTATTTATTTATAAGACATACCTGAAAGACAGCATATTTGTTGGTGTAGCAAACATTCAGAATTCAAAATGTGACTATAGACCTGATATGGAAACTAGCATCCCAAACCCAACAGTGCTGGGCTTTTCAACAGTGATCCTTGTGTGATATGAATATTAATTCATGACAAATCACACTTTAAGTACTATTTAATATTTTAATAATGTTTCCCAGTCTATTGTGTACTGGCTCAAACAATATCTATCTCCATTCCTCTATCTCTCTTTTCTTTAGCATTTATTTAACATTGTCAAGGTGCTAAATAATAAATCAAATGCTGACCGAAGGGCTCTAAAAGAGATCCTGGACAGAACTAATCGAACAGGGTTAGTGAAGCTTCACTGGAAGTCTAGAAGTTTACAGGTTTGTATTTGGCCCCTGGAGGTTAAATTAGATTGTGTCTGGGTTAATGTTGACTTGGTGAAAGAAAGAAAAAAACATGTTTGTATGCTATTCAATCTTTTCCTCTACAATCAGTGACTCTTCATATAAAGAAATTGGATCATGTTTCTGTGCATCACAAGACTGTATGATTTGTTATTCCAGGAATTAACATAAAGCTATAATTTTAAAGGGAATAGATGGGAATTTGTATGTATCCTTTGCGTTTTGAGTCGGTTCTTTCAACAAGTCCATCTAGCAGTTTGCCCTGTATTATTTACAGCATTAGTAGAAAGAGGTTTTCTTTCTTTATGTAAGAATATGTAAGCAAAATGCACTTTATAATGAAGAATCGAATCGAATTTAAATCTAATCAAACAGAGAGCTTGTATAAATTAAATAAAATCATGACAGGAATGCGTGTATTTGAATCATGAATATTTTATATATAAGCAACTTTTTTGTAATTTTTTGTATCAAAACTGCATCTCTCACTTGAAACATTATCCAACGATGATATGATAAATTTACCAATGCACTTTACAGAAAATTCTTCAGTGTCGATAGCGTAATGTTGTGCAATATGTCTGCTCTTCTGAGATGCTTTTGTTTGCACTTTGATACAGCTTCAAGCTTCAGTTTATGCGCCTGTAAAAGCCAGATGGCGGTCATTGAGTGGAGTGGAAGTCTCTGTGTTGCTTGTGCTTGTGCTGATAATAATGTCATTAGCTTCTCTAACATACGCTGGAATAGTTTGTTGTATCATCTCCCCACTTCATGCCCATTCTAATGTGTTTTTCTAAGAAAAGTGCTGATAGTCGGTCTTATTACAGCCATTCTTCTGATGTGACTGAATGGATGTCAGCACTCCCTCATCACAGCAGCCAGACAGACGTGCTTATTTTCCCAACACTCGAGGCGGAGGATGGCGAGTCTGTCCACGCTAGTCCAGAGGTATTAATGGCGTTCATTTTGTGACCGGTTGCGTACATGACAGTTCATTTTCTGCATGGTCTCACAAAAGTCGATATGATCTTGTAAAGACAAATACCAGATAGCGCCTTCCCTAACTGATGCCGTTTTCAGAAGAAACATTAATCAAAGAGGTTGGATGTGGAGGTGCGCAGCCCGCCCAGTAAGTCTTTACGCATTAATAAAGGAAGCAGATGATCTATGAAAGAATTCATAGCAGATGCTGCTTTCATTATTGTTGCATGCTGCCAAGTGTCACTGGGGCCGGAGATGGGGGGGGGGGCTCTGTGGAGCTTATTCCAATACTGGTCAGAGTAGTGCACCGCAATGTTAATCTACAGTCGCGCTCTCTTTTAAAATGGATGTGCTTTTCATTTTCTGCACTTGTGAATTCCGCAAATTTAACGCCAAGAAGAAAACCCTGATGTGTAGCATGGATAATCATTTTTACAGGGCAAAATACCTCTCTACAATTCAGACAGCCTCCATCTGTCTCGACTTGTATGGCTGTAGGAAGGCTAAATGAGATTTCATATTTCAGGCAATCAACAACATGACATAGTTACTAATGACTGATGTTACACATCAAGATATATTGTCTGCAAAACCTTGTGAACATACCTTAATACAGGCAACTACCTTCTAAGACAGCATCCAAACTCAAATGCAGTGTCATTAATGACTGAAAAAAAAGCCTGACTTGTGGGATGAGTGCTATTTGCATGACATATGGAGCTGCTGTCTATGTTGCTAAACTAATGCTTTGTCTAAAATACATACTCATAAATATTGGGTAAACTAGTCAATTTATAATTAGACTTGGAATCTACCTTTTTAAACTTTTAAACAAGACTTTGTCATGCTAATATTTGTGTTGTAAAAGGTTGTTGTATTGCATTGTTCATGGTAAGTTTGTTTGTGAGAGGCTGTTGTAATATTTGTAATATTACATGTGCAGTGCTACCAAATCAGATGCTGGTTCCACCATCTGTAAACTTGGTGGCACTGGTGCCAATGCTCCCAATTGTTAGTCTGAGTAATCTTCAAGAAAACAGCTATTTTAAATTGTAATAATATTTCACAATATTACTGTCTTTACTGGGGTTTTTTGCAGCCTTGTGTGAGCATAAGAGACTTCCTAAAACATTTTAACAGTGATGTATATAAGAAAAGCCCTTGTTTATTTAAATTAAAAAATCATCTGCTAACTGTTTAGCCAAATTACATCTGTACATGCACAAACACAAATCTTTGTCAAAGGCAAAGCGTAGCACTTTTCATAGTGATGGTTGAAATGAAGTGAAAATGAAGAGTTAGGTGGCAGGAAAAATACATAGAACTGTTTTCCAGGAGAAAAGCTACAGAACTTTAATATTCTGGATCAATACCTTGAAAACAACCTGGCATCTCAGCACCACTGGCTGAAGCATAATGGGCAATTTAAGGATTTGTTATCTTTTAGTCTTCTTCCTGTTTTTCTTTCCTTAAGTAAAAAGTATTTTTTCCCTGTGTAAAATCTTTGACATTATGTAGCTGTTTTCCTTGCTAAAGTTTTGACTGTGCTAATTTAAAGAAGATTCTCTTTTGATTTCCTGTAAATGGACAAAGACAGCTGCAAACGTAGTATAAAAAAGACATCGTTAAGAGCATGTGTACTTATCTACAATAACTGACAGACACTCCATTTTCCACATCATCCATATGCTCAAGCACACTGACTATAACTAATGCAACATCTGTTATTTACAAGCACGTATTTTGTGTTGTTAGCCAGCGAGTCAAATAAGAGAAAGCTAGAAGCTGCAGTTTAATTTGTCTGCTGTTCTGTGAAGTAGACTCCGTCACGTGTGTGTGTGTGTGTGTGTGTGTGTGTGTGTGTGTGTGTGTGTGTGTGTGTGTGTGTGTGTGTGTGTGTGTGTGTGTGTGTGTGTGTGTGTGTGTGTGTGTGTGTGTGTGTGTGTGTGTGTGTCTTTCATCCTTAAGATTAGTGTCATGGCAATCTGTCAAGTAACAATCTTCATGGGGTTCTGTATAATAAGGACATTTGAAAATGTCTGATGTGAATGAGCTTGAGCACACAGGAATGGTTTCTGAATACACACATTACCATGGCAATATAACAAAAAGACGTGTGCATATGTGCGTCTATAGATCTTTCAAGAAGCCCACTGTGCAAAAGAGCTATGTATGACAGTATTATTATGACGATGACTCATCAAAAGATTTAAAAGATGTCTGAGAATGTATGTGAAATGAAGACGCTGACATCAAACAGCTTCTTAATCACCATTTATAAAGCTTAGTATTAATATTTGGCATCAAGACCGTCATTGGCCTTGATGTTTTCGCTTTGCGATAAGAACTGGTATTATAGTCTTAATGATTATATTTTAAGAGGTATTAATGAAGCGAAAACTGAAGAATCTTTTGCTAAAAATGAAAACAATTTTTTTATTCTTTACATATTCTTTTCCAATTAATAGTCTAAAAACCGGATGGATGGATGGATGGATGGAATTGTTTTTAAATGTACAGAAGATATCACATGATCTGTACTGATAAAGCAAAACAATGCGCAATTCTGCTCTGACTATAATTGCTGTTGACATGATACCCTTGGTGAACCAGCATCCTTGCCAATGAGTGACCAATCTCGCAGCTTTAACCTTATCACTCTGATAACCTATAGTGTATCAGATCCAACCTCAGGCCACTATCTGTCCACAACCATGACCTAATATTACACGGCCCAATCTGTTATCCTGCAGCCGCTGACCGGGAGGCCTGATTTGGAACGTAATGAAAAAGTGATAAGAGTTCTTTATTATATCTCTGCTGGCTGTTACCATTCAGAAGCTCCAGCATAATTAATGACAAGAGGAGAGATGAAAAAGAAGGGGTGAGAAAGGGAATAAGAGAGAGTTTATCGGAAAAATGGTACGGTTTTGCTATTCTTCCACAAAATGACAGTACGCCACAATGGGGGGTACTCATTTCTCACAGAGAAATGGCCATAATCAGGAGACTTTTCTTTAGTAGTTTCAATCTTGTGTGCATCTTTAACTTGTATACAACTTAAATTTAGTTGACAATATTTGTGGTATAATGTTGATTACCACAAAATATTATTTTGACTCTTCCCTCTTTTTCATAAAAAAAGCAAAAATGTGAGGCACTTACAATAGAAGTAAATGTGGACAATATAAGATTTAAAAGCAAAAATGTGAAGTATATCAATTTCTAAAAGCACACATTAATTTTAACACATTCATAGGCCCTATTCACTTAAGCGCTTCATCATTTTCGTCAATCCAAGAGAATCCAAATCAAAATCTTAAATGTGCAGTATATAATATTGACAGCAGTTGAAATGGGTACTGTAGACCAAATTTAAAATATTGGCATTGTTTTCCCCTCTTCCTCAGACTCGATGCCAGATTGAGGACATGCAACAGGAATGAGAGTATTTGACCTTGGAAGGCGACGAGCCAAATAAACGAAACAAATCTTTTTCCCGGTCATTTTGTTTGCTTCAGCAGAATATGATTGAAATGTTAATAGCCAACATTTTAGGAGCCAACTATTACATGTTAATAGCCAAATTCCCCAACACATCAACTTATGCAAAGTTGATCACATTTAAAATAAGAAAAAACTATAATGCAGCCATGGCCAAATTATGAGAAACAGAAATGTTTAATTCATTGCATAGCCTGAAGACCCAGCTAAGCAGTCACCTCGGCTCCCGAGCCAAGTCGTTCATTCTTTTGTCACGTCACATTCCCATAGGCTGACTGGCACGTTCCCATTATCAAAATGATTAGTTAATCTCTCGAATCTTTGGGTCTAAGTCGTTCGTTCATCACGATTTATGGAAATTAACCATCATGTACGGTTGCCGAGAGAGCTCAATGCAACGCTGCAACTGAAGAAAACACATGCAAATAGAAAAACACCCGCAAATTAAGAAAACATCTTCAACAGCTTCAGAACAAGTGTGCTCCAAATACTCACAACATAACCAAGTACAGAAAAGCACTACAAAAGTTCACAACACAAGATGTTTTCTTAAGATGTTTTCTTAATTTGCGGGTGTTTTTCTATTTGCATGTGTTTTCTTCAGTTGCAGCACGTTGAGCTCTCTCGGCCACCGTAATCATGACAGAAATTTATAAATTAAGAAATTTGAGACCCGAAACACATCATGTAACTGTAAGAGTAAAAAAACTTAACTACAGGTATCGGATGTAAGCGCTGTGCGTGTAAACCTCACTCCCCTGGCGTCAAGAGGCCGACTAGGGACTGATGCCAGAGGCTGCGGTTTTTAGAGTCCTTGTTAGAGTGCCACCTCCCACGCCGGAAATGCCGGTTCGAGTCCCGCTCGGAGTGGGTCATGTAGGAGCGGTTACATGCGCTTGTTTGTAAGGAAGTTTGGAACTAAATTCTGTATTCAATACGGCCATCACATTAACGTGACAAAAGGACGAACAGCTTAGACCCGAAGAGAGGTGAACTAATCATTTCTGTTTCTGGAACAGAACCTATGGGATGTTGCGTATGCATGGTCAACACAAAATGAACCACTCTCTGAGACAACTTGTTGTTCCCGAGTTATATTAAAGATTCGTTCAAAATGAATACACTACATTTCAAAGATTAACTGGCTGTAGCATTGTTTTTCAGAAAAACAATGTGAACGTAGCACAAACATTTTCAAAGTTTGTGCTAACATTTTCAAATATCTGCACACATAGGCTATTATGCTTGAGTACAGTCAAAAAAACTTACATTATAGCACCTTTAAAGTTCTGTTTATAATCTGATTCACGTTTTATGTTTACATGTGCTGTTATGTATTCCAAACAAAATTATATATGGTAAATACAACTGTCTCCTACACTGACCAGTTCATAAATGCTAAATTAAGTATATACGTTGTTAGAAGTAAAATGTATGTAAACAGATTTTGAAAGGGCTCTGGTAATCATACACACTATTCGGATGGAATTAGTTTAACATGGAGAGGTGGGGTAAAGAAATTATCACCAGAGCTTCTCAGTGATTTTAGTCCCGTCCGAATGTGTCATCTCAGTAATCATTATGGACAATGTCAGTAAAGATTACAGCGACTTTTACCTTCTGTAAAAAGGTCAGGAAAAATGACCTCAGGTATTACTAATCCCGTGCGAATAGACCCGCTGTAAATATGTACATAAATAATCCGTCATTTCCTATTTAAAAGTAGTTTTCTGCGGTTTTTCAAGTATGGAGACGCTTGAAAAAGCATTCAGTTGCGTTCTAGATGGTGGGACAAGTCTGTGGCAGAACTCAAGTGTTTTCTTCATACCATTCAGATCAAAAAGAAGATCGAAATCACTTGTTAGAGGGACGAAACATCTTTTAGCGTTAGGTAAGTGCCTATTACCAAAATAATCCAATCTAAAGTTAATTAATACATCGTTCAACCGGACATAACTGTTTTATATATATAAATATAGGTTATATGTGTTTGCGCACATGATATCAGGAATACACACAACAACAGGAGTGACAGCGGTGCGTAAATCAAGTTACCTGCTGGTTTTACTGAGATTTCTTATCCCGTGCGAATTGGACATTAATATTACAGACGTCCTGTGGTAAAATTACATTACTCCATCTACCCTTAAAGTTAATCCTGTCCAAATAGGGCTTTAGTTTATTATTGATCAAATTATTTTAGTTCTAAACCACCCCTTTCAATCCCAATCCGAAATTTCATTCAGAGGGATTGAGGTGTTTACATGACGGCTTTTCAATCCGAATGAGCCATCAGTCCGATTACTAATGGATCGTTTAGGTGCGTGTAAATGTGTGTATAGTAGTGAATGTCACAAAATGTCCGGGTTTCGGCTTTTGCTTTCTACAGTCGCCATTCATTGGTTACGTTTTTGCATTGCTTTAGGTCCGCCTTCTCACACTCCACCATTGGTCGGTGACCTTAGGGCGGTCATGTAGCCTACGTATCGCAAACATTGGTGAAACTGCATCTCAATCATTACCCTCCGCACCACAGCAACAGCCAAGAGAGAGCAGCGCTTGCTTGTCAACAGTGGCACATGGCTCCTGAACAGCTTAAAAAAAAAAAGAACAAATGTAAATTCACAGATGATTTACAGAGAAAATTCCTGTGTTTTCGTCTCGGTCGGGATCCGTGTGTTAGAATGCATGACCTGCAAAGCTGGCACATGCGTGTCAGTGTCAAATAAAGATGCTAGTGACCTAGAAGCACACATAAGGAACGTATACAAGAGAACATCAGAAGGACTGAAAGAATATTTTACTGAAATAGTGGGGGGGGGGGCTATGGTAAGTGATTTTTATTTTTTATTTTTTTTACCTATGGCCATGAAAAGAAACAGTGTCATGTAAAAAGTGTTAAAAGCTAAACTATTTTTTTTTTTTATTATTATTCTATTATTGGGGGCCAAAAGTTGAAAAGGATGTATTACTTTATGTATTAAAGTTCAATAACAGTTGCAAGGTTTTTCAGTGTTTCAGTGTTTAAGTGCTATAATCAGGTCCCAGGTGCATCTAACAACCGAGAAAGCGCATTTACAAGCCCAGTAACTTTGTTTTGGTAAGCCTTTCTCTGCAAGCATGTCAAAAAATAAGCCGATCAGATTTCGCTCCCCTTCTGACGTAGGAAGGGGTTCTTTTTATAATATTACCGCCCCTTAATCTGCACGTTTCCACCCACTGTGCCGCCATTTGGTTTCGCAAGCGACAACAGTGTAACCTGCGGAGCCCCTAAAGGGACCTTTGCAAAAATAAAAATATACAGACTTTCACATGCGTTTTAATATTGATATCGCGTATAGTTTCTCGTGCCCACGCAATACGTATGGAAAGCCAAATAGTTCAGAATTCGCGTGCTTTTGACCGCCGTATCAATATTAAAATGTCGTCTTTATAACCATGTCATAATGATACTGTATTGACATTTCAGCACTTCGAGAAGACAGCGACATTAAAGGGGTGGTTGATTGCGATTTCACTTTTTTCATTTTAAATAGTGTGTAATGTTGCTGTTGGTGCATGAACAGTATCTGCAAAGTTGCTGCGCTGAAAGTTCAACGTAAGCAGAGAGATCGTCTTTTAAAAATCAGGAACTTTAATGCCTACAAAAATTTTACGGAAGACAGCTTCCAGAATCTCCACGAATTCAATGCCAGATTCAACAAGAAACTGTTACTAAAACATGAAGCAGTTCCAACTTTAAAACCAGAGGCAGCAGTTGATAATCTGATAATCAGGCCCTGGATTATCAGAGTAAAAGGCGAGTGCAGTCATTTACAGTGTGTTTACACCGCAAAACAAATCCTCTCCTTGCCATTTTCGTGCGCTTCCAAACTGGATTGTCTTCTCCGACTTGCCGTAGAGTCCTAAAACTCAGAAGAGGAGGGGCCATGTAGATGAGCTCACAAATCTGCATTTTGAGTGGCGTGTGGCGTCAATTTAACATCTATCGGCGAGTGGCGTTATTTTAACGCGTGGCGGCGTGTGACGGTAACTTATCGCCTGACGACGCTTATTTAACGCCTGGCGGCGCTATGAAGACGGCGTTTTAATATTTATACGGCGATCAAATGCACGTGAATTCTGAACCATTTGGCTTTCGATATTATTTTAACTCGTGGCGGCGTGTGGCGTTTTAATATTGATACGGCGGTCAAAAGCATGCGAATTCTGAACCATTTGGCTTTTGATATTCTCGAGCGCACGCGAAAGTTTCTCATGAGCACGTGAAAGTCTGTGTGTGTGTGTATATATATATATATATATATATATATAGAGTTAATATATGTTAATATATTGCCTAATAAACTTTATAAGTAATATAGAGTTATATATATATATATATATATATATATATATATATATGTATATAAATATATATACATATATATTTATTTATTTTGCAAAGGTCCCTTTACGGGCTCCATAGTAACCAGTTCTAAAGCAATGGCAAAAGTTCGACCAAAGCATGCAAACTGTTATGTCGTTGGCTGCATAGACGAGCACAGAACACTATTTGACCAAAATATGTCACAGCTGTCTTATAAAGACCTCAGGGAACTGTGTCAATTTGTGTCAAAGTTAAGCATGACGGTACAATGAGATGAATCAATATAATACTCCACAACAACTGCATAAATGTATCCACTAACCATTCAGAAACGTCCAGTTGCGTCTAAGAGTTGCAACCTCTTCCTGTCTCTCCATAAGGCTGCACTCTGCTAACTGTTATTCTATTTCTGAGATTTTGGATGAGTGAGATTAGCATGTTTTGTTATTGTATCTGAAGCTCGTGTAAAGGATCGGAACCACTGTTGCCAACAAATTTTCAGGGGAAGTTGCCAAAGGCAGATCGATTTGTTGCTAAAAGTTGCTAAATGACGTTATGCGTATACGTTATGTAATACATAGATTATCTGAAATGCTAAGTTAGATTTGTTATATATATATATATATATATATATATATATATATATATATATATACACACACACACACATAGGCCTACACCACATTTGTAAATGTAATGCAAACAACACTTTTTCATGATCAGATTTTTCTATTTTTAAATACAGCTTTGATATTGAACAGGTAAACACTTTTGAACAATAACATTTTATGTAGGCTATTTTCTTAACCAGTGAAACTACACATGAAATGTGTTTAAATTATTTGACCAAAAATGTGAAATGCGTGCTATACTGCTGCCCGCAGCCTCTGTGCCTGGCTATATAGACCTTATGTAGCCCCGCCCCTGCGCTCGTTGTATTTTGTCTTACGATAGTAAGTATGATAGTATTTTGTCTTCCGGTTTCCACAGCGACCTTAAGGAATTAGGAATGAACCGCTCATCTATTTAGCTAGCTTGTACGCATATTGTTTGGATTAGAGTCACTTTCCAAAAGTTGCTAAAAGTTGCCAAATAAATTTTAAAAATTGCTACATTTGTTGCAAGGTGCTTTTTGAAAAAAAAAAGTTGCTAGGGTAGTCTAAAAAGTTGCTAAATCTAGCAACAAAATTGCTAAGTTGGCAACACTGATCGGAACGGGGGCGGGGGAGCAGTAGCTCATTTGCATTTAAAGGTACACACATTATTTGCTCACACCCAAAAAGGGGCGAATTTGACAAGCTATTATAAATTATCTGGAGAGTATTTTGAGCTGAAATTTCACAGACACATTCTGAGGACACCGCAGATTTATATTACATCTTGTGAAAAGGGGCATATGTCACCTTTAAATACATTTTTGTGGTAATCGCATTAGGCTATGTCATATTCTGTGCATAACCTAAATATTCTTATAAAAGAGAGAGCTAATACTGTTGCTTTGTGAGTCTTCTCTGTGTTAGTGTGTCGTTTTTAAGTGTCAAGTGGAACACCTGTAGCACAATGATAGAGAAACTCATAGACAGCTGTCAAGAGGAAGCGGTGTGCAAGCAGGATTTTTGTTTTGTTTAAAAATTTTGGGAACCATTTGAATATAACAGTTAGCCACAGGGCATGGCAAAGCCTTTCCCTAACCTACAGAGGAATAAACGCACACTAGTCACACCATGTTGTTTCCTCTTGTGATGTTTTTGCATAAACATGTCCACAGGCTGCTCTCTTAGAAGCCTGTGCTGATTCATACAATCAGTTATCACCATCCCCTATCATCCTCCTGTCCAGGCATTGGTATTTATGCAGAGCCAGGAGAGTGTGTGACCAAGGGCTCTTTGAACCCTCAGTTGATATGGCTCATATAGTCTTATCATCACTGAAGATACCTGTTGTTAAAATTATGACCTATTGAGGGTGAAAATGCAGTCCCTGGGGAAAACTTTCACAAGGCTTTCCAAGATACTCACACAATCATTCAGAAAGTATTTCTTTTTTTGTGTCACACACACCTTCTTGAAGCCTTTGGATATGTGTGCTAACCATTATCATTTGCGACAAGCTGCTTCAAATGTGCTATGAATACAAGTGAATCTGTAGAAACCAGTCACATAAATACTTTTTTTTTTTTGACAATAGTTCTGTTTTAGTTTTTTTCCAAACAGAGTAGTATGTCACGTTGTAATGCACATGCACATTTACAGTTCTGTGAATAGAGGCAATAAACAGATGTTCTTTTTCTCATGTTGGTATTGTGCCTGATGAAGACCTGACTGGTCGAAATTTTGCGCTGTTTGGTAAATACATTTTTGGAGCTGCAGTTTCAATGTGCGGACCATTATTTTTCTTTGCTCTTCTCTCTCATATGTACCACTGGAAAATCTGATTAATTGTATAGTCAATCAGTTCATTCAGATAGTTAATGTAAACTAATTTATCTGTTCAAGTTTTCACCCTAATTAGGTTTATTCCTAAAAAAAAAATTAAATATACACTACCATTCAAAAGTTTACATTCAGTAGGGTTTTTTTTTTTCTGAAAGCAATTACTTTTACTCACTGATCATAATCACTTATTAAATATTAAATACATTATAATGCTACAAAATATTTCTATTTAAAATAAAATGTATCACGGTTTTAAAAAATAAAAAAATATTTAGGAGAAAAGTTTCTTGAGCATCAAATCGGCAATTACAATGATTTCTGAAGGATCGTGTGACACTGAAGATTAAATTACATTTTCAAATATATTAAAATATTTTGAATGGTAAAAATATTTCACAGTTTTTACTGAATTTTTGATCAAATAAATGCAGCCTTGATGAGCATAAGAGACTTTTCAAAAACATAAAAAAAATCTCGTCAACCCCAAAGTTTTGAACAGTATTAAATATATCGTTAGCTTTTTTTTATTAATTGTTTGTAGTGTAGCTAACTAATTATAATAACTAATAACAGTAGTTCAATTTTCAACAGCTTATATCTTAAAAAGCTAGTGCTGTTTCAAAGTAAAGACTTGTTGTAAAGTAATTATATGTCTGGATTAGCCCCACCCCTTTGCCCTTTCATTCCCAACCATAATCATCATCTACCATCCTCTTGCATAGCAATCCTTTCCCTGGCTAATGCACTGACTGGTTAAAAGATTCTGACTGTGACAGGATTTTCAACAGATGGCAGTTACACTGCATTTGTGCAGCAGTGCATGGAGGAGCTGCAGGGTCTTGGATAATGGCTGACGGTGAGTGCCAAACTCCGCTAGTCTGGCACAGACGAGGTGCCGGTGTGATCTCAATCATAGCACAGGACAGCTGGCTCCGACTAGACAAGCACTGATCTCATGTCACATCAGACTGAGGCTCTTACAGCTGGCCTGTGCATTGGTGTGGCGCTAATTTTGAGCATTAACTCAATGGCATAAAACCTCCATCATAGACAAGATAGACTTTAGGTAATTCATCTCTAAATAAGGTTTATGATGCATCCATCAAGCCCTGCTTGACATGTTATATAAAACCCATTTGCTAAGTTAAAAGGTGATGTGTTAAATGTTTTTTGATAAACCCGACCCACTGATATAGCAACACTGGATCTACTAATGGGGTCAGTCTGGGGGTGGGGTTTCTGTTTGTTTAACCAATGGCAGAAGGTGTGAGTGTTCAGGAAACATGTTTGAAAACAGTCATTGGCTGAATTCAGAACAGAATATCAGTTGTTGATTGGATGGAGGCAGATCTGAATGTAAGCTAGCGGTCAACTGTAAAAAAGGGGGTGGGTTTATGTGTAATAAATTATTAGAGAAATCTGTCATTTCACCAGAAATTATGAGTTATGACATTATAATAAAAAATTACAACGTCAATTAAAGATTTTTAAAAAGGATGCACACATGAATTTTTCACAATAGAAAATAGGGTGAATCTTCATTTCATGTGGCTAGTATAGTAAGAATAGTAGCTATAGTTCTCTAGTATACGATTCTAAATTCAGCTGTTTTACCTTAACTGTTGAATCTTTGTAGAATGAAGAGTAGAAACATGTTCATATGACTATCGTAAGTTTTAGTTCATGTGCCGCTTTTTTTAAATCAAGTTCAAGTTAAGGACAAAAGAAAAATTGTTAGTATTCCCTTATTTGTCTTACTAAAATTCGAGCCTGCAGTCTGAGAAACCATAAACGCATGTTGGGGAAGCTTGCCGTAGACATACAAGCCATTATCATAATAATTGCCATTATTGCAATAGCAATATCCTCTTTAATGGCATATTAGCTGGATAAATAGGCAGAGTTACATTCAAAATGATTTACATCTCCATTTAACTAAATCGAATACGTACCCTCGTCGAATATTTAAGTGCAGAATCTGAGTTTGTTTGGTGACCACGTAGAAGCTTGTGAAATGAGCAAATCTCATCCCCACTAAACATGCTGACTCACTCTCTCAGGCGGTGATAAAGAGCTCATTTTCTCATCACCACACCAGCACTCGGTATCTGTCAGAGCCAACCAGGCCTCATTTAATCAGATTCTCAGTTAGAAAGGAAGAAACTCAGGGTTAGGTGTGTCCAATGCTCCCCGATAGCTGAAATGCCACGATGAAATATCTCTAGCAGTCTGTGATTGAAAGCTAAATACTCTATCCTCACAGGAGGCACATGGTGTCTGCTGTCTTTAATAAAGCGTGTTTACTGCTTTCCTTTCAGCCCTACCTGAGAAGAGTTAAGGGCTAGAAAAATACACTTTTTGTGCTTGTGTTTCACTAGGGTGGAGATATCCTTTCCTTTGTGGTAGATATATAAAAAGTGAAGTAAAAAATAGGTCAAGCATGATAACATTAATCTCGAAGACCATAACAAACAGGTGAGGGCGCTTTTTTGGTGTACTATATAGTGCACCTAGCACTGTGCCACACATGTGACTTGATATCCAGACTTTGAATTTCTATGGAGTTTCCTTTGTGTCTTTTTTATTCAATCAAACATACTGTGTTTGAGAGTAAATTTTGTTATTACAATAATTAAAAGATAGCAAAAAAGTCTTCTTAAGACTCAAAAATAAAGAAGTTGATAACAAAAGTATTTGCAGTGCATTTATTTTTCTTTGTGCATTTCGAACACGTTTAATCACAAACGCACACATTTTGCTCTTTTTTCTGCTGTCTTTTTTGCGGGTCTAAATCTTTTGCTTGCAAGTTGAAAAGTTTTTCTTGCGAATGAAGCCGTGTCTCAGTGGGCGGTCTCTACCAACCCGGATGGAAGGCCCTTTTCTATTGGTCACCCTGGATCGAAGTGACAGATTAACTACGCCCACTATACGTTTTGCCGCTACTGCCGTGCAGGGTCTGAGAAGAGCGAGCAAACTTGTAACATGGCGAGCAACAGGTCCTTTACTGATTTAATATCATAAACTCAGTGGGAAGTGAACTGAATTATTCTCTTGTTATGCTCTCCCATTTAAATACTGAACGTTGGCTAAAACAATGAAGTCGGGCCAAAGGGTCGGGCTTAGGTAATCATGTCTGATCTGCCATGACTTCTGGATCATTTCATTTGACTATACCTGTAAACATGATTGTGATAGCTGGAGAGACGTTACATTGACTTTTTACAATATTAGGCTTAAACATTATAATGATAATATAGGTAGGCTACATAAAATACATAATATAAATTAGATTTTATAAATACTTCACACGTTTTCCTTCGTTAATGATATAGCCTATAGATTAAATTGTTTTACATTATCTAGCAAGACAGCTTTTAGACATTATTTAAATAACGTTGACTGTTGACTGAAAATAATCCCGCTGTTGCTTAGTGTGACTTGCTACTGTTAGCTACTGGTTTATATGTCATGTGCATGATCTGTCTGTTAAAGGGGCACTCGGCAACTCTAGCTATTTTTTCGCTGATTTTCACTTTTGTTGTCGCATGTTTTCTCAACGAGCTCCCCCTACAGCTGTGAGGCGTATATTTCACAACAATGTCGTAAAAAAACTCACTTGCGGCACCCTCCTCCCCCTTTCTACCGCTGCTCATGTGCATTTGTTATTATCGGAGCCGGCCAACTTTATCGTGTGGAGCTATGTCTACCGAGGTAGGTAATACCAAGGGGGTAATCCATCAGCCGGAAACTGAAGCCTCGCGGGGGACGCCATTGTAGCAGAACTTCACCTGCTGTTAGCATTCCATTGACTCCCATTCATTTTGGCGTCACTTTGACAGCGAATAACTTTACATCTGAGGCGTCCAAAGACTTATTTATTTCTAAAGAAACACGACAATGTATAAAAGGCTCCATTACTTTGTATCTTACGTTATGGCCCCGTATAGGCCGTTTTTGTAAAAATAGGCTTACGATTGCGTCATAATCACGCGACTTTCTGTCGCACAATAGAGAAATTACCGTATAGACAGGAGGAGAAGCTCACAGGCGATCTTCTACTGTCTATGAGGCAATCGGGGGGACATAGAGACATAAAGTCAAGGGAGAAGCCCATAGATAGAGAGTCCATAAAAGCAACAGGACAAAATATTTCAAAAATGTTTTTGAGGAATTAGGTGATTCAGATTTGTCTTGGCACAGCTACTATGAGATTTACAACTGTCAGACTGTCGTCAAGCTCAGTTTGAGCCTGCGCAATTACGCTCAGCCATCATAAAGTGAGTGCTTTAATCGGGCTTCAGTTTTCTCCGTTGAAATCAAGGGGGTCGCTGTGTCCATTTCTTTTACTGTCTATGGGTAATACATCATACACACTGAGGGCAGCGTGTGTGTTTATGTTGAATTGCCGTAAAGCAGTTTGTGTTTCTCACGAGACTTCCTATTTCCAATATACCGGGACGTTAGTCCCCATGTTGCAAGGTTGGTTCTCTTACGAGAGGTTCTCTCGTATTGCGTAAGTTAGCTTACGCTACGGGAAAGATTCATCTTCTCGAGATATTGAAGCCAAAAAATTATCCTTAATTTTGTATTCAATGTCAACGCAGTGCAGCAGCTAGCAGACCTAGAGCAGATTGTCTAGCGTGCTCATAGGCTGCCCTGCGGGAACTGCAGCAGCCTACCACTGAGCCCGACGTGACGTCACGTCCAATGAAGGGCGCTCGCGCCTTCACAGCGTCAAAGCCCGCCAGAATGGGCGTGACTTAGCGTATATAAGCAGGGCTCGTAGGCTGTATTCTCTGATTTTCATCTCTTCAGCGAGGCTCTTCGCATCGCTGGATCTAGAGAGAAGCCGCCGCCGTCGAAGAAGCGACTAGCCAGCTTAGGACAGCGCTTGAAGAAGCCGGCCGTCTGCGCCACCTTCAGCCATCCGTGCGAGCTACGCTATCCGGCGACGTATCCTTTTTTGCTTTACTAAGCATCACTCTAAAAGAGCAGCGAGCGTCTTTTTCAAGATGCCTCACATTTCCTGCGGCTCGTGTGGAGCCACGCTCAGCAACGGAGACCGCCACAAGATCTGCGCTCTCTGCCTGGGCCAGGAACACGCAGCCCGCGCCCTCTCGTCTGGGGAGGCGAGTTCTGCGACGCGCTTCCGATATCGACCCTGCGGGCTTGAGTCGAAGCGTTCAACCCCACTCCACCCTTTGCGGGACCGCGCAAAAAGAAGCGCCGTTCCCTCAGGATGCCGGAGCCTGTGGCCACCGCGACGCGCTCGCCGGATTCCCTCTCTCCAGCCTCGCTCTCGCCTTCTCCACCTCTCCTCACCGACGCGCAGCTGCCGCCCACGTGCCACACTGCCGTCGCTTCTGATGACGAGGCCGAGGAACGGGCCACTAAGGATTACTGTTCCATCCTGGCATCGGACAGCGAGGACTGGTCGGGTTCTCACCACTCTTCCGCCTCTTCGATCCAGGAATCTGGCCGGACCCGGGCTGGTGTGGACGCTGAGCTGTTGCGCCTCCTCTCTCAGGCTGTCGAACGACTCGGGCTCGAGTGGTCGCCGCCCAAGGAGCCCGCACCTAACAGACTCGACGGCTGCTTTCTTCAGAGCCCCCGCCGTCAAGCGCCTGCAGCCAGGGCCGCCCGTTTCTGCCTGAACTTCACGCAGAACTGGCTAAGTCGTGGAATGCACCTTTCTCCACGAGGCTCCAATCCCAATTCTCCACGTCGCTCTCCCAAGTGGACGGCGCCGCCGAGAAAGGATACTCTGCCATTCCCCCTGTGGAAGAGACGGTCGCAGCGCACCTTTGCCCGCCCTCCGCTAGATGGCGCTCAAGGTCTGCCCTCCCGTCTAAGGCCTGCAGAGCCACGTCCGCCCTTGTCGGCCGCGCATATACCGCCAACGGACAGGCCGCTTCCGCTCTGCACTCGATGGTTGCGTTACAGATTCTACAGGCCGACCTCCTCCGTGAATGGGATGAGAAGGGCCGGGACCCAGCTGCCGTTACTGATTTGAGAAGCGCGACGGATCTATCGCTCCACGCTACCAAGACCACAGCTCAAGCCATCGGAAGGTCTATGGCCGCGTTGACCGTCACAGAGAGGCACCTCTGGTTGACGCTCGCCGACATGAGAGAAAACGAGCGCGCCGCCTTCCTCAACGCGCCTCTTTCCCCTACCGGTCTCTTCGGCCCAGCGGTGAGCGGGCTCGTCAACCGCTTCTCGGAGGTTCAAAAGACCACGCAGGCCATGAATCTCTTCCTGCCTCGGCGCTCGAGTTCCGCTTCAGGCCGCTCATGTGACCCGCCGCCTGCACAAACTGCCACTCAGCGCCCATCGCAGCCTAGCCAGCACTCGCAGCGACGCCAGGGCGGCCGCCCTAGGTTGCGCTCGGACAGCCGTCACAGACCGCCGCCCACCAGAGGGCCTCGGAAAAAGATTGCGCTGAAGCCCGAGCACGCGAAGCCTTCCTAACATCAACAGGAAGGAAAAGGCGGCCGAGTCCCGCTGTCAAAGCTTTTCTCCCTGTCAGTCCCCTTCAAACAGGCTACTGCAGTGGTTCATTTAGCAGACAACTAGCCGGTAGAAAAACCCTCTCGCCTGCACACAAACGCCGTTTTCACGGCGACCCAGAGAAATCTAATAAAGAGTATAATTTCTGGTTATCCGGCTCACGCCGAGGGTGTTTTAGGTGTAGAGAAAGTGCCCACTGCCCAGTGTTCACCCCTACACACAAGCACAACACTTCCCGTGTCATTCACAAAGCCCACCCTCATAAAGCAGGCCAAAGCTGCTCGAGTGTTGAATGTAAGAAGTGTATTCAGTCAGGTTATGAACGTAAGTTACATGCCCGCCGGCGAGCGCTCAACTAACACAAGCCTCTCCCCGAGCACGGCCCGTGCATTTAAGCGTTGTCACAATGTCGCAGGGCGATCATAAAACGCTCCCCATCCAAAGCGACCGGGACGTCAAATTTATGTGTAAGTCTCGTGCCCACACAAGAGCGCTCACGCTTACTAACATACACTCCGCCAAAGTCTCCGCTCGCACATCACGAAGTGATAAAAGGGCGCTCCCCGTTCACGGCAATCGGGATGCCTCTTATGTATCAGCCTGTCACGGCGGTCAGCGAGCTGCCGCCTGCGAGCACCGAGGGTGCGCGCGCTGCGCCCACACCTCCGGTTCAGTTTCTCGCCCCCGCAATATGCGGCGGTCAGAACCCGGAGACCATTCGCCCCCTAGCTACATATATAAAAGCATGGGAAGTCATTCCGGGGGTTTCAGAATGGGTGCTGAGCACAATAAGGCACTGCTATTCGCTTCAGTTCACTCGCCGTCCCCCGCGCTTTCAGGCACGGACCGCGACAACTGTGAATGCAGAAGTAGCACATCTACTTCGTGCAGAAATAGCGAAGCTGCTGTGCAAAGGGGCCATAGAGCTGGTACCACCTTCTCTGAGCGAGTCAGGGTTCTACAGCCGTTATTTTCTCGTACCCAAGAAGGACGGAGCCCTCAGACCCATCTTAGATCTGAGACGTTTGAACAAGGTGCTTATGAAAAGACCGTTCAAAATGCTTACAACCAGGAAAATCCTTGCGCATGTTCGCCTGAGGGACTGGTTTATTTCTCTCGATCTGAAAGATGCCTATTTCCAGATTCAGATAATACCCCGTCACAGGCCATTCTTGAGATTCCCCTTCGACGGTCAGGTTTATCAATACAGGTTTATCCTGCCGTTCGGCTTGTCGCTGGCACCCCGTACATTTACGAAGTGCATGGACGCGGCTCTCGCCCCCTTGAGGAATCAGGGGTTGCGAATTCTGAACTATCTGGACGACTGGCTGATCTTGGCACAGTCAGATGCAGAACTGCTATCTCACAGAACTGTGCTCCTCAGTCACATGGAAAGTTTGGGTCACATGGTCAACTGGACCAAGAGCTCATTAGTGCCCAGTCAGTCAATTTCCTTTCTAGGAATAGAAATGGACTCTGTGGCCATGACGGCTCGTTTATCGACACAGCGTGCGCGCCGTGTTCGACACCTAGCCGCGTCTTTCCGGAAGGGCAGCATCATCCCTCTGAAGACATTCCAGAGGATGCTGGGCTGTATGGCCTCAGCTGCTCGCGCACGTTCGCCTTCAGCTGGGCTTCCTGCGCATGCGCCCGCTCCAATGCTGGCTCAACGCTCGTGTGTCTCGCCGAGCTTGGGCTGCTGGCTGCGTTCGAATCAGAGTGACTCAGACCTGTATTACGGCTCTGCAGCCCTGGTTAACAGCCGACTGGTATCAGCGGGTTGTTATGATGGGAGCGGTCTCGTACCGAAAGGTCATCTCGACAGATGCGTCCAACACAGGTTGGGGTGCGCTCTTCGAGGGCAGACCGGTCTTTGACCTGTGGTCAGACCAGGAGAAGCTCCTTCACATAAACTGTCTGAAATGATAGCGGTCGAGAACGCGCTGAAGCGCTTCCTCCCGCTCATACAGGACCACCATGTTCTAGTCCGGTCAGACAACATGTCAGTGGTTTCCTACGTGAACCGACAGGGCGGCGTCAGATCCAGGAACCTCTGCGATCTGACAGAGCGCCTCCTCACGTGGTCTCAGCATCACCTGCGCTCGCTGAGAGCTGCACATGTGCCAGGCCACCTGAACGACGGCCCAGACAAACTGTCCAGGGACAACGTTCCCCCAGGGGAATGGTCCCTGCACCCCCAAACGGTCCAGAAATTATGGCGCCTATTTGTCAAAGCGGAAGTCGACCTGTTTGCGTCAAAAGACAACGCTCACTGCCCAATGTTCTTTTCGAAGAACGAGGACGTGCTGGCCCAAGTCTGGCCCAGCCGCCCTCTGTATGCCTTCCCTCCGATCTCTCTGCTACCGCAGGTAATCAAGAGAATCAGGGAAACGCGCCATTCGGTGCTCCTCATAGCCCCGCGCTGGGAGAATCAGATTTGGTTCCCGGAGCTGAAGCGGCTGTCACTAACAGCCCCGAGGCCGATTCCGGTGAGAACGGATCTCCTCTCGCAAGCTCGCGGCTCGATCTGGCATCCCCATCCAGAGCGCTGGTCTCTGCACGCTTGGGTGATCAACGGGTACCCGCTGCCCTGCCAGAAGGAGTGATGAACACCATCACCCAGTCTAGAGCTCCCTCTGCTAGAAAGCTTTACGCGTCTAAATGGTCTGTGTTCTCCAAATGGTGCACCGACAAAAGCTTGGACCCACGGACGTGTGGGGTCTCGTGGCTGCTCTGTTTCCCACAGGAGCTGTTGGATAAGGGGAGATCCCCATCCACGCTCAAGGTCTATGTGGCGGCCGTTGCTGCGTTCGCTGAGCCGACGCACGGCCGGTCACTAGGGAAAGACGAGATTATCATCCGCTTCCGTAGAGGAGCTAGAAGGATGAACCCTCCGCGCCCCCCGTCGGTTCCTATGTGGGATCTTTCGCTGGTCCTCGAGGCCCTGAAAGCTTCCCCTTTTGAACCACTAGATTCCGTGTAATTGAAGTACCTATCACTCAAAACTAGGGGTGTAACGATATATCGTGGTACGATGTATCGCAATGCAAAAATGTTACGATATGTATCGTAGAGTTATGGCGATTTTTTTTTATTTTATTTTTTTTTTTATTACGATGACGTCCGTTTTATCCTATTGGTTGAGCTACCGCACCCGCGTCACGCTTGCATTCACTGCATTCACGCTCAAATGAATCGCTTGAACATTACTGAGCAGTAGCAAGGCAAAATGAGTTTGACTGAAATTGAAATAGAGGATGCCCCGTCCACTTACAAGTCCGACGTCTGGCAGCATTTTGGTTTTCCACTTACTCGACAGGAGAACGGTAAAAAAAAAAAACAGACAAAACACGAAGTGTGTGTAAATACTGTAAACAAACACTGTTAACAGGACGTCGAACACAACAAATATGATGTTTCATTGAGTGCTTGAAGTGGGGGAAAAGGTGCCGGTACTCTCTTGCATTGGCAAATCATGACATTTGAGATTTCTACAGTGAAAAACAAAACTTGGAGATATTGCTGGTATAGCAACAATTTATTGTTATTAACAGCATAAATGTATTTAAACAAGTCGTGTGTGTGTGTGTGTGTGTGCGTGTGTGTGTGTGTGTGAAAACGGAACTCCTCCAAGTCTGCAATTCCAAAAATTTATGGTGAGATTACTACATTTTATTTAATTAAATGCATTTATGGTAAGATCATTATATTTTCATGTCAGTCTGTGTTCATGTTGACCACGAACTATGCGTTGTAACTTTAATTCAGCGCGTGCAGCGCAGCAGAAATAGACTCTGTGTGGAAACGATCGCTGCACTGCTGTATAAATTGTCTCTGTGTACACACCGCTCCTGGAACGGACTGCTGGAGCGCATCCGCGTGCAGTGTGAAAGCTCTAACCTGTTAACATGGGTGCGGAAAAAATACGCACTGCAAACGGAGTATATGTGAAACGGGCTCACTGACGCTTTTTCTGTCAGTGGTAGAAGGAAGTAGCGGTTCGCAAGAAAAAATGCAGGTACGCTTAAGAGTAAAATGTAGAAGTGCCGGTACTGCGTACCGGTGAGTACCGCCCCACTTCGAGCACTGGTGTCATTTAAAATGGCAACACAAAGACAAACTCCTGCAACCAGGTGCGAAAAAGAGAGTGAAAGAAGGACAATTGTATAGAAGACATCTATACAAAGTAGTTTTATTGGTCAGTGACACCTAGTCAATTGTTAATTTTACATACAGAAGGTTAAACTAAATCTTGATTTATATTGAAGTATTGTAAATTCTTTAAGTTGTATGTATAACAAGACATTTATTGAACACTGTTAGTGTTAATGTTAAATAAATCTGTTGTTTGATTTTCAGTTTAATTTTTTTATTTTGTTCAAAATATCGTGATACATATCGTATCGTGAACCCAGTATCGTGATACGTATCGAATCGTGAGCTGAGTGTATCGTTACACCCCTACTCAAAACCGTTTTTCTGACAGCCCTCATCAGTGAAACGTGTGGGGGACTTACACGCGCTGTCTGTCAGCGCCGCGTGTCTCGAGTTTGGGCCAAATGACTCAAAAGTCATCCTCAAACCTAGACATGGCTATGTTCCTAAAGTGATTGGCACTCCATTCAGAGCGCAGGTCATTTCGCTTTCGGCTCTGCCTTCATCCAATAGCGAGAGCGACATTAATCTCCTCTGCCCAGTCAGGGCGCTGAGGGTTTACACTGCGCGCTCCGCCCCTTTCAGGCGCTCGGAGCAGCTTTTCGTTTCGTTTGGTGGGCGCACCAAGGGTCTCGCCGCCTCGAAACAAAGCTTGTCCAGATGGATTGTGGACGCTATAGCAGCCGCTTACGCGTCGACAGGTCTGCAATGCCCCCTGGGCATCAGGGCCCATTCCACCAGAGGCATGGCCTCATCGTGGGCATGGTCCAGCGGAATTTCTATTCATGACATATGTGTGGCGGCGGGCTGGGCCTCCCCGTCCATCTTTGTCAGGTTTTATAACCTAGAAGTTCCCGCTCTGCAGGCAAAACTTCTGTCAGTTTAAGTGAGATGTACGTTCTGTCCAGATATGTTCGTGCGCAGGCTACTCTCACGTATACTAGCTCTTCTGGTTGAGCTGCACTATTGGGTATGTGCTGTATGCTTATACAGACCGGCGACGCCGCTCTATATTCCCTATAAGTGCTTATGTAAAAGTGCTGGCCCGCGCTGCTGGCCACCTTTTTTTTTTTTTTTTTTTATGTGAGCGGGAGTGAGTGTGGGTATGTGTATGTGTGTGTATGCGTAAACAAAGTAACCATTTATTATCTATTACCATTGTCACTACCATCACCACCCCACTCCCCACTACCACCATATTGCCAATATTGTGTTGGTCGATTTTTATTTCCATCCTTCCTCCTATGTAACAATTACCATTGTCAATCCCGTACAAAATAAAATATAGTATAATAAGATAATATACAGTAAGATAACATTAGTCCCTATCTTTTCCTATTTTTTTTTTTTTTGTGTTATGTGCAATGTCTAAAGTGCATTAAAAGAGGGAGTACAGTGCGAGAGTGTCTCAAATTGGGACAGAGAAGCTGTCCCGTTGAAACCACTTCTCGCCTGTCTTGCCTGCCTTGGTGTTTGTTAGGTTTTCAGTAAAGGACCTGTTACTCGCCATGTTATAAGTTCTCTCGCTCTTCTCTCAGACCCTAAGAAGCAGCGGGAAAACGTAGTAAGCGTTTATAAGCGTGGTCAACCTGTCACTTCGATCCAGGGTGACCAATAGAAAGGGCCTTCCATCCGGGTTGGTAGAGACAGCCCACTGAGACACGGCTTCATTCGCAAGCAAAACTTTTCAACTCGCAAGCAAAAGATTAACGCCGCCTTCACACTGGCAGATGAATTCAGCTCCGATACGGCTCCGAAACGGCCGGAAATCATTCATTTCCTAAGGAGATTCGGGGACCGCATGCAAATGGGTCCGAAACGGGTCCGAACGAGTGCTGTGCGAAGAAAATCGTGTCAGTTGGTCATCCGGATGCGTTCAAAAAATTTAACTCTTGCAAAAGTCCAAAAATCAGTTCCTAACTTCCGCTGGAATAGTCGGATAGGAACCGTCCGCTATCCGACTATTCCAGCGGAAGTTAGCGTTGCTATGGTACTGATAAACAAACCTGAATTAATTTCTTAGTTTCTGCATGTTTCAAGTCTTGAAACAGGTTTGTGTTGCCTAACTTTGATATCTTCAGCACAGTTTGCAGCGCAGGCTGCAATGTTAATATTACATGTTTTGCCTCGAAACGCATATTTGACAGTTACATTTATGTTCATTAACGAGAACAGTAACATCTGTTAAAAAAAATCTCCGCCATTTTTGTACTACTCGCTTCAGACGCTTTTCAACGGTGTAGTATGACGTCCGCTGGGGTTGTATTGCGTATTACCAGAGAATCTAATAGAAGAGAATTGGCACTGTCTGGTTACTTCCGGTTTCTGGACTGGCTGCAGTAACACGTCTCTGTCCATGCTGGGGCGCTCGCAGGCGAGTGCAGAATGAATGGGAGTCTATGGGGTTTCACCCCCAGAAATCCACTTTTCTGAGGATGTAATTTTTTGTCAAGTAATTTGAAAGTTGCATTCAAAAGGGGGGGCTAAGATAATACACTCAGCTGAAAATTGCATTTTTAAGTTCACTTATCTGTTCTAAAAATCCATTAAAAAATGTGATGATGTCACATAATAGCAGAATGCTAGCGTGTTCCGGCCAACAACAACCTAACCTGTAAGAAATCGAAAGGACATAAGTACTCGTTCATTCGACTTTTGGACTATAATCTATATTGAACTTGTGGAATCAACAATAAAATCTACATTGATTCAAGGACAAGCAGGAGAAAGGGATACATTTAGCCGTCTAGCTCCATAGCCTCCCATTCATTCTGCACTCGCCCGCGATCACCTCCAGTGGAATTCTAATGGAACTGCAACCCAGATGATATACAATGGGGCTAATAGGAAGTGCCAAGGCTCTCCGTTAGACGGGCTCTGGTATTACAGAACTGATTTCAACTGCCAGTGTGAAGGCGGCATTAGACCTATGCGTTAGACCCGCAAAACAGACAGCAGAAAAGGGTGCAAAAAATGTGTGCGTTTGTGATGAAAAGTGTTCAAAATGCACAACGAAAAATAAAGGTTTTCAAAGATTTACATGCACTGCAAATAATTTTTTTATCAACTTCTTTATTTTTGAGTCTTAAGAAGACTTTTTTGCAATCTTTTAATTTTTTTTAATTACAAAATAATTAGTTTTACTCTCAAACGCAGTATGCTTGAATAAAAAAGACACAAAGGAAACTCCATAAATTTCATGTTTAGGTTAACCGCTGTGTCAAAGCATCATAGAAGATGGCTTGTGTTATGCTGCAGTCTAGTGTTCAAAGAGACGAACTGCACCTTTTCTGTGTTCAACGAATGTATTGTAAAAGCTTTTGAGTTTGCATGGGCAGACATTACTCTTATTTTCTTTAGAAAATGTAAAAGTTTAGTTAATATAAAAAAATAATAATAATTAAAAAAAAGGTTCATTTGTGATCTATTTAATAGGATTATCCAATACTTGAACGCTTTATGCCAAAAAGGTTCTATATAAGGAGAAATAGCAACACAGGCTCTGCCAATGGGGTGAGTCTGGGGCAGGCTTTCAGTTTATTTAACCAATAGAAGAAGGAGGTTGTGTGCCAGAAACATATTCGTTAAGTCATTGGCTGAATTTTGAATAGCAAATTATGCTAGCTACATCTTTTTTTTTGGCAAGAGTTTCAATTAATGGATGTGAACTTTATTAATGCATAGCTCTATACAACAAGTTGAATACATAAGTATATGTAACTTTATCTGCATATACTCAGGTAGAGCGATGTATATTGTAGTAAATCATTCTCAACTGCTCAACTGTTGCCAAAATGTGTGAAAAGGTTCCATGCCGGTAAAAAGAAATATCTTAATAATTGCATAATACTTTCATGTTTTAATGGGTTATTTAATTTTTTTCTAGTGATAAAGTGTGTTTACAAGCTGTTTAATGTATAACATTTAATTAAAATAAAAAATGAATTGAAACAAATTAATTGAAATGAAATCCATAAAATGATCCCATGATGGGAACCAGTAGCGGCTCCTGGCCATAAATTTAGGTAGAGCAGATTCTGCATCTTTGGCATTAATGACGCTTTTTTTCACTTTTGTTTTTGGCTCTAAAAGTAAGATTGACTGGTGCCAATAATTGAATCTTGGCTGCCAGCTGTGTTTATAACCCTTCTGTGAGTCATAACAACTGAAAGATTCACCATCAGCCAGCTGCTTTTGACATGAATAGAGTTACTGTGCTCTCATAATTACCATTAAAGCTGAGCAAGTCATTTTAAACAGTAATAGCCATTGATTGCACACTATATAATTTGTATAAAAGTTTTTAAAAAACGGCATTATGAGTAATGAAGCCTGAAGTTACTTCTTTTTCAAACAGGAATAATAGCTTATAATCTTACATAAGATATTGCATTAACTCATTCACCTCATGAAAATTCACGAAGAACAAATAAACGGCAACCAGTTTCTCCACTCCATCTTATTTCTCCAGTCTGACAGCAGGCCTCTGACTCACACAGGATCTACGTAATGAATGATCTATGGAAAGCTACCCGCTGAGACTGATAGAGGAGGGGGAGTGTGTGAACAGCCTCTCAAACTCCAAACTTTAACAAGAGTGAGCAATATTTAAAGTAAGTGGAAAATAACATTAGCCCATTTTTTAACATTTTGCCATTGGTTGGATTTGAACAGATGTATAGTTTTAGTCTTACTTTTTATTGTAAAAAAATATAAAAAGTCACCAAAATCAAAACTAAAGCACATACAACAGCAATGTACTATAGCAGTACAAACATTCTTAAGAGTTCAAATACTGTCCACAAAATCAGAAAAGCTTTACAAGTGTCACATGACAGGCATCTAAAATACAGTATTTTCATGTTATGTTTTGGTTCACAGCAATAACTGAGGCTGCAGGATCGCTTATAACTGTTTGTCATGCAAAACAAATAAGTATCCATACTAGTAAAACAATGACGTTGTATAACTGTAAAATAATGTTAAAAAAATACATTGTAACAAAGAAGAGAAATGTCTAGGTTGTGCTAAATAACATAGGATTGGTCTGTGCTTTTTAGTTTAGATGATACTGGCCAACTCTGTGTACCCAGAATCCTCAGAGACAATCAAGAGTGCTGACAACTTCCTGGAACACCTACAGGATAGGGAGGGAAAAGACAGAGTTTGATGATGAGAAGACAAAACTGCCATAGCTTAGGCTAAGTGCATGGATATATCATTTTTATACATATTTTAACATTAAACTCACTTGCAAGTTTGTGAACAAGTAAGACAGTGCAATGAAAAGCTTTCGCTCATGTTCACTATATCGCCAACAATGGATCGCTTGACCTACATGAGCAAAAAGAGGTTTACTTATTAGTCATTTTAATTACCCGTTTACTGGAAAACATGCCCACAGGAAATGCAGCCTTGAAATGAACATAAAG
Organism: Gila orcuttii; assembly: GCA_026230005.1. Classification (NCBI taxonomy): domain Eukaryota; kingdom Metazoa; phylum Chordata; class Actinopteri; order Cypriniformes; family Leuciscidae; genus Gila; species Gila orcuttii. The sequence goes on along the minus strand of JAPDVR010000016.1, from coordinate 12,631,237 downwards.
TACTAATTCAAAGGATCATATTATTCAAACATACTAATGAGACCTACCTTGGACTTTCTGTTGAAATCCACCTGCTGCATTGCCAATGCAGAAGCATCCCTGCTCAAAGCTGATCTGATCATATTTTTCAATGTTGGCTAACAAAGTGCCATTCACAGGTAGGAATAAAGTGCTTCCATTGGGTTCCCAGCTCTCGGAGTAGTACACACCTCTCTGGCCATCAATCGAGACAAAACCACCTAGAGGTAAGACAACTCGCAGGAGTCAAATGCATTACTTTTACGATTAAATGTAGACTTACAATGTTTCCTAATACAAATTTTATCAATAGAGTAAATCCTTTATCAGAATAATCAAATTTTAAAAGGTTCTGTCCTCCCAATAAGCCAACTGGAACTATGAAATGCCAGATTGATGCATGTTTAGGTTTATAGTTGGAAATACTTAATGCATATTGTATTAGCAATTGTAGGAGATAAAATATGTATGCACAGAATAATCTATACAGATAGCATTAGTTGTCCTTTTGAAAAGGACAACTAATTCTATCTGTATAGATTCTTTTGTATTAGGTCATTTAATGCACTTATTTTAAATACATACATTTACATTAATGTTTTAATTATTTTTAAGACTTCAAAATCTGGTTTTGTATTAAACTCGACACATAAGGAGTTTGCCTCAACTAACGTTAATAGCCATAACGTTACTTACGTTTCTTCAAGTTCTCTTTGGAGGGAAAAACCTTAGGACCATCCTCTTCGTTGCCATTAAAATGATTCCCATCATTTCGTTTACGTTTACTGGGTAACGTTAAACAGATGGGCGACATTTCAGTAAATCCATTAATCCATTTCATGTGTGTATGACAAACGTTACTGGAAAGTGGTCCGTTGGGGTCCATGATTCACTAAATACAGTAATGTGGACTTTATGTAACGTAACGTTAGCCTATATTTATTACATGCAGCTACAATATTCGTGCCTTTGAAGCATTCGGTGCCACACAGGATACTAACGTTAAATAAACGCCAGGATATATGTGACAGAGTCTATATGAAATCATTTAAAAACGACACAAAGAAAATAATGTCCTTAGTTTACAAGGCTGTCTTTCGTCACACAGAGACAGGCGATTCACAAGCGCGAACCAAAAATCAAAACAATGAGTCGTGAAGGAGTGTTCTTTTAATTTTTGCCTGATTTAAATGGTTAATTTTCAGTGTTTTTTCTGAAATATATGTAAAACAATATTTGAATATATTCACCTTGAAGTACTATAAAACGTTATTATAAAAGGAACGGATTATCTTTAATCATGTATTGATTGGGACAATACACAATTTACTATCAGGCACAACGTCGTTGGCTAATAGCGAGGGTCCTAGCAGCAGATCCGATGTGACGTATTTCCTTTTTCGCATGCCTCTTGGATTGAATGTGGCTTGGAGCTATCATTTGAGTCACATATAATCTTTTATTCCAGCTTTAACATGTTTAAAATCGAGGGACTTGGGCCGAAGATAGACCCGGAGGAGATGAAGAAGAAAATGCGCGAGGATGTCATCACGTCTGTTCGGAACTTTCTGATTTATGTTGCGCTTCTGCGACTCAGTGAGTATCAAGGCGCTTCTTGCATGTATTTGGTGAGATCAGATGTGTATGTGTGATCGTTATGAAACTGAAATTATGTTCGTTTCTTTTTACTGAGATTCTCGAGGCACCGTTTGAGACGTTCTGATTGATCTATTCCGCATACTATCAATTTTATGTGGTCACTATGGATATGAATGATAGAGGTCACCTTTGAAGTATATAATAAGCAGTGTGTACAGTTAGAACTGATTAAACTCTGAATCAAGTAGAGCAACGTCTCTTCATGGCGATCAAAAGGTTCATGTTAAAAATTGGCTTTTTGTTTTTCAGCACCCTATGTTTTGAAGAAGCTTGACAGCATATGAAACTTCACCATGGACGGAAACATTCCCTGTACAGATGAGCATGCAGGACCTGGACGATGCTGCACAGTCACTTACAACGGGAGATACAGTTCAATGAGGAGATGCTGTAACTTCATGTTGTCATTTATTCAATTATTATTATTTTTTTTACTGGTTGCAATTGAATGTACTGAAATTTGTTCTCATCCAATCTCAATTGCAAACGAGATGTCTACCAGAATGTTGTCATGTTCACTAAGGTCTAAGCAATAAATCTAACATCAGTTATTCCATTTGACCAGAGTTGTTGAAACTTGAACTTGGATCATAAAGCAGAAATTTATACGATTTGCTTCAGTATAAATAAATAAAAATCCCTGTGGTCATTTAGATTAATTCTTACACGCGTAACAGAAGTGTTACGAAGGTAAAAACTGAACATGCTTTATAAATTTAATTGAAAATGTATAATTATGTAATAACTATGTCATTCACATTGTATTCAATTCCTGATGTTTAGAAAGTGACTCAGCTACTTAAAATGTGCTTCTCCATGAGATGCCAAATACAGGAGTTTCGATAAATCTATTATTGTTGCATAATAAACACCATATAATTCATTCAATGTTTTTAATCAACAATTTGGAGGGTATTAATGCCATTTGAGTTGTGTTGAATGACTTAAAATATGAAATATCACCGCAGAACAAATGACCAAGATAAACATATCAAAGCATGTTATTCCAGTTATAATAGAGATTATCCAATTAAATAATTCTAATGTGTGATCCCCTCTAATCTCATAATTAATGTAGTGCATTTAATGGTTAGATGTCACAGTACTGACTTTTTTCTGTAAGTATAAGGCACAAGTAAGACTACATTTTCAGCTCACTAGGCATTTCAGAGCCTGTAAGGCCTGCCAGCAAGTTGTTTGCAGTGAGTTCACTCATGACTCCACGTGTGGAGTAGATAGCGCTTCCGACATGAGGGAGGACCACTGTAAAACGAAATAAAACCAAGTTAGATAAGGTTTTTTTTGGGGGTTTTTTTTCAACAATGATATGATTTACTGAGATTTAAAGCTCACCACAGTTTTTAAGGGTCAGAAGTGGGTGGGTGGTGGGCAGAGGTTCAGGGGTTGTGACGTCAAGCCCCGCTGCTGCAATCTGACCACTGTTGAGGGCTTCAAACAAGTCCTCTTGATTCACAACTGCCCCTCTAGAGAAGGGAGAATATGTTTTTTTTTCAGTCTAGTTCGGAATTTTTATAGCAATAAAGAATCAAACAAGTTCCACTGGTGCTCTGCTTTCACTAGTGAGGTATACCTGCTGGTATTGATAAAGATTGATGTTTTCTTCATCTTGCTGAAGAAGGTTTTGTCACAAAGGCCCTGAGTGTCAGGCGTCAAAGAACAGGACACCACCACAAAATCACTCTCACTCACCAGAGTGTCTAATGGCACTGCGAGAGAGAGGTGAAGATGAGACAAGAGGCCATGATACAATCTTCATATCCCTTCTAAATAACCTTAATTCATACATGGTGTAGCGTCTGGACTAGTCAGACACACAATTATTCATTATAGTTCATTAATAATCCAGCAAACCCCCTCGCCCAACAAGCAATTGCAACTTCAACCCCATCAACTCTCAGAACCATCAAGACTTTCATCCGGACACACGTTCAATGGCTAAGGCATAGCAAGTATCATACAATTAACTAAATAAACAGAGGTTTAGTGTAAGCGGTAGACCCCTTATTAACAAACAGTTAATTTTCAGTGGCCATGAAAAATATCATTCCTGAGAGTTGATAGATGATCAACACTGAGTGTTCGCTGGTCAAACAGATTCATTGTAATCTGTTGTAAACAGGTTGTAATATTAATTCAGCTGCATTAAGTTAATTCTATTAACTGACCCAAATATTTATAATAAATTATACCAAGTTATGATTAATTATTCATATTTCCCTTTTGAGCTAATCTGCTACAATGGAGTGGCATGAAGCAATTTCTTTTCTTTTCCTACCATATTCCCCATCAACCTCCTGGGCCTGAGGTTTGGGTTGTCTGCCTGTGTACAGCAGTCTCCTCACACCAAACGGCTTCAGTCGCCTTGCAATGGCCAAACCTACAAATCACAGATTAAACAGAAAATCTATCAAGCCCAATAGACAGAATGACCCTGAGAAATTACACTACATATGGTAACAAGGTTACCCATGTTAAGTGGCTTGTTTGCACTATAAATGTCATTGAATTTGTCACCGAAATAAAACAACAGATGGTGTATGTAACAGAGCAGATGCATTTGTAGTTTATTTATGGTACTGAAGGGAGGAAAAATGTATCCTTCATGCCGCACCTATGCGGCCCAATCCAATCACCCCAACAGTGCTGCCCGAAAGACCATAACCACACAGCCACAGAGGCTTCCATGTACTCCAGCCACCACTGAGAGAGATGGAGAAAATATGAATATTCAATTAATATAATAATAGAAAAATTAGATATAGGTAATAAATTATTACTGACTGTTTTAAATTCCAAGATTTTGAATAAAGTCACCATAGTAGTTATTTTAAATGATGTATCCGTGCAAATCAATTTTTTTATTTATCGATTTATTTATGTGCCCTCATAATCTTTAATCTAAATAACTTCCCCCTCCCTCTTGCACCTCTTCTCTAAAGACTTGTTAACTGGCACGAGGATGGGACAACCTGTCACTCACATGAAATCACAGGGGGGAAAAAACACAACCATCCAATCAATTCCTGATGAGCAAAATCATGACCCGCCCTACATACAGGTCCTTCTCAAAAAATTAGCATATTGTGATAGTTCATTATTTTTCATAATGTAATGATAAAAATTAAACTTTCATATATTTTAGATTCATTGCACACCAACTGAAATATTTCAGGTCTTTTATTGTTTTAATACTGATGATTTTGGCATACAGCTCATGAAAACCCAAATTTCCTATTTAAAAAAATTAGCATATCATGAAAAGGTTCTCTAAACAAGCTATTAACCTAATCATCTGAATCAACTAATTAACTCTAAACACCTGCAAAAGATTCCTGAGGCTTTTAAAAACTCCCAGCTTGTTTCATTACTCAAAACCGCAATCATGGGGAAGACTGCCGACCTGACTAATGTCTGTCTTATGCACATCCATCACTGTCTGGTTTGGTTCAGCTACCAAATCAGACATCAGGAGACTACAACGGACAGTCCGGACTGCGAAGAGGATCATTGGTGCCCCCCTGCCAACCCTCCAGGACCTGCACTCTTCCAGAGTGAGGAAGAGAGCAGGTAAAATCATCACAGACTCCACTCACCCTGGACACCACCTGTTTGAACTGTTACCGTCAAGACGGCGACTCAGATCACTGGCCACAAGAACATCTCGGCACAGGAACAGTTTCTTCCCACAGGCCATTTCCCTCCTGAACAGTTAACACTCCTCCCAAGGCATATGCCTTAAGTGCAATACTCCCACTGTTTAGTGCAATATCCAACAACTCAGGTGATACTTATATGTAGATTTATTTATTTATAATATTCAAAACACTGTAAATATGTTCATAATCTGTAAATCTGGAAATGTCTATTCTGACTAAACCCAACTGTGATACTTTTATTCCCATATATTTATATTTTTATTCTTTATTCTTATAATTTGTAGTATTATGTTTCTTGTTGTATTTGTATTTGTATATGTCCACTGGAAGCCTCAGCACCAAAACAAATTCCTTGTGTGTGCAAGCACATTTGGCAATAAAGCTCTTTCTGATTCTGACTGCTGTCCAGAAGGCCATGATTGACACCCTCAAGCAAGAGGGTAAGACACAGAAAGAAATTTCTGAACAAATAGGCTGTTCCCAGAGTGCTGTATCAAGGCACCTCAGTGGGAAGTCTGTGGGAAGGAAAAAGTGTGGCAAAAAACGCTGCACAACGAGAAGAGGTGACCGGACCCTGAGGAAGATTGTGGAGAAGGACCGATTCCAGACCTTGGGGGACCTGCGGAAGCAGTGGACTGAGTCTGGAGTAGAAACATCCAGAGCCACCGTGCACAGGCGTGTGCAGGAAATGGGCTACAGGTGCCGCATTCCCCAGGTCAAGCCACTTTTGAACCAGAAACAGCGGCAGAAGCGCCTGACCTGGGCTACAGAGAAGCAGCTCTGGAGTACCCACAGTCAGTGATGGTCTGGGGTGCCATGTCAGCTGATGGTGTTGGTCCACTGTGTTTTATCAAGGGCAGGGTCAATGCAGCTAGCTATCAGGAGATTTTGGAGCACTTCATGCTTCCATCTGCTGAAAAGCTTTATGGAGATGAAGATTTCATTTTTCAGCACGACCTGGCACCTGCTCACAGTGCCAAAACCACTGGTAAATGGTTTACTGACCATGGTATTACTGTGCTCAATTGGCCTGCCAACTCTCCTGACCTGAATATTTCAGTTGGTGTGCAATGAATCTAAAATATATGAAAGATTAATTTTTATCATTACATTATGTAAAATAATGAACTTTATCACAATATGCTAATTTTTTTAGAAGGACCTGTATGTCATATGATGTAGTAGAAAATGTGTCTGACTTACTTTTTCACTTCTTCTACACCCTCGGGAAGACGTCGGGCAGTGGCCAAGAGCAGAGCCACTGTTAGCTCAGCAGTAGCATCCGTCAAAACATCAGGAGTGTAGCCTACTCTTATCCCTCTGGGATGAAGAAAGAGAGTATATGCGTTAAAATTGTATGAACATTCTTACTGATCAATCATAATCAATCAACTGTGTCATCTTGTCACTTTCTGGGCTTACAAAAAACACAAACTCACCGTTTCTTTATCTCATCTATAGCAAGGTGGTCAAATCCAACAGAGAGAGTGCTGATCACTTTCAAGTTGGGTCCTGAGCATATTTAATATGCGTGTTATCAATATTACCTAATCAGTATCTTCACCTGCAGTGGTTCTACAGTTTAAACAGAGGTTTGCCTTACCAGCCGCATCCAAGACCTCAGTATCAATTTTGTCTGAGAGTAAACAGAGAATCCCGTGAGCACCTGCCACCCCCTTCAGAAGTTCTGCCCGGGGCACAGGCTCATCAGAGTCCCACACTGACAAATTACACCTGCACATAACGGGGAACAACAGAGGCATCTGAATCAACGAAAAATGCGCAGATATTTACAAGCAGTTTCATTTAAATCATGTTGTGCAACGTTGTTTGTAAGATATCAATGTGCGCAATAAGACTCGTGACGAAACAGTGTGACGTTTTACATTTAGACTGTAAGCATGTTAAGGTCACTGGCGTAACTTTAAATGCAGGAGTGAAGGCAAACTCTTGTAAATGCCTCCAAAGATCCTTGAGGTTCACTTGCTGCCAATGAACACGTAGTTTTGACACAAGCTACAGTACATCCTCTCATTAACACTCCACAGAGAGCATATCAGATATCTTATACATGCAAATTTTACATATATCCCATGCATACTCCTAGACAATATAAAGTTTCTTACAGGCCGGCTTTTTGGAGTATGTTTATGCCCTCCTGGGGAATGCGTCTCGTGACGAACACTTTAAGAATCTGCTGTGCGCTCATCCTGCACAATTAAAGGTTAAACGGATGGAATAATCATATATATATTTCACTTCGAAACTGGTAACAACACAAATCCAGACCAGACTTCCCTATATACAGTGGCTGGCTACAAAGGTGGGAAGCACTAAAAGAACGCGACAGTGAGCTAGAGTCTCGTTCAGCAGGCTTTAGCGCCATCTAGTGGAGCGGATGGACAACGCAACTGCGGTTGGTTGCTTGCTTTTCTGAGGGACTTTCATTCAGATGAAAGTTTGATAGGATTTGAAAATGAACTGCAAATTGCGACAGGTACATTTAACGTGGTAATTCTTAATGTTAAAAAAGTTGTTTGTTTTGCTGGAAATGTATTTTACTCGTAGGTGTCACGTTTTGTTTTGCCGTGTTTATGTTTTGCGGCTATGTGTTGGGCTTGTTTAATTTAAAAAATCTGCAGGTTTTGAGGTGTTTATTGACTTTAATTCATCGCGAGTGTGGTGAGTGTAAACGGACAGGAGGTCTGATGGTTGTCACGAAGGCGCTCTGTGAATCTCCGGCAATTTTAACCGGTAAAAAAAACTAAAGTCATTCTGACTTATTGAACAAATTTCATTTTGTAAACTTGATAAATGAATTTAATGATTTGTATTGATGTTTCATTCATCGTGGCAATCGTTGTCTTTTACAGTATCTGCTGCTGGAGCTTGGTGTAGCAAAGTTTCTACGTCTGCTTTGAAGGGTGAGTGTGTAACGTTACTGGGTCTTTACACTGATAAATTGTACTTGTGAATAGGTTCAGATTCACGCTGGTTCTTCTGTTTTCTCTATTTAGAGGCTGTGGAAAGACTTTCTTTACAGGTCCCACCTTGTGAGTGTGTTCATCAAGAAGAGCTTCAGAGGTTTACTGACAATTTTGGGTCTTTGTTTTTCACCTATTCTTTTCACGTAAGTGCTTCCTTACTGAATAATCTATCAAGAAATTTGTATTTGGCTTTAATTCTCATACTATAGTAATACTGTGTTGACTTTTTCCATGTTGGAAAGGCTTCTAGTCAGTCCGTGGAGGAAGAACAGTCAAATATCCAAACATTTCTGCATAGACTCAGTCTTGTTCATGCGCAGGTGAGACCAGTGGTGTTCATTTGATACCTGCCTATTTCAAACTAATCTAACAAGATCGATAATTTCCCACAATTACATTGACATAAACCAAAACATTCACCATTAAAGGATTAGTTCACTTAAGAATGAAAATTTCTTGATAATTTACTCACCCCCACCTCATCCAAGATGTTCATGTCTTTCTTTCTTCAGACGAAAAGAAATGAAGGTTTTTGAGGAAAACATTCCAGGATTTTCTTCATGGACTTCAACGGTTATAAACTGTTTGAAGGTACAAATTGCCGTTTCAATGCAGCTTCAAAGGGCTCTACACGATCCCAGCCGAGGAATAAGGGTCTTATCTAGCAAAAAGATCGGTAATTTTCAAAAAAAAAAAAAAAAAAAAAAAAAAAAATATATATATATATATATATATATATATATATATATATATATATATATATATATATATATATACATACTTTTTAACCACAAATGCTCGTCTTGCCCTAGCTCTGCGATGCGCCACGCATTACCTAATCATGTTGAAAGGTCACGCGTGTTCCGGTTCAAAAAGGTAGGATTCTCGAAAAATTCTCATTTTCTCTTCCAACTTCAAAATCGTCCGACATCGTTGTTTCACCTTTTATTTACTTATTCATTTTGTAAATGGCATTTGACTTAGTCTTTGCACGTTCGCTTTATACCTGAAAGTGTATAGGTCACTTCGCGTGACCTTTCAACGTGATTACGTAATACGTGGCGCATCGCAGAGCTAGTGCAAGATGAGCATTTGTGGTTAAAAAGTATATAAATGTTTATTTATTTTTATTAGAGAATGACAGATCGTTTCACTAGATAAGACCCGCCTGATTCCTCGGCTGGGATCGTGTAGAGCCCTTTGAAGCTGCATAAAAACTGCAATTTGCACTATGTTAGTACCCCATTAAAGTCCATTATGTAGAAAAAAATCCTGGAATGTTTTCCTTAAAAATTTATTTTCGACTGAAGAAAGAAAGACGTGAACATCTTGGATGACGTGGGGGTGAGTACATTTTCAGAATATTCTAATTCTGAAGTGAACTAATTCTTTAAGATAAATTTATGATTTACAAATGTGTTACAAATTAAACATGAGTAAATCTATTAATTTTTTTATGTTTTTTACGTTTTAGGTGGAAATCATCTTTGAGATTAGGACAGATTCAACAATACACAAGCTAATGTTCAGGTTATCTGATTAAATATATTCACTACTGTTCAAAAGTTTGGGATCAGTAAGATTTTAAGTTTTTAATTTTTTTTACCTTTATTAAAGGGTTAGTTCACCCAAACATGTAAATTATGTCAGTAATTACTCACCCTCATGTTGTTCCAAACCCGTAAGACTTTCGTTCATCTTCGAAACATGAATTAAGATTTTTTTGATGAAATCTGAGAGCTGGCTCACTCCTTCATAGGCTGCAAGCTAATTGATATCTGCCAGCCCAGAAAAATTAGTAAAGACATCGATAAAATAGTCCAAGTGACTACAGTGGCTCAACCTGAAGTTTATCAAGTGACGAGAATACTTTTTGTGTGCAAAAAAAATAAAATAATAACGACTTTATTCAACTATTAATTTTCTTCTGTGTGGACCTCTGATGTGAGTTCACGTAGTGTAACAACGCAGTGCTTCTGGGTTGTACGTCAGAACGTAGGCTCACTAGGCCGATGCTGGTGTTTGATGCATGTGATGCTAGCCAATAGTGAGCCTACGTTCTGACATACAACCCAGAAGTGCTGCGCTGTTACACTACGTGAACTCACATCAGAGGCACACACAGAAGAAAATTAATAGTTGAATAAAGTCGTTATTTTTATTTATTTTTTGCTAGCAGCTTATGGAGTATGTAATGCCAAAGCTGACTTAATTAAAAATAAATAAATACATAAATAAATATACGAAGAAATTTAAAAAAGCAAAAATACATAAATAAATACATAAATAAATATACAAAGAAATGTAAAAAAGTACAAATAAATGAGTATTTATACTTTTATTTCCTTATTTATGTATAATTGTATTTTTTCACACATTTATTTATTTTTATATTTATACATTTATTCATTTATTTATTTCCACTTTTATTTATTTCCACATTCATTTATGTATATGTTTTTATGTCTAAATTTATTTATTTTCACATTTATTTATTTATACATTTATTTATTTCCACATTTATTTATTTATACATTTATTAATTTCTACATTTCTTTGTCCGTATGCTAATGAGGGGGCGTGTTTTACCTCAGACATCAGCAATCGAGCTCAGAGTGGCAGTGCTGAAGCTTTGAGGCCACACAGTGACACCCTGTGGTGTGTGACCAAACGAAACGCAAGAGGTGTGCGGACAATATCACATTTTAAGTCATGTATATCACCCTAACTGTATGTAGGGTAGGCTATATAGGGTTAACACACATAGCACACATGAACAGAAACTGCACTTCAAGGGTCTGATAGCAAACACTTGGACATGGAAGCGCATGAAAGTATCCACTATTAATAACAATGTAAACGCGGTGGATAGGGCTGATAAGAGCTTGCGTTTATTGTCGATGAGACTCGCACACCGGCGCAGAACGCGGAGAGAAACCAGCGCACATTTCACTGACTCCTACGCAAGCATATTGATCAATGAGTTTGAAACGCGACTCAATACACGGTTTACATTCGCGTTTCATAATTTCATATGCATAACAGGTGACAATTCAAATGCTTAAACACAACCAAATAAATAAAAGTGGAAATAAATAAATGAATAAATGTATAAATAAAAAATAAATAAATGTGTGAAAAAATACAATTATACATAAATAAGGAAATAAAAGTATAAATACTCATTTATTTGTACTTTTTTACATTTCTTTGTATATTTATTTATGTATTTATTTATGCATTTTTGCTTTTTTACATTTCGATGTATATTTATTTATGTATTTATTTATTTTTAATTAAGTCAGCTTTGGCATTCCATAATGGAGGAGTGAGCCAGCTCTCAGATTTCATCAAAAATATCTTAATTTGTGTTCCGAAGATGAACGCAAGTCTTACGGGGTTGGAACGACATGAGGGTGAGTAATTACTGACAGAATTTAAATTTTTGGGTGAACTTTAAGCAAGGATCCATTAAATTGATTAAAACCGTAAAGCCATTTTAATCTTACAGTTTTTTCATGTTTCTAACCAAAATACTTTCTATTTTCTTAAAAATCCTTTAAAAAAGTATCACGGTTTCCACAAAAATATTAAGCAGCACAAGCATCTTCAACATTGATAATGATAATAAATGTTTCTTGAGCATCAAATCAGTATATTAGAATGATTTCTGAAGGATCATGTGACACTGAGGACTGGAGTAATGATGCTGAAAAATCAGCTTTGCCATCACAGGAATAAATTACATTTTAAAATATATTATAGAAATGGTTCTTTTAACTTTTACACAATATTACTGTTAACTGTCATTGTGATCAAGCCAAATAAGACACTTCTTTCAAAAACAATTAAAAAAATCTTACAGACCCCAAATATTTTGTTTTTATTTTTTTGTTGCTTTTATTCATCTCTGTATTGATGTCCTACTGGTGTACTCATTAAGCCTTCTCATTATTATTTAAAAATATATATTTGTGTGTAATAATCTTTATTTTTTCTTTTATAGTGGTGAGAAAGGAAGTAAAGTTTCAGTGATGGATCACAGCATTCCTATGGACACTGCCGCATACGGACAGTCAGTTGCTGCAAATTTGTATTAAACAGAACAACTTGGTGTTAAGCAGAATCAACACACCTCATTGGCCATTCGGTTTTAACATCCTGAATATCTGTCTTTACTTGCATTTTTTTCTTCACACTTTGCTTCTGTAATTTTATTATGAAGGAGTCCATTCTCTGTGCGGTGTTTCCCGTCCTGTCCACAAATGCACCCAGTATTGGGAGACACACTGAGTTGTGTGCTCCCTACTGACATAATAGAGGCTGGACTGTGTGGAGAAATGAGCATGATTACCATGGCAACACTTGCACCCTGTATGGAGCAGTATTCCAACTGGCCCACTCAGCTCTCATGCATACGGATATCCTTCGTGATGGTCACATAATAATCGTTATTATTATTTGAACATGCATATGATTTTAGGCTACTTGCCTTACAAATATGCTTGGTCTATTTTGGTAAAAAAAAATATTGTGATTCTGATGCATTATTCATATTAATGAACAAAAGAGATATTTTCCTTGACATTCATCACACATGCTGGTGTACAGTCCATGTGGGATGCCTCTAATGCAACAAACACAGATGAGTTTCCTCCAGAGTTTGGCTACTTCACTCTCCTGGGCAGATCTCGGCCTTTCTAAAGTCTGCTGCATGGAAGCACAAAACATCCAGGGTAAATGACAGGATTAAATGGGAATAAATTGGGGGAACTGAGAGCCAATTCGCTCACTGCGCTGTAATTTTATGGATGGCAGCCTTGCTGCAAAGCATAAAGGGCACTGTGCTACAAATCACCATTGGCTTTGAGGCTAAAGTTGTTCAGACGGTTATCCAGCATGTGTATATATTATTTAATTCTGGCTTTTCCCTTTATAGGCTGTCTGTGTTCTGATGTAGAATTCTCTGTTGAAACTGACTACAGTGAGGAAACAAGATGTAGTAATGCTGTACAGCAGAACATTGAGCCAGAATGGAGCGGTGCTGTAGAACAGACTCTGACTGTCTTCATTTTCACTCAGTACACTGACCCCTTCCGCTCCCAGATCACTGACTTTATAAGTGAGTTCCATTTGCCTGCCCTGTCACACAGACATCTTAAGGTTTTAATATTTTCTGCTGAGGTTCTGCTTTTAAATGTGTTAGGCAGTGAGGAGGTTTTTGAGGGAGACTTGGATGCAGTTCTTTTTTACAACGGAGATCAAGTGAGGGCGACTCTACAGTCTACCATGAAAAAAGCGCTGAAAGGATTCCAGCAGAGACGCATTGTAAGATTTGTCTGCATGGAGTTTACGTACACTACAGTTCAAAAGTTTTGGTCAGTAATATAAATATATATTTTTCGAAAGAAATAGTGTACTTTTATTTAGCAAGGACACATTAAATTGTTCAAAGTTGACGTTTATAATGTTACAAAATATTTCTGTTTCATATAAAGGCTGAAATGTGCATCAGAGAATCTTGAAAAAATGTATCACTGTTTTCACAAAAAATAATAAGCAGCACCACTGTTTTCAACATTGATAATAATAAGAAATGTTTCTTGAGCACCAAAACAGTATATTAGAATATTTTCCAAAGTATCATGTGACTGAAGACTTTTGTAATGACTCCTGAAAATTCAGCTTTGCCATCACAGGAATAAATTACATTTTAAATTGTAATAATTGTTCACAATATTACAGTATTTACTGCATTTTTCTTCAAATACATGCAGCCTTGGTGAGTATAAGAGACTTTCAAAAACATTTAAAAAATCGTACTGGCCCTAAACTTTTGAACAGTGTTGTACATGTAAAAATTGTGACACTTTAGTTTAAACACGACTGAACCATACATATTTTCTGTGTGTACTTCAGGCTAGGCAGAGGTTGGATTCTGCCAAATCCATTGTCTTGAGCTCAGTGAACAGTATAATTGCCAGCAGCAGCAGTGGAGAGTTTCGAAGAGCCTGTTTTGATAGCATGAGGGTATAATATATGGCTCTTTATACTCTTATAATTTATACTGGTTCCCAAAACACCCTATTTTATGTGTCATTTCACTTCTTATTCTTAAGAACAGTCCTTTATTGCTTGTGAAAGTTGTTTAAAATGTTTCGAACTGGGTTTGTTTTAGGTCAAGAGCTCCTGCGAGTTACGTGCATCGCTACAACAGTCACTTCAAAGCATTGTGGAGGGGCGCTTTGCTCAAAAGCGCATGTGTAACAATGACATGGTGCTTTTGCAAACCTTGTTTCAAACTATTTCATTTCTGCATTCGTGACTTTGCCTTCTTTATGAATGTTTGTGATTTTAAACTCCTCAGAAGGTGGTGGAGGCTGTTAGCGCTGAACAAAGTAGTCTTGAAAGCTGGGAGGAAGGTAAGTTTTAATGAATGAGTTTAATAGCACCACAAATCATTAATAGGGTTGGTCAAGATGATTTTTTGATTTTTGAAAGATGTTGTTGATTCATCCTTTTTTTTTTCAGCATTTGAAAATCCACCAGAACGGCCTTCTAAGAGGGTTCACTGTGACCATGAGTCCTTCAGCTTTATCCCTAACAAGAGGCAATGCTCAGAGCCGTTCTCTGAGAATTCAGACACCTTCATGAACAGTGTCTTTGAGGCAGCAAACATTCAGAGAAGTCCCCTATCCCCTATACAGCATCCACAAAGTCAGCTAACTGGAATAATCGGAAACATTCCCTCAGCGCTGAGCCTGGCTAAACTAAATAATGAACAGGTGGATAATTATTGTAAATACTGCATGCTGCTTATTCAATCTGATATATAGCTCAGAACTCAATCACAAAAGATGTGTATACTGTGCATATCCTAATTGTTTTGTTTTCTCCCTTTGTAAAGGTGGAGAAGCAGTGGCTTCAAGAGCTTGAAAACTTCTCTGAATGGGACTGAGAAAAAACAATTGAGATCAACAACTGTTGTTGCTTTGTTCACATCTTTAAAACATATGTTGAAAGAATTGATTTTTTTATCTTTGTATATCCTACTACTATGTATGTTTAAGATAGAAATCTTTGTTGTAATTTGTAATTTAATTTCTATTTCATCTGTTATTTTGTAGGCTACATTAAACGTCAACTGTTTTTAACGAATATATCCTAACTGCTTGTTAAATGTACTGTATATCTAGGATATATATATATATATATATGTATATATATATATATATATATATATATATATATATATATATATATATATATACACTGTAAAAAGTGATCAGTTGACTTACCTTTAAAAAGTGAGAAAACCTGTTACCTTAAAATTAGTAAGTAAATAAATGTGACTTCCTGCGTAATTGAAAAAAAAAAAACATTTATGTGGAATTGCCAAGTCAATTGTCAACTTAATTTTTACGTGAGCATAAGAGACTTTTTTTCAAAAAATTAAAAATAAAAATGTACCGATCCCAAACTATATATATATACTGTATATAAATACCGGTCAAAAGTTTGGAAACATTACTATTTTTAATGTTTTTAAAAGAAGTCTCATGCTCATCAAATTTGCATTTATTTGATCAAAAATAAAGAAAAAAACTGTTGTATTGTAAAATATTTTTTTAAATAATGTTCTATTTTAATATACTTTAAAATATAATTTATTTTTTGTGATGCAAAGCTGAATTTTCATCAGCCGTTACTCCAGTCTTCAGTTTCACATGATCCTTCAGAAGGATCGTTCTAATATGATTTGATACTCAGTTGTTATTAATGTTGGAAACAGTTGTACTATTTTAATCGAACGTGACCAATTTTGAAACAATAAAGATATATAGTTGACAGCCGTGCTCAAGTGGGGAGCTCCTCCATTAGTAGACCGCAGTGCTAGACTGCAGACACAGTGGAAATAACGCTCTCTCGTTCAATCACTCAGGATCTCGCGAGCTCTCCGTCTTCACTGCTTTCAGTGTTGTGCTGTTGCTTTTCGTTATGGACTGTGCTGAGTCGAACACCACAAATAAATAATGGACTGAACTTCATAAAGGTAAAGCATGCCTAACGGAGTGTTATTTATTTCCTCTTCTGTGTGTAATATGTATGTAATTGTAAATACAACAGTAGCATCTTGCTAAGCTGTAGCTGTCAGGCTAGGCTAACTGAAAGACACTGGCTGCAGTCAGATTCAGTTAGCAGTGTGTTGTTTACTGAGCGGCAGTCTTCACTTAATCTGATAGAAATTAAAGTAGTCGCACGTTTTGACATCTGCTGCTTGACTCAGGGACGGGATATCTAGCCGGGTAAGTTACTGATATAATTGTGGGGTAATTCTAAGCTTATGCTGATCTGATAAAGCATGTAAGTGTTTAACTTATACTGTCGGAACTGGGTTTAAATATCGTCCTAACTTTACTGAATTGAAAAGATATTTATGTAACTGTTCAGAGCGGTTCTCTTTGATCCCTCTGTCACATTTATCTAATTAGCTGATTTAGTGTTTAAAAATAGATAGACAGATATATAGCTGTCACTATGATTGTGGACATCATTCATTTCTACTAGTTATTTTAATATCCAGTGTAATGTGTTTCAGTTTGTGCATAGAGATCTGACAAATGTCATGTGGTTGTACACATGATTTTACTCTAATTGGCTTAATCTGATGTTTTTAGACCAGTGCACACTCCCTTTTTACCATTGATATGCTTCATTGTCGTATTCAGGGACATTAATTTACTAACATAATATAATGTAAATGTCCAGCAGGATTCAGTGTGTGTGTGTCTTCTGGACTTGCCACAGACAGGATGTTCCCCTGCCTGGCCCATAGACCATGGAAAGTCCTCTGCCGGGTCTACCTGCAACAACAAGCCCATCTGTCTCAGAGACCCTTCAAAATAGCTAAGCCATGTTTTGGTAAGTAAGGTATTGTGACTTGCGTGTATCTTCTCATTTAACATCGGTTTCAATTAGATACAATAATCCTAGACTAGAGTCAGATATTGTTGTGATTACACAACTGTGATTCTCAATAGGTTGGCAAAGTGGAGGAGGGGTGCACAAACTCTGGTTTAGCTTCCCTGATTCCAGAGTCACTTCCTTAACATGGACACAGGTCCAGAACTGTTCCACATCAAGCAGTGGTAAAGACGGATCTCCAGCAGGCCCTGTAGAGCCAAAACCCACTGAGAAAGCACAAGCTGCACAGGCCTCTGCAAAAATAGCTGGTAATGAACTCATAGCGATTCCGCATTGTCTAATGTTTGTTCATTGACGTTTGAATGGTGTCTAAAATTAGCTAATTTATTTGTGTGTGTGTGTGTGTGTGTGTGTGTGTGTGTTTGTGTGTGTGTGCGCGCGTGTCTCATATGTGCGTGGAGAGTTTGTGTGTGCGCGCATCTCGTGTGTGTAGAGTTCGCGTGTATGTGCGTGAGCGACTTTAGGTGTGTCGTTGTGCATTTCATATGTATTTGTTTGAGCATTCAGCAGTATACATGTATGTGTGACTACTTATTATATGTGTGTGTGAGAGAGAGAGAGAGAGAGAGAGTTTTTAGTTGTTTTTTTTGGACCTCTGCTTATTTATCTGGTATTGTCTTTGCCCTTTTTAGGTGCTAAAGTTAGCTCTGGTAAGGGAATATAATATATGTGTGGTAATTATGATTTATCATAACTGTTTTTATTAATTTGTTTTTCTTTTTTGCATTTGAGATTCCAAACCTCAAGGTTTGACGAAAGCGGAGAGCATTCAAGTGAAAGGTAGTTCAGTCTTGTTTTATTCACAGAAAATCCAATCAGAATGTATATTAGCATTATTCTATTTATTTTAACTATCATTGTATGTTTCTTGTGTTTTCAGTACGGGCTGTCCTGAAAAAAAGGGAATATGGCATCAAATACACCCAGAATAATTTCATCACTGCGGTTAGAGCTATGAACGAGTTCTGCCTCAAACCTAGGTACCTTTATCAAGTGGAACTTTTGTAGTTTGCAGTTTGCTGCCCTTCCACCATGTTTACATGTGATTCTATGCTTTTGTGTGTGTGTGTGTGTGTGTGTGTGTGTGTGTGTGTGTGTGTGTGTGTGTGTGTGTGTGTGTGTGTGTGTGTGTGTGTGTGCGCGTGTGCGCGTTCAAAGTGACCTTGAGCAGCTCAGGAAAATCCGCCGACGTAGTCCCCATGATGACACAGAAGCATTCACCGTCTTCCTGCGATCAGATGTGGAGGCAAAGTTTGTACAACTATCTTACACTACCATTCAAAAGTTTGGGGTCAGTAAGATTTTTTTAAAGTAATTATTTAATACTTTTATTCAGCAAAGACTATGCTATTCTATTTCAAATAAATGCTGTTCTTTTGAACTTTTGAAAAAATATTCAGCAACAAAACTGTTTTTTAACGTTGATGCTAATAAGAAATGTTTCTTGAGCAGCAAATTAGCATATTAGAATGATTTCTGAAGGATCATGTGACACTGAAGACTGGAGTAATGATGATGAAAATTCAGTTTTGCCATAACAGGAATAAATTACTTTTAATATGTAATAAAATAGAAAACATTTATTTTAAATTGTAATAAGATTTCACAATATTACTGTTTTTACTGTATTTTGATCAAATAATTGAAGCCTTGATGAGCATAAGAGATTTCTGTAAAAACAGTAAAAAGTCGTACTGACCCCAAACTTTTTTACCGGTAATTTATATTCTATTGGGCATCAGGTGAAAGTATCAAAAAATCATACAGAGAGATCAATACGCATATTTTTGGTTTTCTTATTTAGAGCGCTGGATGTATGGGGAAGTCAAGAGGCACTCACTCGAGAGAGGAATCTCAGGAAAGAAGTGGAAAAGGAGTACCAAGAAAGTATGTCATTTTCTCATCTCTCACTACATGATTTGCATTCTGCTGTTTTCATGTCATCTGCTGACTTAATAACCATTTGTATTTATCTTTCTCATTCAAGACACATTTAGAAATCAGCAGCTGTTGAAGGAATACAAAGACTTCTGGGGAAACACAAAGGTAAGAACAAGGTCAAACCTGTCACTATAATTTTTGTGTTAAGTTACCATTTCCTGGGTGTAACCAGTCCTCATGATTCGGGATATTCGTAATCTTCTGTCCCTTTCTTGGTGCTTTTTCATATTTGTCTTGTATGGTCATGCTGCTGTTATTTAATCTCAAAGCAGTGAATATGATGTGTGTACATTGTGCTTTCAGCTAACTATGTTTTTGATATTGTGTGTGTCTCCTATAGCCTCGGTCTAGGAAGAGAGCAACATTTCTAGAAGGGCCGGGAAAAGTGGTGATGGTAGCTATTTGCATGTAAGCTTAAGTTTGTGTTACACCGTCATCAATATAAAAAAAAAAAACGAAAATGAATGAGTTCTATGCATAAAGGAGAAGCCAATCCAATGCTCAATATCTATTAGATTACGAATATTGAGTTATAGGGCATGTGCTCTCACATGAGGTTTAACACACTCTGTGTTGTCTTTCAAACAACCAGATCTGTGTCTAGTTAATTATACAAGAAGTCAAATTATGTGTTGCTCGTGGAATCAGTTACATTAAGCCGTTTTAGTGTTTTCTGTGAACTTTGTAATGCAATTAATTTATGTGTACACTACCGTTCAAAATGTTGTTTAATGGTTTTATTATTTATGATCTACTGCAGCAATTAGTATCCTCAATTTCCCAAAATTATTAAAAAAGTGTCACTAAAAGGAAAGGTGATGTGACAGTGGTAATAGTTTATTTGATCAAAAATAGTAATATTGTGAAGAACTGTTTTTGACTTTAATATATTTAAGTTGTAATTTATTCCTGTGATGATATAACAGAATTTTCAACATCATTACTCCAGAATTCAGTGTCACATGATGCTTCAGAAATCATTCTAATATGCTGATTTGCTGCTCAAGAATCATTTATTGTTATTATTATCAATGTTGAATACAGTTGTGCTGCTTAATATTTTTGTTGAAACTGATAAAAAAAATTTCACAATTCTTTGATGAATAGAAAGTTTGAAAGATCAGTGTTTATTTGAATTATAACATTTTTGTAACAATGTAAAAGTCTGTCACTTTTGATCAGTTTAATGCATGAATAAACTTTTGAATGCATGCATCAAGTGGAGATCTAAATGTCTAATTTCACTTTTGTAATCTGCAGAAATGGCCTGAATTTTTTCTTCAAGCTGTTGGCATGGGTTTATACAGGATCTGCCAGTATGTTTTCAGAAGCCATCCACTCGCTGGCTGATACCTGCAATCAGGTGAGGTGGAATTCATGTTCGTCTTATCACCTTTGACCTCCATGACATTGCTACAAAGGATTATGTATGATTTAAAAATAAATTAGAGACATATATACATGTTCCTTCTTTTAATTAATGTTCCTTCTTAAACTCTTAAATCTCTCACAGGCTCTTCTTGCAATAGGCATCAGTCAATCTGTCCGGAACCCAGATGCCATCCATCCGTATGTACAGCTTATGCAGTCTGATCCCTCCATGTTGACCTCCATATCCACTGTTCATGTCTAAGCCTACTGTCCTTTCTTAATAAAGGTATGGCTTCTCCAACATGCGTTACATCGCCTCTCTCATCAGCGGAGTGGGCATCTTCATGATGGGTGCTGGCTTGTCCTGGTATCACGGCATTATGGGACTCCTGCACCCTCAGCCAATAGAATCACTGCTCTGGGTTAGTAGAGTTCAGTTAGAACTTGTAGGTGTGCATTTATTTGATCAAAAACAGTAAAATCAGCAATATATTTTTAGTTTTTTTATTATTTGGAAATATCTTTGCATCTATTTTTAATATACTATCTCTATTATTTTTGTGGAAACCCTGAAACATTAATTTTAGGTTTCTTTGATGAATAGCAAGTCAAAAAGAACAGCATTTATTTAAAATAGAAATCTTTTGTAACATTATGAATGTATTTACTGTTACTTTTGATCAATTTAATGTGTCCTTGCTGAATTGAAATGGAATTTAAAAAATCTTATTGACCTCAAACTCTTGAACAGTTGGGTATATAGCTGTTTGTCAAAGAATTTTTTATTTATTTTGTAGGCATACTGTATTTTAGCAGGATCTCTGGTGTCTGAAGGAGGTGAGATGTGGGGGTTTCTTGCATATTTTCATTAGCATTCACAAAGGTTTGGCTGTCACTAATATCATCCATCTGCTGATTTTCCATAAAGCTACACTATTAGTGGCCATTAATGAGATCAAGAAGAGCGCACGTAAACAAAGCTTGTCCTTTTATGAGTACGGTATGTACCTTTAGTTAACTCTTCCATTAGCCTGAATATTAATTGACTATTATAGCTTTGACACAGTTTGGAGCTGATCAGTTTGATAGTTTTTGTTTGTTTGTGGACAACAGTGATGCAAAGTCGAGACCCCAGCACTAACGTGGTCCTGTTGGAAGACGCTGCCGCTGTGCTCGGAGTGACGCTGGCAGCTGGATGTATGGGACTCACGTCTCTTACAGGTAAAAATAAACTCAAGAATAATACGTGACTTTTGAATTCAGGAAAGTAAGCGTCATCATAGCAGACCCCCCTGTTTTATGTTAACTGTTATTCTTTCCTTTTTCTATGGTCTCGACCACAGGGTCAAGTTGAATAAGCGTATGGGATTGAGCTTTATAACCTTGTAAGAGCAGTTGATGTTCTTTTTTAAGCATTGTAAAATCCACCTCTTTAAACGCACTACTGTGCTCTCACAAAGTCAAAATTTACGGCTGCCCAGTAGCTAGTTCCTCTTGCCCTGTGGTTTTCATGGCTTTGTGGGAAATTTGTGTAAAGATCTGGAAAATACTCTATTCAGTAAACCTCCTTTCATGCTTGAGAACAGCCCTGATGGCATTTTCAGCTCATTTTATTATCTGGTGCTTTACTACAGTATGTTATTGAAGTTAATCAACCATGAAACTAACAGAAGTGTTATTTTACATAGCAGAGCTTAAAAAGAAAAATGGCACTTTCGTTTCTACCACTAGAGGTCTCTATTGTGCTGTTAAAGACTATTGCGTCCCATTTCACATTTACTATAGTTCAAAGGTTTGAGATCTTTTACTTTTTTTTTTAATAATTTTTTCATAAGAGTCTTATGAATGCCGAATCAATATTTGTTTGATCAAAAATACAGTAAATGCTGTTAAATTGAGAAATATCATAAATGTTATTTATTCCTTTGCTGTAAAGCTGAATTTTTCACAGCCAGGATGCTCAAAAAACATTGGAAAATTAAACCGTTGTACTGGGGTTTTTTTGTGGAAGCCATGTTAATTTTTTCCCCAAACTTTTGAATGGTAGTGTACTTTTGCATACTAAAGAATTTACTTTGCTGTTGATGATACATAATTTTGATAAAAATTGGTACGACAGGATGACATTTAATGTGTCAATGTTAGCATCTAGCCAAATGGATTACCTCAAGATTCATTATAGTAATCATTATTATCTGCTGTTGCCATTGCAGCTTATACACAGTTTAAAAATGGGGAAAAAAATTCCAACTTTTCTATAGTCTGTGGGTAATATATCTTATTCATAGTAGATGCTATATTACTTTGACAGTATGTCATCAGCACCTTTGGGTTTTACTAATACTAGTCTCACAATATATTTTCTGACGGATAGTACATGACTTGTAATGCAGCTCATGTCCATATTTGCCACTGTTTCATTATTACCTGCATTGATCCTCTCTCTCTTTCTCCCTCTACATAGGTAGCCCCTACTATGACAGTCTTGGTTCACTGGGTGTGGGCACCCTGTTAGGAACCGTGTCTGCGTTCCTCATTTACACTAACACAGAGGCTCTGCTGGGTCGCTCCATCAAGGCTGAGCATGTGCAGAAGCTCACAGAGTTACTGGAAAACGACCCTGTTGTCAGGTTAGTCCTCTGTCCACTGCACGTGTCCTCTATGTGTACCTGCAGTCTGCAGGAGAAGAGCTTAATCAGCAAACAAGCTGCCATCTTAGCGATCATAACAGTACTTTCAATTCGGCATGAAATGGAAGCTGCAATAGTCGTTTGTTCACTATTGTGATGTCTATTCAAACAAGAAAAAAGTAGGCCGGGTCTTGATTTTGTCCATCGGGAACTGATTGGACGGTTGTGGTTTGCTATTGAAGTCATCTCATGTGAGTGACAGGTTGTCCTGCTTTTGTGTCAGGAAACGCGTTGTCAGAAAAAAAGAGATGTCGCTGCATGTGGGAGAGGAAGTTATTTTGATTAAAGATTACAACATGAATTTAAAAAAATAATGATGTGCACAAATAAATCATTTATAATGAACACTGCATTATTCCATTAAAAAAGGACTTTAACGCAGAAGCAACCTGCTTTAAATGCTTTTCAAATTCAGGCAAGCATGACATTCTCAAATATAAGCTTGCTTGGGCAGATTTACATCAGTGTACATTCTTCTTGCTTTGATGAAATTAGATTTGATGTCCTCACTGCAGGTCATTTTGTCTCCAGGGCAATTCATGATGTCAAAGCCACAGATATGGGGCTGAGCAAAGTGCGCTTCAAGGCAGAGGTGGACTTTGATGGGCGGGTGGTGACACGCTCATACCTGGAGAAGCAAGACATTGAACAGATCCTGAACGTACGTGCTGAGAGACAAGGCTTCTGATCTGATGCAGATCATCTGACATGACTAGTGTTTGTTTGAGGTCTATCTATGGTTGCGTAGAAGCTACAGTTACAGCAGTTTTAACAATTGGTAGTTTTTTGCTTAAAGGGGTCATATAATGCCATTTTTGTACAAGCTAATATGATTCTTTAGGGTCTAAATTAAAAGTTTGTAATATACTTTATTTAAAAATTCTCATTAGTATTGTAAGAAAACACTTATTTTACCTGGTCAAAAACAGCTCTGTTGTCAGCACGCCGTTTAAGTGCATATGCCTTTAAATGATAATGAGATTTGCTCACCCCGCCCCTCAGTTCTGTGCGTACACCGTTTGTAACGCAACACAATAACCATAACGCGTTGTTCATTATAAACGTGGGATCATGAATTATATTGAGAACGTCGTACATAAAAAACATGCTGTAATGTACCCTGAGTGTAAACCTTTGCCGCATTCATCGTGAAGCTAGCGATTTGCAAAGATTAATATAAATATTAATATAAAGGTTAATAAAACGCTACACTCACTTCAGTTCTTCTGGAGGTGCAGGAACACGAATAGTCGGTATCGATTCCTTTTTTCAGGAGCAGCTTCTTAGCAAAACCAGCTTTATACTGACCCTCCTCGTTTATAAAGCAGTCTGGTGTGTGAAATGATTCGCGCAAACATGAAAGCATTGACGTTGATAGTGGGGAATATTCCCTTCGAAAACAAACTCAGCCACTGCGTCTTCAGCGGTTCAGATTTAGGAACATTAAAATGACTGCTGTTTTCCTTATTACACCCATAGAACACCACAATCGCTTAGACTCCATTCTGCTCAGTGACTGTGCTCCATCGTACTTTTCGGCACAACACCGGTCCGCGCGCACTGTTATTGACAGCTCGATCACGAGCGAGGGCGGGTCTGTGTTGAAACGCTGCTGTCAATCAACAATCGTGGGAGGGGCGTGCGAGCTTGTAACGTCACAAGCTCGAACGGCTCGATTTTGAGGCAGGGGAAAACATACAAGGAGATTAAAACAAAATCACTGGATGGATTTTTATCATTATATGATGGATGTGTACAGGCACTGCCAACACACATTTCAGGACAATCAACTTGTAAAAGTGCATGTACCATTATATGACCCCTTTAAGAATCTATTTTTGTGACCTCTGCACATTAATTGTACAATCATGTGTGTGTTTGGCCTGCAGGAAATTCAGCAGGTGAAGACACCAGAGGAGCTGGAGAACTTTATGCTGAAGCACGGGGAGAACATTATTGACACCTTAGGAGCAGAGGTGGACCGTCTGGAGAAAGAACTTAAGGTATCTGATGAGACTATTGTTCAAAATATCTGTATCTCCATCCTGACTCTCTTTCAGTAATAGTGACCACCATGACTCTCATCAGACATGCATGATGTATGGTTGGCTGTTAGAATAAATTCAGCACTCTCACCACACTCATGATGCACCATAGTTCCAGCAACACATAAAGCAAACCACTTCAGCTGTTAGCCACGGCTGTTCAAATAAATCAAAGTTTCACTCTCCAGTTTTTAATTTTGGAATAGAAAAATCTGATTTGATGTTTCACAGAAAGCGTCACTGTAATTACCTTTTTACATTGATGATATCTTGGCAAACAATGAATGCATGTGGAATTTGTGATCTTTTTTTTTGCTTTTGAATGCATTTATAATTTGTTCTGATATTGTTATAATTAACAAAAAGGAGATATATTTCTAAACCATACACTACCATTCAAAAGTTAGAGGTTGATTTTTTTTATGTTTTTGAAAGAAGTTTCTTATGCTGTATTTATTTGTTCAATAATACAGTAAAAACAGTAATATTGGGAAATATTATTACAATTTAAAATTACTGTTTTAATTATTCTTTAATTAGAATATTCAGCATCATTACTCCAGTCCAGTGTCACATGATCCTTTAGAAATCATTCTAATATCTTTATTGTTATCAACACTGAAAAGGATGAATAGAAAAGTTAAAAAGAACAACATTTATTTGACATGGAGCATTTTTGTATCATGTAAATGACATGTAAATGTCTTCACTGTCACTTTTGATTAATTTAATGGATCCTTGCTGAACAAAAGTATTCATTTCTTTATAAAAAAAAAGTATTACTGACCCTAAACCTTTGGACAGTAGTGTATGTGATGGATCGAATGTATTTTAGAACAAGTTATTACTTTTTTTGTCTTTATTTTTCCTCGACTGACCTGTTCTGTATCTTCGACAGCAACGTAATCCTGAGGTGCGGCATGTGGATCTGGAGATTTTATAATGTCATGATATGGGGATCAGGATGAAGTGGAAGGAGAACTAATCTAATCTCAAGCAATCTCCCGTCCCGTTCTCTCCAAAAAGCAGCTGAGGTCTTATGTTACACCTATCCCACATCACTAAAGCACTAACCTGTACATGGTTTCAGTAGCTTGTTAAAATAGCAACACCTTAGCCAATACAAAGAGAACTCCAACTGGATGGAGACATGGCCAATAAAGACTGTTTAACAGTCATTGGATTACAGGTCTAGATGGTAGTTCGTACCACCAGAACCTTAAAATCATGTCCATGAATTATAAAAGGACCACTGTCTTATTTCATTTTACACTTTGCAAGCAAAGCAGCATAAAGTCTCATATTTCACTAGAGTTCTCGCATAACACCAAACTATTGGTGAAAAGGATATCTCTAGAAATAGTTCACATAAAGGGTAAATTGTCTATTCTGTTACTCTATTGCTTTCTGGATTCCCTGAGATGATGGCATGTTCAAGCAATGCCATTATCATTGAATGAAAAGAGCTAATTTGTTGAATGTTTGTGAGTAAGTTACAAAAAGGATAAACCGTAATTGTAATCTACTGGGGGGGGGGGGATCAGTTTAAATTGTTTAAACAGTTTAAAAAACTTTAGACTATTTTGTAATCTCCACTATTTAAAAAAGATTTAAATTGTACTAATAAGTAATAACAGATTTAAAAACAAAATGTGTATTCTAAACTATATTGATATATTATATCCATATTTATCAGTAATGCCCACCTCAGGCATCTCTGATGAAGACTGCTCTGATCTTCACATCCTTCCTATGCTAATGTCCTTATGCTGCTTTTGGGACATTGTTTACGCTGTAATTCCGTGGGAATGAATGAAGAAAGCCATTGTAGAAGATCGCAAAGACCGATCCATGTTTCTAAAGTCACTAAAATACATTCTGGGTGTGCATTGTTGATTTGTCACCTAGTTTGTGAACACTATGGGCCATATATTTTTTCCTATTCTAAATAATTATTGACTGTGAAAATACAACACTGGTTTTAATATCTGAAAAAGAAGCATTCAACCCACTGAAATACCCTCATTACACATGGAAACAATACATTTTGTGGTAGTTATGTGCTCTCTTGTGTTGAAGTCTAACCTGTATAAGGTTTTTAAACATTGTAATGTGATCAGAGCTTTGAAACTTTCTCAGCTCCCCTTAGGGAACAGTCAGATACATTTCTATATATAATGCATTTTGGATTAACAACCTTTAAGGTTAGAAAGTTGACATTTGTTTTTGGAAAAGGCTATAAGACTATATATATTTTAGATATGTTTATTTGACTGTGCTATTTGATTTGATCTTTGAGCTGTTTGGAGCTACAGAAGAAAATTTATCAATAAATTGCAGTTAATTTATTATCACTGAATAGTTGTCCTTTTTTATGAATATGCACTATTGTGCACCAGTCTGGGGTAAGATGTTTCTTTTTATGAAAGGAATTCATACTTTTTTGTTCAGAAAGGATGCAGTGAATTGATCAAAATGACATTAAAGGCATAATGTTTAAAAAGATTTCTGTTTCAGATAAATGTTTGCTTTGGATTTTCCTTCACAGAATTAATTACATTTTAAAATATATAATATCTATTTTAATATAGATTAAAAATACTTTCTTTATGTAAGCTGTAATTTAACATTTCTCTTCAAAAACACAATGTCATTGGCCAGCAGACATCAATATTCCTGTACATGTTGATTGTGTTTTTATTAAAATAACATTGGCAATGTAACCTTCGATTACGAAGGCGTTTCTAAAAAATAATGGAATTATATTGATTTGCACACCTCAAATGTAGCATCATATAGGATGCCATGGTCAATGGCAACCGTGATTTCAGTTTGCGGTGTACAGGATTCATCTAAGCAGCAGAGACGTTGTACATAGGCTGTGTGTCAAATTATAGTGAGCAGCCTACCTAGACAACATTTGTGAGAGGAGAGCATTTGACTCGATTGCGCCCTCAGGTTCCAAAACTGCTTTCTATGTAGGAAGCACACAGGGCAGTGAGACACAGCCATAGAGGGACACGAGAAACGTGCGGCGCATCTGTGATGGTGATCATGAAGAAAGGTAGAGACACCGCGGCTGAACATCGGATGAGGGTAAAATCACGTCTGTGAAGGTATACTGTTTTTTTCTTTTGATCAGATTGATGTCTATTCGACGAATCGTAGGAAAAAATGTACATTGTCGTTGACATGCTTATATATCATGTCAAAATAAATCACTGATTCTGCGGATGTTCGTTGAAATGTGCCGATTTTGTAGCTACATGGTGCCCAATGTTTAATTAGCTTTTTATTTATAAAATAGACAGACACACGATATATTTGTGTTTTGCTCACAGTATCGTGTAGGCTTTATGATATTTAAAATTCCTGAATATTGTTTCAGTATTCCTTCATTGTTTGAGTTTAACTGTTAGTTATATATCCCGGTTCCGCACGCTTGCATCTTTTGAATTGTTTATCGACTGTCGATATTTGATATTCGTGTGAATTTTCCTATTGTTATTGATGTTTGTCGCAGCAAAAACAACAATAGAGGGCGCTATCGGTCTTGTCTTGATGGCCAGGTCCTCCTCCTTCATTAATTCAGTAATGATTGAAAACATCATGCTATCTGTTATTTTACCTTTCAGTATTGTCAATCGGCTAACCTTAATGTGACACTGGCTGTGTCTGTAATACATAACGAGCTGTCTACCTAGACAGCATTAGAGGCATCATACCCACATTATGAGCCATCTTATGATGCTCATACAATGGTGTCCAAAAATGGTGCTCTTGCTCGTTATATTTTGAGAGACAGCCAGTGGTTTTATTATGTACCCTCAGTAGACATCACGCACAGATGGTTTACTCTGAGCTTTGAGCCTCTTTACAATGCTGCCTTGTAGACCCAGAATCAAGCAGCATTGTACAGGGCTATGAAAGCACAGAGACACACTTCCATGTCAGCCCGGCTGTTTGTGAAGGACTTCTGCCAACCTCGAGTATATTTATTGGTGATTATTTTGTATCATTTACACTTTTAATTATTAATAGATTTGAAGCTTTGTTTAATCAGCCCTGTAATTGAACTGAAAAACGATATTCGTATACAGACATTAGGTCATCCTGTTTCGATGTCTTGCAATTTGATTCCTGCATAAGTTTGAATAATTAAATATACCGTACGTAACTAGAAATCTCTGGTTGGCTGGATAATAAAAAAACTAATATATATTTTTAATATATATATTATTATCATGTGGTCTTTTTTGTCACTCCTGATCTTTTCTCGGTGGGGAACAGCATCATTCGTTTTGATGTTTACCAGATAATGCTTTGAAATTTGGTTCATGCTGGGATCACATGGCTCAGAAAGATGATATGACTCTCTGAACCAGTAGTTAATTTACTTAATTGCTATATTTATTTACAGCGACAGAGTCCATGCTGTTGGATTGAGTAATGTTGCCAGACATCTGTTGGCATGTGACAAAAAGCCTGTGCTGTAATAAATAATCATTATCAAATATGGTAAAAACTCTGTAGACACAAATTAAGTTTTCTATAAAAAAAAAATGTTTTATTCACAAATAGCAGTTCTTTCTGCATCTCTTGTTTTATACATGGCTAATGGGAGTGGAGATGGTGTTGGGAAGGGGTTGCAGGCACTTGAAGAGGACCTCAGTGAGAACAGCTGGAGCAGGGCTGGAGACCGTTCTCGTTGCACGCTGTGCACTTCAGGGCTTTGAAGGAGTCTGTGAAGCAGTTGCGAAACACAGACATTTTGCTGCCATGGCACATAGGGCACGGGACAAAGGCAAATCCCCCACACGTCTGGCATGTGTCGGGGTGCTGAACCCTCTACGATTGGAGAGAGAGAAATGGGAGTGAATTTGAATGAAACCCTGGACCCGTGTGCAGATGTTCTTTATGATACAATCTAAATGTGATGCTTTATTTATATATTATAAAATAGCTTGACTTTATCAAATATTTTGGGCTGGGCTGCTCTGCACTGTATGTTTTATTATTTTATTTTATTAAAAAGTGTTTGTAATTGACACTATTTGTTTGAGAATATCATATAGAAAAGTATTTATATGTATGTATGCATGTGTAGAAAATGTAATGCAAATCATTTTAATCACCGATATATTTACAGTGTATGTGTCAAGAGATATAAAGACCAGCAATAATAAACCTTTCCTCTCATAAGTGGTTCTGTTTTCCTTGACAGAATAAACTATGGCAATAAACCAGACTTGGCTTTACTTGAGCAATTAGAACCAATGTCTTTCTTATGTAAAAACATATTTTTATGTTAGCTATTGGTCTGTACTCTTAAAAAAAATGGTGCTTTATTGATATTTATGGTTGAACCTTTAACATCCATGAAACCTTTTAAATGCACAAAATGTGCTTTATAGTGGAAAAGTGTTCTTCTGATTATTAAAATGTTTTTCACACTACACCCTTAAAAATAAAGCTATAGGTGTTACAATAGAAGAACAGTTCTGGGTTCCCCAAAGAAACTTTCAGTGAACCATTTTTATTCTTAGTGTGAGGAAAATTTTAATAATCTAAATAACTTTTATAAAAGGTTCTTCATGGAACCTTAGATGCCAATAAAGAACCTTAATTTTTAAGAGGGGGGGGGGGGTTATTTTAAGAACTGTTAACCAAAAATGGTTCTTCTCTGCAGAAAGTCCCTTTTGGAACATATATTTTAGTGTAAAATATCAATATGTACCTCAATTTTGGTGAGGAGATCCTGAAGCTCCCCTAATTCATTCATTGCAAGAATTTTCTCTGCACCCTGGATGTGCAAAACATATGCTAATCATTATTCAGAGTTTAAACATTAGCATAATGATGTTCAGTATGAATAGTTTGAACACTGACCCCTAGGTAGTGTCCATCAATGAAGACCACAGGCAGAGAGGGAGGTTCACCCACTCGTTTGCAGCGTGTCTCCAGTTCCTTTCCATATTCACTGTCTAAAGCGATGTTCTTCTCTATGAACTTCACCCTGTGGTTCTGAAAGATCTTTCGGACCAGCTCGCATCGCTCAAATGTAGTCCTGACCACTCGAAAACTGGTGGTGTAGATTACAATTCGCCCAAACTCTAGAGTCAGTTCTGGCTGAGAAAAAAAAAACATAGAAGTCTGGTGTTAGACAAGAGTCTCTCTCTCTCAAAGTAATCAATCACATCTCAGTAATTCCAAGAGTGAGCAAAGGAATTTGCAACAAAACATTCAGAATTAAAAGAATAGATCAGTTCAATATCTTTAAAGCGCAGTTCTAACTGCAATTGAAAAGTAAATTATATTGTGTGTACAAGATTTTCAGCAGCTTTTGCAGGTAACATGAGGCAGCAGTAACTGTTGAACAGCATCTATTGATTTTGTGAGTCACTGTTCCTGAGATTGACCTTCAGCATTCTTTCTTAGAAGAGCAGCTTCCATGAAGTGTGAAGCTGGGTTTTTTTTTTCCTTTGCAAAGAACAAAAATAGCCTCAACCTTCACACATTTCAAAGTGAGGATGGACCTGCTCTGCCTTGTGCAATGTTGTGTTTGGCTGATGTGATCTTTTACTAGTTGAGGGAAAATTCTCAAATTCCAATAACAACACTATTACGAGCATAGAGCAAATACAGTAGCATTGTAAGTCAAGCATTTGTTAAGTGTTAAGATTAAAGCATGCAGTGCCAATAAAACCTGCAATTTATAGTGCACTTTGATCTACAGCGCATATTAAAGATATTGTCACACTTCTGATTTTTACCATCCTTATCTGACATCAAATAGCTGCTCATAAATCGTTTACACGTTTTACTATATCAGACAAAGGTGGTGATGTGCTTTAGCTGCTTTGACAAACAAAGATTCAGTGTTGCAGGAGAAGAAAATACAGTGTCTCCAATGCATTTGGACAGGACACTTAGGGCCTGTTTACTCATGAAATGACCAGGGCCCGAATAAAACTTCTCAGAAATGCTCTTAAGAATAGTCTTAAGCTTTGACTTAAGTGTCAAAAAATTCTTAGTAAAAATTGGGACATGTCTAAGAGTAAGAGACTGTTATAAAGAAGCTAAAAGAAACTTTCAGCAAAGTCTAGACTGATTCTAAGTACTGACTGAGGTGGCACGTAAGTTTTGCAAACTAAGGACTACAATGACGTCAACCCAAAATGGCTGCCCTCAACCACTGAATCAGCCTTTATATTCTTAGAATATATTTATATTCTTAAAATTTTTACATTAAAACTATGTTACTCTGAATGACTTTATACAGCCCCTGAGGTTTAAATAGCACTGTTGTGGCACTAACCACACCAACATAGTGGCCAAAAGTGATGTGCAAATTTTGTTTTGTTTTTGCTTAAACCATTAAAATATTAGGAAAATATTTTATTTTATTTCAATATTTTAAAATACGAAAGAACAAAACATTACACTTAGTGAAGGTTATCTGACCAAATTATTTAGCAAAAAGGGCAAACTACAGCTGCAGGTTTTAGGGAAAAAAAACTCATAGGAAAAATAATACATTGGCAACAACATTATCAGTTATTAATATTTCACTGGTTCTCGCTTGTTTTCGCATGTGCTTATAATTTCTTAGCATGATTTTGCATGTTTCATTGCATTGTCACAAATAAAATGCAGTATGCTAACAAAATCTTTAACACATTTTTAATATTATTAGGATAAAGGGTGAAGATGTCAATTTTCCTATAAGCTGGTCAACACTTTTGGCCACGACTGTCTGTATGGCAGTTCATTGATTTTACAACTGATCTTCAAACCATGCGGCGAAAGCAAGCCACTTTTATGAGGATTGCACATTTCCCTGGAGTTGTTGGAGCCGCTGATGGAGCTCATGTTCGCATCATTGCTTTAAATGAGGAGACATATCAATATAAAAGGATTCCGTAGCATCAACACTGAATTTGTAATAATTTTGCACAATGCAAATCCATTTTTTTAAGAATAAATGTAAATATCAAAATAAATGTTTCAGTGTCTTAATTAAAGGATTTTATAAAATACATAAAATGATTCGTATCATGCTGCTGTGACTTCACCCTTGCAGGCTCACTACTGGATGATTCAGAGGTTGAGGGCGGCCATTTTGGGTTGACATCATTGGTTGACAACATTTAACTGCCACTTCAGTCAGCACTTAAGAATAAGTCTAGACTTTGCTGAAAATTGCTTTTAGCTGCTTTATAAACGTTTCCTAGTCTTAGACAAGTCCTAATTTTTACTAAGAATTTTTTGACACTTAAGAGAGCATTTCCCTGTTTACACCCTGTTAAAAATGATATAGAATTGCAAATTTCAGACTCAAGCTTTCAGCAACTGTTTTAGTGCTCAACAGCAAAGCATAGGTCCAGAGAATACATTAGGATGATTAACGTAGCCAAAACACTTAAAGAAATGCATCATTAATCTTTAATCGTACAGTGATCTTGCTCAGTGGGACAGCTTGTTTGTCTGGCCAAAACCTGAGAGAAGGGAACAGGCTCTGTAACCAATAGTGGCTGAGGAAAGAGGTTCTGACCCTGTTAAGGACACAAGAAACAATTCTTGAAAGCTTTTGAGCAGTTGTCATAGTCTGATAATGGTAACGTTGGCCGTTTAATGTGCATTGACGTCCACAGTCAGGGATTAAAGATTTTAGAGATGCTTGAGAAAGCTGACCCTCTATGACTTACCCCATTGTTTTTAGCCAAGTTATCAAAGCGTATTTGGCCAGCACTGACTTTGTGCTTGACTCCTCGAACCGTTCCATTTTTACTGAGGATATTCACTCGCTTGGTACCCAACACTTTGTCTCTTCCCCCTGCAAACATCAGCAAATCATCGGGCTCACTTCCGCTGTCATCCAGCTCCGAGCCCAAGAATCCACACAAGTGTCCGTTCACCTCCCCGCTGGTGGATGGAGTGCTGGCCCGGTCTGCCTCGGAGCAGCTGGTGCAGTCTGAATCCAGGGAATCCGATGGCCCTTCATCCTTAAACATCTCTTTCAAAACCCGCCCGCTGTTCCCTGAGGCCACCCGGAATCTCACCCTCTTCTGCCTCTTTCCATCCTCCGGTGTCAACAAAGCCTCCTCCATTGCGTCGACTTACATGGTCCAAAAAGAAAAAGCCATTTTAATCCCTCAGATTCATGGGTGAATGAATATAATTAGCCCCAGTATTGCTCCATGATGTCCCCTGGAGCCCAGGCACAGCGAGCAGACCTGGAAAGAGGCAGATCTGTGAGTTACCGTCAGCTTCACCACCAGTGTTCCTGTACATGTTAATAATGCATGTGGCCTTGCCATGGTTACTGAGAAAACCGACCATGAAGAAACTGATAGTCTTTTTAAATAATTTATCATGCCATAGATTTGTCTCTTTTTGACAATGAATAGCCTTGACTCATGTCTATGTCATGTCAAAAGTATGCCTGTCTTTGTGACCTTTAAGGTGTAAAGAAAAAAAAATTATTTACTCATATCGTTTTAAACCGGTAAGTCCAAAACAACTTTGACTTTCATTGTATGGACAAAATAAAAGTTTCTACAGTAGAAAGAATCGGTCACACTTTAGATTAGGGTCCAATTCTCACTGTTAAATTACTATTAACTAACTTTTGCCTCAATAAACTCTCAATTACTGCTTATTAATAGATAGTAAGGTAGTTGTTACATTTGGTAGGATTAAGGGATATAGAATAGGGTCATGCATATGTCATTGATACAGTATGTGCTTTATAAGTACTAATAAGTACCCAATATCTTAGTAATATACATGCTAATAGACCTTATTCAGAGCAGCGCCATGACAGGTGAAACCGAGGCTGTGAGGGAAAGACTTACCGTGTTTTCAAAGGCATCCGCTGTAAAAAGCAGTATAAAGCTCCTAGATCACTTATAATTTTCCACAGCTCATATTGTCTGGTTTTTTGTTGTTGTTTTTTTTTTTTTGGTCTACTGACATTTCTTGGAAAGATATTTTTGCAGTGATTCGTCAGCAGAACAATCCAAAAACACATTAAATAACTGTACAACCCACTGAAGAGATGCATGCCTAACCCTCACAGCCTCGCTTTCATTCCCGTTAAAAATCAAAAATGGCGCTGCTGTGAATAAGGTCTATAAGGCACCTTAATAGTGAGAATTGGACCCTGAACTAAAGTGTACCCAAAGAATCATACAGGTTTGACTTGATGACAGAATTTTTAGTTTTTGTTGAACATTCTCTTTAAAAATTGTATTATGTTTGTTAGTTGAGACAGCAAGTGCATACATATAATTTGAGAGGTAGCCTACTTTGATTTGCTCTGTAAGGTTTCACCAGCTAGAAGTTCTGGTAAGTCTTTTATGATTGCTTGACAGCAAGATGGAGAGACTTTTTCTATTTAATTATCTACTGTGGTTCCCAATGGATCTCAGAGCTTCTTGCACTGCAGTTTCATGCCACTTAGAAGGCTTGGTCTGCATGCAAACACCTGCTGTGCTTGAGCATGAGGGGAAATGGAGCTCAACAGTCATTGGCTGGCATTTTTGCACCCATCCGCCCTCCAGTGGGGGCTGCAGGAAGCATTGCACCAGCTGTGTGACTACTACAGCACTGCAGAAGTGGGCCGAGCCACATTGTGTGCCAGAGCGCTAGGCCGACTCACACCAGTTGATGAAAATGCGATACATTTTCTGTACTAGAGAAAAGGCCTTTTTAAGTGAGCATTTTTACAAGAAATAAAAATGTCAAATATAGGAAAGATTTTTTAAATAATTTTTATGTTAAAGATTTGTGGCTTGTTTTTATCTATTACTTTTGAAGTCATATTTGTGTAAATTGACAACATTTAAAATTGACCATCTTTTCCTTCAAGAGTATTATACAGATTTGTCCAATCAAATGCTCTCTAATGAAAATCATTCTCTGCCAATACCACATGCATCCAAATATATGTATACTTTCATTAATTTATTAGCAAATGAATATAGCACAAAGCATAAGTAGGTGTAATATTTAGAGAACAAATAAGTTAGAAAAATAAGAATAAAAAATACATAAAAATTTGTTATGTCATTATGTATTTGTAACGATCACCAGTGAGAGAGGCCGGAATTAGGGCACTCCAACCAGGACAATCACCACAAAACCACAGACTCCATTCACCATAATCCTTTACCAAGACTAATCAGCCATGATCACATTCACCTGTGTCTCATCATCTTGTTCACTCACCCTATATAAGCTTGGTTCTTCGGACAAGATGCCTGACTCTATGCCTGTGTCTTCGGACAAGATGGTCGCCTCTGCGCCTGACTAGGCGGTGCCTTTCTGGCCCCCTTGTTTAGTGTTACACTGCAAATCCAAGCATTCTCTCTGTTGATCCAGTGTTCTTGGTTTTTGATCTTTGTCAGTTTCTTGGATTCCCCTTTT
Source organism: Gila orcuttii (assembly GCA_026230005.1). Taxonomy (NCBI): domain Eukaryota; kingdom Metazoa; phylum Chordata; class Actinopteri; order Cypriniformes; family Leuciscidae; genus Gila; species Gila orcuttii. Next base: position 12,594,434 of record JAPDVR010000016.1, on the reverse strand, counting down.
TGCCTGTGTCCCCTGCCTTTTTGTTGTGTTTGTTTGTATGGACTGGCTGTCTGTGTTTGACCTTGCCTGTACTTTGGATTACATTTTTGATTACACTTTCAAAATAAACTGCATTTGGATCCTCAACCTTCGTGTCTCAGAGCAGTTTGTGACAGTATTAAGTCATAGCAGGTTAGGAACTTTTATTTATTTGAATAATTTAATTTAGAATATACACTTCCGTTCAAAAGCTTGGGGCCAGTAAGATTTTTTCTTTCTATGTCAGTGTTGTATTTATTTGATCAAACGTAGAGTCAAAACAGCGGTATTGTGAAATATTGATTCAATTTTTTTAACGAGATTCTTTTTTTCAGGAGTCTTTGATGAATAGAACGTTGAAAAGAACAGCATTTATTTGAAACATAAATCTTATGTAACATTAAAAATGTCTTTATTGTCACTTTTGATTAAATGTATTCTTCCTGAATGTATTCTTTGATTTTAATTTTAAAAAATAAAATCTTACTGACCCCAAACTTTTGAACAGTATAGTTTTTAATGTAGGCAACTGACAAGCAAGTATAGGAAATCATAGTTTGTGACTGTAATGTAACACTATTGGCTCAAAGACTGAATATGTTGAATGTGTTTCAACAAGAAATACATCAACACAGGAAAGTAGCATTTTCATGGATCTGATTATTTTAGTTACACCTTTTAAATGTCATATTCTTACTAAATAATGGTTTTAAAAATCAATTATGGCAAATGACAGACAACCCAGTGGCCTCTTTGTGCCCTCTCATTTATCATGCTGCATCTGTCTGTTCTTAAGAAGTGTCTCAGCCACTCCCTAAAGGACTTATCAGAGTTAAACACAGTCAGATGAGATGTGCTTTGCATTTTAAACGGTAGCATGAGAAGAACCAAACAGCTTAAAACAAAGTCTCAGCATAATTTAGATGTCGCAAATCATCCAGTGAGTTCCTGCCTGTATATCATCCGTTTCCAGACACGTGCCAATATACTCAGATAGAGGCGTACGTTTTATTCATGGGCTTTTTCAATTTCCTCAAGACTATACAGTGAACCATGATCTGGAGAGCTCATCTAAAGTAGCTCTGCCCATGAACATTTAAATCCGCCCTCATTATGCTCCTCTCTCATCTCCAGTTCAGGGTTTTCTCTGTGAAGTCAGTGTCAGTTTTGTCTGTTCCCAGGCGTCTTTCACTCACTGATCTCTCACAAAATGATGTTATGTCAGAGTTTGTGATTGTCAGTGTCAGTGATCAGTGCTCAAGGCTCACCATGTCTATTGTTAATGTTCCTGAATCAACATCCTTGTTGATATGGCTAACATTGCTAACCAACCAGTCATGCTGGTTATGGTTAGCAGTTAGGTTTGAAGTATGATTGTTTGATCGGATTGAAGATTGATGCTTCAAGATCAGGACATTGACACAAGAACGTATACTTGAAGAATTCCATGTGTATAGGAAGGTCTCTTGTTTGGGGGTTTCTTCAATAGGGAAAGGATAAAATGTTTTTATATATAACATTTTAAAGGATGCATTATAAAAAAAAAATAGTTGTTTATTTTTAAATTATGTTTGTATTTCATTGTTTAATAATGTTGCAAAAAGTTTGTTTAGGTTTTTAATGATAAATGCCTCAAGTGTTAAAATCAGGGAAATTCTACTTTGCACTTTTTCCCAAGACCTTAAAAAAATATGTCAGTTCACTTGGTAACTATTTGTACAATTTCTTACTTTTTATATAACAATCCTGTTTTCAACACTGCTGTCATCACCATCGCACAAAGCATTAAGTCAAGGATCACCATGAGTCACAGAGATGATTGACCCAACCACCTCATCATTTTTAAGAACAATGCAGATTAATATAAGTCCATGTTGTTTACAGAAACTTATTTAGACTCAAATCCCATTCAATGGAGCATTTGATTTGATTTATATGGTTTAATAAAGAAAATAAATGAGCTTCAGAGCTTAACAATTAAATTCAAAACCTGTGGCTCAGGATTTTATAAAATGATTATTGAATTGTATGACTGATAAATAAGTTGTAGGCCTACATATGGTTTAATACTTGTATAATTGAAAAGGTGCTCTCAGGCAATTCAAAATGTGAGGGTTCAATCTTTCACTACAAGTCCTACACCAGCAGGGGGCAGAATCTGATCTAATTGATCAATGAATTGCTACAATCTATAGGTCAGGGCTGGGTTTCTTAAAAGCATTTGGGAGCCAAGTTGATCAGAGACTATTGGTGCTAATGGGAAACGCGCCACGGCCCAGATTATTTCCTCATTCCTCAAGTTGCACTCAGTATTTTTCCTCATATTATTTTGTTTTACACATAAATTAATACATAATACGTTTCAAAAATATATTTGTAATCAGGTGCACTCATATATGTTGAAAAATCATAAAAGCTGCTTGATTTCAGTTGATGCTGGGCTGACTCAAGGTTAAGGAAGCCACCATATTGAGATCACATGACCAGGTGAAAACTTCTTGCTACAACACTGAAAAAAAAATGGTGAACTGAAAATAGTTGCTGAATTTTAAGTGTTTTATAAACCGTTTACTAAATCAACCTAAATATATTAATTTATACCAACAAAACTATTTTTATGGGTTAAATCAGGTAGAAATGGGTTTTAAGATAACAATTGCATGTTAACACTTTTACAGGATAGCCTACCACACTGCTAAGTCCTAGTTCACTGAAACATTCGCTCTGTAAAAAGTTGAAAACCAGCGAGCATGAGCATCAATGTTCAGAACGGAAGTTTTGAAGCACAAAAAAATCACGCGAGCCAACTCACTGGACATAATGCCTGCGTCCGAAATCACATATCTCTTAAGTAGGTAGTTACTCTAAATAAGTAATTTCTTCAAGACTGCTAAAATAAGTATGTTCTTTACAGTGTGAATGTGTGTATGAATGTAATCCGCACATATCACATTCGCCATGTTGTCATTATCATGTGGCCAACCAGGGTCAGTTGCATCGCTTCACTGCCATTTATAAATCCTCTCCCGTGGCCTCATGGGATAGTGTCCATCGTATGCACATCAGAATCTCCCCAGAAGAAGTAGGTCATCCGGGTACTTTTTGACTACTCTTTTATGAGTCCTGTGAATTCTGACTTTTTTCACACACTTCTTCTTCTTCTTCTTCTTTACTGGCGGATTGCAAACAACTTTTAGGTGCATACCGCCACCTACTGTACTGGAGTGTGTATCATCATGTCACTTAATAATTTGTTAAATTCTATTCCACAACCTTGTGTCTTTTAAAAATTTAAATAGTGCCTCCCTGATAATTCTTATATCCTCTCTCTCTCCTTCTGTTCCCAGAATCCCTACCAGATTCCACTCCCGCCCTGTCTGCTGAACCTTATCTTTAAATACCAGTCTTTCCACCTCATTCAATGTTCAGTACAATATTATGTGTTCAGCATCTTCTTTAACACCACAGTTCTCACACACTGTTTTTTCACACACTGTTTTTCGCCTACTATATAGGGAAGAATGCAATTTCGGATGCAGCCAGTGAACACAAGATAGATGTGTTTTTTTTAAATACAAACCATTATTTAATTATATTTCAGCATAAACATACTGTACATCACTAGACAGGTAGGCTAATGAACAATCTAGCTAACATTTATCATTTATTATACGGCTAAAAAATGTTGCATGTATAGCCTACATAACAAACAACGTATGTATCATATAATGTAACAAATAATGACAAAAACATATCAGTTCTGCTGTTGTTCATAAATACCAGTAGACTACTGATGTTGTATGAGGACGTTGTCAAGTCGCCAGAAATAGTCATCAATTGTCCCAATGTGTTGTGAGCCAGGGTCCTTAATAATGTCCTTATAAGGTATACCAGTGCCCAAATTTGTGTACACAATATGGTTCACAACCTATAGGAAGCTATATGGATCTGATTGAGATGCACCTCAAGACTACAGCTACAGCACAACATAAGCAATTTAATAAAGGTACCTTTATTAATTAAAATGCATTTATTTGCTATATTTTATCCAGACAGTCTCTTATAACATACTCATTCACCTTATGCCACACCCTGCATTCTTATGAGCAAAATAAACATGCATCGTGTTTTTAATTCTAATTAGATTCCTCAATCAATATCTGTTAAGCATGCTGTCTTTTTTTACCTAGGCTTTAATGTCTTAGAATCCTCAGCTATTGTTAGAAGATTCATCAATTCCAAGGGGCCTTTCTTATTGAATCGGCTGATAGGTTGCCAGCGCTGTCCAGGACAGATGGTGCCACCCAACTGTTGACTGACAGGATTGCTCTTGGTACTTTTGAGTCCTATTCTAGTCCAGTCCATCTCAAACTCATATATTGATGCCATCCATTTAAAAGTACAACCTCTTTCTCAACTCAGACATTCTTCCTAAAATAATCAACATGCAATTCATAAATACATACATGAGCATTCCTTTGAATATTGAATGGTCCCAAGCCTTATAGCCTGCAGTGAGTGCAGATCTTGTGTGGCCTGACAGGAGTAGAGTGTTCGGATGGCTCATGGGCTCATTTATCACAGAGATGGCCTCTGACCACTGCTTTGAGCACAGATGATTCCAGGCCCTGTTTACTGGAGAATAAGATGTCACTGTGTGGCTTGAACTTTAGTGCATGCAGGACATATGAATGAATCAGGATGATTTAATGTGTTGAACTGCTTTTGTGGATAGTGTTTTTTTCCCCTTCATTTAATTGAATAACAAGTGCATTAACCATATAACATGAACAGTTTAAAAAAAACTAGGCCTATGTAAACTAAATAATGGAAACTTGCAACATCTGTGGCATTGTGCTGTGTGATAAAACTGCACATTTTAGAGTGGCCTTTTATTGTGGCCAGCCTAAGGCACACCTGTGCAATAATCATGCTGTCTAATTAGCATCTTGATATGCAACACCTGTGAGGTGGATGGATTATCTCGGCAAAGGAGAAGTGCTCACTTACTCAGATTTAGACATATTTGTGAACAATATTTGAGAGAAATAGGCCTTTTTTGTACATAGAATAAGTCTTAGATCTTGAGTTCAGCTCATGAAAAATGGGGGCAAAAACAAAAGTGTTGCGTCTATCATTTTGTTCGGTATATATATAGGTGCTGGTCATATAATTAGAATATCATCAAAAAGTTGATTTATTTCAGTAATTCCATTCAAAAAGTGAAATTTGGATATTATATTCATTCATTACACACAGACTGATATATTTCAAATGTTTATTTCATTTAATTGTGATGATTAAAACTGACAACTAATGAAAATCCCAAATTCAGTATCTCCGAAAATTAGAATATTACTTAAGGCCAATACAAAAAAAAGGATTTTTAGAAATGTTGGCCAACTGAAAAGTATGTTTAAACAAGTTGTTGTGTGCACATCCCACCTTCTGGTAGTGATGGCAATTTCAAAACACTGCTTCATGAAGCTTCGAAGCCTTTACGAATCTTGTGTTCCGAATCAATGGTTCGGAGCGTGTATTAAACTGCCAGAGTCACGTGATTTCAGTAAACGAGGCTTCATTACATCACAACTGTTTCGAAACACATTGAAATTTCAGTGGTTCACCGCTGGGGGTGATGATCTCTGCCAACCCATGAATCATGAGGAGTCACTGAGAACCAATGAACAAGTGTCTGTGGGTTTTACCTGATCTCTGATCAGTTTTATACATTTGTAGACTATTTAATTAGACATTATTAGTATAATTAAAATGAGGTAGTTAATAATCTTATTGGCATGTTTAGCTGAGCCATTCATAGGACAAACAAAACAAACCCTAACAATTGATAAAAGAACATGTTTACACATGATAATCTTATTAGATTATTAAATAATTGCATTTGAAAGATTTTACTTTCAGTAAAAAAATTTGCAATAGATTGTAAAAGGTGTTTTTATGCATGTTTGGCCTGGGTTTTTGTTGCATTTACACAGTTCTGACTACTAGGGGTCACCGTGGAGACGGGTGTCGGATTGTTTCGAAGCCTCGGCACAATATGGCACATTTGATTCAACTGTTTCAGTGTTTCACGAAGCCTCGATCTGCCCACCACTACCTTCTGGCAGGTGCAGGACAAAAAGGACTACTGAATTGAAAAGATTATAATGTTCGCAACACTGCTACTTACTCCCATATTTTAATAAAAAAGGCAACGTTTCAACCCTACTGGGTCTTCTTCAGGCAATTGGCAAAACACATTTGATACAGAGTTATATAGGCCTTTCAATCTGACCCACCCCGTGATTTCAATTAGCTTGATTGGGTCTAAACAAGCCTAATAACCTCACTCATTAATTAATTAATTAAGAGAACACTTGCATGGAAAAAACAATCAACATACACAAGAATAAATTCCATATGCACATAACTTCCTAAAATGTAGTCAGCAACATGCAATTAACTACCAAGAAAAAGTGCATACTCACATATACATGTCATATATATATATAAATCCACAACCAAATACATAGGCTACATAAATACACATTATATTATGACATATACATGACACAAAGCCATTCATTATAAGAATGGCTTTATGTCAAAATCTTTATTAAGACCATAAGGAGACATTGTGTTCAAATAGTAAATCCAAAAAGTTTCCCGTTGGATAAGCCTTTTACCATGATCTCCTCCTCTAAACGGTTTATTGACCCGCTCGTTTCTTGGTAGTTATGGGAGTAAGTAGTAGTGTTGCGGACATTATAATCTTTTCAACTGAAAAGTATGAACATGAAAAGTATGAGCATGTACAGCACTCAATACTTAGTTGGGGCTCCTTTTGCCTGAATTACTGCAGCAATGCGGCGTGGCATGGAGTTGATCAGTCTGTGGCACTGACAAAACTGACAAAAGGTCATTGTTAAAGAGGCTGGCTGTTCACCGAGCTCTCTGTCCAAGCACATTAATAGAGAGGCGAAGGGAAGGAAAAGATGTGGTAGAAAAAAGTGTACAAGCAATAGGGATAACTGCACCCTGGAGAGGATTGTGAAACAAAACCCATTCAAAAACGTGGGGGAGATTCACAAAGAGTGGACTGCAGCTGGAGTCAGTGCTTCAAGAACCACCACACACAGACGTATGCAAGACATGGGTTTCAGCTGTCGCATTCCTTGTGTCAAGCCACTCTTGAACAAGACACAGCGTCAGAAGCGTCAGCGTCTCGCCTGGGCTAAAGACAAAAAGGACTGGACTGCTGCTGAGTGGTCCAAAGTTATGTTCTCTGATGAAAGTAAATTTTGCATTTCAAGGAAATCAAGCTCCCAGAGTCTGGAAGAAGAGAGGAGAGGCACAGAATCCATGTTGCTTGAAGTCCACATTCAGTGATGGTTTGGGGTGCCATGTCATCTGCTGGTGTTGGTCCACTGTGTTTTCTGAGGTCCAAGGTCAACGCAGCCGTCTACCAGGAAGTTTTAGAGCACTTCATGCTTCCTGCTGCTGACCAACTTTATGGAGATGCAGATTTCATTTTCCAACAGGACTTGGCACCTGCACACAGTGCCAAAACTACCAGTACTTGGTTTAAGGACCATGGTATCCCTGTTCTTAATTGGCCAGCAAACTCGCCTGACCTTAACCCTATAGAAAATCTATGGGGTATTGTGAAGAGGAAGATGCGATATGCCAGACCCAACAATGCAGAAGAGCTGAAGGCCACTATCAGAGCAACCTGGGCTCTCATAACACCTGAGCAGTGCCACAGACTGATCGACTCCATGCCACACCGCATTGCTGCAGTAATTCAGGCAAAAGGAGCCCCAACTAAGTATTGAGTGCTGTACATGCTCATACTTTTCATGTTCATACTTTTCAGTTGGCCAACATTTCTAAAAATCCTTTTTTTGTATTGGTCTTAAGTAATATTCTAATTTTCGGAGATACTGAATTTGGGATTTTCATTAGTTGTCAGGTGGGAACAAGGTTGGGCATTCATGTGTGTTCAACAGAATTGATATAAAAAAAAAGAAGACTGATCTATTTATATCTGTGAATGAGGGAGCGCGTGTCTGTGTGTCTATTAAGAGGATGACTCATTATTTAGACTGATATGTGCTCAAAGATAAAACCACTGCAAACATAATCAAAGAGGCAGGCATCTTGTCACTGTTGCTAGGCAACCTCAGGAGCAATAGACCCAAATCTGTGCAGGCGGGTGGATGCTTGAGAGAAAGCCCAAAAAACCTTTTGAAATAGGGGCAAGAAATGTTATTATTTGTGGGTTGAAATTTCATAGATCTTGTATCATCAATACAATATAATATCTGCAATAAAAGAAAATATGTTGAGATAACACTCAATGGGTGGAAGCCTTATTCAGATATTTAGGCGCTGACATAATACAGGCAGAAAATTTGTTTATAATAATTGTAACCATTTGAGTGTTCTTTATATATTCATTTTCTTTTATTTTATTCATTTAATTATAACAACAGCAATAGTATCAAAACCAGTAGGCCTAAGGAACAGGAAGAAACAGAAATGGAGAATTCTGCACATCAACATGTGGCTTGTTGAGAGCAAACTCTCAGCATATCAGCAGCAAACCCATAATGTTTTCCGGCTGAAGGGTAATATGGGAGGCAATGGCAGAGTCGTGATTGCTTCAGGGCCTAAAATAAAGAAATAGTGGGCTGTCATTGTCTCTGCAATCCCCCTTCGAAACAATGAGAGTAACTGCAGCAGGGAATCTCCCGAAGACCTTTCCACACTGAGATCATATTAGGAGACAGTATTTTTATTCAGTTTTTATTTAGCATGGTACAAATCATATTCTGTATATATAGAGACATGCTTGTATTTGATATTTAGGAAATATCGTTTATGTAAGAAATTTATGGTTTTCAGAGTGAGAACGACCAACTTGCACGCGTTATTTCGAATCGACCCCCCTCTGCGCTCTTAGTTGGCACGGTCCAATTTGTGAAGCGGCAGAGCTCGCTCACATTCAGTGTTTCAAGCGTATCGATTCTTGCTCGTGCTGGAGAGATTTCACGTTCAGAGGCGCGCTGATGCTCGAGCGTGTTATCGAGTGCGGAACTGCCGCTGTTCATCATCATCAACAACAACAACAACAACAACAACATGAATTCTAACCCTAAATAAATGGTTACCGGTCACGGGAGTGGGGGGCAGCTACTTTGGTTACTGTCACTGGCGCTTAAAATCCATAGACGGGTGAAGAGAGAAACGCAACGCGGAGTTTTAAGCGTTTAGTTGACAGGTGGACCGATGCCGCCCGTACAGAGAACTATGTCGGATCTCCGTTCCCGTGCTGAAGGTAAAACACGTTTGTTTTTATTGCGGACCTGTGTCAATCTGTATCTGTCATCTTGACGTGTACAGTCTTTCTCGTGCTCGACAACTGTTGCGGGAGCACTTACTGAAGATTGCATTGGGATTCATTGCGTGATTCTAGGTTACACATAAGTTCTTTCACAATTGCTTTCAAAGGCAGTGGCAGCATTTTGTGAATGTGAGATGCATAAATGTTCGCTTGGGACATTTACCCATATGGTTTATTTAATATTAAGACTGTGATCAGGTTTTATTATTTATTCACAAACGTTTTTGTTGACATGTATAGGGGTGAAGTAATGGATAATTTGCAGGCAGTTCAGGAGTGTGTGTGTGTGTGTGTAATTATAAAGTTATTATATGATTTAACCTTATATTATTCGTGTTTTAGTTTGTCATAAAGCGTGGGCTGGGACTCGTTTGTAACTTAACGGTGTGTCATGTCAGATTAGTTGTGTGTTGCTGTTTTCTTACTGTCTTTGTGTTACCATTTTCTTCCTGGTCCTGCTTTGGATGTTAATTATCCAATGAAGATGATGCTCTCCTAGTCCATATAAGACATGTTCACAACATCAACCCCGGTTTCACAGACAAGGCCTAAGCCTAGTCCAAGACTGAAATGCATGTTTGAGCTGTTTTAAATGAAAGCAACTTACACTGACATGTCTTAAAATGTCAGTACCATTGTTTTGTGTCAAGATGCACACCAGTAATATTTTTTTGTCTAAGCCACGTTTATAAAAGTGACCTAATTGCCCTAATTGAACAAAGGCCTAATCCTGGCTTAATTTTAGCCCTGTCTGTGAAACCGGGCCCAAATGTCAGCTATATAACATAGAATTGTATAACCCAGACCAAACTGACCACCAGCAGGCCTCATTGTGTAGTAGAGATTACTAGCCTGCACAGACATATTTGTTTATCTTTACTAGTTATTTGCAAAAGTAGTAATCGAGTCTTTCCATGGGTAGCTAGTAGGTGAGCTACCTTATAGCTAGCTCGGACAGCAGCCTGGTTGACCTGAGTTTGGCGAAGGAATGCATTCTGTTGTGCAGCCAGTCCGCCTTTCATCCTCCGAATCCTGTCTTCTCTTGCTTGCCCTCGCAAGCTAGCATACTCCTTGTGGCGGGTTTTGTGGTGACGACGATGCAGATTATATTCTTTGAAAACCGCCACACTTTCTTTACATATAATACAAACTGCACTTCCTTACACTGAACAAAAAATAATCGTTGGTCCACTGTTCTTTGAAAACTCTGCACTCTCTATCAGCTTTTCGTTTAACGCTAGCCATTTCGCTGTCCTGAACACTGACAGTTCTCTGTGCTTGCGTTGTTGTCTCTGCGCGATCTCGAGCATGTCGGGTGACGAAAATTCGGCAAATATAGTTCATTTTATAACTAAATATAAATTTTTAACTGAAAAATATCAACAAAATACCAGATGCAGACATGTTATTATTTTCCATAAAGCAATTAAAAAAAAAATAGGCCATGACGACTTTTGGGGATTGCCGGTTCAAGTAGTGGGGGGCAGAGGGGTTGGGGGGGCAGTCAAAGGGGGGTGGCGGGCCTAATTCGGCCCGCGGGCCTTATAGTTTGGTGACCCATGCCTTAAAGGATATATCACAGTGATTCGATTCTTTTGAATCTTTTGTGATCCTTTCTGCAGGTTACGTTACGCCAGTTGGTGAAGTCGAGTGATACTTTTGTATCTTATGAGTAAATTATTCACTCAACTGATTCGTTCACGTGCAACCTTTATAATAATTTGAGTAAAATTGTACAACCATTCTAATCTAATTATATAAAAAGACATCTACAATAAAATAGCGTATGCATTGTATTTATTGTTAATTCACAAATGTGACGTTTAGTGTTGCTCTGAATCTCGTTCAGATAAAAAAACACAGGCTCGTTTATGGATGTGGAGTGTTTATTCAATAGGTCTACTCTCTAACCAATGAAATGCTCCGTAACAGCTCGCGCTCGAATCCTATTGGCTCGTGTTTTAGTCAGTCTTGCAAGGCAGGACAGCAGTCTCGCACTTCGAAAGGGAAAGACTGAAGTGAACGGAATATGAATCAGCATCAGCAAGTTGCTTGCTCCGATGTGCTTCACCTGCAGTATTTGGGTATGGCGGAGACTTTCTCTCATGTATTTGTTTGATTTGTTTTTGAACAATAGAGATGTGAATATGTGTGTAAGGGCGATGTTCTTTGTCTGATGTATATTGATCAGACTTGTCTCTGTTTCTCGTGTTTGTTTGTCTGCATCCTGGTTAAAATGTCATGCTTCCACTGACCTCCCTTGTCCACTGCTCGCATATATCGGAGTTTGATTTGCAGTCAAAAGTCTGACCAGAAATGATGTTTACTGATTGGAATGTCAGCGTATTTGAACAATTTCACTTCCTTGTGCCACTGACTTGCTGATACTTGGGGAAAATAAGGTTGGGAATGAATACATTTCTGCAATGCATCCTGTTATGCTGGCTTTGTCATAGATGTGTGCGATCACAGTTGTAATAGACGCCATACACTTTACTTTAATAATTTAAGAGGCTATGGCTGATTGCACTCTTTTCACTAGTGCTGGTGAAAATGCAATCTGTAAGACAGTAACCAGCTCTCATAATTTTTCAGTTTAAAAAGTGGCCGGCAGGTTTTAACCTTGGTTTTAGAGAACGTCATGCCTCCTGCTGCCACATTTACCGTGTTTGAAAAGTATCCTGTTCGTCAGTGCAAGCATTTCCCAGGACTGAGCGATCAATAAGCCTGCATGTCCGATCAGGCCTATGACCTACACCATACCAGTTTGAATGAAAGCAAGAGTCACGTTTTGAAATGCATTTCTTATTGCTGCTTGCTCTGGTTTCACTTTCTCCACAGACCTTGCTGTGCGGCACAATGTGTGTATGTTGTCGTTGTCTTTTTGTAATAACTGCAGTGCATCAGGCTGGCTCGTGGCAGGGCAGGGCGGGACCTTGGCAGAACATCGGACCAATCCGCCCATACCCAGTTTCACCCTCCCTCCCACTCCATCTTCACCACCTCCTCCTCAGCCTCCATGTGTCTCTTTGCTTTGGGTATGTCAGAGCTCTTGCCAGACCTGGCTGGGGCGTTTGCCAAAGCAGCCTTATCTGCGTTGCGGTCGGTAAGCGGAGGTGGCACGATTCTCGGATTGTAGGCAAAGATCACAGAGAGAAGCCCACACCGATGGGAGTGGGCAGACCTGCTGGGGACCTCCAAAAAAAGCCTGACTTTTTTTTTTTTTTTTTTTTTATAGTCTGATCAAACTCCTTTCCAAAGAATTTCTTTTATGGTCCAGCCCACACAGTATCTGCAATGCAGCTGCAACTTTTTTCCTCTAGTTAAACAAGACAGACTTTTTAAAGGTGAAGTTATGGTAATTATTACCGCTATCAAAAAAGTTCCCAGAACAATTCCTTCATCTTCCATTGATTAAACAAACCGATAGCCCGCCCCTACCTTACTTAGGCTATGTCATGCTGTTCTAACAAGGGATACATGTATATTCCTTGTCTGGTAATACTGATAAGGTGATAAATGGCCAGTTTTAAAACGTTGCACTATTTTTGTCTGAATAAATGTAAAATCAATAGTATTAAATGCTACAACTGGATTTAGGCCTCACAACATACAGTGTGAAACATGGATATACATTTTGAGATTTGCTACATTTAACATTGATATTTGCTACATTTAACATTGATATTATTGTTTTTCAACAAAAATACCTGAAATACCTGCCATTATCCTGTATACTTCTGCTTGTGTGAGTATGTTTGGTTCCAGACTCCAGAAACTGTTTTTCTCTGTTTTATTGCAACAGTAACGCTGAGCTGTGTTAAATCTGCTGTCATGACTCATGTCTCAAACTCCTGATTGTATCTCTATCTGTATCTCACAGTAATGTTATTTAACAACTGACATGCTCATTCACACATACTCAACCTGTTTGAATTATTAAAGCACATGGGATTTAGGGCTGGAATGATGCGTCGACATAATCGATTACGTCAATTAGTCGATTGGCTTGATATACGTCGATTCGTCGCATTATGTTCCTCAATGATGGCGTCACCCGGGCATGCTGAAAATCAGTTGTTGCAAAAATATCGAGCCCGATCTAAAGTGTGGAAATTTTTTAAACAAGATAAAATTCTGCTCTGCACACTCTGTAAAACCGAAATGGCAAAACATAGCAGCACAACTTCTATGCTGGAGCATCTGAAAAGAAGAAAACATCCCGAGGCTCTCTTACCTCAAAACGACAAGATGGCAGCGTAAGTATTTGGACTAGTACAGTAAAATTTTAGTTTTAAGTTTTAGTTTAACCACAGATTTGCTTATAACGCTAGTGCATGCTTATAACGCTTGCCTTCACTTGTAAGCAGTGGCTGCTGTAAATCCCAAAAAACTACTGTGAACATTACATTGTTTACTATTTTACATAGTAAACAACTTTCCTAATTAGGTCTACACTGTAAAAAATGATTTTATGGCAAAGTAAATAAAACAGGAAAAATCATGTATCTTTGCTAAGAATAATTTTGTAAAAATGAAACCTCTGGAATATTAAGTAAATCCTAATTATGTACTCAATTTTTACTTGTAAATATTATACATCCAACAGACAAGTAAATTTGACTTCTGACTCTCTGGCATATTTACACGCATTAATTAAGTACTTGAAGCAAATTTTTAAAAAATCAAGTAAAATTTACGTCATTGAAGAAAGGAATCTGCGCATGCGCGGAAAGAAGAAAACCGTTATCATTGAGGAATTTGGATTTCCAATCTCCACTCCATCTGCTCTCAGGTAAGCAACAGTTAAAAACTGCAGTATATTACGGATTTTTAGATGTAATTTATTCAGTAAATGTAACTACGATCAACCATTGTGTTTTCATCACTTAATTCTATACATTTGAAAAGTTTCATGTTCTTAATGACAAGTTAGCTTCGTTAGCTTTCGACGCGTTAGCCAGGCCTATTTTTTCCTCAGTTTTAAACTTTACGTTTTACACAAGTAAATTACGCCTAAAAACCATGAATATGTTACTTAAATCATGAACTTTTCGTTTAATATTTGTTATTTTGTGTGCAATGTTCTTTATAGATGCCAAATATTGTGGCTACGAATTAACAATAGGCCGTGTGTTCACACCGAACGCGAATTTAATTATTTGCGCGAGTAGATTACATACAAAGTCAATGCAAAGACGCGAATAGACGCATCATTCGCGCCGGGCATCGCGAATTGGGCGACGCGTTTGCCGCGAACGTCTTCCGCTCAAGTTGAAAAGTTTGAACCCGAGCGAATGTTTAACTAGACGCGTATTTGGCGCTCTATTCGCGTTCGGTGTGAACACAGTGAGCAGGTTTTCGTTCCCTCATCGTCCACAATATAATTCATTCCCTCATTCATTTACTAAATCGTGCATACCTTCTATTAAATGATCCCTGCTTTTACCTAATGGTGACCACGTTGTAAATAACAATAATTTGCCTAATTTAAATCAAGACGAGTGAAAAATTAGTAATTTAGGCATAAGTTACTCTCAAATTCCTAATTCGTTGCCATGATAAATAAATTTATCTGCATGCTGTGTGCATTAATGTGAAGAAATGGCTAGGAGAGTAAGGTCATGCAGGATGTTTTTAATATTTTTGATATTATTTGGCATGAGTGAAATGACTAATGTGAATGCAAATTGATTGACTTTTAATTTAAAAGTATTTGCTGTTTACTGATTATTGTTTATTTTTTCTCTTTTCTTAATTTCAGGATATTTCTCAAATGCATTCAGTCCTTTGTGCCTTCGTTGCTGTAAAGGTTGAGAGGGACAAAGAGAGAGACCGAACAAGCTGAATTGTGTGCCCAAAGTGATCTTTTCTGTAGATGCTTATTTCTTAATAAATTACTCTAAACTGCACATTGTCACACTATTTATTTAGTCACATTATAAGAGTAACATTTAATTTAAAATAATTACCAGCACTGCATAAAACAAGTAAAATGTATTTAAAATATCAAATGGTTTTACTTAATTATATTAATTACATCAGATTTGTAAGTAAAAAATACTCAATATAATTTAACCAAATATAATTAGGCCAAGTTATATGTACTTTTTCACTTTGTTAATTTTACTCGGCTTAGTTAAGTAGATTTACTTAATTTCCATTAATGTGAAATTTACTTGAAAAATATCAGTGCAAAAACTTGCCTTAAAAAAATTTAGTAAATTCTACTTATTGTTTTTCTCAGTGTACACTGCATAAACCTTTTATGATAAATAATATTATTGGGTAAAGTTCATACATCTATTAGTTTAGTTATGGTGGTTATTATTTATAGGTAAATTGTTGGTTCTTATTTATCTATAAATTAACCGAAGGATTAATAAACTATTCAGAAAAAAAATCAATAGAATAACTGGGAGGAAAAAAATTGTTAGATTATTCAATAAATCGAAAAAAGAAAAAAAAAATTTGATAGATTAATCGATTCATCGATCGTTATTATAAATCAATCGTTTGTTCCAGCCCTAATGGGATTGTTCAGATCATTATTGGCCTCTTTGGGCTGTGTTCATCATTTGTGCAGATAATGGCTGTAGAGTTGGTGTCAGACAGTCACATCTTCTGTGCCCAGCAGACTGAGCGTGTTTCACAATGCGGCTGGTTCGCTATTTTTACCCTGACACATTTGAAGATGGATGTGTCAGATCTATCAGTACATCTAATGATCCCTAGTTCAAGAGGCCTGAAATAGCCACAGCGTATTGACAATTTACACTCATAGTAATGAAAGCAGTGTATGTAACCATATTTGAAATAGCCACATACTGTGATGATGACTTTATTGGTTTGTCCTCTCAAATGTAATGGCTTAATGGCCATGCAAATCATTATGGAGAATGCAATGTTAAGTTTTTGTTAGCCACAGATGTGTTGGTGCTGTGTGATAAACTGTGACGTTATGGAGAACTTGAAGTCACAATTAAACCTTTGCACTTAACGATTTCTGCCTACCGTGCTTTTGCCATTAGCTTTAATTATAAAATCTTGCTTTTCTTTTCTCAGCAGTTAAAATGTTTGCAACTTTGAGATGTTCAAGCCATGTGCAGTTAGTCTTAATAATATAGACATTGACTAACTTGCAGAAACATGCATTCAGTACTTGAAAGGGTAGTGCATCCATGGGGTAGTGTATGTAAACGGTAGTATATATTCTCTAGTCTATACATGAAAGTGTTTGTTGCTGTTTTGGACCCCATTGACTTTCACATAGATTTTTAATGTTTATTTATTTGGAATTTTCCTGTGCTGATTTTGTGGGAAATTCTGTGAGATGGATTTAAATATGCTAAACCCATTTATTGGCAGCTGAAAACATAAATTATTAGAAGAAATATTTCCTAAACATGCAAATCTCCAGAGCTTTCAGCATATAGTTCTGCAGGCACCGATTCCTTGTTTGCCTGATTATGCTGCATTAAGACATGTTTGGCCATGTGTTTAAAATATTTGTAATTGGAAATTTATTATAAGTAGTGATAATTATTTGGTTACATTTTGGGTGTTCAAAAGCAAGTAATATGGGATGAGAATCGAAGAGTCAGTTGGGATTGTGTGTGTGCACAGAATCCTGTCTATTGTTTTTTTTTGTTGTTTTTTTATGAATGGATTGTACACATGGTGCATGAAAATATGCTTCATCATTCATGAATCTCTTCCTCTCTCTTTACTGATCATAAACCTCAGTTAATCCTTCATTTCCCCACCCCTCCTCCCTTCCCTCAGACAGTCCTAGTTAGTTTCAGCTCAGCCTCAAGGGAACAGAGTGAGCGAGGAGAGGGATTCTCGGTCTTAATAATTATTCAGTCGCCTTGCTCTTGCTGGTCTAGGATGGATATGGAAGTTGATTCTTATTTTCCACTTGATAATTCAGCTGTGGATGCTCATAATCAGTGGTTACTATCTGATGTAGTCCTATTATCTGCTCTCTGTTCATAGAGCAGTTAAATTCTCTCAAGATGAGAATGTGGCTTCATAAATGCATATTATATAGCGTGTGCTATTAAATATTAATCCAGTCTAGATGAATGATGCAGATGGTGGGAGATGCCTTATTTGAAACGGTCATAGGCCTATATGGATTTATTTATGTTGTTCATGTTGGAAGCATGCACACACATGTACTTTGTCACATATTCATACACATGACATTTTAACGTATTCATCCGCAAATATTGAGCAAAATAAATCAAGACAGATTTGGTACTAAAGCACATGGCTGGACCAAATGTCACTCATATGTCCTCATTACACCGTCCCTGTTTCTTGGGGAAATAAATTACAGTCTCTTTAACTAATTAAGCAGCCTCAGCATCTTGGTGTCCTCTACTCCGATTAACTTTAAGCCAGGTCACTTTTCCAGGGGCACCCCGTCGGGATTTCTTGTTATTAACTATGTGCTTTAGCCCCCTTCTGCTAACCAAATGGCAGATGGAGCTGTAGAGTCTATTTATTATGGTTGTGAAATGTTCATGAGCAACAGTTTCAATACTTCAGTATTTTTTATTTATTTATTTTTTTTGGCCTGGTATCATCAGCTATTTATCGCAATTAAAAAACTTTATTAAAAGTTTTTAATATATTTTAAAATGTACAAATTCCACAGTTATTTTCCAATTATATTAATGTGGAAACAACATAAAGACAGTATAATTTAAATACTTGTTTAATGGAATCTTTTTCCTAATACAGCTACTGATGTATGGATAAAAATTACCCCCCCCCCCCCCCCCCTTTTTTTTAAAACATTTATTAGGCTTCAAGTGAACTTAAAACAATCCTCACATGAACCCATAATAAATGTGATATTTCCCTGTGCCATTCCTGTCTAATAGGTTGGAAATATACAGAAATTGATTAAAGTTATCAAACAGTCCGCTCTGCATAAATTAAATATAGATTAATCTTTATTTAAGGAGCTACAGAAGTTCTTTAGTAAAGATCAGTGTGTAATTTTCTCTGTTACCTTTGTTCTTTGATTAACTTTACTGACAGATAGAATTAGTGGCTGTTGTCACTTTAAGATCTGCAGCTGCTGACAGAGACGCAGATCTGACGTGCTTCTCATTCTCTCATAATGCTTTACTTTTATTTAAGACGTTATTTGACTCATTTAAGACTGCTCTTGTGAGGATACTCGACAAAACTGACTTTTTGGCATAATTGTGTGTTATTGTTCATTCAAGCACGAAAGAGAACTCTTTGGCGTGCTGTCTGTGCGCACGATACTAGCGCGCGTCTTTCTGTGCGTCGTGTGTGTGTCAGGACATTATTGTTGCATTTGAATGGTTTAAAAGCATTTGCATGAATAAGAGTGATCATATAATGTAATGCTAGCTTAGGATGACAGAAAAAACGGATGCTGCGTTAAATATTAACACGTTAAACTGGACAAAAATTAATGACAGCCCTACTTTTAACACAACAGGAGTCCAATTAAGCCACGAGTTAATCTGTCAAATCTTTATTAACCAACACCAACATTAGCGTTTATATCGGGAGTACAGTGTGGAGCATTTGAGTCACACGTAGGCGAAGCACACAACTGACAGGAGCAGCTGACAGGTGGAGAACAGTGATTGGAGCTTAAACCCTCTTATATCCATCGTTGTAAGTCACCACACAACCAGATGAAAACCTGTCCGCATAGTAAACATGCATTTGTGCAGTGCAGAGTGGCTTCTAGAATATTATAGATTATAGAATGCGTTTGTCCCTCCCGTAAATAACTGCAGAACTGTGTGTGAACGTAACCGTATGAAGGACTCTGATACAGGACTGACAACTGTATTCTGCTGCTGTGTGAACGTGACCACAGACTTAATTGTTTCTTCTAATTATTGAAAAACCAGACTTTGTAAAAATAAGTCATCATGGAGGTCTGGGGTGTCAGATTACAGTAATCGTAGACATTGTAGTTCTTTACTGGGAAAAAAACCCTTCAATGCAGGTGTGGGTATATTTTTGATCTAGTAGCCCAATTTCACAGCCTGTTACAAAAGCCTCGGAGACTTCAGTGATAGAAAGCAGCGATTTCAGCCCATCACCCTTGAGGACTTAATCAATACATGCCACCTTGCACTGAACTACCAACATCAAGCCATGGATTTGCTGTTTTCTCCTCTCTCTGTTTCTCTCGTGTTGGTGTGTTAATGTGCAGGATCAGACATGGCCTTGTGTCATTCAATTCAACAGATGCCGCCTCGCCCCCTGTCAGCTGTCTGGACTGCCAGGATATGTCTTTTTTTATGCCTTGAGTGATTAGAGCTCCAAACAGGTCATGTATGGTAATGGCATTCTCTGTTGTTTCTGTCATAATGCCACTGCATCCGTTTAATATCACTGGTGTTGACAGCCGTGCCTCTGTAATCCTTCAAAAGTCAAACCCACTCTCAACAGACACAAACAAACAATGCTGCGAAATCAGAACAGAGGCCAGAAACAATATGGAAGACTCATTGTGAATGTGCGGTATGACTTATTGTCATTTTAATTGGCTCCTGCTTTGGAGGACTGCTTCGTCTAAGTGTTATTTGAGGATGATGTTGGTCAGCACTAGGGATGGGACGATTACCGGTTTCACTATAAACCATGATAAAATGTACTGACGGTTAGTATTATCGTTTAAAATTTAATTACCATTAAAATCGTGTTTGATTATCGCGATTTTAATAACTCACTATAAATCCTATCCAGTCAGCAACAGTCTGACGCAGCGCGCAATGTTGTTGTTTTTTTATTCGAGAAGGAATGGTGGAAGGCAGTGACCGTGCTCGGGAGATTTTTCAGCCTTTTAAGAGGACCAAATCTGAGGCGTGCTCGTATTTTGGCTTTTACAAAAGTCCTGAGAGAAACTTAATCGAGGATGGTCACCCTGTCGGCAGAACATGCACAAAAAAAGTCACTGCAATAGAGGGAAACACAAATCTGCCGAGTCGTCTTGTGTGACCATCACACACTGTTGTAGCGAACGCAAGGCAAGTTAACTTTGACCTCAATACCAAAACTACGTCTAGGAAATAATTGGGCACAAAATGTTGTTTTGAGTTGAAATATTTTATCTCACTCACTTGACATAAACGTGAAGCTTCCGCGAAGAAAAGTTCTCAGCAAGTGGCTTTGAGCCAAAGATGAACGAACAAGTTCAAACAAGACTATTAAGAGTGAGATTTAAGAGATAATAATGTATATTCATTGTACACTTACTACACCGATTTTTTTTTTTTACCACATAATTACGGGGACATATTGAATTGAGATTAATGTTTTTAAATCTTACCTGTTAAATCCACATGACGCAAATGAATTGACGCAAGACGGCAAGTTGTATATGAATGAAATGAGAGAGCGCGTCCGTTGTGATACATGGATGAGCGCTGTGTTATAATGCATTGCTATTGAAGACGGTCATTATAAGGAAGGAAATGCCACATACTAGAATCTTGCTTTAAAAATTACATAGAGCTGGTTGTTTTATTTGTTTGTTGGTTTTCAAATATAAAACTTGTTGAAATATTTTCAGTGTGAGCATCAGTTATTTTTGAACACTTTCATCTCGTTTTAACAAAACCGTGATAATATTGATAATCACGATAATTTTGGTCACTATAATCGTGATATGAAATTTTCATACCGTCCCATCCCTAGTCAGCACATGTGACATAGGTCTGCACGAGAAACTTACTCTCTAATGGATCTATGTTTGCCTGTTTTAACTTTAAGTGAACATTAGATTACAGCAATGGTAACTTAAATGTAAAAATAGGGGAAATGAGCATACATAATTATAAATCCAATATCAATTATCTGATGCTAAAAATCCTAATATTAGACCATAGCCAATATGGTAGCAATATTTAGCAATATTGTCCATTATTCAAGTTCAATGGACTACTTTTTATTTTTTATTTTATTTTTATTTACTTTTTATATAGCTATTCATCTGGATATCAAATACAAATGACGGTTTTCAGTAACGTTGTCATGTGGCAAACGTGTGCCAAAACCTAAGTACAAGAGTTTTGAAATCATTCATGACAGAATGTCAAAATAAGGCATTGCCGTCAGGAAGTGATGCTATCAACATAATGTCTCTTTTTTTTTCAGAGAGAAATGTCTCTGTGTGCCAAAGGAAGAATGACACACATTTTGTCTCCCTTTTGCTATCCTTCTTTCCCACTGCATTTGGCCAGTCTCTAATACACACAAATAGTCTTTCAGGCCATATCAGAGAGTGCCAAGTCAAGAATAGGGACTCTGTGCCCCTCTTCCTCCAGCGGGCACCCCTCTGGATTGTGTGACCCCTGTGCCATTGTTCTGGCTGCCTGTCTGTTGGCTGACACAAGCAATAATCCTGAAATCTGGCCTCCCTCCAACCTCATTACAGCTCCTGCCACCATTGATCCTGCCCCCGAAGGCTTCCCCTCTGGTGACACTTCCCTCTCGCGCTCTCTTTTAACTCACTCTCTTTCTTTTCCTCCCCAATGGCTTCCTTTTTCACTTGCTATTACTTTCTTTGTCTCTCACAGTTTGTCATTTCTCCTTGCTTTCTTTCAGAGAGAGGTGACTCTGTCGGCACACCTGTTCTCATTCCTCCTTATATTCATGGCGTTGGCAACCACAGGCTGCCTGTGACCTCCAAAGCAGACCTGTTGGCTGATGTAGGGAATAATATACATGATAATATATCAAAATTGCAAATATTGTGACTGTATTAAATTTAACTTTTATTTGGACATTCATTTTCCTAAAGAAGATTCATTTCATTATCATTTCTCTGTTGCAACTCATGAGTTTGAGAGCGCCATCGTGGTTATCATCAAGTGTTTTCATAGTATCTGAATTAAAAAGCAAAAATGCTGTTCTGGATTATTCTTTGAACAGCTCATTGTTTGTTTAAATGAAGAGCAAGTTGTGCATGTATAATATTTATGTACATCAGGTACATTAATTAAATAGACAAAATGCTGAAAAATATTGAGATATAATTCTTTAGCAATAATAATTACTATTATAGGGGTGTAACGATATTCAGACTGAACTGAAAAACCGCGATACACCACCCACAGTACATATCGCAATACTCTCATGGTGTACCGAGCGCCCCCTGCTTCTCAGCCTTAGCTCATTGCCCTTAACCTTATGTTACAACACAAATTTTTCTTCCTTGACATTTGATTAAATAGTAATTAGGGGTGAAATGTGTGTACAAGACGAACACAGATTTGTTACTTAACCACCACCAATAATCGCAATATGCTCCGCGTTCTGTTACTTTCGATTAGAAACAAAGTGTCATTTTTCAAATAATGTCCATTTTATCACGAAATTCGAACAATAAATGCCTTTTTGACGCTCTTAAATGTGGCGTGACAGATCACTGTATATGCGCCACAGTTTAAGCAGCAGCACACGCGAGTGAACGCGATCAACTCTTCCTAATAAACATGAATGAACATCTGAAGTTATGTTGAAAGATACAATACAACTAACTGAAACGTGTTATATCTCGTGCAATCGCTCAGTGTTTCAACAGCGAAAAGATATCAGTAAAACAGCTTGTAAACAATATCCCACATAGCATTACATTTACCTCAGGCAAGTCATTCAGTGTCCACAGCTTTTTAGTCAGCTAGAGAAATTAAAATATGCACTATATTAGCCTATATGTCTTGATTATTTAATGAAAATTACAGCAGGTTTGTAAATGATTGAATTTCAACTACAAATTGGAGTAAAACCATATATTTAAATTTAGATTTTAATCCAAAAACTACCATATGTGCAGTGTATATGTTTGTATACAATTTGTTATTTGAGTGTTGATTAGGGCTGAACGATTAATTGCATTTGCGATAATATCGCGATATGATGAAATGCGATTTTGTAACCCCAAAAGCTGCGATTACACAGGTCACGTGACACGCGAGAGAAAAGCAGTCTGCAGATCAAGCATCAACTTGGCACGCTATGCATAGGTCTGGCATACAGGAAAGAACAGTTTATTTTTTATGTATGTGATATTGTGTTATTTATTCTCTCCCCAACAATTGTGGATCGATTCAGAGAATTTCAGAATCGAGTCTGAGCTTAGTTTTTAAACACAGATGCGTGATGACGCTGCGCGTGCTTTAGGAACAACCGTATTCTGCTTGCTTCATATCTCTCTCTCTCTCTCTCTCTCTCTCTCTCTCTCTCTCTCTCTCTCTCTCTCTCTCTCTCACGCATACGCACACACACACACACACACACGACACCGCTCGAACCTTCCGAAAAATAAGCTTTCATAAAGTTCGGGGTTTAAGCGAATTACAAGGACAGTCGCGGGCTTCATTGCACAGGTTTTGCCGCTTTGATGTTACTCTTGCAGTGCGCGGTCTTGGCCGCCGGAATTTTCCTTACAAATGCTCCACAAAGGCATTGTTTATGTCTTTTGGAATGCAGTTGGCTTATATATAAAAAATATGAAAATCACTGAGAAAGCTGCTTTCATTTTACTTACGCGCGCTTTGTGAAGAGTGCTCGTGCATGCGGCTGTGAGAGACTCATTGGTTAAATGTACTTGCATCTCAAAATGCTTTTATGACGCGAAATTAATGTAAACACGGTCAGTTATATCTTAAACACACAGGACAAACCACATTTACAATTTCAAAAGAGATATGTGCATTAGTGTGAATGCAGCTTATCGTATAGGGGGAAAATCACTCCAGCTCTTGAATGGAAAACGTTCAGACAGCTACTTTTAAATACTGAAAACACTCTTTGTTTATTGCTTGTAATGTTTTTTTTTGTTCCTCTTTATTTACTAGCTTTTATATTTTGATGCTATATTAGTTTATAGCCCATTTAAAATTCTTAACATGTAATTGGTTTAATTAAATGTGTTTAATATATATGTATATATATACTTATATATATTAAAGTATGTATTTACACATGTAATTAAATACATATTTTAAGTGTTATTAAGATTAATTAATAAGAAAAAATTTTGATCGGATCATGAGCTGCCTAAAGATTCCCATCCCTACTGTACAATGATTTATTGCTTGTCTTTGTCGACTAATACAGAAGGTAAAGAACTTAAAGTAATCGCATATTAAATCGCAATCGCAATATTGGTTAAAAAAATCGCAATTAGATTATTTTCCATAATCGTTCAGCCCTAGTGTTGATTCATTATATCTAAAAATATATAGCAACTGAATTTAGGCTAATAGTTTGGGCTCTGTTGTTATTTATAGTATTGTGCAAATAAGGGCTCCCATATTGTTTACAGCATTAGCAGAGATACTTTTTTTATCCTTAAGACACTTTTAATTATAACTGAATACATTTAAAGACAGAGACACAATTTGTTTAGTAAACCTCTGTTTTATAAAAAAAGCCACCTAATGTACTGAACTGAATCGGGAAGTCAAAACCGAGTTATACGTATCGAACTGTCAGTTTTGTGTGTGTGTTACACGCCCCTACTATTAATGGAGAGGAACTAGAAAAAGACTAAAAATATAGGAAGAGAGAATATCAAGGTCAAAATGCAGACCTGGTGAGCGGGAGAGGGTGACATGAAAAGCAAGGAAATGAAGTAAAACAATGAGAAATGGCTAAAACAAAACGGGAAGAGTAAGAGGTATCAGGAGGCTGATCTGGAGCTTGTTCTTGTGTCTGGCTGACTGTTTGTTGGCATCTGTTTAGCTGAGGCGTGAGTAGCCTGCAGTTAATGAAATTAGTGCAGAGGGAGGCAGTGCACCGACGAGGGAATACTACGAGAAGATCACATAGAGAAATGTGTGTCAGACACTGAGCCTGAACGTCACTGTCTCTAGAGGAAAAGAGATGTGAAATGGAAGGAGCAGAATACAATGGCAGCCACTCTCTGCACTGTGAAATGCAAGATTACTTTATCAGCAATCTCCTCTTGGAACTGAGTAAGGGTTTCAAGAAAATGATTTTGATTCTGCTCCATTATGATGATTACGGTGCAGTATTAATAATACACAGATACAGACTTTCTTTTTTTCCCCCCAACATGCCAGTGTTATTGTTTTGTATTGTACTACTTAAGCAGTACATTGTATTGTGCAAGTAGCTTTACAACCAACCCAGCTGATGCACTCTATAATGACTTCTTGCACCATTGAAGTCACAGGATTCTCTTAAGCAAGAGGAGGGCTTTCTGGTTGTTCTAATAACTACTGCACTGAGTTTGGGCTTATTTTGGTTCATTTTAGTGGTGTCTCCATGACATTGTCCTTTACAGCATTCTCCAGTTTGTTTCTCAGTAGGGGTGTGAAATACAGAGTCACTGCATCAGTCACCGTCTCTCTGAGCTTACGACCCACCTTTCTCCCAGCTCTTACTGCAGTCATTAATTATACAAGATTTTGTCCATAATCTGGTAGTGCATTTGATCAAATGGGAAGCCCTCTTAATCTACTGACTCACTATGTTGTTGGATTTCTAGGCAAAGATGTTGAAGAATCCTCTGTAAATTCACCCTGATCCTTTATTAAAAAACCCTAATGTCCATATTTCTTTTGACAAGAAACATTGTTGTCCATCAAATTAAAGTTAGTAAAATGAACCCTGAATGGTTAAAATGGCATAACACTTGGAATTCCAACGAGAAATAGTATGTACTTGGCAAAATATGCACATTTTCTGGTTAGAATATGCAGATGACACACTGATACAACAATGCAATGTGGTTGACATGACCTTCCAGTTCCAGTGTGATGACTGAACCGGCACGTAATTATAGCTCAAACATCCATTTTGGATTTAATATTTGTATGGTTTGCCAAAAGATTTTTGCTCAAACTTGAATTAAAAAGGCAAAAACTTTTATTTCTAAAAACTAGATGCCACTCACATGCAACTTATGATTGTGTGTCACTGTCAGCAATGTTTAAAATGTGTTTCATGGAATTTTGCTTACGGTTTCATTTACTGGTTCATGTGAGTGGATGGATTTTGGATGGAACGCTTTAGAGAACTGGTTTGTGCAAATGGTTTGTTCATTTATATTACACTACCATTAAAGTGTTGTCTTTTTTAACATTAATTGATCAATTTTTTTGTTTTTTATTTTAATATATTTTAAAATAATAATGCTGAAACATTTCTTATTCATTTTGCAAACCAATGGGCTGATTTAACATTTTTGTAGAAACCATGTAGACTTTTTTCAGGATTCTTTAATGAATAGAGAGTTCAAAAGAACATTTAAAATAGAAATCTTTTGCAACAATGTAATTTTTTTTGTAGTTCTGTTTATTTTAAATGTACTTCTTTTAATCCTGTAAATGTTTCAATTTTATGATCCTAATAGTTTTTGTGCCATATATTTTATATAATTTTTTAACTGATGATGATCATTTTAATTTAATGTTAGGATGTTTAAATTAGGATGTTACACCTAATTAGCATATCTATTTCTTAGTAGTGCTGTAGAAACTTTTTCAAGTCGTTGCATTTTGCCAAGCTACAGCAGTTAAGTAGCTTCCCCAACACTATATAGGCCTAAGTGCTCCTTTTAGTATCCTTTTTTGCAGTTATGTCCCATGATATGGGTTCATTTGGTCACCGTTTATTTACAGGAAAGAAGGGCACTTGCCCTCAGCATGCCGTTGTCGTGCCCTTCGTCTCACCTCCAGTTCCTGCTGTCGTATTTGCCGGGCCAGCTGTCTCTGCTCGTGTTCAGGTTGGGTCTTGACCCCGGCCGCTCTGCCCGAGCCAAGAGATGACACAAATTTCCAGCTTATACATTTTCTCTGCACTGCATTAGTTTTCAGTGTTCTGCCCACGCAAACAAGGGTGGTGATTGAGGTGTACAGTTTTACTAAAATGATTGGACCTAATTCTCGCCCTTGCAGCACCCCGCAGCTTATTTACAGCTCACCTCAACAAGAATAGATGGTAAAACAGGGGAAGCCCTTAAGACTTGCATGCAGATTCAGAGGACACCTGTTAAAATGCCTGTGAAATTTATACGAGCCATGTTTGCTGCTATTGTCGTCATGGTGTCCATTAGCTGTAGCCTAAATAGCAACAGTGTGTATCATTTGGTCCCATTTCATTCCCACGGTTGGATTACATTAGCACTGTTGGAGCTACAGTAGCATGTGCTGCAGTTTAGCGGCCAGTCATGCCTCATATAACCAGGACTTCTAGAGCACTAGCAGGATTAGCACCGGTATCACGCCAGATGAAGTTCAGGCTCCAGCTGGGCTACCTATATAAGCCTGTGCTATTGGAAAGTTCCTCCTGAGCCTCGGGGAATCCAATAAGCCTCTCATCCTGTGCGGTCATTGGCTGGGCTGTTGCGTAACTCACCCGCGATGGCCGGGCATTTATCGCGTGGTGACTTGTTGATCAAAACATTGAGGGGGGAGGTAAGGAGCACTATTTTTAGTAACCTTCATCTATAGCTGAGAGAGAGCAAAAATATAGTGTCACAGGAATTGAGGAATACAAGCACTGAAATGGTATAATTACATTAATTTTGATAGGGTAATTTGGGGGTGCTTTCATATGACGTCTATTAGCTTGTTAGAGAAATGATAGAAAAGATATTTCAGTCCTGGAATAAGTTGGTGAGGGGATGGAAGAAAGGGTCCCACTACATAACAACGGTGCTATTTCCATGCTCTTAAAGCTTCTCGTGATGCTGTTTTTGTTTGTTGTGGTTTTAATTACCCAGCCACCATACCAGCCCTTTCCTGTTTTAACATTGAGCTTCCTCTTGGTCATGTTTAGTCCCACTGGGGACTACATGTGCTTCCTCTAGTGTTGTTTTAGTATTATTTCTATACTATTATAGTATTTATTAAATTTGAATTAGATTTTTAATATTTTCAGTCTTCATTTGTTATATTTTAGTAATTTTGTTCTGTTTTTTTCTCTCTAATATTTCTATTATGCTTTTATTTTTTTGTTTACTTTTAGTAATTTTAGTACTTCAGCCATTTTAAGGATTTCTAACTTTAAAAAAAAAAGTCATCAAATTTATCTTATTTCAGCTTTATTTAAAAGAATAAAAACGAGCTGTAGTTTCAGTTAACACTGACTACACTGGCTAGTGCTGTCAAGACCTATCTCTCAACGGAGCTTTAAATACTCAGTCAATCTTTGGCTCTGAAGAACCTTTGACACACTGAGTTGTGCTGGGATATCAACCTAAGCACATACGTTTCCATTTAATCCCTTTTTCCAGTGCGTTGTCACTCAATTATTGGAGTGCACAAACTTGCAGGCCTTCACCTAACAAGCCTTCGAAAGCTTCTTATCAAATTTCCATTTTCAGATTTGGTAATCAAGATGCAGGACAGCCGTTTCCTTATTAAACTGTACCACTGTGATAACTGGATGTTGCGTTTGCGTAATAAGATAATTAAAGTTTCCTCTAGATGTGGGTAAGTGCCCGAGTAATTTGGCTGCAATATGTCAGTATTTTTTCAGCTGCAGTTAAAAAAACAAACAAAACAGATTGATCATGAAAAAAACGTTTTCGTCAACATTTAAAAAAAAAGAAAAAAAAGTGTGATTGGTATGGCATAATAATCTTGTGGTTTTAGTCAGATGTTGAATCAGTAACCACTCTGACAGATTCAAGGGTTCAGTCAGGACCACAGGATTCATCAGAATGATTCAAAAACGTTTATGTGAGTTTGCGTCTTTTTAAATGATTGATTATAAACCATGGTCATTTATTGTGTACAGAGCCCCGCACATGACATACAGGAGGAGGAAAAAACAAGATATCATAGCTATGAATTATGAACTTTGTCTTCATTTTCATTGATCTCCATTAAAAGGAGGGAATTAATTACAAGTTGGCTACGATTTACCCACAACAAAAGAACCCTTTAAGCATCTAAAACAAGAAAATTTTTAAAAATGTGCCTACGAAATAAGTAGAGAACAATCTTTATTCATGGCCACTTATTATTTTTTGTATTATTTTTTTTCTTTCTGTAAACTATTTAGTAATCAATTTAACCAGAATGAGCATCCTCTCACATTGCCTTAGACTTGGGCCTCCCTCCTCACTTTCTTTGCTGTCTGAAACCTCAACCTCCAAATGTGAGAGAGCATTGAGATCAGAGCCTTTGGTCACCCGCTAGACCCCTGACTCATAGCCCACGTGTGTCCGTGCCATCCGGAATTCCTCTTTTCACGTTTTCCTCTCTGCCGCTGTATGTCATGTATCTCCTTAACTCTCCATCTGTTCCACTCCACTGCCCACTGTACTACGCCTACAGAGAGCACCCACCATCTCAGCAGGGAAATCCCTCCTGTTTGATCCGGACTCTTTCAGCCCTAAAGAGCAAACTGTTTTTTTTTACTCGTGTTTATAATCCCTTAAGTACTTGTGCTTAATTGAAAACCCTTGGCCTTGATCACTAGCCTCCCCCTTAGCTGCTGCCCTCAGCACATGTCATTATGCATATTGTGAATCATGGCTTTCAGATTAATGATTCATGTCTGTGTTTTTTTCTCTCTCGCTTACTGTGTTATTTTTATTTATCGTCACGGCTGGCTAGATGACAGAATGTGATCATAAACGTATCAGTTGACTCACAATGCAGAACAACAAGGGATGTGCAAAAGCATGTGGATGAGTGTTTGTGTATCATTTGATTCTTGCATGTCTCTATAAACAGGGTAAACATGTGTAATAACCCCCAAAAGCACCCCTCTAGGAGTCTGCATGACACAGTCGTGGTTTGTTGTGGTTGTTCTTTATTTCGTTGGGGTCTGCCGCCCTTATTGTCTGTGCAGCCATGGGGGTGGCGCCGATGATCTGATCAATCACTGCTGTTTTCAGTTCGGAGCTCTGAAAAAGTGACCCAAATTTACAGGTTATTGACCGTGCCGTGATATGATGGTTGGGAAAGCTGTAGCTTACCAAAAAAAACAAGCAGTTTATAATTGAAAGTATTCCAAAAAATCTAATCTCATAAAGCAGACTGAATTCAAATCAAATTGAATTGACTGTCAATACTGATTCCAGGGATTTTCAAACTTTGATTCCAAGGAACCCCTAAAATGAATGAATACAATGTTCTTGAATGAATCTTAAGGTTATAGTCATCTGTTGAATACTAGTTCAGTACTTATACTAGCACAAAATAAAACTACAAAATGGCTTGCAGCAGTTTAGAATGATACTAAAGTACTAACTGCTGTGTTTTATATTTTTATGTATGTAAAATATTTTGTGCTATGTATTAAATGGCCCTGAAGAGCTCTCTTTAAATTGCAGTTAGCATGTAGAGCTTAATGATTTCTGTGACTTGAAAACAATTGTGGAATCCTGACAAAATTACATTTTCTGTATAATATGGAATGTCACAGAGTTTGGCAAATTTTGGATGGATAAATCAAAAGCATGGCTGTACAACGAATCTCATCGCAATATTGACTAGTAAAGACAGCCCATATGAACAACTAACTAGTGGAGAATTCAAACCACTATGACGATTTTGTTGGAAACTTTTTTTCCTGAAAAGCCTGTTTGTTTTGTGATAAGTCTCTGTTTATGTGTCCGCTTACTTCCCGCAACATGTTTGCAGTGTGGTTGCACACAGCACCTTAAAGGGATAGTTCACCCAAAAATGAAAATTCTGTCAGTATTTACTCACCCTCATGTTGTTCCAACCCTGTAAGACCTTTGTTTATCTTCGGAACACGAATTAAGATATTTTTGATGAAATCTGAGAGCTGGATCACTCCTCCATACTAGTCCATAGGCTTCTTCAGGGATTGAAACTTGCCAGCCCCGAAAAGTTATTAAAAACATCGTTAAAATAGTCCAAGTGACTAAAGTGGCTCAATCTTAAGTTTATCAAGCAACGAGAATACTTTTTGTGCGCAAAAACAGATTTCATCAAAAATATCTTAATTCATGTTCCAAAGATGAACGAAGGTCTTACGGGGTTGGAACAACATGAGGGTGAGTAAATACTGACAGACTTTTCATTTTTGGGTGAACTATCCCTTTAACCTAGAGTTTAGAAAATACAACATATCGCATAAACTTTGAAACCAGTAGATGGCTGCTAAGATTTTGGCAGTTTGTTTTAAATAAATGTGAAGTATTTGTTTATGTTGCTGACACTTGCGTCAGCAACATGAAATAGCAAAAATAATGACTGTTTTTAAACAGGTTTTCTGTACACTCCGCTGTCTTCCATTGGTCAGAAAAACGGATAGTTCTGTGACTCCTGCCCCAAAATCACACCATTGGTTGAGCCAATATTGATGTGACCAGATACTCAAACAAACAGAGCAATGTTTTGCCTATAAAGGGAATGGAGGTTGATTCCTTAAATTCATTAAATTCCTTTCAGATGATGAACATGTGCTCAGCATGTTACTCCTCCAGCTGTTGAAAAACAAACAGTGCATTCATGATGTTGCTCTCTGTCCACAGACCTGTAAAGTGCATGTAGGTTGATCAACAGAGTTTATAAACCTCAATGACTTGCCTGTGTCAGATTTAGGACAGTCGCTGTGCTATAATACAGCTTGACTGAGATGGTGAACCATCATGGACGTATTTGATTTTTAAGAGGTCAAAAGTGAAGGGTGGTACTGAAAGCATACCCTGACAGCACAACAGTGATCCTAAGATGAGTGTAGTCAATTTACTGTGTGCCATCTGCATTATTTATCAGCACAATTATTAATTATTTATTGGGCACTGTCATGAATGGGGCTGTTGTGTTTACACATTGAGAGTTGTTTCACTGAGAAGGGCATTGTGTGGTATTAGATGAAGTCAAGCTAGATCTTATTCTTATTAATATTGAAGGTTAAAGCTAACAATAGTCCAACACATTCAATTGCCGTTTATTTCTATAATAATAATAATAATAATTACAATAATAACTAAAATAAAATTAGTTGGATAGAAACCTTTACCATTAATATTAAAGTAATGTACCAACTGACAGGGTTTCCTGTATTTTATAGCATTAGTTGAGTTTTTTTTTTTACTGTACTGTACCTGATATATATCCAAATTAATTGATTAAATTGAATCGAGATTAGAATGTGAATCAAAATTTATGTGAAATTTGTGTCGATACCCAACCATATGTAATATAGTGCATACACGTATATATTTTTAAAAATGCTACTCTTGAGTAATATTTTTTCTAGCTGGCCACAATATATGGACATTTGAATGAGGAAATTGTGGCATTGTTTACAAACATTGTGTCTCATTCATGAAGCATGCATACACACAAATTTGTGCGTGAAGTGTGCATACGAACGGTTTTAAGAACAAATCACGATTCACCAAAAATTGTGTAATAAAACATTCTAAATGACGAAATTTGGAATTCTAAAAGCGAAAGGCTGTAATGAAAGCGGGTGCGGAAAGCCCTTAAATGGAGATGGTTTGGACGTGTTTCATGCAAATGACTAACCTCGTGCACGTGGCCGCTCATTTAGAATACATTCACTAACATCAGAACGATGTTAAGAACAAATTCATGTGCGTATGAACGTGTTGTGAATTAAGCAGACATTTTTCGTGAGAAGTTCTCCTGTGCGTACAAATACAAAATAATCTATTGAATTATTAGTGAATGAGACCAATGTTGTTTGTGTAAATTAATATGCTGTTGTTTTTTGACGTCTTATCGCAGTTGAATTTATTGATAAAATGTATAGAATTTGAAAGCTGAGATTTATTTAATATTGAAAATAACAAAGCACAAAAGTTATTGCAATTTATTGGATGGTAGGCACTATGTAAATAATTTTTGGTGAAGTTTTGTTCATGCGTCAACTGAAAACCGCATAGACTTGGGATCAATAGTTATTCAACAAAATGAAGCTTGATTTAAATCAATCAGTTGATTATAATCAACCGAGCCATATATATAATTACTAGATATAGCTTAACCAAAGGCACACTATGCAGGAATTCCGTTTTTGTCAAACAGCGACCCCTAGAGTCGCTGTAGAGTACTTGTATTTAACGTTACTGTCGTAAATACCACTCACGCAGAGCGTCTCTGCTCTAACGGCCTCTGCACTTTAAAATAATAAAGTAGCCTACCGCGTTTGATGCCTTATAATGTTTTTATATGATTGCAGCTGAATTACAAGTAAATAGCCTATAGCCTAGGCCTACTGTATAATTTCATTTGTGTTTTTTGAGTGTAATGTAAACATTACAAAATGCCAGATGACATCAATAAAGTTACATGTACGTCGCATTATTTCGTAACGATGTCCTGTTAACGTTAGACATGATTATTGCAATTTATCATAATAGTTTGCAAATTGCGCTGATTTACACTATTTACAACGTGTTGGCTTATTTATGTCCTTATAATTATGTGAGATATTGACAACTGTTCTCATGATAATCGCAGGAATCAACTTTAACAATGAAAGACTGACTGAGTGGGACTCTTGTCCGGTTCCTCTCGCTGTCAGATTCTCGTTTCCTTTTTCTAGACTCTTCCGACCGCGCTTTCTTCGTTTTTTTTGGCCATTCTGAAAACACAGGTCCGATGTTTACTCGTGTCTGACTCCTCGCTCGGTCAGTCTGCCGTTTCCTCTTTCTCTGTTCCTCCGACAATGCTTTCCTAGCTTTCTGCTTCTTATATGCCGGCTTAGCCGTGACGATAGTTGTTCTTATAGCTAGCCGGAGACGGCCACCATTCAACCCGAAAAAAGTCATATAACCATTCCAATAACTCCGAAGCTGTTCAGTTAAGCTAAAAAAACTGCCTAGTTCCCCTTTAACCAACCTTAACTGTGACAAGGGAAAAGTTATAAGATATTTGTATATCTCTGGTGTCCAAAATCCTGCTGCACATCATACTGTATGTCTGTCCGCATTGCACAGCATGTTCACTTTCTATTGGACATTCATCCATTCCCCAAAACAGTGGAGAACAGTCAAGTCAAGTCAAATATATTTATATAGCGCTTTTCACAATACAGATTGTATCAAAGCTGCTTCACAGTATCAATCAAAACAACTTAACAATGTTTGTTTATTACTGGAAAAAAGACATCCAAGTTTGGTAGAGCTGATCAATGGTATTATTGGTTAATTAATTTGAATATCCCCAACTGAGCAAGCCAAAGGCAACAGTGGCAAGGAACCGAAAAACTCCATCCAGTGACCTAATGGTGTCCTAACACCCCATCAGATGACAGTGTACTACCTACTTCCTAAAATACAATATTTTTAGCAAAGCTAGTAGCAAAGCTTTGCTAGAATAAAACCAAAATGTTATTTACTTCATCTAAATAATTTAAAATTTAGACCTTTGGGCCCATGGGGATGTTTTGTCAGCTGGAGAGGAAACTGATGTCAGAGGTTAGCAACATCGAAGTAAACCCACTCACAATCACACATACAGCGTCAGCTACACTTACACATCTCACTTACTCAGTGTCTATAGGCTGTCACTTTTAGCATAGTTATTTTAACCTCTTTAGTGTCTACATCTTAGTTTCATTTTCACTTTTTTGCTCTCTCTCTCACACACACACACACACACACACACTCTCTCCTTCAAATATATGTTTTTAGCTTTGACCTCTTTATTTAGTATGCCACAGACATGATCCGTATTGGAAGCATTCAGTCTTACAGATTCAGCCGTGTCGTGTCAAATACATTGAACAGGTAAAATGGCACTTTGAAGGGAAAACTCCTTTAAGGGAGTGTAGTGTTAGTACTCTTAAGGTAATGATACACAGGGCATCTTTTTGAGCAATGTTGCCATCAACGGGCAACCAGATGGGACTCAGGGCCCACGACCGATCTAAATTATCCAGATCGAAATTTATTGGCCATTTTCAATGGGAAAGTGCCCAAGCAAAAATCGCTCTGCAAGTTGCCCAGCAACATTGCTCAAAAAGTTGCTCGGTGTATCATCACTTTTAAGCTATTAGACCGTTTAGTTGAAATGTGTCTTGTATAAAACTCTTGTTGCATTGTCATGTTTAGACTTCACACACTCCATTGATGATACTGAGTCATGTTTAGACATTACAGTTCACCCATAAATGGAAAATACTGCTTTTATTTACTCACCCTTATTTTACAAACTCGTATGCTGTTGTTTTAACATTTATCACAATGTCAGGAAACTTTATGATGATGATGATGATGATGATTTTTTTATTATTATTATTATTATTATAAATAGCTGCTTACATGTTTGGAATGGGCAAGTAAATAGAACAAGGTTTTTTTTTCTTCATTTGAACTATTGGCTTTTGGTTGAATTTGATTTGATTTCGGTTGATGTATATGGAACTATGGATTTTGATGTTTGCCAGCTTTTTTTTTTTTAATCATTTTCCAAATTGTGGACTGTTGATTTCCTGCCATTTCTACAGGTTATTGATCTCCATTAAATCCTTTTTTTTTTTTTTTTGCATCGGATGAATCACAACCAAGTTTCTTGTAAAGTTCTAGGTTTGTATATTGCAAGGAAACCACAAGTTTTTTTTTTTTTCATGCTCCAAATTAGCCACAAACTGTATTATCTTAAGCCAGTTAAAGTGTAGCCTGTAATAGACTGAGCCACCAGTATTGAGTGTGCGTGCGCATGTGCGTGCGCCTGTGCCTGCAGGCGAATCAATTTGAGCTGCCCTTCTTTCATTCATCTGTTCCCTTGGGCTCAGTGTGCCTGTAATATCACACATTTCTTTTTCCACTGGCTGTCACCAGCCCTGATAATGACTTAATCTACCTGGATATCTGAATTGAGTGATTCTAGTGACCATGATAAACACTTTGTTTGTTTATTTATTAATATTTAAAATAGTTTATTTATAAAAACGTGTATTATTCTTTTTTTATAAATGTATTTAATTACAAAAATTTAAAAAAAATGTTTGTTATGACCATCTTTGTCGGCAGCTAAGCTACTCTGCACAATGGCTTCAGCTAGAGGTTATAGGTCAAGTCTTAAGCTTCTCTGAGTCTGACACTTGGTAAAGACATAATGTCTTTACCAAGTCTGAGATCTGAACTTTCTTAGCATAAATAGCCATAGGGTTAGGGTTAATATATTTCATTATCGCTTAATGCTCCTTTTTTGCATTCTTTATTTTGAATTTGGCTTTATTCCTCTATCTTTTCTTCTTTTCTTTGTCCCAGGTTATGAAAAGACCGAAGACACTTCAGAGAAGACTTCTCTAGCAGACCAGGAAGATTCCAGATTAATATTCCTCAATCAGCCCCAGTTTACCAAGTTCTGCAATAATCGTGTCAGGTAAAGCCACACTCACACCTGTGCTTCTGAGTGTTACTCTTTCTTTATAAAGGGTTGAACAGGCCGTCATGGTGAGCACAGGGTTAACATTTCTAGGCAGTGTTGATTACAAAAACTGTAAAATGTAGTGATTAAAATATGGTTAAGTGTATTAAATAAATAAATTATTTTACCTAGTAGTTGTTTGTGGTGTTCATTATCATGAAATGCATACTTTTTATTGTGCAAGGATCTATTAAATTGATAAAAAATTGACTGTAAAGACATTTGTTACAAACTGTTCTTACATTTATATTGTTACAAAAGGCTGTTCTTTTGAACGTTCTATTCATTTTTTTTTATCACAGATTCCACAAAAATATTTGCACAACTATTTTCGACATAATGGTAACAAATGTTTCTTGAGCAGCAACTCATCATACTAGAATGATTTCTGAAGGATCATGTGGCACTGAAGAAAAAATTCAGCTGTGCCATCACAGGAGTAATTTATTTTAAAATATATTAAAAAAGAAAACGGTTATTTTAAATTGTAATATTATTGCCTATTAATTCTGTCTTTATTTTTTTTAATCAAATAAATGCAACCATGATGAGCATAAGAGACTTCTTTCAAAAACATTATGAAAAACTTACTGAACCCTGACTTTTTTGAATGGTGCTGTAGGCAGCAAGGTATCAGTAGATTTCACAACAGAGCTCATATTTAATGTCAGAGGAAAAAAAGAAAGTTTAATAAGGCTCTTGAACAGACTGTACTGCCAGAGATGGATGGGTCAAGAAGATTTTGAAAAAGATTTTGAAGATTGAGCGGGAAGGAACTGTACGAATAAAGTACCAAACTAAAACTAGTGAGCTGTATTTGACAAAAGAGGAAGTGTTGCCATTTTCCAGCCGCCACAACGGCACACTATGTCCAAGTTACATATGTACTCATAGTGATTGTTAATGTGATGTATGGCAGACAGAGAAGAGGTAGGAGAAGGTTAATATATGATTTCTGCTGAATCACATGCTGAATACGTTAAAGAGATTGTTCACCAAAATTGTGTGATTTATTTACTCACCCACAAAAGCTTGTGTCAATGAAATTAACTGATTTTGAGTAGGGTTGAGTACCATTCACATTTTAACCGGTACCTGAAACTCGGTGCTGGTACCCAACGGTACCATTTTTCGGTAATTTAGGCATGTTTACCTCAATAACTGTAAAGAAACTGTTTCACCTTTCAGCTAAGCTCATTTGTAGAAGTGTTATTGACATTATGCCAGAGCTGCCTTGGTCTGCCATTGTCTTTGATGCTTGAATATAAATAAAAACAACCATTTTAGTAATAATAAAAATAATAAAAGGTGGGGAGTTGAATTGGTTTAAGATGCTCTGTCCCTTTAACATTCACATAAGTTGTTGCTTGGTTTTTCTCCCATCCTGCAGTGAGAGCGCAATCATTCAGATAAGATGTCACTCTCAGACTGCAGATTTTCAGCATTGAAACCCAAAAGCATCTATTTGATCATTTCATCTGGATCTAGTGATCATAACGGCACTCATTATTAATGCTGTAGTCTGATTATTGCAGTGAATAGCAACGCTGAGTTGAGTTTTGCTGTCTCATGTCTGGACTGTTTATCAGTAGCGTTACTGTATATAGAGGGCCGTCCCTTGTGCAGTGGATAAAACAGTAGCTTTAAACGTACACCTCCACTGTCACACCAGGTTAATGTTTGCATTCCTGGAGCATTAGAATGGCGACTGGGAAGTCCTGCTTGCTTATGTGTATGTGTTTTACGACATAAGCTGCCATAAAAAGAAAACAGTTTTTAGTTGTAATGGGCTTCTCTCACGTTTTGCTTGTAATCATTGTTCATTTAGAAAGATCACACGCAAGGGTCAAGGTATTATTTTCATTTCCTGGTGCATTAGTTCGCCTAGAAACAGTAGGCCTATCACTTAATGTAGTATATTACAAATGCATGTTGTGTTCCTTCAGTAAAACTAGATGTCAGTAATTTAAAAATTAAAAAAAAAAAAAATTTTTTTAAATTTTATTTTAAAGTTTCTTGCATTAAAAATATTTAGCTTTGCATGACCATTTTCCACCCTGCCTCAGAAGTCTAAATAGTATAGCAAAAGGGGTCTGTGTATAAATTACCTCCTTTATGATTGGCTAACCTTGAAACTTGATATTTGTTATTCTTCATTTCTGGCCAATATGGTTACCAACCGTAATGGTGACATGACCACCTACTCTCACTGTGGCCTTACTTCTGTAAGTATTTTTTTTTTTCCATTTAAATTTTCTCCTTTGGCATTTAAAAATGTCAATAAAGAGCCTTGAACCAAGTCACACAGCTTCAAAATGAATCACTAGATTACAACATTTCAATGTAAAAATGGCCTACACACTGCTCTTTTGAAATCAACAAGTTAAATGTATTATGTCATGGAACACTTTGAGAGCTGTTTGTGTTAGATTAAGCCTTTATATACGTACATACTCCACTGTGTGGCTGATGTGAACTGTTGGTGAAGTGCACCTTTACTGTCAAAGCTGATCAGGGAAACAGCCACTCATATCATTGCTGTAGGCCTGTGCAATCAATACTAAACCAGCAAACCAGTCTAAAAGGAAGAGGGATCACAAAGAATTTCACTTGAACCAAAATATTAACATATGCTTTACCTAAACAAACCTAACCTTCTGGTGTTTGGAATATAGTGCACATGCCAAGTTATATTAAATTGCACAAATGTACACCTTAAACAAACACATTATTAACATATCTGCTAACACAGGATCTTTTTATCATAAACAAAAAAGAACACATTTGCTGCTCACACTGTGTGTCTTAGACATAACAGCAAGTTGATGCGTTTGCAAATACTCCTCCGCCAACAAAGCCGCAATTAAAATGATTAACATCACGTGGTCAAACCCTGAGGTGCGTTTTGATGAGTGGTTACACTATTCACCCCAGTGACTGCCTGATGAGCCAGCATCCCGAAGCCCTCTTGTTTGTTTAAAAGCATGATGACGCCAAGTAGTGCTAAACGAGCTGAGCGTGTGGGCTAAGCAGCTGGCTGAGGTCTAGAAGCAGACCTAGATCTGGTTTCTGGGGTCGTGTAGAGGAAATGAGAGGAGAGACGCAGGTCATCTCTCTCTGCTCCTTTGTGAGAAAGCTATTTGCTGGTATGTCATGTTGAGATTGACATCCACCAAAATATTCACAATTGTATTTCAACTTTGTATTAGTAGCCACTGTAAGTAAACATTTTTTAAAGGTTCTGAAGGACTTCATATACTAAATGAAAATGATTAATTTAAATGATTTAAACCCTAGCAACTATAAAAGTGAACCGGTCCAAAACTTCTGGGTGGTACCGTTGCTGACAGCCGAATTTTGTTGGAGATTTTGTCTTTTATGTCGTTTCTTAATTTCTCACCTAGATGCATTGGATTTTTTTTTTCTTTTTTTTTTCTGTGTGCTTGATTAAATAAGAGGACAGATGGAGATCTTACTCTTCACTCTTACTCTCCTCCATGAATTTGAGTTACCCAGCAACATGGAAATGTGTTTCTTTATCTGAGGAACAGTAAAAGCAGCCACTAGCTACTGTTAGCCACCTGACGCACGCAGCTACACTGTTCAAAAGCTGAAAGCTAGCCAAGAGAAAAGCGAGAACGACAGGCCCCTGACAGAACTTTCCATCTCGTACAGTGCTGCTAATTGCTGGGCTGTGGTGTGCCGTGTGCCGTGGACTGATAAGGATCTTTGTGAAGACCGGATCAGTGAAACGTAGAGGCAGTGAGAGGACACAGATCAGTTTCCACTTTAAGGACGTTCAC
This sequence comes from Gila orcuttii, assembly GCA_026230005.1. Taxonomy (NCBI): domain Eukaryota; kingdom Metazoa; phylum Chordata; class Actinopteri; order Cypriniformes; family Leuciscidae; genus Gila; species Gila orcuttii. Next base: position 12,553,830 of record JAPDVR010000016.1, on the reverse strand, counting down.
ACTTCAGACTGTCTCAGTCTCTCCAATGCGCCTTTATTATATTGTATTGTATTTTATATTGCATATATGTAATTGTGAGTCATTTATCAAAATAAAAAAAAAACAAATTCTGATTGAAATCAATATTGTGGTGGGCTGATAATATTGTGTTTTATATTTTATTTTTTATTATATGAATGAATTAAAAATAAATAAATGTTTTTAAATAAATGTCTTGTGTGCTATTGTGAAATTGTATTGTATGTTTTAATATTGTATATTTTATGATCTGTTCATTTATAAAAAAAAAAAAAGAAATGCAAATTTTCTGGTGACCAAAGTGTCTTGGTGGCTGAGAATATTGTATTTTTTTTATTTTATGGTTTACAATATTTCAATTTATTGTATATTAATTTATATTCTAAATTAGTTTATATTATATTTTATATATGAATCATTAATTCGTAAAAAATGTAATACTACTAATCTGATTCTGTTCCTTAGTGTTCTGAGAATATTGTATTGTATTTTATTATTTTTTTTATATTATATTTTGTTATATGAATCATTGGTGAATAAATTTAAATACCAATATTCCGAGTGAGTGTTGAATGGGTGTTTCTTGGTGGATCGTTCTTTTGGAAAGTGGGTGGATAAATAGGCAGGTGTCAGGGTTCAGAGTGGGATGTTTATCTCAGTCTAAAGTGGCTTCGCTGTCTTGGGCCTAATGTGTGTGTAAATCAGTCGGCAGAGATGGAGGCTCTGGCAAGCTCCCACCATAGTTCACTCAAACTCAGAGCTCTTTACAACCCAGTCTCTCTCTCCTCATCAAACTTAGCTGTTCTTTATGGTCATTAACTGTCTCTCTCCATCACTCACTGTGTGTTTGTGCGTGTCTTGGGATGCACTGAAACTGGGTTTGGAGCTAGGGGGAGAAAGTTTGATTCATGATGTGAAACCAATATCACTATTTTGGTGTAATAGTGACCAACTGAAAATGTGAGAACTAAATAGATAATAAATAAAATGTCAGCCCAGTCTGCAGATGATGTCAGGTGGTTTTATATTGTGGTCATTGTTGGAATGTAACCACCTTTCTTATTTCCTCTGGTCTTTTCTTTCTCTCAATACAGCACTGCAAAGTACAACGTTCTTACGTTCCTGCCTCGGTTCTTGTACTCTCAGTTCAGAAGAGCAGCCAACTCCTTCTTCCTCTTCATCGCACTTCTGCAGGTAAGACTGCAATGTCAATCCTTCAGGGCAGGAGCACTGATAACAAGCTGGAGAGATTAGGACTGTCAGCTCAGCTCTCACGGTCGCAGATAGACATCTGTCGGATTCCCTGACACTCTGTGAACAGATACTGGGTTTCTTAAGTATATGGGACTGATAAAAGAGCAGGGTGAAATCGATCTCTGGTTCAGACCAATCAATCAATCAATCAATCAATCAAACAGACAGTCAAACCAAGTGTGAAAACCTCAGTGTTATAGTGCATTATATTACACACGTGAACACCAACGCTACTAGCAACACAAGGTCGTGTTGCATTCGAAATGGTTTCAGACTGCACAATAACGCATTAAATTGATCAAAAGTGAAAGACATTTATAATTTCTATTTCCAATAAATGTTTAACTTTCTATTCTCCTGGAATCCTGAAAAAAAGTACTTGGAGAGCCTTGCAGCCTTGAAGAGCATAATAGACATTAAAAACATTTTTTTTTTAAACTTACCGACCCCAAACTTCTGAATGGTAGTTCACTGTATTTATTTCTTTTGAAACTTTAACAAATTTTGGCTCCACTGCCTCAGCATCTGTGTAATTACCAGACGGCGCAGTCACCGAGGGCTCCTGAGTGTTATGAACGGGCTGTTCTTTTAGAGACTGAAGGGACCACGAATCCACCACCCAACAACCCATGGTGACCCTGTGGATGCACATTAAATGAATGCCTCTGTTTTAAGGTAGCTGAAGCGATGACCTGGGGGAAAAGCGAGATAAAGAAAGGAGAGTAAAACAGAGAGAGTCGGGTGGCTTCAAAGTGCAGGCTCGGTGTATCTTCATTACGCCTCTGTCAATGCAGTGACCTTGAATGAACAGGCGTACTGTGAACGAGAAAAACAGCAGGGATGGGTGTGTTGTGGCAATAAGGGGGCCAAGGTGACCATCTGATGTTTATTGATGCGGTTTCATCAAAACTGCTCACTTCCATCACACTGCTGCTTTTGGAAAAGCCATCATAATCAATGAGACATTTTGATATTGACACCAAGGTTCCATGATGATCGAGTGCTCTAGTTTTCTACGCCACTGTGGTTTGGTTGTGAGCGTACTCTCCTGTTTAAGTGAAACGTAATGCAGAAGGGAAAGTGTGTTGGCGTCAGGTTAAAAGGAGTCTGTTTCGGGTTTCCTATTGTATATCTCTGCATTCTTGGCCTCTTACTGAACCTGTCACAGCTCTGACACTTTATCTGATAGGGACACTTTCCAAAGACGTTCCGTTTTTTGATATGTAAAGTAAACTCTGTGAGTTTTGCCAAAATCAGGAGATAAATTGTTGAAGTTTAATCAAGTTCTTGTGGTATGAATTATATATAAGCTTGTGGGCCCTATCCAACTGCCTGACCGACACCCAACCAGCCTGGACCAGTCTGGAAATTCATGCTGGTCTAAGCTGATCTCTTCAGCAGGGTAGACAGATATGTCACATGCTGACTTCTAAACATCCATCAGTCACTGCTCCTGACTTTCTGATGGTTATTGCCATTCCCTTAGGTTGCTTTGTTGACCTCCCGGTGATAAATACACACACCACCGGGATTTAGACCCTCAGGCTGTGTTATGATTCCTGGAGAACAAAACAAGAGCAGTTCATCAAAACCCCTGAGCCTTTCTCCTGAGGTCTCTGCAAGGCTTTAATTGTTTTGTGTTTGTATTCTGGCCCTGTAGGTGACAGGGTTTGTATATCGTGTTGTATATGTGTAAATGTCTATGTTTTGATTTTGATTTTGTGGAGGGAGTGATTAAAGACTGTAATTCATGTCGCCATTTTATTTTTTTTCTCCGCAGCAAATCCCTGATGTGTCACCGACAGGACGATGGACCACGCTGGTGCCGTTACTCTTCATCCTGGTGGTGGCAGCAGTGAAAGAGATTATAGAAGACCTGGTGAGAGCATTAAAACATTTTTGATGTTACAATAACTTGCTGAATAAATGCAGAAAAACATGATGTTTTTGATGTTCTTGCGTCCACTGAAGCTCAAGATGCTCTTTGAACTATCTTAAATCGTGCTGGACAACAAATCCATAGTTTGTCATGCAGTAACAGTGAAATTGAGCAGACATACAAATACTGTTTGTTCTTAATATCACTCACCTTTTTCAGTTTATCTTAATGATTTTTTGTTGTTTGCTGTAGGGATGATTGTTAATGAGTGATTAATGAGAGAGAACTGTGCTTTACTTGAGTCATGCTTGCTGTAGATTTTATTCACCTTTGCCCTCACAGCTGTTATATTATCTGAGTCAGTTTTTAGACTTTGTTCAGGTGTACCTCCTTTACTCTTCCTGATAATTCCATCTCACACTCTCTGGTGATCATGTACACGGCAGAATGGATCTCACTCCCATTAGTTGAAACACTTTCCACTTTCCAGTCAATAAGCTTTTCTTTTTTTCCTGACCTGAACTATCGTCTCATTTAGATTGTAAATGAATTCCAAGACCTCTTTACATAGAAATTTACATAGAGGAATGAATACTGAGATAAAACCACCAGCCCCAGTATCCACCATAGTGCTATGAATTTGAAAACAGAGCCTGCTCTCCCGGCTCCCGCTGGACAGCCATCCGATCACATCACGTTGGATGCTGTGGTCAGAATAACCAGCTCAGCATTTTATATGGGTCTCTGATGTGTTATTCAAATCTGAGAGGTCAAGACTAGCTCTGGAAGTGAAGGTCATTTGATAAATTCACCACTCTGCTGTCATGTACTGCTTTGCTGTGAATGGTCAGATGACCTTTGCATTTTCCCCCCTTTCAAGTAAAAACAAGCTCTAGTATTTTAGAGGTATCCCATAAGGCGAGAAAAGGGCTTCTATTGTTACTAGCTAGCTTTTTTTTCAGATTTTAATGGCTTGTTTTTTTGTATTTAAAGGAATAGTTCACCAGAAAAATAAAATTGACATTTACTCAACCTTTAATGTTGTTTTTTTAACAAGTCTCCTATGCTTACCAAGGCTGGATATATTTTATCAAAAATACAGTAAAATCCTTAATATTGTGAAACTTTGTTGTAAATTTAACTTTGTTGTATTTCCATCTGTTCTAAAAAGTAAATTATTCCTGTTACGACAGTTGAATTTTCAGGAACCATTCATTCTAATATACTGATTTGGTGCTTAATAAACATTTCAAAAGAACAACAATTAATTGAAATAGTAAAGACATGCCATCGACAAAATATTTCTTTTACTTTTGATAAATTTGAATGCATCTTTGCTGACTAAAAGTATTAATTTATAATAAAAAATATATATATATATTTCTGTCCCCAAACTTTTAACAGTTGTGTAAAGTCACACTTTTTGTTTGGTACTTTCTTACTGTGTCTTTTTATATGAGTTTCAAAAGAAGCCAGCAGGCTCTGCTATAATCCTTAACCCGTCATAATCCGGCATCTCTAACAAAGACGGAGTCTAACAAAGAGGTGACGCACCAGTGCTCTCCACACCGTGGCCTGCTTATCAGCTGCACCCCACCGTACTCCGCTAATCCAGCTGGGATTTGGTGCTGCATCTTACCACAAACCCAAACGGCTGTCTCCTCTTCCCTTTGGGGCCTTGTTTTACTGTTACGTATTCTTTCCTCTTGCTCTTATTTTCACTGCAGACAAGCCATCAGTTAGATTAGATGCATAATTAAATCATCGCTTCCCTCCACAGAGCCTGATCTCTGCTCTGTTGTGGTAAAGGAAAGAGTAGGGGAGATGGAAACTGAGGAGAGTGTGAGAAAGGGAAAGACTGAGTTATCCAACACTGCACCAGAGCTGATCTGGATGATGAATGGGATGTGAGAACTGAGAACTCTTTCTTTCTCCTGCAGAGTCTGAGGGGAGGTCATGTGACATGGGCTGCTCAATAAGCTCTCCAGTAATATGAATGAGGCTGTTTGTCACATTTCATATCCTTTTAATATAATATAAATTTGAGAGAGATGCAAGAAGGGATAACGGGAAAGGAAAAAGGCTGGAGATACAGTCTCTTTAATGGCAGCCTGCCATGATTTTTTTATTAGCAACAGAGTTTTTTTTTTTTCACTTAATTTTATTTTATTTTAAACAGACATATTGTGTATATATATCAGTGTTATTTTAGTATTGAGATGCTGTTATATTTTTATTAATATTGAATTGTTTTTATTTTAATATTTTTAGTAATATTAAATATATTTATAGTAATATTCAAGTTTTAGAAATTTTTTGTTGTCTGTAGTTTTTATTCATTTGTTTTTCAGTTTTAGTTATTTTACATTTCTGCTATTTAGTTATTTTATGCATCAAGTTCTAAATAAAAGCCTAACAGCATATTAACTAGTCATCCTGGATGAATAGAGGTGACATGGGACATATTTTACCAGTGTTGGCCGGGAGGATATTTAGGCAATCAGAGAGCACTGGAGGCAAGAGCACAGATGTATACAGTATGTTGTGCTTTTAGAGGCTAATCGGGGTTTTCAGATCCTCTCACTCATTTACATTCATTTAAAGTGTTTCAGTTTAAAGCAGGTCAAACAGCTCTTGTAATCTGGCACAGAAAAAAGTGCCTCAACAGGCTCTTCTCTTTTCGATTAGCACAATTTTATTGATCATTATACCTGTAAAACATCAATCTTTTGCTAAATAGATTTTTTTTTTCTAAGAGGTTTTATTTTTTTCTTATGACTTTGTGTTTAATGCATGCTGTATTTACATTCTGGTAGTAATTGTGTGATTGTAAAAGCTAATATAGTATACTTTTATTGTTGATATTTAGGGATTTTCAGAATTCTCTTCTTTACTTTCATGCTATATCCACTTGGTAAAGTTTATATATATATATATATATATATACATTTTTTTAATTAAATTTTTTTTTAATTATTTTACCTATTTTATTGGAATTGATCACATTTCGGATTACACTTTAGCAGAAAATTATCAAATCTAGACAATTCCATGTCCATCTATCTAAAACTATTTAAGTTTTTTCAGTTGAGGCTCATTTGATTTTTTTTTTAATTAGAATTTGTATTTGTTTGTTTTCAGAAACGTCACAAAGCTGATAATGTTGTTAACAAGAAAGAAACACAAGGTAAGACATTTGTTTGCCCTCTGGTCTTCTTTAAAAAACCCATATATTTGTCTGATTAGATCAATTGTCTTCCCTGATTTCCTATTGAAACAAAGTTGAGATGGGACGTAAACAATTTTTTTTATATATAAATAGGCAGTAATGTTAGTTTGCCTTACAGGCATGAGCTAAGACATTTTCCTTCTAGAGAGCAATTGAATGGTCAAAGAATTAGACATGTGCATAAGTAGAGGATGAGTCATCAGTGATTAGGGACGAGAACCAATGGTGCCAGGACCCTATTGGAATTGCTGATATACAGGGTGCTTCTCAAACAGAAGGCTGCTTCCTACTGAGGCTGTGTCCTTCCTAGTCCACTCCTTCGAAGGCTTGTTTGCTAGAGTCCTCCTCAGCATTAAACGCTTGAGTGAGACGGTACAGGAAGTGGTGTATAGTGTATATAGACGGTATAGTGTGGGTGATTTTAAGGCGGCAAAGGATACGTCCGATACGTCCTTCAAAACAGGCCGAATGAAGGACGCGAAACGAAGGCCGCCTTCCAAGGGTGCTTCAAATTGAGTTGGCCTTCGGCGAAGTTTGATGATTTGGCAGCCGAGATTTACAGCCTTCATAGGATACAATCTTCCGTTTGAGAAACACCCATAGTATCATGGTGTCTTAGTTCGGTCTTTCTTTTCTTTACATACTGCCTTTCCTGTTGGTGATTGTTCTCTCTTTCTCTCTCTTTCAGTATTGAGGAACGGCGCTTGGGAGATTGTACATTGGGAGAAGGTACTGCAGCAGATGGTGTTCCCTCATACCGACTGCTTCAATGAGCTCCAGAACAAAAACAAGTTGACGTACTCTTAGAAAGAGTGTGAGAGAGGAGTATGCATAAAGATGCCCTCTTGTGAAAACCAGAGCAGGTTTGGTTTCAAAAACAAATGCTTTGGAGGTTTCTGTAGAGTGGTGTTTTCCACTATTTTTCTTTTGTTGATACTCAACTCTCTCCTTTAGGTCGAGGCAAAGGGGTAGAATCTAGCCCGGCTGCTGCTTACGTGCGGTCACCATAGAGATCTTAATAAAGCCAGACAGAGCAGCTATTTAATGTGTTAATAGAGAGTAGAGCTAATTACCTTGACAGAAACACACAGTCCATAATTATAATCATAAGGCAAAAGGAAATGGCTGGAGATATAATTACCTGGTGCCTGGGCACTTTTACAGTTTGCTATATTAGTGCACATCTGCAAGAGGGCATTAACTTGTGCCCTGATGACCTCACAATGTCACAGAATAGGATGTGATGTCATCAACCATGAGTTCTCACAGTTGCTTCCTTTTAGTATATTATTTTCTGAAGCTGCAATTCTTCTAAGTGCTGCTAGAATGGACAATTAAGTAAAATAGCTTTCTGCTTTAGTTTTCATTCAATCTAGTTTTATGTAGCTTGTCGCCCATCATTTTATGAAACCCCACTGTGACACACTTTTGAATTACAGTGCACAGAATGAATAAAGCATTTTTAATATACTTATAAATGGTATATCAACTTGTGCATATTTAAGTAGCTCTCCACTTCGAATCAAAATAGCAGCTATGAAGCAGCGTCCTCCTACTGGATTAGGGCTATTAAGATGATTAAAAATGCAAATCCACAAATATAAATTGTTTATTTGTATCACAGAGAATGTTATTGATGAAATGGCCTCATTTTAAATGACAGGCTCAGATGAGGGCTTGTGTTGTGTATAGATCCAAGCACTTCCTGAATGAAATGTGTGAAATGCATCAAATATGAATGCATCTTTCTTGCCAGTGTCAGCCAGATGTATTTGCTCTAGTAAAATATTTCTCTGCTTTTGCCAGTGGCTGCTAGTTTGATTTGAAGGTTTTGAATTGATGAACTAGTTTGTCTCTTACAGGTTGTGGTTGGAGACATAGTTAAAGTTAATGGCAAAGATTTCATACCAGCAGATGCTATACTGCTGTCGTCCAGGTAGACGAGTCCACGTCATCAGAAGGGACCCTGTCCATCCTTATGCCCCTGTCTTACACTCAACACCCAAAGGAAGTGATGATTAATAGGCTAATAAGATAACCCTGAGATAAGGCCCAACAGTAAATCAATGCAGTGACATTATACTGTAAAAGGTTTTTAAGATTCTGCCATTGTTTACTTGCCTTAAGTTGTTCCAAACCCAAAAGTCACACGGGTTTAGAATGAATAAATAAAATGAATTCATTTTTGGAGGAGTTGTTCTTTAATAAGTTGAATAAGTCAAAATCAACACTTCCTTTTGCGGATGTTTGCTTATTGATTAATACTGACCTGATGACATTGTTCAACATTATCCTCTTCACTGTCAAAATCCATTTGCCATTTGCTTCAAGTTGTCCCAAAGATTCAAGGGTCTTTCAGACATGTTTATCAAGTACAGATAACAGTAATTTGGCATTTTAATTGTTTTTTCCCCCGCTTTACTGATGGTTTAGCTTGGTTCGAATGGGTTTTGAGCAGTGGACATTGTTTTTTTCCTCTGTAAAGATTAAACATTTGTGTGTTTGTGTCTCTCTTCCCTGTCTTGGTCTATGTGCTCTTCCTCCTCTATCCATCTTACGTCCTTTCCTTCCTCTCATCTCCACCTGTCACCCTCTCCTCCCACCTCATGTGATGAACAACCGTCTCCTGACTTCACTCGTGTCATTCCCCTTGCACCGGGGCTGCTGTGTAAATGAAGGTTTCGGTAGGGGAGGTAGTCCGAGCAGCCAATGGAGATCACCTCCCAGCCGACCTCATCCTTCTGTCCTCCAGGTCAGGAACAGCTCCGGTTTGCATGTGGGTCTAGTGGGAAGGGGGTGCACAGGTGGAAAGAATATTTTGCTCTCTCCAATTTTTTTTGTTTTTATCAGCTTTTGATGTTATTCTTAGTTATGCCATTTTTATTTTTAGCCATGCTCTAAATCTTTGTCTGTATTCAAAAAAAAATTTGACTTTAAACTTTAAACATTTTTGATACTTATATCGATGTATATTTAGGAGTTAAGACCTGTAATATTTTCTGGCAAATATACAGTATATTGGAATACACATCAGAGTAGTAAAAATATATTACTATTTTACTAAAACATTTTAATGCAAGAAAATTGAACCATACATTTTTTTTTAAGGTTTTTGCTTTCAAATCATGAGACATGGATCACAAAAATAGTCTTTAGGAAACTTAATGGCCATATAAAAAGTGCATTGAAATCTGTTTCATTTCATTTATTTTAATACCACCAGCAAAATTATCCTGAATATGCCTTGTTGTATATTAAGTATATTGTCAGCCACATCATAGCTGCGTGTCATTTCGAAGGCTGCGTCCTCCGGAGGTCACATTTGTAGGCTGCATATGTCATAAAGAATGTCTTATTTCAGAACAGTAACCATTATAAAATTGGCTGTTATTTCTAGTGAAGCATAAATTGTTGTAATTTCTTAATGACTTCGGAATGTAGCGGTCAGTTTACTGAAATGAAGCAGCCTCATTGACGTATGCAGCCTACAAATGCGACCTCCAGAGGAAGCAGAAATGGGTCCGAAATGAGAGGCAGCTCATGTGTCTGATTATTGTGCAATAAAATGGCCTATTTACAATATCACGCCTCCCTAAACTCAGATCATTGTTAGAACACTGTTAGGCATGAGATTCTTAAAAATGATTTGACTGGGCACAAATTTCTCAGAGGACAGCTCTGTTCATCTCCCAACAGAAAATACTGATGAAGCCCTTTCCTTTTAACCGGACAGTTGTGTATTACAGACCTTTGTTTTATGCTGGAGATGCTTCAGCATGTGCACACAAGAAAAAACAAAGCACTTCTCTCACACAGCTAGAGGAAAGGCCCATTGAATGACTGTAAATGTCACAGCTGTTTGCACAATGCATGGTTTCAGCAGGAGCTCGGACTCTGCATGAGGTCACATCACCACAATGTACAGTATTGTGATGTACCTTTATAGCAACTTGCATTGTTTGTACACCAAATCTGAGATATAATGTTCTTTCACTCATATAAACGTGACGTTTTGGTGGGGACTATTGACACCCATTTTTGTTTTGTATAGACCCAAACCATAACACTCTTTTCTGATAACTTGTTTAAGACCAGCTTTTCTGTTGAAGCCTGCTATCGTTTATTTAAGGAGAGATGTGTAACAGCTTTGGCCCTGTGTACTCGCTATCCTGCTTTTACTCTTCCCTGTATTAATACTGAATGTTCATTTGTCTGATGTGCTGCATCTTTCCTTTTGTTGCATGTGGAGGATGTCACTAAAAATAAAAACAGCAGAATGCATGGCCATAAACAAAGATGTATCGACTGAAAGTTTCCTAATGAGTGCAAAATTAAGATTCTGAGGGTGTCCAATTAGAGCTATTTTTTTTTTTTTTTCGTTTTCAGTCCAAGTACTAAAATGCTTTATGCAGTTTGGGGAAATATGCTGCCCAGTGGATTTTCCTTACTGAAATAAGTAATGACATAAAATTTTAACCAAAAAGTACTTTCTCTTGAAAACAAAGCATCTTTGATTATAGGGCTTCATTTAGCTGTTTAGTTTTGAATGAGGTGACCCAACTTTTAGTTATTATTAATTATATATATTAAACTTGATGTAGTTACATATTTTTTTGATCAATGTCATGTAGTTGTTTTACATGATATTTTAAGATATACTACCGTTTAAAAGTCTTATGCTCACCAAGGCTGCATTTATTTGATTAAAAACCAGTAATATTGTGACAGTATTTCAAGTCAAAATAACTGTTTTTCATTTTAATATATTTTAAAATTTAATCTACTACTGTGGTGGCAAAGCTGAATTTTCAGCATCATTACTCCAGTCTTCAATGTCACATGATTCCATTCTAATACGCTATTTATATTATTTTTTTATAACTTTTTTTTTTTTTTGTTAAAACCAAAAATGCTTTTCAGTAGTCTTTGAGGGAGTAGAAATTTAAAAAGAACAGCATTTATTTGAAATGGAAATTATTTGTAACATTATAAATGTCTTTACTGTCATTTTTGATCAATTTAAAGTGTCCTTTAAAAATGCATCAAAATCTTACTGTCCCCAAACTTTTTAACGGTAGTGTATAACTTTATGTTAGCATTTCATATAGTTAATTAAACTGCAAACCATTCTTATGGTAGAGTAAGTAATCCATTATTTTCCATAATATTGCTGTTTATCCTAGTGAACCTCAAGGAATGTGCTACATTGAGACCTCAAATCTGGATGGAGAAACTAATCTCAAGATCAGACAGGTGAATTATTTGTTCTTTTCATGTTATACCTGCTGTTTTTATTGATTCTCTACATTTCAGCTAGTTTATCAGTGTGAATTTTATCACTTTTTTGTGTAAACGTGTGTTTTTTGTTATACTCAGGGTCTGCAGATCACTGCGGACATTAAGGACATTGACAATCTGATGCGTCTCTCCGGACGGATGGAATGTGAGAGTCCCAACAGACACCTCTATGAGTTTGTGGGCAATATTCGCCTGGATGGACACAGGTAAGAGAAGAGGAAAATTGCCTTGTGAAATTTGGCTTGAGGTGAAAGAAAGAAAAGCAGAAATGCTGAGGCTGACTTCAGCCTTGTATTTTATTAGTCTGAAATTTTGATAAGCTTGAGACAAGTTAATTTCAGCAAGATGGATTGGATTGAAGTTGAAGAATTAAAATGACTATTAAAGGCAGGTTTAAACGTGTATTGATGTTTAGCGAGGAACAAAGCTGTACTTTATACAATCATAAATTGTTGTTTTCATTAAACCTAGCTTGGTGCAGTTATTTGTATCAAACATCACATTCTCCTTCTGTTATGCTTAATGTTTTTGGTGGGATTCATTGTTTAAAGTTGTCAAATGGCGAAATTGTCATGTTTGCTCCATATTTAGCACTCTACCACTGGGTCCTGATCAGATCTTGCCGCGAGGAGCTCAACTCAGGAACACACAGTGGGTGCACGGTATCGTGGTCTACACAGGACACGACACCAAACTCATGCAGGTAAGTTGTCCGTTTCAATCCACTTCAGTCATATCCCAAATTCAGCTTTATTCTGAGAAACCATGATGATTTGTGTCCTCCAGAACTCCACACGCCCGCCTCTGAAGCTTTCCAATGTGGAGCGCATCACCAACTTTCAGATCCTCGTGCTTTTCGGCTGTCTCTTGGCCATCTCGTTGGTTTGCTCCATCGGCCAGACCATCTGGAAGTATCAGTACGGCAATGACGCCTGGTACATGGATCTCAACTGTAAGAACCAGATCTCCCCTTCCTTCTGTCATGCTAGACCGCTTGCGCGTCTATGTGTGCTTTCATTTTTTTCGTCAGTAATTTTTGTCTTCCCTTTATGTAACATGCAACAAATATGCATTGCATATGTGAATATTTGTCAATAAAAAGGGAAAGGAGAATCTTTCCCTTTTAGTTCTAATATGCATAGACACGTGAATGTATAAATGGTTGAATATCACAAACGCTGCTGTACTATTTTTCGTTCGTTTTGTTATCAGCTTCCTTTCTAACATTCTGTTTGGTTTGTGTTTTTTGTTTCTTTGTTGTTGTCATTTTCTTAACAGCTCCAGGTAACAACCATTTAAACCCCTTGGCCATCTGTGAATGACCCCTCCTTACTAACCCCTAACTGAAGCTCAGCTTTTGCTAAGCTACCGAAGCCACTTATATGGTTGCCCTACTTTGAGAGGGTAATTGCAGAGGACTGCACACACACCAGGAATCCAATGATAGGTTTTTCCCCTCCAGCTCTACACTGTGTAGACCCTCTTAATGCCTGATGTCAAAAACGTGCCTCCCCTTCCTTTATTTTGGTGACACGTTAAACACTTCGCAAGCTCAGGCTTCGGCCACGCCAGCGTCCTTTTGCTCGTGCCTAACTAATGAGGTATGACAGTAAGCCTCGGACCCAAAGAAACACACGTGGAGAGGAGCAAGTTACCCAAGGGCCCTGTCAGAGCAAGAGTTTGAAATGTATTCCCGTGTAGAAACAGAAGACCCTGGAGGTCAAACCGTGACATTTTCTAAATGCCCCCCTTTTCCTCTTACCCACCTCCTCCTCTTCCTCCTCGTTCTGCTGTGTTTGTTTTACTGGTGCTGACAGACGAGGCTGAAAAGGCTCAGCTCTGGAGGAGATGAGCAAACCCATCCTAATAGGCTTAATGTTTGGATTGTAAAAGTTCGATATTAAGAAATACAACACTGCCATTAATTTTTAATGAATAGTGATGGGAACATCTGTTGTGTGCCTGGAGCATCGCAGGTGATTGAAAAAGAGAAAAATAGACAATTTTGCGCACCAACGAGATGCGAAAATGTTAAATTTGCATCAGGAGCCACTTGCAAATTGATTAACATGTCACCACCATCATTATTCTTTATTTAAATAGGAGGAGCTGTTTGTGTCCAAATCGATCGCAGCTTGTTTTATGGCCTACACGGTTCCCTACTTGGTATGCTCTGTGATTTCTTTGAAAATGTTGTCAAATGCTGAGATGCACCACCGTGAATGCTGGGTTCCATCTGTAATTATTCACATCCACCGCAATCATTTGGAAAGGAAATATCAATGATGTTGGGCGTCATGTGAGGTAACAGTGAGGTCATAAAGCAGGTATCCATCATGAAATTGATTATTCCTCTAAAGGAGGGGGGCTTAGTCTTCTATGTTTGTTGTTTGCCGTCCTAGTGGAGCCGTAAAAGCGAGAGGTGGCATTGATTTGTTGTTTACATGCTTTTGCTGGTCATATTTACGATATAAACCAAGGACACTTCCTGCTCTTCAGTCAGAGGTGTGATGAAGATGGTTCATAATACCTGGAGGGAACTACACTACCATTCAAAATTCAGCTTAGCCATTTTAAAATGTATTAAAATAGAAAATCATTGTTTTAAATTGTAACAATATTTGACAATATTACTGTTTTACTGTATTTTTGATCAGATTAAAGCAGCCTTGCTGAGCATAAGAGACTTCTTTCAAAAACATTTAATAATCTTCCCAACCCCACTTTTGAATGGTAGTGTATCTGTTTAGTATTTCTATTCATTTCAGTGCTAGTTGCACAAGTAAAATTTGAAAACTACTCAGTCGGAATACCGACTACTTTTAAATGGATGTCAATGGAGTAAATGCTTTTTCAGCAAGATGGTGTAGTTACAACATCTGCAAACTAACTGGGTCAGGATAACCAGCCAACTCTTGACTTCTTGGGCATGATTGCATCTTGGTTTGGTTTTGTTCTGCTGGACATCAGGATAGGATTCATCCCCAGAGGTGAAAACAATGCAGTATGCTTTAAGGTTTCCAGATTGGGTTAGCAGGCATAGACAGAGGGCGGTGAATACACACCTTCCACTCATTAATCTAAGCATCGCACACTTCAAGCAGATGAGTCATTATTCATAATAAATAATTCATTTGACTTTGAACCCCTGTGATGTTTTGGCTTTGGCTTCTGTCCCAGTAAGTATCCAAACCAATGCACATGGCTCTATGCAGATTGAGCTGTGAACTGGAGCACTTGAGCTGCAGTCGTTTGTTGTGCATTCACACCACCTGCAACAACAGTCACCCATGTTGAACTCCTGACCATGAAATAACAGGTAGCAGGTTTTGTGCTGCACAAATGCTGACGGGTGTCTTGAGAAGTGCTGACCCTACAGCGCGACTCCTTGCTGCACTGATGTCACTGGACCTGCAGTAGTTTAGAGAGATACTTGCTGCATCTTCCACTGCTTCAGAATGCTGCTGTGAGCATGTGCAGATTGGTGGATTAGCCTTTGTCTCATTTAAACTCATTTATATTGAATGCAGAGAAAGGATTTATTGCCGACTTGGTGTTTGTTGGGTGTAGATTTTGACCTTTAAGTCAAGTCACCTTCATATTTATACATAGAAATAGTTTCAAAACAGCTTCAAAATAATTAACAGGACTAGAAGAGTCGTTTAAGACTAGATGACTGTTCAACAGTCAAGCAAGAAATAAGTCGTTTAACTTAGTATGTACTCTTAGTAGTACATTTCCAGTGCAGCAAAAATCTTCCAACAGGAAAGGTCTTCTTCAGCTGACAAACAAGAGACCCTTTCAAACCTTCCAAATTATTGAAATATCTCTAAATGTCACATCTCGCTTTTCGGCTTCATATTATAGGAAGGTACTTTGGACTGAGTCCCCCTCCTTTACTTTGAAACATCCAAACTGATTGTCTTCCTTCCCACCACTAGCCAAATCCTCTTCCTCTCTGTGTGAGTCAGTTCCAATAGCAGTTGTATGATTGCCCAGCCTCTTTAGTTCTATGATTCTGTATGGGAAAGCACTCCCTCTCCTCCTAACTGCTCAGAAAGAGCATTATTGCATTCTGCGGACCCCTCCCCCCCAGGTAAAGCTTTTTATTAATACTTAAAGTCAACACGAAATCAAAATTAAACCCATTTACTTAACACGTTGGTCTCACCATTTCATTAGTGGTTAATGTTAACCAATAGTCAAAATATTTATTTTATTGATACACTAAAAAAATCTTGCTGACCTTTTGAATGGTAATTATTTTGAAAAAAGTCTTAAGGATGCATTTATTTGATTGGAAAAACAGTAAAAACAGTAATATTGTGAAATATATTATCTTTTTCCGTTGTAATATATTTTAATGTAATTTATTCCTTTGAAAACTGGAGTAATGATGCTGAAAATTCAGCTTTGACATCAGTGTCACATGATCCTCCAGAAATCATTCTAATATACTGATTTGGTGCACAAGAAACATTTATTATTATCAATATTGAAAACAGGTTGCACTTAATATTTTTTGTGGATACCATGATACATATTGTTCAGGACTCTTTGATGAATAGAAAGTTCAAAAAGGATAGCATTTATTTGAAATAGAAAACATTTGTAACATTGTAAATGTTAAAGTGCGTCCTTGTTGAATAGAAGTATTTAATTAAAAAATATTGACCCCAATCATTTGAACAGTTAGAGTTAGAAGTAAAATGGGTTGTTTCATGTTGTTTCATGTTGACTTTAATTCTATGTTTGAGCTGTCTTGTGTCTGTGGTCTTGTTTTTATCAATTACACTTTTTTTTTCTCTTTGTGCTGCTCTCTTTGTTAAATTTGGTGTTTATGATCGGAAATCATGATCACCCACCCAAGTGCATTGTGGGATAATGTGTTGCTTTGAATTTTGCCCATATTGCCAAGGCTTCTGCTATGATGTCAAAGACTCTAGTCTCAGTTTAGCTACTAATTAATGGAGACCTAATTGGAGAATTGAATGTAAATTTGTAGGTTAGTCTTATCGGAGAGATTGGTTGAAAGAGTTGAATTTCCTCAGATTAGTGTTTGCACAACGCTCGCACAACGCTAGTGGAGCATTGTGGAAACGTTGCAAATTAGACCAGATGAACTTGTGGCATTGTCCTTCCATCATCCCTCCCCAGTCCACCCCATCCCATCATGCCTTTCATTGCTCAGAAACCTGTCTGTCACCTCACTTCCACTCTCTCCTCTTCCTTCCCTCGCTCTTCTTTTTCCAGATGGTGGAGCAGCTAATTTTGGCCTGAACTTCCTCACCTTCATCATCCTCTTCAACAACCTGATTCCCATCAGTCTTCTGGTGACTCTAGAGGTCATCAAGTTTGTCCAGGCTTTCTTCATCAACTGGGTGAGTGCGAGTCTGAGCCACGGGAGCTGTTCCTGCTTGATGAATCTGCTGTCTTTGAAATGCAGACTGCTTAAACCTCCAGGGCCAATCCCAGAAAACTTCACAGCCCAAACGAAAGTGGAGCTTTATCTAAATAGCCCATATGAAGATGCCAAAATTGGATTTAGGGCAGGACGCTTAAAGCACACAGACACTGCTTTTAGATGCAGTGGAGTTTTGAGTTCCCACTGAATGGCAAGTCTTTTGAGTGGAGGTTGCTTTGATTGACAGAGTATGAAAATAAAATTTTAAAGTGTTAGTCATGTTTTGGAGTCCAGATGGCAAGGTATTAATAAAAAATGGTTGTGAATATTAATTCTGCTTGGTGACACTGTATTTTAGGACACTGACATGCTGTATGAAGCCACCAACACACCAGCTATGGCCCGGACATCAAACCTGAATGAGGAGTTGGGACAGGTACTGCTTGTCCTCAATTTCAGAAATAAAGGGGATGAATGTAAATGAAAAATGAAACCAATATTTGGATTTGATTCACCTGTGCCGTCATCTAACAATCACTTAAAGTTAACCTTTAAAAACTCTTCACTTGTAGCATTTAAAATGTTTAATTTTACTTCTTTTGTGTTTTATTAGATTTATTCAAACAAAATAATACAGATTTTTACTATCTACTGATTTTTACTATCTACTATCTAATTTTTCTATATTCTATTCATCAGTTATCTGCCATCATATCAGTTATCAGGATTTTATTAGGGAATACATCCTTATGCCAGTTAATATAATGAAGTACTTATAATACTTTTTGCTGTTGAGTTAATTCCTGGCTTTAAAGGGTTAGTTCACCCAAAAATGAAAATTCTGTCATTATTTACTCTCTCATGTCTTTACAAAACCCGTAAGACTTTCGTTAATGTTCGGAACACATGAAGATATTTTTGATGAAATCAATAGGCATAGTCACAGGCC
The DNA here is from genome assembly GCA_026230005.1 of Gila orcuttii. Classification (NCBI taxonomy): domain Eukaryota; kingdom Metazoa; phylum Chordata; class Actinopteri; order Cypriniformes; family Leuciscidae; genus Gila; species Gila orcuttii. The sequence goes on along the minus strand of JAPDVR010000016.1, from coordinate 12,535,799 downwards.
ACTACCACTTTGACGGTCTGCCTTTAAGTCTGCTTACTTTTACTTAATTTACTGTAGTTTATTGCTCTCTCTTTCCTAAAACCAGGTGAAGTACATCTTTTCGGACAAGACAGGCACCCTGACCTGCAACGTCATGCAGTTTAAGAAGTGCACAATTGCAGGCGTGGCCTACGGGTAAGGCTCTGTTTCACATTGCTTTCATAATCAGTAGTGTACATCTGGCTCTAGCTGTCTTGTCCTCAGCTCCCTTGTTAGCAGCTGCCTCGATGCTTCCCTGCACAGCCAGAGTGATTCTATAAATATCAGAGAAGGGGACTCTCAGATTTTCTTCCTTTTTTTACATGCTTAGATAGGAACACAGCTTTTCAGGTTGACTATTTGTCTAATTTGGTACGTTTTTATGGGGCATGCAATGTATATGTTTGTTCTATAACTAGATTTGTGAGGTTTTACACAGTTGTATTTATAAGCCTAAAGTGTTGTGAAAAATTAGATTTCCATTGTGCTGCAGCTGATGCTATTTGAGTGTTTTTGAAGAAATGTTCATCAGCATTTGGCAGATGAGACAATGATGGCATAGCTCTCTTCCATATCTGTGTCTTTCCTTCTCACAAGATAGATTTTATGATCACAGTGATGTTTATGGTAAGCAGTTTACGAAAGATGAGGCGTAATGGGCAAGGTCACGTCGAGGCCACTGCACTGAGATTATTGGATGTTTACATGCCCAAGGACTCTAGATCTTATCACAGACACGCCAACCATCACAAAATACAACCTTGTATTCACGTTCATGCTTAATAGTGCCTCTTTACATTCTGCATTCAGAGAATAAAGCACATGGCAGCCGTATCAGAGCTGAATCTAAATGATCTGTGCTCCGGCATTAGGAGCAGAATTAATCCTATTAACTCAATTAAAACTCTTCTGAGATCAGGAGATTCAAGAAGCAGTTCCATTGTGACACTTAAAGGAAAACACTTACTGGAAATATTAAATTCATAATGTTGAAATATATATTGATTTCCAGTGCAAGTCAGCAAATTTTTTTTTACTTTGTTAAATGCTGTATTACACTCACCTCAGGCACCTGTCACACTTGGAGTTTATTTTCTTTCTATTGAGCCTAGAGGTCAGGCTGTGATGATTATTTTCTCTATTGGTGTAAAGTCATCTTCTTTGTTGACTTGCAGGTTAGAGTTTTACAAACTTGACATTGGTACACAGAAAAATATGTGGCAAGCTTTTGTTTCTGGTCTTGTTTTCTGTGTGCTGTGCATGAGAATCAACACGCAAAGAAATAGAAATCACGATTCATTATGCCAATATTATAATGATATACTCACTGACAGATTTTATATGATGATTTTCATAGCCATCTTATACTTGATCAAAAGTTTGGTGTCATTTTTCTTTTTTTTTGGAAAGTCTTTTATGCTCACCAATATGCATTTATCTGATAAAACACAGTAAAAACAGTAATATTGTTTTCTATTGTAATATATTTTAAAATGTCATTTATTCCTAGTTTTATTCCTATATTTTCAGCTTCATTACTCCAGTGTCACATGATAATTCAGAAATCATTTTAATACACCAGTTGGGTGCTTAAGAAACATTTTCTATTATCAGTGTTGAAAACAGTTTGGCTGTTAAATATTTTTGTGGATACTGATACTAAAAAAATAATCAGGATTTGACATTATAAATGCCTTTACTGACTCCATCCAGCAAAGATGCGTTCAGTTGATTTAAAAAGTGTAAAAAAAAAAAAAAAACGTACTGACCCCACACTTTTGAACAGTATGTCGTCTGAACGTCAGTACGTTAAGTTTAACAGAATATAACCAGCAAGTCAAAGCAAGGTCATCCAGTATGAAGCTCATTCGTTCACCCTCTAATTCTACATCCTTGACCTTTGCACCAGGCTAAATTGCAATGCTGGTGCCTCCTAAGCCAGCATCATTCCTGAAGCCATTTTTCTAGATATTTCTTTCCACATAGAGGAGGTATCCCCTCTGCTTATCCATTGGTGAAGTCAGCATGTTACCCGTTTATTCTCTCATAAGTATGTTTTACAGCTCTTTTCCGTTTGAAAACTGGGCTACTGTATATTTCAGAAGTGAGTCGTCCTCCACCTCCTGAATATTGATGCCATCTTTTATCAGCTTCAAATAAACTTGGTCCCGTTTGATGATGCATCCCTCCTCTCCCCCCTCATCTCCTCTTGCTGGGCGTCGGAGCGTGTACAGCCACTGCACCAAGTCATTGATGTTTTTGAAGCGTGACATCTTTTCTTGCAGTGAGTGGAGAAACTTGGTGCAAGCCCAAAGGAAGAGTTTGATGAGAAATGTAGCCTAGATTTTTGACTTGACATGTTTGTCGGACTGGAAAAACCAACATGCTGCTAGTGTAGCATGCTGGAGTTCTGGTGTTAATGTTGAGATGAGCTGACGTCTTTCCACTAGACCTTGCATTTTATGTCTCTTTTGTGTTTCTGTCCAAGTTGAATTTCTTGAATTTATCAGATTTTTCGTTCACATTTCTTCATTGAAAACTCTCTCCATTGACCCAAAAAAATCTCAAGGCATCTCCTAAATCCACAGTAACTACACTAATAACATCAGCACATCATTGTATGCCTCAATTATGTTCATTTACACTCTTAAACCAATCTCGTCCATTTAGTAAACAAAGGTTTGGTCTGCCGGTGTCATATGTAGACCAAGAGGTTGAAAGGTTGGTTATGATATGATCTCCGATATCATATCTTTGATTTAAAACTAGAAATGTTAAATTAGCTTAAATAAAATGTTTGTCTCATATTATATTTTATTTCACTTTTGTTTAAATTAAAATGTTTAATAGTTTTTTTAACACTTTTAACACTTTACAGTAGACTTGAATGTTTTTTTTTTGCACACGTGCTGTTGTCTCTGTCAACACTGGACCATTTTCTGTCCTCATAGTCTTAATTTCAGACATTAATAGCCATGTGTTTCACGTAAAACAAAGATTTGACATTGTCACGAAAGGGTGTGATGTGTTTTGGCCCCCCATGACTCTTTCCCCCCTCGCTTGTGTTACGTTGCACAGCTAATTAAGTAGAACAGTAATTAATGAGGAAATCCCTTTGGCTGAAGATGGTAATTAATTTAATGAGATTTCATGGAGACATGATGGCCAAAGTGCTCTTTAGCCCTCAGCACTAGAGGAAATTATTGTATCTGATATCATTTTTTTCTTATTTCTTTGCTTTTGGAACTGTCATAACTGTTTGGGTTGTATGACTGCCCAGCTTTTCTTCGATAATTTACACTTCCTTTTCTTATTTTTTTAGGCCTACATCAGGGTCCCCTGTGGCCCTATCTCCTTTGCAACTTATTAAAAACACATGTGTGGCCTGGATCTAGCTTGGCATATTACCTAATAACATTATCTCATTTGTGTGTGTATGCCAGTGATTTAAGAAGAAACCGTTGTAGGAGCATAGAGTGTAGTGTCATTGGATTTAGTCCCAGGCAGAGACACAAAATGATTGGAGTGCTGCTTTCGCCTCTTTTGTTCATTGTTTGTGAATTGTTGTGTGTACATGTCCAGCTGTACTCACCCCACCCCCAAATGTCTCTCGGGTTAGACATGATCTCATCTGTGCAACGAACGTGGAATCTGATAAACATTACCCATTTAGGTCAGGTGGTAGGAGGGGGTCTGAATCCATATGGTCAGAATAAGAGAAACAAAGTATATACTATTTGTTTATATTATTGTACTGCTAAATTGCCAAGTATATTCATTTACCAAACACACTTTTTTGGAGCAACATGGTGTTGAAACAGAGTTGGAGTCTTGATCCTTTCAAGACAATATAAATGTGACTTTGGTCTTAGTCTCATTACTTTTTAAAAATATTTTAGCATTTTTTGTATTTTAGTTAATGGTTAATTTAGTTAATTGTATTTTAGTAATGAAATTGAACATTTTTTGGAACAAAATATAAAATGAAATGTAAAAAATTTTAATTAATTTAAATTAATTTATGATCTAAGCACTTTAGTTTTATTGTGGAGGGCAAAACAATGCAATGCTACAAATAAACATTTCTCAATATCCCTATTGTTTTAAATACTCCGATATTAACATGATTTTTTTTTAATTATGTATGACTATTCAAGTAAACCCAAGTTGCTTCTGTCCAATGTGTTCATCTTGAAATATTGCTAAAAATATACTGCATAACTTTTACTGTGTAAAAGTATGAACGATCAGTTTAATGACAGAAGGCATGTAATAGATTGTGTACAACAGGTTTTTCAGCAAAATTTTGATCACTTTGGTAATTTAGAGGTCTTTTAGGTATATTTGATTCCAACTTTGATTTCAGTTCATTACAATGTATAGATTTTTTTATTTTTTATTTTTTATTTTATTTATTTTTTTTTTTTGACAAGGCTGGATCTAGGCCTCAAGAGTCAAGAAATCTATTGTGGATCTGCAATTCTTGTCTGAACCTACAAAGATTAACAGCCATAATCTTTACCAACTAGGCTGCACCACCTTTTTAGCAAGCACTTTTGATAGTGTCTGTTAGAAGTGAGCTGAGATAGTGCAGTTCTGCAGAGATACTTTGGTGCAAGTCTCTCAGGTACACTACTGCTTTTCTCTTCTTTCTCCATCTTGTTGCTCTAAGCTCTTTTTCTCAGTAACAACCCAAAAAGGTCTGACACGGCTAGCATTTGTCTTTTTTAAACCATGTTTGTTTTAAAAGACCCAAGTCCCACCCGTCTGCAGAATTCTGTTTTGTTTGGATGCTGAAGAAGTCGTCGAGTCTAATACCTGCAGGACTTGTGTTGGCCTATATTAGCGTAAATGCACTGTTCCCCCCTGCTGAAATGCAGTTCTTCTGTTTCAGCGTACTAAACAATTCTCTTTCCCCGAGGCTGATGGTACGGAGTCAGATATGTGCATGACCAGTCAACCTGCCTTTTGTTTTTGTAGTTTCTGTCGAGTCATAATTTGGGTTTGAAATACGCCACACGAAGCAATAGGGTCAATGCTAATGCTTTTTACTCAAGCAATATTTTGTCAACGTAGGATCATTAATAGCACATTGGACATTTACAGATTTTTCCTTTTTTCTTTCATTTTCCAATTTCTTTTCCCTTCACTTTTCTTATTTGATCAATTTTCTGTTCTTTTTCCTTTTTTCTTTTTTCTCTTTTCTTTCTTTTTGTTTTCCTTGCTTCCTTCCAAATGTTTTCTGAAGTTATGTATTCCTACATTCATGACAAACCCCATTTTAAAAAGTACTATGTCTGTACCATGATAAATTGACCCTATCAGATGTACCTGAATACCGTAGTACTTTGATGTATACCATGATACTGAATGATTTCCATATTCACGGACCATGTAAAGGAGACTTCAAATAATAATACTGGTACTATGTAATATGTACTATGGTTGGGACTTATAATACCATGTTACACATGGCACTTATTTGTTATTATTGTGTCGTGTGCACATTGCTCTTTCAAAACAATTTTTACAATACACACAACTCCATGTATTGCTTTTTTTATTTCCCTAGTGTGCTATTCTCCCTTTGTGTCATAATATTAACTCTGCTCATTCTAACTTTTTCCCTCACCAGTGTCTGGTCCTTAAACACATGGTCAGGCCAGTGTCCACTCTTATTACAATTAACAAAGCCCTCAACGCCCGAATCTGTTGACCTGAGCAAAGATGCGAGAATAATTTTCTGCTGTCAAGCCGGCAGCAGTGGCTGTGTCTCCCTTTCCCCAGCAGAATCGGTTTAGCAGCCAGCAATTCATCCACTGCCCCTCTACTAGCACTGGCTTGTCTTAGCCGTTCTATATAGTAGATAATATAGCCATTCCAGCTTTCATTTGTGCTCTTTAATTAGCCGTAGTTACAGTATGCTGTTTATGGGTTAGTCATTATCCCTTACCCTTCAAATTCATGTGAGGTCTGTTGCATTAAATCTGATTCTTTGTTAGACAATTAGTATGGATAAATATTAGAGTTTTGCCCTGCAGTGAATACATTTTTAATCATTTATTTTGGATCAACGCTCTTGCATCTCACAAAATCCCTTTATTTACTTTGGTCTAACTTTTCTTAACGTGTTAGTTTTACAAAATATAAATTGGATTTATTGAGATGCATCTGTTCATGTTAATTATTTATTAATTAAAGCATAAACATATAAATATAATAATATATTGTCACTGCTTTCTATTCAAAGTATATAAATAAATGATTTATTGCACAGGCAGACATGGGTAAACGTGGTCATTTGGGTTCTGTTTTGTCTGTAACTATCTTCACTCCACCCAACAGTCATGCAGCTGAAGTTGAGGATGGTAGTTTTGCAGAGGAGGACTGGTAAGGACCAACACCATTGGCTGTATGTTTTATGCTTCTGTCATGTGTTCTCGCTGTGTTGCCTTGTGAGAAATGTGGTTTGAGCCCTTTTCTTGTGATGTGGTTGTGTTTATTGGACTTTGTCTGCACGGTGTCACCCTTAATTAGCGTGAAGACAGATACCTGTTAAATGCAAATTAACAAGGAGTTGTCTGATATTCTGTGCTGTGCTGGATTGATTTAATCTAATAAATCTGTTGTTTTGGGCTGTACTGTATGGTTAAGACAGCAACAGGTGTTTTGCACAAACTTGTTTACTACAGACTAAAGTCTTTTATATATGAGCCTCTCTATGGTGTAACATTTGCTAAATATATAGCACCCAGTAACTGTCAAAAGTTTGGAAACATTATGTTTTTTTAATGTTTTTGAAAAGTCTCTTATGCTCACCAAGGCTGCATTCATTTAAGCAAAAATACAGTGGAAACTGTAATATGAAATATTACAATTTAAAAGAACTGTTTTCTATTTGAATATATTTTAAATTTATTCCTGTGCTGTCAAAGCTGAATTTTCAGCATCCAGTCTTCAGTGTCACATGATCCCTCAGAAATCATTCTACTAAAGTGATTTCTTATTATCTTTATCAATGTTAAATGCTGCTTAACATTATAGTGGAAATAGTGATACTTTTTTCAGGATTATTTTGATGAATAGTTCTTTGAACAGCATTTAATTGTACTTATTACATTTATTAAAGCATTTATTAAATGGAAATCTTTTGTAATTATAAATGTCTTCAATGTCACTTTTGACCAATTCAAGGCATTTTTGATGAATAAAAGTATTAATTTCGTTTAAATGGTATCTTTGCCACAAAAATGTTAACCAGCAAAAACTGTTTTCAACATGGATAATGATAATAAATGTTTCTTGAGCAGCAAATCACTATATTAGAATGATTTCTGAAGGATCATGTGACACTGAAGACTGGAGAAATGATGCTGAAAATTCAGCTTTCTTTTCCCATCACATGAATAAAAAATTACTTTTTTAAATGTATTAAAATATAAAAACTTTATTTTACATTCTAATATTTCACAATATTATTGTTTTTTACTGTATTTTGATCAAATAAATGCAGCCTTGGTGAGCATAAGAGACTTTTCAAAAACACAAAATAATTTAATGTTTCAACTTCCCATACTCTTTTGACAGGCACTGTATATAGCAAAAGTTAGGCCATTTAGCAAAAGTTTTCAGATTTCAGTCTACTCTACGGTTGCTGCCCTGTGTAACCTGCAGTTAAAAGTCTGCTTAAAGAACACAGTGATGTATGTAGATTTGTGACCAGTCTCCAGTGTATGAGTCCGTTTTCCTTGGGATTGAACTTTTAGAAAGTCATCCATAACATGCCACACTTTATGATTTGTAACTGAAACTGCCAAACTCGAGACACATTAATTTTAGACAACACTAATAACATATAAATGGAGCTCCAGCTTGAAAATTGTACTTCCCATTTGGACATTACTGAAATATCCCTCAGAGTATATGAGAAGCAAAAACCCTGACTAACATCACTTTATGTGGATAAATCTCTCTGGGTCCAATTTCACCCCAAATAAGAAAAAAATTAAATAAATCATATTTTGAATAGACTATAAAAGACCAGTTCTCATTTACTGCTAAATAAATATTATTTATGTTTTATTTATAACATTAATGCTGTACATTGTTAATATTTACTTTACTGCATTTATGCTGATTACAATTTCAATGTATTATAGTATTTTTTTTTAGGCTTTCTATATTTACATTTATTGTCACATTAGCGGTGTTAAAAATAAAATCCATCTTCCGTATTCAGCATGGACCCCATTAGGACAATTTGCACTCTATAGTGTCCCTAGAAGAGCAGGAGTCCTGTGGAGAGAATGGAAAGTCATGTTGTGTCCATTAGATTGAATATCTTCGTAACTCGAAAATGTTTTCCAAGCCCATCTGATATTGATATTAAAATCTATCTTTAGCAAGTCTGTCAGGTTTACCTAATAAAGCCTAGTAGGGGTTTTATTGCACTCAAAATATAACCTAATTCAGAATAATGTTTCCACAAATTGAAAATGGATTTTCATAAAATGAAATTAAATAATGAATATTAACTCGGATACTTTTTACAGCGGAATTCTGAAATTGAGTTTCTTTTGTGGAACATGAAAAAGAAGAAATGCTGATAACATTGGACCCCATTGACTTTTATTGTAAGGACAAAGGCACATTTTTCAAAACATCATCTTTTTTGTCCATAGAAAAGTCATACAGGTTTGGAATGACATTTCATTTTGGAGTGAGCTATTTATCTAACTATGTATGTTAAAGGGATAGTTCATCCAAAAATGAAAGTTCTGTCATCATTTACTCACCCTCAAGTTGTTCCAAACCTGTATGAGTTTTTTTCTTCTGCTGAACACAAAAGAAGATATTTTGAAGAATATGGGAACCAAACATGGTTTTGATGGACCTCATTGACTTCCATATGATAATAAAAAATAAAAAAAACGATGGAAGTCAATGGGGTCCATGAACTGTTTGGTTACTGACATTCTTCAAAATATCTTCTTTTGTGTTGAAAGAAATTCATACAGGTTTGGAAAAACTTGCGGGTGAGTAAATTATGTCAGTTTTCATTTTTGGGTGAACTATACCTTTAAGCACAAAAAACGTATGTAGTCTCAATGCGGATTGATCAAGGAAAGTTCTGTTTTACAAATTTAAATGAATTGCACAGTTACAATTTTAATTAAATGGTTATTTTTGGAGTGTAAACAAGTTGTGCGTGTAAAGCAAGAATAAAAGCATACATAACAAATAATGATGGCCGAAAGGACTGGGTTCGCTGTTGTGGCAAAACAATTGTCTGTTTTTTCCAGATAAAAGATTCTGGAGAATTTCATCATTAACTTATGCACCGTATATGCAGTATCTGTTAAGTTTAGTCCGCAGGACAGGATTGTAGCTTCATTTGAGCGGTGAAGCCATGTGCAGGGGAACAATGGAAGCGTGTGTGCATGTGTCTTGTGGGAGTTGTGTAAGCAACACTGACATATGCCTCCTGCCCCTCCACCTCTGCTGTTTACTCTGTTTATCCCTCTCATAAACATGCACACATTTAAACAATGGTGAACTACTTAATTTTCAGTGGAGCTGTAATAGGAAATGCAGCAATGGCCTGTGTGGTACGTGTGATAGAGAGAGAAATAACGTGTTTATCTGTTATAGTCCATTATAGTTCAATCCTGCAGTAGATTGCGGGAGGGATATGAATGAATGAGCAAAATCGGGCCATCGAGGTCTGATAATTACAGTGCCGCATTCAGTTTCCATGGAGACGATTGTCCCGCTGGGCTTTGGATCACCAATAACAGAGGCTGTCTTCAGAATGCAATAGCATGCACAGTCTACTCTGAATACTGCTTACTACTTCTATAAATAGCATGTGATGCTATTTGCATTATGCAACGTTAAGCTTTTCTAACGGTTATATGCAACATCATTGTCACATGACCTCATTACTTATGTTTAATTGAGCCAAAGTTATCTCGAAAAAACAAAACAAAAAATAGTATGGTGGCATCCTAATTTTGTATTAAAGTCTTGAGAAAGTCAAATGATGAGTTAGGACGTTAAAAATTGCAATAATTATTATTATGCTTTTTATTACAAAGCTTCAGTGTCACATGGCCTTTCAGAAATCATTCCAATATGCTGATTTGCTTTTTTTTTATTAAAAACGGTTGCTGATATTTTTGTGGAAACCGTGATTTTTTTTTATTTTTTTTTTTGATCAATTGAATGTATTCTAGCTGCATAAAAGTATTCATTTATAGGAAAAATAGGAAATTAGAAATGAAAAGGAAGCTGTAAACGTACATTTATTCATTTATAGAAATGTGAAATATGCTGTGTCATTGTATTTCTGTGTATATGCGCCCTAGCTTTTGCTCCAAGTACTCCGTCAGCACGGCAGCAGGGATCCTAATGTTCACGTTGCATGATACGTGGCTTTTTCTGTTCAGAAGCTACGGTTTCTGCTTGTTACACATTCAGACTAATGTTCGACCAATGCATTTTAACACGTTTGAAACCTGAACCTTTTTGTGTGTGCGTGAAAGAAGCATGTCTGCACGTATCCCTGCACGTATTGAGGTGCTGAGAGACAGGAAATTGGGTTTTTGCTGGTTTCAGCGCAGTTTCATTATGTGCTCCTCTTAGTGTGATAAATTAGATTTTTATCCTTCTTCACAATGCCCCCCAATTCCCCCACCCCCCTATGATTTTGTAATTACCTCAACATGACATCTTCAGTCTAAGGGATGAATCTCACCAACAAATAATCTGCAACATGTTTGATATAAGGTGATATTGAGGTGAACAATGCTGTACACTGAACCCAGTGTGACGAAACATTATTTTTGCCAGAAGCCGCAAATCTCACCTAACCTTTTCACGGTCAGATTTATAAGGTTCTGATTTCTGAGGCTGCTGCTGCAGTAAGATGCTCTGATCAAATGTCCTTTCCGCACTGGCTTGGGAGAGGGTTAATGTTGTATATGAACTGGTTCTTAAAAATGTCATGTTCAGCATACGGCTATAGATATGTCCACTACTGAGCCATTGAATGGCCTGTATATCACAGACCTACTAATCAATATCCTTCATAAAAATGCTGTAGTCTGCAAGGTGTAAATTCATGAGATTGTCAGTGGCTGGTCACATGATGTTTGCATCTACTCTAAATAGATTTTTCATGAATAGTAAGAAGATAGTTTTTTTATAATGCAAGAGCTTTAGTGTCTAATAATAAAGTGGTCCTTATGTTGAGGTGGGAATCGGGGTGTTTGGGGGTCAAAGTTATGGAGCAAGGCATTTGAGGGAATTAATATTAATGTTTCGCAAAGATGAGCTTTCCCTGATGAAGGGGCTCTTTTGCATAGTGTAAATATTGATCTGTGTGACCTTTATAATCATCTGTGGTTTATTTGCATTATGTTTGATTTAATAGCTAAACATTAATCTGTTATAAATGTCACATGTGCTTTAATTTTACTTGATAGATGCATGCAACAGCCTCTTAATTGTTTGTATTGCTCATTTTAACTTAATGTAATTTAGTTAAATGTTTTTTTTTTTTTTGTTTTTTTTTTTTTTTTTTACAAAAGTTAGTTTGAAATTAAAGAATCATTGGCACCCCTGCAGTACCACTCCAGACCCCCTATGGCTCAAATGTGTACAGTCATTGGCACTTCATAAACAAACAGACTGATGCTTAGCAATTGGAGACGGTTTATTTTCCGTTATTTTTCAGATAATTTTCACTACAGATGGAGAATTGTTGTTTTTTTAGTGAAGGGAGACAAAATGGCCCTTTTGTTTATAAATGAGAGCACCTGCTTCTGTATTCATCTCTGTCTTCCTTCATATCTCTCTTTGTATGCAGTCACAGCACTCAGTCCACAGAGGAAGCTGGATTTAATGACCCCAGCTTACTGGAAAACCTCCAAAGTAATCATGTAAGTACTGTAATGGCATCACAGCTGCTCAGTCATGCCCAGCCAGCCACAAATTTACACACAGGCTCTGATATCCACACGCTCCCACCTCCTATCTTCCCTCACGGCTCTTTTCTTGCTCATATCAGCTCTGTTCTGCACACCTGGGTGTTTAGTAGTGTACTATCACAAAACTAGGCCTTTTGTCAATGTTAAGGCTAGTTCACACCAAGGACGATTACTGTAATGATAAAGATTTTGAAGTTTTAGAAATCGTTCGATATATATATATATATATAAAAGAATAGCAGAGTTCACACCACAACTCTAACGGTACAGAATCACTTTCAGAACGTTTTTTTTCCAGCTGATGAACGATAAAAACATTGACAACCATTCAGAAACTATCCAGCTTTAAAGAGCTTGAGCATTTAAAGCAGTAGACGACATAACTTCAGTGCATGCTTAGAAAAAATAGAATGATATTGTGCGTTGGTGTGGAGACCAATATAGTTATCATTGTTATCTTTATGGTTATCATTCTTGGTGTGAACAGGCCTTTTCCTCTGGTTTCACAGACGAGGCTTAAGCTAGTCCCAGACTAAAATGTATGTTTGAGCTGTTTTAACTGAAAGCAACTTGCACTGACATATCTTAAAACATGTCAGTACCATTGTTTTGTCTCAAGATGCACACCAGTTTTGTTTTGTAAGACTACTTAAATGTACTAATTGAACTAAGGCCTAATTCTGGCTTAGTCTAAGCCCTGTCTTTGAAACCAGGCCTACTGTAAATTATAAAAAAATAAGGCCCCATTGTGCAGGTACTCAGGAGTAAGATATTTATTTGAACCTCGATGGTTTGTACAGTATGTGTGCGTTTTATTGAATCAGGTAAGCTGTTTGTGCACAGGGTCTTTCGGTTGGTGACTCAAGAATTTGCGGCCGATTTCAAGAATTGTCTTGATATATAAATTTATGAAGGAAATACAACTCATCTGGATCTTGGAACAGCCAACAATCCATACAATAAGATCTGAGACATCTACAGTATCTGTTTCATACAAGTCTTTATAGTTCTGCGAAAAACTTGTAGTGCCACACCTTGTAGTGCTTTATATGTCAATAATAATATTTTAAAATGAATCCTAAAATGAATTGTTAACCAATTTAATAAAGCTATACACTTCTCTGTCTTTAAAACTTATAATTTGTCTCACCTTGGAAATATTTCTTAACTAATAAAAACATAATGAACCAACTTATTAACGTGATATTCAAAATTCAAATTGGTGTGAAAATAATTTTCACTACCTGCTGAATATTGGGGAACACTTCAAGAGCTAACTCGATCTGACTTTCATTAGAGCCCTGACCAATTATCACAACTTCGGTTTTATCAGTGTTGATTTGCAGAAAATTACAAGCTGTTAAATTTTTGCTTTTCAGTTTTTGCTTTCAATCTGCTAAGCATGCTTGGAGAACATCTAAGCTTGTCAGATCATTGGATTGCTTTTTTTTTTTTTTTTTTTTTTTCTACACAGCCCACTGCTCCGGTCATTAAAGATTTCATGACCATGATGGCTATCTGTCACACGGCTGTCCCTGAACGCACTGACAACAAGATCACCTACCAGGCTGCTTCCCCAGGTCAGTCAAAATCCCAATACTCTTAAACAGCAAATATTTGTACATTGGGGCTGTCAGTTGTTTAAAAATTTAAATAAAATGAATTATGTGACATGCCAATTAATTACAAATATAACGGTGTTTTAAAAAATGCCCACTGAGGAAGATTTTCCTAATATACAGGTGAAACTCGAAAAATTAAAATATCGTGCAAAAGTTATAATTTTGATGATTATGGCTTACAGTTTATGAAAACCCCAAATTCAAAATCACAGAAAATTTGAATATTACATGAAATCAATAAAAAAAAGATTTTAAATACAGAAATGTTGACCCTCTGAAAAGTATAATCATGCATATGTATATAGTTATATATACAAAATATATTAGTTTCACCTTTTAATTTGAATTACTGAAATACATTAACTTTTGCACGATATTCTAATTTCACCTGAGTTTCACCTGTATACACTACCATTCTAAAACTATTTCAATTTTTTAAAAGAAATGTATACTTTTTTTCAGTAAAGATGCATTAAATTGATCAGAAGTGACAGTAAAGACATTTCTAATCTTATCACTGGTAAAGATTTTATTTTTTAAATATATTACAATATAAAACAGTAATTTTAAATTGTAATTTGTCACAATATTACTGTTTTTACTGATTTTTTTGATAAAATAAATGCAGCCTTTGTGTGCATATGAGACGTATTTCAAAAACCTTAAACAAATCTTACTGACCCCAAACTTTTGAGTGATAGTGTATGTATTCAATAGATACATCTTTAAATATAGCAAATAAATCTATAGATGTAGTTCTACTAATGTGGAAACTGATCCACAAATGGATCATTGAACTAATTTCAGGCTCTCAGACAAGACAGACAGCTGGTTGCTGTTGATAGAGTACAGAAAGTGAAGAGGGCAGCCACAGCATGGTCTTAATTTCCTGTTCCTCTTTCTAATGGTTCTGATTTGGTTTTCCAATCTCTTGCAGACATCAGTGTTGAGCTGAGACCGTGTTCATATTAGAAAGATTAGTGTTGTGAATCTGTTAGGATGCTTTTTATCAAGTTGCATCACAACAGATATCATTTGTTCGTAAGACATTCATGAATGTGAAATGATGCAGGCAAAGAAACGGAGTTAATTAATGCAGAATTACTCTCTCCGGTGCTTGCATTTGACACCTTCATGGTTATGCATAATTTATCTTTTTAGCAATTGTCAAAATTTATCCCTAGCTTTGAGGCTTAGCGAGACTGGTGACCCATTTTAATTTCACGTCTGTGCAGCTGTGCATTGAATATTAGCCAGACCGCGTTTGAGATAAATGGAAAGTATGGGCGGGTGATTTTTGTAGAGACCGATCGCAGAACAAAAGGTAACAGCAGGTTTTAGTAGTGCCACCTCATCTCCAACAGTTCATCTGCTTAGTGTTGTGAACAAGTAGTCATATACCAGATGCTTTCATCCAATGTGACTTAACCGCCACCTGCCCTCAAATGCTGTCTTGTTCCACAGATGAAGGTGCTTTGGTTCGGGCAGCGGAAAACCTGGGTTTCGTGTTCTCTGGGAGAACTCCAGACTGTGTTATTGTGGAGTCGGTAAGTAAAGACATTGTGGAAATAGATGATGAGTTGCAGTGGGAATGTGACTCACCCTCTGTCATGCTGCATAGCTCACTCACACTTTGCACTCTGGAGAACTATTAAAGGCAATTTGTACGCCGGGGTCCCTCTTCAGCAGATCCATTATATCCTTATTATAATGTATGATAGAGAGGAAGCCATCGCAGACGTGTGGCAACTTCATTTTTATATACTGAGTCAATAAATAACTAACATTCTTTCTGTCTGAAACAAATAACCCTTTTACAATCTGTAATGCAGTCTTTTCTGCACTGCTGTTCGGCAAGGATGCTACTGAATCTCCACAGGATTTATTTTTTTTAAAGATGTGCACTACTGTGCAAAGATTGGGGTCAGAATTTTTTTTTGTTTAAGAAATAATATTTTATTGAGAAAGGATGCATTAAACCGCAGGGTGCATTAAAGTAATCCTTACCAAGCATAATGTAAAGATTTATAATGTAATAATTATAATGTAAAGATTTTTACATTGTTACAAAAAATATTAATCAGCTCAACTTTCAACATTTATAATATGTTGAAAGTTGACCTGTATAATCATTATTTTTATCAGCATATATCCTTATTTTAAAATAGAAAACGGTTATGTTAAATTATAATAATATTACTGTTTTTGCTGTATTTTTTTCAATCAAATCAATGCAGCCTTGGTGAGCATAAGACAAAAATATATTTTTAAAAATCTTACAGACCCCAAATAATAGTGTATTAGTAACTGTAGAAATTAACATTAACCAAGTGATTGTAAATTGTTACCATTATATTTTACCCAAGTTGTTAGTTTGAAGACTGAATTAAAGATTAATTGAATCTGATTTATGAACAAATAATTCTCATGAGTTGGTTATTTTACTGAATTGCCCAAAGGGACATTAATATAAAGAAAATAACTTGCTGATTCCATCTCAGCAGTTACCTAATTACCATCTGACCTACTTTACTGGATACAAAGAGTTTTATTGTAATAAATAATAATAAAAAAAACTCACACAATCGTATGACTTTTTTTAATTTTATTTTTTTAAGGACAAATTATGTAAAAACAAGTGGTTCTGTTTAAATAAAAAATATATGGTCTTTAGCTTTTTTCTGGCTGTTTCGCAGTATTGAATGCGATTTTTCTCACCCTACTCGATGTCTCAGTGGAGAAGAACTGGGGAATGTGATGGTTTGATGCAGTGCCTCCCCCCCACCCCTCTGTTTCTCACTCTTTCTTTAGTTATAAAGAAAAAAAGTGAGAAATTTTGCAGCACTGGAGGAGGATAGAGAGAGAGACGGCCGATGTGCTGAAGATATCTGCGCAGAACTCCTAATAGAAACTTGCTGAGTGATGATTAGAGAGAATTTAATTAGTGATACAGAAAGCGCTGCTGTTTTCTTAGACCTGGGAGCGAGAAGTCACACTCTGCAACTGTAATTGGTTAATCTGATGCCAGCGCTAGGGGAAGAGCGCAAGTCTTGTGCTCCCTGGTCTGTAACACACTCTAATTTTGGCCCTTTAGTGCAAGACAACTCCCATCATCCACTCCATCATCATACTTGCTTACCTCCATAAGTCACGGAGGCCAAAAAAAGCAATTAAAAGTTTTAATTTCCTGCTCCCTGCTGTCAAGATGAAGTTCAGTCTTTCAAAATGAGCTTAGAGAACGGTAGAGATCTCAAACTCTGTGCTAATACACTGTCCTAATACACTGTCCTTACCAAGCATGACACAACAAGATTTCAGTGACAACTAACTTTATTGTAAGTGTGTACATTATTGATGCAACAAAATCACAGCCTACCTACTATACTGTATATATATGACTTGTATGAAACTTGTACAATTCATGTAACAAAAGTAAAATGCTAAAATATCTATTATAATATAGTGAAATATTTGTGATTTATACTGTTGCTTGAAAAAAAAAAGCTTATTGTCCAGTAATGGAGAAAGATGCTGTAAAATAACATCTGCCAGCAGAGGCTAACAGGACAGGGATGAGACATAATGTTGATGCTTTTCTGTCTTACAGCTTGGAGAGGAGGAGAAATATGAATTGTTGCACGTTTTGGAGTTCACAAGGTAAATTATTGCAGCACAAGTAGTTTTTTCTTTGATGTTTTCATTGTTCAGCTCTGCCCATTCATTCTGCTTAATAGAAAACAAAAACACCCTGATGGTTTTGCTGTATTTCAGCACCGTATTTACTCATAATGGTGATGATTATGATGGTGTCAATGATTATGATCGTAATGGTGATGGATGATGGTGTTGTTTTGTTTTCACCCTGACCCCCTCCCCCTACCCAACAGTGTAAGGAAGAGGATGTCAGTCATCATGCGCACTCCATCAGGAAAGATCCGCCTTTATTGCAAAGGGGCTGTGAGTATCTCATAGTCTGTTGCTATGGAAACAGAGAGCCGTCAGACGCTTGCAACTAAGCCCTGGCCACTCTAGAGTGCTCTCTCTTGTGAAGAAGTGAAGAGCCAGACAGATACACAAAGCACACTGCCTTTGCACAGATTATTATTTTGGTACTCAAGTAATCTGCCAATTATTCTTTCAGTTATACATGTTCTGTAACCTGTTAAAAACCCGCTATTTCTCATCTTACTCAATGTTTCCTTTGAAAACAATTTGTGCAAAAATCCACAGAAAATTACACAAAAAGTACACAACAATTGTTAATTAAAAGCTACAAGGCAGTTTAAATCACAACATTATAGATAAGAAAAGCTATTTTACATTTTCGGTTTAATATTAGGTCTAAAACTTTTATATGTGTGAACAACAACAAATATTTTATATTACAGATAAAGAAAACAGATGTTGCCTTTGGCTTGCTCAGTTGGGGATATTCAAATTAATTAACCAATCATACCATTGATCAGCTCTACCAAACTTGGATGTCTTTTTTTCCAGTAATAAACAAACATTGTTAAGTTGTTTTGATTGATACTGTGAAGCAGCTTTGATACAATCTGTATTGTGAAAAGCGCTATATAAATATATTTGACTTGACTTGACTTGACTTAAAGCCTTGAATAATGGACCTTGAATAACCTAACCAATTTTTAATCATTTTATCAGTAATTTTATCCCTAATATAATCTTGATCTGTGTATGTGCGTGTAAGAAATGTTAAGAGTATGTAATAAAATCTTGCATATCTCAGATAGAGAATGATGGAAAGAGATGTTTTTCCTCCCACATCACATCCCAGCTGTTGTGTGATGTATTAAATCTGGATCAAATATTAAAGTGTTACTATAAATGTGTTCATGAAAGAAAGAAAGAAAGAATGTAGAATTAGTCAGACATATGTTATCACTCTCTTATCCTCCGCATTGTATGTGATCCGTGAAGGCAGCACAGAGTAGAAGAATTATTCCCCATGTTTTTGTCTCCCAGGACACCGTGATCTATGAGCGATTAGCAGACAGCTCCAGATACAAGGACATCACCCTGAAACACCTGGAACAGTTTGCCACAGAGGGTGAGAGACAAGCACACCTGCCTAGTATCTGCTTTCTCTCTTCTGTTCATCTGTAATCAAATGTTAGTCTGTTCTGCACCTACAATCCAGTCAAATCACTGTAGGTGTTGGTGATGGTTGCCAGATCCTCTTATAGCAAGACTGTGAGATCAATGAGAGACTGATGTGAAATGTGTGTGCTTGAAAGGACTGGCGTACTGCAGTACTTCACTCTCATGAAGACGCCGCCCCCTGGTGGAACAACTGAGATGAATCGGCCTCATAGGAACCTCAAGCATTCAGTAGCTTTGTCTTTTAAATACCCTGCATGAATAATTCATGTTGCGCTGAGATCATCCACTCAGCTGTATTAGCATCAGTCTAAAAACAGACGATGGCTTTCTTCTTCAGAAAGATTAGAAGAAAGGGATTTTTTTGAAGACAGGAAGATGTTGAGAATTAGCATATCTAAGAGAAGCTCATGTATTCATCTTTGTGTGTTTTTGCAGGTCTACGCACACTGTGTTTCGCTGTGGCCGACATCTCAGAGTCGTCCTACCAACAGTGGCTCGAGGTTTATCATCGTGCCTCAACGTCTCTACAAAACAGGGCACTCAAGATGGAGGAAAGCTATGAACTGATTGAAAAGGTGAGGCATACAAATAGCTTTTCCAGTGGGCACAGATAAAGTGGTCTCCATACAAAGGTCACAGAACCTTCCAGAACATTATATGTTCTCCTTGCTGCAGCAATACTAAGCCAGAGAAACTGCAAGGGAAGGCAATATCATCATTTCTTATTTCTTATTTTATTGTACACAGATATAATATGGTTCTACACAAACAAGTACCAAAATGTTTCATGGTATTACCTTCGACAAAGTATCATACCATCATTTTTGGATGTGTTGTGGTACCCTGAATTACCATGTACAATATTTTTTTTGGAAGTTTGGGATCAGTAATATTTTTTTTTTTAAAGAAATTACTTTTATTCAGCAAGGACAATTGAATTGATCAAAAGTGACAGTAAAGACATTTATAATGTTACAAAAGATTTCTATGTCAAATAATTGCTGTTCTTTTGAACTTTCTTTTTATCAAAACAATCCTACAAAAATGCATTAGTTTCAACAAAAATGTTAACCCTCTGAGGTCGGCGCGATAGTCTCGCTTTTTTTCTTATCAGTGCAAAAGAAACTCAAAATACTCTGTTGATTTTGATCTTACATATTAAGTGTTGTACATCATTAGATCCTAATAAGTGTCTATTTTTTTTCTGGATACTCACAATAAAAACAAAGTGTTGTGCTTTTCGCCAAATAAAGAAAAACAAACATGATGCGCGTTCTGCCTTCTCTCTGTCAGTTAAGTCCATTCTGAAACGCGTCCGAAAATTAACTGTAATTCCGCGAATACTTGTCATACAGGCACGAGTGTTTTTCCATAATGAAGCTTGAACTCTCTTCTTTTAAATGAATTAATTTATATAAAAAACAAATATTCTCAGTTTATGTAATCTGTATGAAAAGAGAGAGATGTCAGTATTTTTCTTTCCAGCTCATTATACCTCATTACGCGTTAATGTGCCACGCCCACGGACAGCGCGCCGGTATTCAAACGCAAATGATCTAAGGCAAGCCATTCAAACATGCCAACGCCCACCAGCTGGATTATAAAACACATTGTGTTTAGTAAGTATCTTGTACAGCTGTGTACACAGCGTATCCTTTCGCTGTGAGGAATAATACTATCTAATAACCCTGGAATAGAAGTGCTGGTAGTTTCATTTCGAGGAGCAACGGATCCAGCTGATGTAGTAAGTCCTTTATTCTTAGGTGCTTTGTTCTAATCGCTATATTGAATAGTGTCTGACTGTAAACCACAAAAAGAATGTTTAAATATGAATTGCGTGTCTGTGTGTAGGCTAAATGATGAATGAACGGCATGCAGGCGTGCGCGCTTTGTTTACTACAGTTATACAGCGCGTTTCTGTGCCGTTCATTCACTCTTGCACCTACATTAGTAAACGTAATGTTTACATGAACACATCCAAACTATATTGCTATAGCCTACTAAGATGAGTAAAAATAGACTGAAATACGTTGAAATAAAATGTCTGTATAAGCAACAAGCTGCTAATTCACATGTATATACTAATATATCATACACAATATGTTACAGACTAAATATGAATGTTTAGACAAGATTTTATGATTAGTTTTGGATAGATAATAAAGTTTTGAGTGTAAAAAAAGACTACTGTCACATTAAATAGTTAAGCTTTTGTTCACCAATTTCTGCTCATAGTTAAATATACTATAGTATGATGTTTTGTCAAAAATAAAGTAGGTATATTGAATTATCAACTAAGATGTTATTATAGTGTTTGTTCCAATATTCAAACTAATGAATCCTTACCTTTTTTAATACATATGATAAAATGTATACTTTTTACAAAGAAATACACTTGAAATATTGTTAAAATTGTAATTGTTGTTGTAATTGTAACCTATTTGTAATTGGTTACAATTTCTAATTGTAAAATATGTATATATAGATAATTTCTTTTGTCCTTGCATTCTTTGGGACCCTGTGACACACCTGTGTGAGGCTAATTAATATGTAGCTCATTATGTATGTGGCACATTATCCGGCCTTTGTCTTCTCAGGTGTGAACACGCCTCCACGCATATTGCCTTTCCAAACAAAAGGTGTCTTATAAAATTTAAATCAATGTATTGTTTTGTGTAAATGATTAGGCAGGATGACTTTCAGATCATTTTGAAGCAAAAATTCTAGGCAACAACACTCATTAGTCAAAAGTCTTGTGGACACATATTTAGTATGTGTTTTGTGGCCTTATTTCAGACACTTTAAGTTTTAGTTTTTTCAATAACCATGCATAAGCAATATTCTCTCAAAAATACAAACATGTACATACATGTTGCTCACATATTACTGTAGCCCCGTTTGTGCTATATAGAGTGAATTTACACCTTTGCCATTAACATGTTTATAAATAACTGAAAAAAGCACAAATGTCAGAGCATGTCAGAACACCTCAAGGACCCCAAAAAACCCATAGACCTCAGAGGGTTAAGCAGCACAACTGACACAACATTGAAACGTTTCATAAGAAATGTAACAACAGCAGTAATGACTGCTAAAAATTCCATCTCAGAAATTGTTTTTTTTTAAATATATATTACAATATAATAGTTATTTTGTATTATAATAATATTTCACAATAGTACAGTTTTTACTGTTTCTTTGATCAAATAAATACAGTATAAATGAGCATAAGAGACTTCTTTCAAAAACTTAAGATCTTACCAACCATAGTGTAAATGAGTAGTGTAAATGCCTTCATGGGCACCCAGGATAATGTTCCCGGTTGTCGTCCTACAAATAGTTGTTAAAATCAGCAACAAAGGACACGTTATGTTAACTTCTCATCCTCACAGGCAGTTTGTCTTCATAAGAATGACAGTGTGAGGAAATGTCAACATAGCCATATTTCACAAATGGCACGTGCTTCTGAGAGGTTATACTGCAGTCCTGTCTTCTCCTGTAGGGTGGTTAGTTTGGCAGGTCCCAGAACAGTTCCTTGGCTTCAGTTTGATCAATGAATGCTGGGTTTTCTCTGCTCACATGGCATCTGAAGAAGTATAAATGATTAGGCTCAAACCATGAGGAAAGCACAGTGGTGGACCTGTGGAAAGTTAGGCTCTGGAAGTGCTAGTCAAACATGGCCGACCACCATCGTTAATCACTGGCTGAAGCAGCGCTGCCAAATTTTTGGAGAAAATGATTCTAATCAATCATTTCACATAAAAGCCTCTCGTTTGACAGATGTAACTACATCTTTCCATCAGCAGGTGGCAGCGGTGGCATCTTATGTTCCTGTTGGAAAATAAACCACTGAAACATCTGATTTTCTGTCTGAGAATAAGAGAAATAATTTGTGCACCATTTAAATAATAATTTTTAAATTAGGTTTACATCAAATGATTCTTGACATTCCCTTTGAGGGCACATCAAATGTAAAATCATTTGTGAAAACTAGATGATTGGTTTATATTAGCTGCCTCAAAATATTAGTTTTTAATACACTGCCATTAAAAGTTAACAATAATAAAAAGATTCTTACAAAAATAAGTCTCTTATGCTCACAAAGGCTATATTTATTTAATCAGTAAAACAGCAATATTGTGAAATATTATTACAATAGCTATATTACAATAACAATAAAATGTAAAATAATTGTTTTCAATTGTAATATATGAATTTGAAAATGTAGTGTAATCCTGTTATAGCAAACCTGAATTTTCAGCATCATTACTTCAGTCTTTAAAGTCACATGATACTTCGGAAATCATTCTGATACTGATTTGCTGTTCAAGAAGCATTTCTTATTATAAATGTCGAAAACATTTTGTGAAAAACATTATTTACAAAGTTTTGCACATGCCTTAAACATTATTTATTAAATATTTTGACTTGATGAGTTTATTTTCCAAAAATAGTACAGAGACTCAGCTCACATTTTATATCTAAATTCTGCCAAATCTTGCAGATTCTCTGAACCCGGTTAATCTAAACTAGAAATAGAGTATAATATAAAGTAAAGGTTGTATCCTAACAGAGCCCCTGCTCACCACATTACTGATCAGGTTTACAGGAGGCCGTTTGCTCTTTCTTTTTTTTCCTCCTTTGGTGCAGCTGACTTTCCTCTACGGAGTCCTGTCAAAATCCTGTCCGCTCCAAATAGGATCATGGCTGGTCAAAGGGCTGGGGGCTTCCTGAGAAAAACACATTAACAGTCCACATTCTCCACCTCTCTCTCTCATACACCCATAACTGAGTCTTTGTGATCCAAGCATGAGATACATTTCTTGAATGCCCCTCTGATCCTACATTTGCATCTAACTGTAAGGATCGTCATCTGACTGTAGGAAAACACCAGCACTTTTCACACACTTTACCATGTTTAATCTTATGTGATTAATCTTATGTTTTATCTTATAAGGGATTTCCTACAGCAGTACTAGTCTTCCGTATCACTTCACAGTCGTCTCTCTACTCATTGTTTGAAATATAAATGATCAGTATTTCATGCTCATGTTTTTTTATTTATTTGGTAAGTAGCTGTGTTATAAATGAGTTAATGTAAAATCAGCTGGTCATTATCTCCAAAAATAAACCCCAACAGGGTGATACAAGATCCTAATCACTGGGTTTGTTTTCTAATTATGACTGGCTGATTGTACATTATCCCTTTTTTTTTAATCTGCCTATTAGGCTGTCTTTATTATCAGTTCTTTGTATCTGAGTGAAATGAATGAGTGTGTGTGTCAAGTCACCTTTATTCAGAAATGGCTTTATACAATACAGATTTCAAAGCAATTAACTGGAAAATAACATAATGCAAACTTCTTCAAAATGTATTCAATTAATATCAAATTCTGCTGTAAAGCAACTCTACAAAGACAGTATTTTATAATTGATGAACTTTACACAGTTACACAGTTATTGAATTGAACTGACTTGAGTTGCTCTACAAAGACAATAGTGTCAGCTTGAGTCAGTTCAGTGTTGTCAAATCAGTTCAGTAACAGTGTCTGTGTTGCAATATTCAATTATGAAACAAATTAGATTCAGCTATAAAGCAGCTCTGCTGACAACAGTGGTAATCATCCAGCTCAATTCAGCTTAAGATTGTTCTCATCCAATAGTGTCATTGCAGTCAAATTGATAATGCCTTATTACTTATTCAGTGTCTTTTATACCCAATCTAAGCAAACCATAGGTGACAGTGGTAAGGAGCACAAACTCCATCTGATGACAGAAAATAGCAGGCTCAATCAGGGGGCCAGTCCTCCTCTGGTCAAATGAACGAACATTGTGTGATAATGATTCCAGGCTGTCATATTTGTGGATTTATATTATTTAAAGTTTTTCATCCAGCTCCATCTGCTTGAAGATCTGTACACCATCACGGCAGCATTTAATGTTTATTTATATTATTAATATTATTTGTTTGTCTTTTTCTCTGCAGAACCTGCAGTTGTTGGGGGCCACAGCCATTGAAGACAAACTTCAAGACAAAGTACCAGAAACTATCGAGACCCTTATGAAAGCCGACATTAAGATCTGGATCCTGACTGGAGACAAACAGGAGACCGCCATCAACATAGGTGAGAAAAACATATAATGGATTGTTTGTATTGATATACACAGATAGCTTCAAGCATCATAGCGACCTACAAGAGCACGTTCGCAACCTGTGCGCTTCATTTTTCTTATTTTAGTTCTCTTTAGCTCTTACAGACGAGGTGCATACGTTTTTTTTTCTTATATTTTGACATTAACCAGTAAGCATTTCTCTCCCTAATTTAAATGATCAAAAATATACACGATCCTTCCCCAGACCTCTCTCGCTCTTACACTCAAACAAACATAGCCCTTCCTGACCGGCTGTCGCACAGGTACAAGGTGTTTGGTTTCTTTCCTCATCCGAAAGCTGACACAACGCATGTGTCCTCGACCTGTCCGGCACTAGTTTGTCCCTACAACCACCACCAGCTTTCAAAACAGACTACGGTCCCCCCCCTCCTATTTTCCTGTGATGTGGCATCTCATATTAGCCCGACAGCTGCGCGACTACCAATGTGGCTTTTGAACGGGCCTCACGTTAAACGCTACAGTCAGAAAAACAGATCCTAACAGAGCGCAGTCTGTGGCCACCTACCAACACTGATCCTGAATCAGCCCATTGTGCCCACCGGCCAGCTGTGCCACGGCTTGAAAACGTACACGCTCGGAGAGGAAGGGATTTTTACTGGACCTCTGCTTGGCCAGCATGCACTGTAAAATAAAGACGCCCATGTCTGTGTTTACTTTGTATTTTTTGCATTTTTGTAATTTATCATTTGGAGAAATTGGAGGATGACAAGAATCTTCCAGCTAGTATAGGTTTTCAGAATCCGTTGCCAGCGTCATTAAAATGTGTCTGAGGTGATGTGGACAAATGGACTAGACCAGCAATGTTCAAACTTAGTATTTCTAGAATTTCTTATGTAACGACCCATGTATACTGTGCGAGAAAATATTAAGCATCAAATGAGAAAGATATTTATAAAATGTTTAATATTTAAATATTGAAAATATAACAACAATATAATAACAATATAATACTATATCATTGTACTAAAGCAAATTGTTAAAATATCTGGAAAATATAAGCGCTTCACAATGCCATCTTGCACTCGATCAAAAAAAGTTCAATTTAAGTAAAATTACATTTTAAAATTGTTGAAGTAAGAAAAATATTATATTAACATTTAATATATCAACACATTAATTATAATAATGCTTTACCATTTTATTTTTCTCAAGGGCCTCGATTCCAATTTAAAAAATCCTGCACTAGATTACTATAACATTTTATATTTTAGGACTATGCTATTTTACTATTTTATGCTATTTTTACTTTAGTGATATACAAAAACTTAGTACATGCTGTTCAGACTGCAGGTAAATGTGGGCCAAATCCGATTTTCTTTTTTGTGTGTGACTCCGATCTTTTTTTTTTTCTCACGACAGTGTGAACAGCACAAACTACATGGAATCTGATCTTATCAATTCCAATTTGTGCCACTTTCAATTGGTACTGAATCCGATACAGGTCAGATATTTTGCAATGTGACCTCAGTCTTTCTCCATTTCCCGCACGTGCGCTCTTCAGAAACGTATGAAAAACTATCAGAAGTGAAGTGAACCCCAGCACTGTGAAGTTAAGCGCAGTTTAATATTGGGTTAGCGGGTACTTACAGTAGGGCTGTTTGGCTGCCTCTCGCACAGAGTACATGAAACCGCTCCAGTTCTTCTCTCCACACTAGCCCTCTGACGGCCTTATTAATGTATCAGGCCATTAAGCGGAGAGTTGGAGCGAGGACATGCGAGCTATCCACACTGTGCTGCTACCGCTGGGCTGTTGCTCCTGGCCACTGGGTGCCACTGTAAAGCCTCAGAGATTAAAGCCCAAACAAACAGCATGCGGCCAACGCAAACAACTCAACATGCACTCTTCTAACCCACAGCCACTGCCAACAGACAGAATGAAAACCCACCCTGCAGCAGCACAGAGCCAATGCAACCACTGTGTGTAACCTCAATGCCTTCTTTCCAGATTTATACACAACTACAGTATGCTGCATCATGCAGGTGTCACAATGTAAAATCTATGGTTTCTACCAAGGGTGTTTTAGTTTAACCGGGTTGGAGAGGGATGATGTGACATTTGACCGCCAACGGTTAGAATGAAGCTGCGGAAATATGTCAACGTTTGGGTCACTGTCAGGAAACCAAATCCGTTTCCACACAGACAGGACATTTTTGTGAATATGCAAGTTTGAAATCAACAGAAATTGTTTCAACAGGAATGACAGGGCTGGACAGCTGCACACAAATATGGCTTACACCCAAGTAGAATCGGGGCAGATCTTCTGTCGGATAACATCTCCAAGATGTTAAATACCATTTGACTAGTAACCAAAAATCCAAATCACAGTCTCTACTGCACCAATTTAATTGATATTAATACTAGTGTAGAACATTGCATAGAAACTGTGTCTATTCCTCGTTTACTAAGATCAAATAATAAATCTACTGCAGGATCTAGAAAAAATCTAATTGTTATTAAAACAAAAAATCTCGCTATTAGTGAACAAAAACAATTTCTAAAGCTAGGTCTTCTAAACATTAGATCGCTCACACCTAAGGCGGTTATTGTAAATGAAATGGTCACAGATAATAATTTCGATGTTCTGTGCCTTACTGAAACCTGGCTTAAACCAAACGATTATTTCGGTCTAAATGAGTCTACTCCGCCAGGATACTGTTATAAGCATGAGCCCCGTCTGATCGGTCGTGGCGGCGGTGTTGCAACAATCTACAGAGATATCCTGAATGTTACTAAGAAAACTCGTCATAGGTTTAATTCGTTTGAAGTACTTGTGCTAAATGTTACGCTCTTAGATGTAAGAAAAAAATCCCTATTATCTCTAGCATTGGCTACCGTATATAGACCTCCAGGGCCTTACGCCAATTTCCTAAAAGAGTTTGCTGACTTTCTATCAGATCTTTTGGTCAACGTCGATAAAGCATTAATTGTTGGAGATTTTAACATACACGTAGATAATTTAAATGATGCGTTAGGGGCTGCGTTTACAGATTTATTAAACTCCTTCGGGGTCAAGCAAAACGTCACCGGACCAACTCATCGTCTTAATCATACACTCGATTTAATTATATCATATGGAACCAATCCAACCGATATAGATATTGTTCCACAAAGTGATGATGTCACTGACCACTACTTGGTAACTTGCATATTACGCACTGCTGTAATATGTCATGCTGCGCCACGTTATCGACCAGGTAGAACAATTCGTCCATCCACCATAGATCATTTCTCAAATAGCTTATCTGATCTGTCTCAGCTGCTGTCTGAACCCAAACAAACAGATGAATTAGACGACCTAACTAGCACTATGAGCACCATTCTCTCTAGAACATTGGATATTGTTGCACCCATTAGATTAAAAAAGGTCAGAGAAAAAAGTATAGCACCATGGTACAATAATACTACGTATGTTTTAAAGAGAGAAATCCGTAATTTAGAGCGTAAATGGAAAAAAACTAATTTAGAGGTCTTTAGAATCGCGTGGAAAGACAGTATGTCACTTTATAAAAAGGCACTTAAAACGGCCAGGGCTGAGCACCTCAGCAAATTAATAGAAAACAACCGAAATAATCCAAGGTTTTTATTTAATACCGTGGCTAGACTAACAAATAAACAGACGTCGTCTGAAAAAAATACCTCGTTACAGTTTAGTAGTAATGATTTCATGAACTTCTTCACCGAGAAAATTGAAAGCATCAGAATCAAAATCGTAAACGTTCGATCTTTGCTCGCGCCTTATAATTCGGCCGCAATTATCACCCCGCAAGAACAATTACAATGCTTTACAACCATAGAACAAAAAGAGTTAAATAAACTTATCACTTCATCTAAAACAACAACATGTTTATTAGATCCTATACCAACTGAACTACTGAAAGAAGTGTTACCTGTAGTGGAAGAGCCTCTTCTCAATATTATTAACTCATCTTTATCTTTAGGTCATGTTCCAAGAACGTTCAAGCTGGCAGTTATAAAACCTCTTATTAAGAAACCACAATTAGATCCAAATAGCCTAGCAAATTACAGACCCATTTCGAATCTTCCATTTATGTCAAAAATATTAGAAAAAGTTGTGTCCGCTCAACTCGGCTCTTTCTTGCAAGAAAACGACATCTATGAAAAGTTTCAGTCTGGATTCAGGCCACATCATAGCACTGAAACTGCGCTTGTTAGAATCACAAATGATTTACTTTTAGCTTCGGACCAAGGCTGTATCTCAGTACTAGTTTTACTTGATCTTAGTGCTGCGTTCGATACTATAGATCACACAATACTCTTAGATCGACTACAAAATTACACTGGTGTTCAAGGACAAGCATTAAGCTGGTTCAGGTCATACTTATCTGACCGCTACCATTTCGTCTACTTAAATGGAGAAAAATCGATTATAACTTCGGCAAACTATGGAGTGCCGCAGGGATCTGTGTTAGGCCCTTTATTATTCTCAATATATATGCTGCCACTTGGTAATATTCTAAGGAAACATGGAATTAGTTTCCATTGTTATGCTGATGACACTCAAATATATATTTCCTCACGGCCAGATGAATACGCTAAATTATCCAAATTGACAGATTGTGTTAAAGATATAAAAGATTGGATGACGCATAATTTTCTTTTATTAAATCCAGACAAGACAGAGGTAATACTTATCGGTTCTAAAAACCATCCACAAAACCTTTCACAGCACGACTTTAACACAGTAGGATGCCCTTTTACTCTATCCGCTACAGTAAAAGACCTGGGTGTTACATTAGACTGCAACCTGTCTTTTGAAAAGCATATTTCATATGTTACAAAAACAGCCTTTTTCCACCTTAGAAACATTGCTAAGCTACGTAATATGCTATCAGTCTCTGATGCAGAAAAGTTAGTTCATGCATTCATGACCTCGAGACTAGATTACTGTAATGCTTTATTAGCTGGTTGTCCTGCATCTTCAATAAACAAGCTACAGTTAGTCCAAAATGCAGCCGCTAGAGTTCTTACTAGATCAAGAAAATATGATCATATAACACCGATTTTATCATCACTTCATTGGTTACCTATAAAGTTCCGTATTAATTACAAGGTATTGCTTTTGACCTATAAAGCTCTAAATGGTTTAGCTCCAGTCTATTTAACGGATCTTCTATCGCCTTACAATCCATCGCGCTCTTTAAGATCACTAGATTCGAGGTTTCTGGTCATTCCTAGGATATCCAGATCCACCAAAGGAGGCAGAGCATTTTCACATTTAGCTCCGAAGCTCTGGAATAGCCTTCCTGATATTGTTCGTTGCTCAGACTCGCTCTCCCAGTTTAAAACTAGACTGAAGACGCATCTATTTAGCCAGGCATTCATATAAATTTTTATCTTACAGTTACTGTAAATTCGGCCTCTAGTTCATAAACGCCAGAGGAGAACTGGCCCCCGACTGAGCCTGGGTTCTCCCAAGGTTTTTTTTTCTCCATTGGGTCATCTGATGGGGTGTTAGGACACCATTAGGTCACTGGATGGAGTTTTTCGGTTCCTTGCCACTGTTGCCTTAGGCTTGCTCAGTTGGGGATATTCAAATTAATTAACCAATCATACCATTGATCAGCTCTACCAAACTTGGATGTCTTTTTTCCAGTAATAAACAAACATTAAGTTGTTTTGATTGATACTGTGAAGCAGCTTTGATACAATCTGTATTGTGAAAAGCGCTATATAAATATATTTGACTTGACTTGACTTGACAAATACCTACTCATTCATACTCTTGTTGAATTTGGTCAGTTTTGAAATGGCGCAGTCACATTTCCTTAAGGGTGAAGTGTCATCATTTTTTTTTTTCTGTTGAAATGTGCAAAGTCAGATACAAGGCAACTATTCACCAACTTGGGACCTTGTTTGGGAAACCTGTTTTGGTACGGTGTCACTACTAGTGGCACAAAATTACATGCCTTACGTTTAATTCTGTAAATTACTATCTCTTATACTAACTAACATTCTTATTGGATTGAATGAGTGAAGTTGACATGTACAGGTTTCATAGACCATTTGGGAGTAGAAGTCAGTTACATCACTTGTAGGGGTGTCAGAGTCAGTGACAGAGTGCAAGCATATTTGTCTAAAATAATTCTGTATTTTAAGCTTCAGAATCATGAATACTTTTATTCTAGTGTCACCATTGTCCTGTGCATTGGGTTAAGTCCAAGCCTATTAATTTCCAACCCCAATGATGTACCAAATTTATAATTTTAATCAACAGTAAAAAACAAAAATGACTTTTTACCATGTCTTGGAGTATCACAATAATATCGTATCTAAGTTCAGTATCGTGATATGTATCGAATCGTGACACGAGGGTATCGATATTAGGGAATCACTTGTAGCCGTGCGTGCATTGTGGTGGCAGAAAAACAGTGGTAAAGGGGAAGAAATCCATGGAATAAGAAAAAAAATGTTGGATGTCAGAATTGGAATAAAAAAAGATTGAAGACATTTTTTTAGAATACTGTCGTCGAAGACGGCCTTTAAAGCTAAACGCAGATGTTTATGGTTGCAAGTCATTAAATGGACAGACTGGACTGATAAAACCTGTGATTAGTCTACTACTAACGCATACATTTGATGTAAACAATAAGTCTACATAGTATTCACATATGCAGTTCATAGGAGACAATGTATTAGTCCTCCAGTTACACCATGAAATATTTAAACATTTAACATTTTACATGGATAACATTTTTAACGCATAACATTTTTAACTCGATTCTGAATTTATCGCAACTGAGTTCATATAACAATTCTGGGGGAAAAAAATGTTCAGGAAAAAAGGAAAAGGTATAAACTCTCAGTTCTTCTGAGTAAAAAAGACAGAAAAGACAGAATATCTCAGAATTGTGAGATATACTGTAAAATCAAAATTACCTTTTTTATTCTTTTATTCTCTGGCTTATTTATTTAGAAAACACTTACATAAAATTTAGAAATTTTACTTGTATAATGTCATGATATAAAGTTCATGTCAGCAGCAACATTTATGAATTTATTTATAATCTCTAACCCAGTCTTCTTGATGCTTCCAAGATCAAGTCATTATTGCTACATGTCAGTAGCCTTGGTAGACAGAAGACATTAGGTCAATCAGATACATAATTACCTGATGCAATTTACTTTACTGATTTTAGACTATTCTTGTCGTTTACAGTAACACTTATTTAACACTAGTGTTCCAGTGATTCTTGCCATCTAAAAGCACACGCACATAAACTGTTCCCCATGGACATCGCTCCCCAAATACTGAGGTGTCGTAACCTATTAAACCGCAAGTGGTCGTGTTCCACCCTTTATGTTGTTTAGACACATCCTGATGTATGATGGGATGCCGTGCTTTTTTATCGGCCTGCTGTCAGCTTTCCAGTTGTGATCTCATACGAACAGCGAACAGGCATGTTAAAACCAATGCAATGTGGGAGTCTTAAACTCAGGTCTGCTGTAAACTTTAATCACAATATGTGCTTTTCACTCCTCAATTAGTCATTTCTTTCATCTGTTGCTGTGGTTACACATCGCATATCTTTGTAATGTTGATGTATTGCTGAAATACTACGTTGCGGCGAACCATTCGTCATTTGTTCGAATGCCAAGCGTGGTGTTTTTTCCCCACAAACATACCATATGTTTTCAGGCTTAGTGAGAGATTTAAGTAATGAGTTTTCTTTTTTTTTGGTCTTGTAGGACACTCCTGTAAACTGCTCACGAAGAACATGGGCATGCTGGTGATAAACGAGGACACCCTGGATGTGAGTACTGAGTCAGAGGTGTATGTTTATTTGAAAAACCAGTTACGTGTCACCATTTATAACGCAAGCTCTGAGAAGAGATGAAAAGACACGGCAGCTAACGGATCACTTCAGGGCCCCCCGCACATCAAAGCATGTGACATAATTCCCAGTGCGACTCTCTTCCAGAACAGTTATAGATTTTGTTTTGAGTTTTCATCCAAAGCATTCCCCTCCGGTTTCGGTCTTTGCTCTCTCTTCCATTTTTTTCTCTGAAAGAAATGAATAAAGTGAATAAAGGGCCCAAAAGTCTGGAGCACTACTGTAAATGCTGCTTGTTTGCATTTGTATAATTTTGATTGAAAAATGCTACTTATTTTATTAAAAATATTATAGTTTGTTTTATGTTAGACTACTGTTCTAAAGTTGGGTCAGTCATTTTCTTTTAAAAAACTAATATTTTTTGTTTATTTAATTCATCAGAAGTGACCGTAAAGAATCCTTGAAAATAGTAAAATATAAAATTAAATAGTAGAATAGTAAAATATTATATAAAAATATTAAACGGCACAACTTTTTCAAAAAGTATGATAATCAGCACATTAGAATTATATCTGAAGAATTATGTGACATTGAAGTCTGGAGTAATGGCTGCTGAACTTTTTTTTTTTTTTTTGCCTATGCTTTATTCCAGAGCTTGAATAGAACTTAATACTAAATAGCTTTATACTAGAGCTTGTGAGTAAGCCTCGTAACGCCAGTGGATCCTCGAACTGTCGGGCAAAACCGCATACAGTAGCTATAGATTTCACCCGCCTCAATAGTGAATGAAGTGCTGCACACATTTTGGAGACCGTCTCTGCTTGTTTCCAGTGCAAGGGTAAATGAAGAACTGGTTCTTTGAATAAGTACTGAGTTTTCATTATTTCATTATTACTTTGGGATCCCGCTGTATGTGTTGTTCAAATAGAAAGAGAGGGATGTGGTTGCACCACATGGAGCCGTTTAAAAGACGGGAAGGGGCCTTGTATTTAGAACAGAGCTTTGGGACCCTCTTTCATATACACACATGCACGCGGTACAGGCCAATAACTCCCTGATGGGAGAATCTATTCTGTTGACTATGAAACCGAAAAGCCATCCGCTTTAAAAGAAGGAAACCATTTGAAACGTGCACACATTCACCCTACAGGTCAGTTGGCCCCTGCAGGGAGGGTCTTGTCTGTTGTATGTGGAAGTTAAGGGCTCTAGAAACCATTTCACGCAGCTTGCGCACATGCAACGTCACCCCTGATTGGGTGGGGCCAGTCCCACTGCGGGGGGATGGGGTTTAGGCGATGACGGACGTCTCTCAGTCTGTCAAACAGCCATTTATCGTGATAGATGGAGCGAAAGAAAAAGGGGAGAGAAATAAGAGGCGTTCTCCATAAAGCAGACAGCCTACATTTGAAATGTCAGCGCCTGGTCTCCCATGCATATGCACACACTTATACAACACACGAAAAGAAAACAAGGTGGAATTCTCCAAACGCTCAGAGGTCCGGCAGTGGTGGGATTCGCTGTGCTCTCACATTGCAGGAGAAAACAGTCCACCTCCCTTCCCCTCGGTCCTTCTCTTGTTTTTTTGCGTTTAACAGATTCAACATATTAAGGAAAACTAGATGGATGAAGGAACCCACTCATCCGGCCCGGAGAGAGGGGTTGAGTTCTTCACCGGACGTCTGAGTGGGGTTCTTTATCTCAGTGGAGAAAAATGTTAGGCTCTTTGGGATAGGTCAAAGAACAGTAACTCAATAATCACATTAAATATGCGGCAGACCGCAGTACTTTCTGCTGCTCACAGATGAAAGAGAGCTGTAGTTTGCAGATAGGCTGAGAGAATGGAGAGATTGTGGAAGAGTACAAAGGAGGAAAGAAATGGGGGTAAAAATACAGATACTGCAAAGCACAGAGCGTGTCTTTTTAATTTCATTTCAAATTTGTGCTTGCGAAATCATTTTTGCCATTATCACTATTTGATTTTCATTCATTCTTAACAATAGAAGTTGTTTTCTCAAGATCTCAATTTAATTTTCTTGTGATCTCATAATAAAAAAGTTCATCTTAAATTTAAAAGTTTATCTCAACATAAATTTCCTTGTGCTCAACGTTATTTTGTTTATCATAATTGTATTGAAGTCGTGAGAGGACAATACACACACACACAAAAAAAAACAAACATGCATGACCTCTTAGGGCTTCTGTAGAAAAGTCATAACCCCGATGAGCTGTTTCTGCCATTTAGATTCCTGAATCTGTTACAGTCTTCCAATTATGTTACTTAAAGAATAAAGAATAATTTTTCTTGTTCATCAACCAAAAATAACAAAAAATCGACATAAAATATTACAACCATATTCTCTCTTTCTTCCGCAGCTGGACAATTGATTTTGTCAGGCAGTAGTGCGCAAGTGGGTGCCTATTTAGGCATATTTATATACATATGTGAGTGTATGTATGCACTTGCAGTCTTCTATCTGTCATTACTTCATTGCATGACACGTATAACTCGGCCTATATGTACTTCCGCTCCTTGTTTATAATGTCCGATATCACGTGCTTGAGTTCAGGCATCTTGGTAAAAGGCTTTTCAAAGCGCCTAAATCAGCCGTTATCTGCTGGATCTTGGCAGTGTGTGGAAGCGCTGATGCACTGTATATCCCTCTGATGCCTTCTGCCCACTTGCAGAGCAAACACTCTTGAGTCATCACGATTGGTATGCTCGCACAACCATAACACAGAGGCCTGTTTAAGCCGGGCAGTGGAGACTGGGAAATGGCGACTTGTGAGGAAATGGAGACATTGTCCTCTCATTAGTCTTCATAAGCCATCTTATCATCTGATCTTATACTTTTGCAGATTTACTTATATATATATATATATATATATATATATACACACACACGAGGACACCTACGGAATGGAGGCCACATATTAGTGAAGCTCTTACAGCTGCACTTCTCTCTCATTCTCTGAAACCTGAGGCTTCTCTCTCTCTAAACCCTTGGCTTCTCTCTCTAAATATTTCCTTTGAGCTTGGGTTTCAGAGTCTTGTTATACCAGGGGAATGTTGATTGGTCCCCGAGGTGTAATCTCACTACCCTTAGGCATCTGCCCTCCTCAACACACATGCGCACACACACATTCAGGTGATCATCAGCATTGAACATAGTACTTAGACAACTATAATGGGATCTCCCTGCTTGTGCTAAAAATCCAACCGGACCCTGGAAAGGGCAGGAAACATTCTCACAGTCCTTATCTTGTTTTGTTTCCTGTTTTTTTTTGGGGGTTGTTTTGTCTTGTTTTGCTTTATTTTGTCAT
This sequence comes from Gila orcuttii, assembly GCA_026230005.1. Taxonomy (NCBI): domain Eukaryota; kingdom Metazoa; phylum Chordata; class Actinopteri; order Cypriniformes; family Leuciscidae; genus Gila; species Gila orcuttii. The sequence goes on along the minus strand of JAPDVR010000016.1, from coordinate 12,499,756 downwards.
TTATCATGTATCATCCAATAGTAGGTATTTAACTTTGGTATTTAGTTTCTGCTTAATTTAAGGTTTAGATCTTTGTCAAAAACAGTTGTTTATTTAGTATTTATTTAAAAGCAGCAGTATATCTCCATCTTTCACCATTGCAGTTTTTAGTGTTTTAATAATAATAATAATAATAATAAACTTTTTTTAAACAACACTGCTATCAAAAATAACAATAATTTCTGCATTTATATGTGTGTGTATATGAATATATTTAAAATTCAATTTCAATTCACATTTATTTGTATAGCGCTTTTCACAATACATATTTCAAATCAGCTTCACAGGAAAGGAATGTCTACATTACAACTTAGATTGATCTGTTATCAGAGGTGACTGTGTCCAAGTAATGCATTTCAGAAATGTACATATACAAATCACACAGTTAGCTAATAATGTATTAATTTAAACAATGTATTAATTTAAGGCTGAAACGATTAGCTCATTGAAGTAATGAATTCATGTTGTTAAATTATTAGGATATATAGAAATGTATATATCTAAAAATGTATATATATTTATTTGTGTGTATATATGTATATATATTACACTCATCTTTCATTACTATTGTATGTTTATAAAATATTAAATCTCATTAATTATATTATATCATATTACATTGATATACTGTAACATTTTTCACTTTTCTGTAACATCAGCAGCTTTTTGGTATTGGTCTTATTTTCTGTGTATTTCTCATGCTTACTTAAGGGACGATGGAGTTAACTTCAAATGTCTGTGTTATTAAGCCAAATGTGATTTTATTTAGATATCCTTACAATAACAGCTTCTTACTACGAGGTATATTTTCTGCTGAAAGTACAATTTTCGCCATTTAAAACTTTGTATAAAACAACAGTCAGAACAAGTCAAAGATCACAATTTTTCTTTGGCCCAGTCAGTGTTCATTAAGATCTTCCAGGTTTAATCAACACACAGAAATATTCCTGGCTCCCGATTTGAGCCCATGCAGCTGGGACAGAACATTCCTTTAAAATAACCCCTAAACCCAGACGTATGCTCTCTTCGATTGCTTTAACAAAACGAGAGCGCGAGAAAAGGGAGATCTGCAGCTTTGCTAGTGCTCAGGGTAAATTCCCATGCTGTTGTGTTTCCTGGTCATGGCCATTGAAAGGCCTTGTTCTAACAAACGAACCATCACACCCAGCTTTTGCTTTACTCTCTCCGTAATGAAGCGTGCCGTATGTGCGTTCTCACTTTGATGCCCTGTGCATTGACAATAAACAGACGTAAACCCCATGTGCAAAAGTGTCTGGTACTCTGCTTGCAAAATCCCATGTTATTATTGGGATTGATTACCTTGGCGTCGAAACCGAAAAGGGGGAAATTATCCCAGTGTTCATGTGTGGTTTCTCATCAGACATCTCTGAACAGTTTTATGATTTATTGCATTACAAATCCTTATCATAATGAATTCATTCTTTTGAGTTGCACGGGTTTCAGATAAATATTTACATTCCGGCTGATTTAGTCAGTTATACAATTGTAATAGTGTCATTTCACATGAAATGTTTATCAGTATTATATGTTATTCTGTTCATGTTTGTGTGCAGGGTACCAGGGAGACCCTTAGCCATCACTGCAGCATTCTGGGAGATGCTCTGCACAAGGAAAACGACTTCGCTCTCATCATAGATGGGAAGACGCTGAAGTACGCCCTCACTTTCGGGGCACGCCAGTATTTCCTGGATTTGGCTCTTTCCTGCAAGGCTGTGATATGCTGCAGGTATGTAACTGTACCTGGAGAATTAGTTGAAAATCAGAAGCAATAACTTACTAACAGTATCAAACATTTTCATCCATTGTTGAACCAAAATACACAGGAAGTTATACTGTCATGCTCTGCTTAAATTTTTACTATTTCACAGGTGGGACTAAATTTCTTTGTAGGTTAATAACCCTTTTTGCCCTCCAGGGAACTGACGGCATCACTGGTCATTTTTCTACACTTACAAAAACATCAAGTGACTGGCAGACAATTACAGGGAATTGCTGCTGCGCTGTTTAAGGAACAAATTACCTTTCCTTTAGGTCACAACCTTCCCAATAAACATAATTATACTAGCTCTCAAAGCAGCAATTTACTAATGAGTGTTATTTTTTATAATAGTAGATTGTGAATATCTGACAGACATTCTGCCTACAAAGTTAAACTGTGTGTTAGCAGACTAGAATGAACCATTCCAAAAAAACAGAGAAAGAAACATATGAGGAACCAATTAAGCGTGACAAGGATCTGCCAAAAATCAGTGTCAATTTCCAGAAACAACGCACACCACAGGTGTCACAACCATTATGCAATGCGTGATGTAATCTATCCGCTCTGCTTTTGCTCAATACACACACACACACGGACAGAGGAGAACAGATTTGTGCCTGTAGATGAATAAACGTTAAACTGACTCTAGAGGTCTCCTGTTATATCGGCAGCAATCTCCGGTTCACTGGAGAGTCTTACATCACTCTACGTTCATTGCTTATAGGATGACCTGTGAATGTTAAGCCAGGGTAAAACCCCTGAGGAGCTTTTCTAGCCAAAAGCGAGACCTTAATTTAATTTGCTGACATGGATGATGCAGTACTGTAATGCGCTGCTAGCATTTGTATATGTTTTTTTTTTTTTTTAAAGGTCAGAGATTCTGGGCTCAGGTCGGCCATCTTCTGAATCGCAGATTAGCCAGGTTTGGGAATCTTTAAGATGTGGATTCATCTGTTTCTAAATATTATAGTCAATTTTCTCACACTCAGGAAAACCTGGAAATATCCAGCTTGTGTTTTCCAGGCTTGGAAAATGAATAAGTCCTGGAAAAGTCCTGGAACATTCTATAGTAAATAGATATTTTTCAAGTTTTCTGATTTCTCTAAAATATGTAAACAGCTGGAAATATGTGCAGAACTTGTGTAAAACTTGCTTGCAGTCTAAAGAAATGTTCAACTTGTGAGTCACTTGTTGTTCCTTTAATTCAGACCTTCAGATTTAATTCAGATTTCTGAAGGATCATGTGACACTGAAGCCTTGAATAATGATGCTGAATATTTGGTATCAATACCAATCTTTGCTATCACTGGAATAAATTACATTTTCAAATAGAAAACAATTTTCTTTCTTTTTAAAGACTAAAAAAGGGTTGCATTTTTCTTTTGAAAGACAACGATGGGAAAGTTTCTAAATGGTAACCAGAAGCAAAAATTTTAGGAGCTAATTTACTATTTGAGCAGTGAATTTCAGTGTGAGAGTTTGCAGTCCTCGTTTAACCTCTCTTTTTGAAGACACAAATTCATCATATGAAGTTGAGATGTGACGACAGCTGTTGAGGTCACAACACACGGCTAAGAAATCAAATGGTTGTCAGCACTAATAATTGGCAACAAGAAAAATTCCTTCAGATCCCTCTGTAAAGGCACCATTGCAAATACGCAATTATGCTGTAAATCCTTAAACTTTTTCCTTGTGAAAAGATTTAAAATGTCAATTTCAGCCGTAGAGAAATGTTAAAACAAATGTTTTAACGTTTAAATGTTTACATCAAAGCAAAGTTTACAGAATTTTTATTTATTTATTTAATTACATTTTTTGCAGGGTTTCGCCTCTGCAGAAGTCTGAGGTGGTTGAGATGGTGAAGAAACAGGTGAAAGTGATCACTCTGGCCATTGGCGATGGAGCCAATGATGTGGGCATGATCCAGACCGCCCATGTGGGTGTTGGCATCTCTGGAAATGAAGGACTACAGGCTGCCAACTCATCAGACTACTCTATTGCACAGGTGAGAAACCATCAAATTACACATGCCTGCAGGGAGAAAGAATAAGAAAAACGACGATGAAATTTAAATTACTGAGAAATTATAAATGATTATGAAAATATATTTTTTTATATATATATTATTTATTTAAATATTTATATATATATATATATATATATATATATATATATATATATATATATATATATATATATATATAAATTCTTCTAAAACTGAAGCAAGTATCTGTTCCCCATGTAAACTAACACTTCTGTCTCATGTCACTACTATGTGATTCCCAGAAAATAAATCTGGTTCTAGATTATGAATCTAGGTTGAAAGGTTAAAACCTATGGCTCATAGATTCTGCAGAATAAGATACCAAAACAGGTCGGTCAGGTCAGTTTACATAGCTGGGGTGTTCTCTTACTCAAACCCCTGCTGACGGCGAAACGAGACCTGTCCTCCTTATGTAAACTTAATTAAAAGATGTTTTGTAATTCACAGATTTTGATACAGCATAATCTTCATTGTGCTTTAAGCAAAAGAAAAGCTCAAGTGTCGCGGATCGCTGTCACCATCGCTCTCTATCTCTTTCCCTTGTTTCACATTGTTTTGTGGAGTTCGTGGAAACATCCCTCCTCACACTTGTTTTTATATACTGCCCCGAGCCGTCCGTTCACTGGCCTCATGCATCGGATTACTCAAGAAAGCATCTTGTCTTTTCTTAAGTGCCCTCCTCGTCATATTTTAGGTGGAGGTGGTGGGGAATGTGACAAGGTTCATAAAAAGTCACCTGAACTGCCTTCCAGCAAAATGGCTCGTATGTGATGTGCTGAATCAGACGTCAAACTTTTATGTACACTACTGTCAGCTAGTATACATGCATCATCTTAATCCAGTGTTGTTTTGCACTGTAAGGCTTTTCCCAATGTTGCTTCTCATCAATTGTTAAAACTAGATGAAAATCTTAAACATACATTGTTGTCTACTATTTACTATCTACTGTTCATACATAAAGGGTATGAATGTATGTATATGTGTGTATATGTGTGTGTGTGTGTGTGTATGTATATATATATATATATATATATATATATATATATATATATATATATATATATATATATATACACACAGACACGCACGCTGCCCAGCCAAAAAAAACGCTGTTTGGATTTAAATAGCAAATGATTAAAGCTACAATATGTAATTTTTTTCGCCACTTGGGGTCGCTAACCTCTTACAATAACAAAGGCGTAGGTTGATGACGCATAATTCCAGCGGAATTATGGAACTTGACATCAAGCTGATGGATCTAATAATGTTTATGGATGAGTGAATACATTGATTATTTTTAACATGACTGTGGTATGAAGCTGTGCGCGATTGCTAATAAGAGACAGATATCAGCGCCGCACGCGGGTCCCGCGGATATAAAGTAATAAGGACATTTCATTCTACCGAACTACCCGCAAGTGCTGTATTAATACTCACACAGGTCAGTTTATTAGACTAATGAAAGTTGTGAGGTAACGCAGCGCTGTCTCACTTGGTCTACACTATCACACTAAACTGCATTTGAGTGAGTGGAAAGTTATAATGTTATTCTATGTGTTAGTTTGTTGGCTGTATGAGACTAGCAGTAAGCTAGATCAACATTAGAATAGCATACTGATCATATTCTAACATTTCATCATGTTGAACTATATAACATTGATTAGTTTTATGTACATTTGCTCACCTGTCTAATAAAGTATCTCTGTCAAGTCGAAGTTTGTCACGGACGTGGAGCTCTCGGCATCTCGAAAACGCCACGTTGATATTGATCCTCGTTTTAGTTCTCCTTTTGTCCCAAAGTCTGCTTGCCATAGTCCATAATGTTTGAACGAAACAACAACAGCGTGAGCGTGCCGCTAGACGTACCATTGTTGTTCACGTCTGTCGCCATGGTTACTATGGCAGTACGAGCGGAAACCAGGGATAACGCGGATATTACGTCATTGACGGGCGACAAGTGAACAGGGAGTCCGGGACGAGCCATTATTTAAAACTGGAATTTCTCTGAAATTAAAAATCTTTGGGAACTTTTGGGATATTGTAAGTACACAACTGCAGGAAATATATCACACTGTGCAAGTGATTTTTGGATATTTTATTACAAAATTCTTTTATATTGTACCTTTAAGAATCTATGATTGGATCATTATTGCATTGATTGTTATGTTTCTAGCATGTTATATGTTTGGCAACAGTTCTTTGTGAAAGAATTTCCAGGATGTATGTATATATTTATGTATGCATGTAATCTCAGAACGGAGCTCTTTCACAGACTACTGGTGCTGCACCATGACTGCTGTATTACAGTAATTTGTGTTCCCCGGGTCTTTAGTTTTGTTTAGGGTGTGCTTTGAAGATGTGATTATCTTGTTTATGTGATGGATAAATCAGAATGCAGAAACACTCCTGTGCTTCAACCCCACATCAGGCCCTCTAAAGATCAGCAGAATTTAAGACTCCACTGTAGTCTGTCTGTCATCAACTCGCTCTCCTCACATCCAGAGGTCAAACAACCCCTGTGCCCCTCAAAGGCCCTCCATACCCCTTACATTCCACCCTGCTGTTCCTGTCTTCGTATGAGTGACCCAGCTGTTTGTTTTACAGGAATGATGTTTATAGCATTGTCATATTCAGGGTGCTCTTGAGGAAATAAAACATGGCATCCCTAGATCATCGATAGCGCCTTTGATCATGTTTACACACAACACATTACTTGTTTACACTGTCATGGAGGGTCCAGTAAGCCACTAATCTTGAGCACCTGTACAAGTTCAGCTGTTTGCATTTCGCATTCATGTCTGCAATAGGTTATAGGGAGTGTGTTTGACATCCTCAAACTTACATCCGTTACACTTTGCAACTGATAACATAAGTTGTGTTCAATTTCATAAACTGAAAACAATTTTCTATTGATTCATCCACAATATCCTGATTTTACTCTACATGTAAAGATCTTTATCAGCATTAGGGGGGCTTATTTAGTGAGCAAAGCACATCTCTGTTAAGATTTTGACGATTTTATGAATTTTCAGCATATTGTTTTGCATGTAAAATCACGCAGTATTCGCTCTCTCCACCTAAGCAGAATTGTGCTGTGAAGCAAAAGTGGCGTTTTGGTGCTGAGCCTGTTTTTGGCAAGTAGCATGCTAAACTCAGCAGAAATGCTCTGTAAATATATTTATCAACACAATCTTTTGTAATATAAGCATTTATGTAGCGACATTATAAACCGGAGTGAACTACTCATTGACTGTTTGAAAAAAGACATCTTTCTGGCTTGGTGAAAGTTAAACACAGTGACAGCAACACAAACAGCACTTAATATTCAGTAAATCTGACAGAATCCAGATGATTTAAGCAGTTTGTATCTACAGTTTGGGTGTTGGGTTCTGTTCTGATTAGATTACGTACCATTTGACTGTAAATTTTGTTTCTTAGATTTCATGACGAGGAGATTTATAATAATTTTCATTGACCAGCTGGTCAACCTGATAAACTTTTTATAATATAAAGCAGATTTTAAAAACAGTACTTAGTGTAGTAACCCAAAAATCACTATTTTCTTTATAAATCTGCAAAAGCTTTTCTCTCTTCCTCTGCTATTCAACAACTAACAAAGTCTTACTAGACAGATTGTTGCTGGAATATGGGTGAGAGAGTGTTAGTTTTGTCCCTGAACTCTAGGCTTCCTGTTGCCCATGCCGCATGGATAAGATTGTCTCTCTATTTTCGAATCCAAAAGCGCTTTGTGTTGGCTGGGGAACTGCAGATCTTGTGTAAATGATAGGCCTTAATGAACTTATCTCTGTCCTCCCTTCTCTCTCACAGTTCAAATACTTGAAGAATCTTCTGCTGGTTCACGGTGCTTGGAATTACAACCGCGTTGCAAAGTGCATCCTGTATTGCTTTTACAAGAACATTGTGCTGTACATTATTGAGGTAAGAAAGTCTGTGCACGCAATATGAAATTAAGTTGATTTTCACCTAAAAATGAAAACTGTCTACTTCACTCTCATGTCGTTTCAAACTCATGCAACATACAAAATGGATTACTAAGCATCATGCCTGTTATTGCATTAACCATTAATGCCTATTTCAAGGAGATTGAATGACCACTCTTTGATGAAATGAACTGGCATTGCATGCATGTCGGTAGTGGAGAGTCTCCGTCCTGCTGTAGGAATGCGGGGTCTGTCGATGTGAAGCCCACAGGCCATCCATCTGTGATGGTATTTGACAGTTTCCAGGCCTGGTGCTGATAGCCGGTTTAGAGACCTGACCTGACAAGTTAAAGGGCTGCTATCAGCACCAGCTTTATCATGAGGGGCGTTTGGCTGTTTTGATCTATAACACACTTGGTTTAGGAGACATTACACCTTGAGGACAAGCTTTAGGTTTCCTCGAACTGAAAGAAGAGTTACAGTAATAGTAGACTAATGGTCTGTTAGCAACATTAGACCATTTAAGTCTCTTTATTTAATGTCAAAGATCTCTGAAATGCATTAAATGGACCTTTGGTCATGCTAGCAGGCAAAATATAAAGCATGTGACCAGATGTAACCATCATATGTTGCATTTTCCCAGGTGGTGTTGGCTTTGGTTTGAAAATCATAATTACAATATTATTTGGGCTTGAATAAACTTGCTGAGCAATTTCATTTTTCTCTCCTCAGTTTTGGACAAATACTAGATGCCTTTTAATCTCTAATGCTACCAAGTAAAGGGTAAAGCATTCATATTAGCTGTGCAGTTGATGCTTTATCCATGTATTTGATCATTCTTGCATAAAATTTTCCCTTGGTAGGCAACTCACTAAGATTTGAAACATACCAACACTAGGGCTGGACGATATGGCCAAAAAATCATATCTCTGTATTTTTTGGTTAAATGGCGATATACGATATATATCTCGGTACTTTCTACGTTTTTCTATTTGGATAAAGAAAATCTGTATTTAAAAAAATAAAAAATGTTATTTCACATCCTGCTCAATGATGTCCAAACAATGTTGATATTGAAGGATATGGAAACAAATATAGTGAACGTAATGTAGGCTATGCAATATATTATGTGCAAAAAGGTGGTTAAAATCACATTACATTCTAACATTGTTACATTACAATCTAAAAACAAAAATAATGCTTTTGTTTTTAAAATGACTAAAGGCTAAACTAAAAATGAGAATAAAAACAAAAGCACAAACTAATTATATTAGCCTGCATTTGATTACCCCATTATAATGGTCACTTTCATAAAAATATACTTGTAGGTTTAAAATTCCACATATGGCACATTTATTGTCTCCAACAACAAATATTTTAGCAATATGTATATTTTATGTATATTCTATTGTGCTCCGTCTGTTTGGCCTGCTCGTTTACAGAAGCTTGAATTTTAGCGGAGATTCACTTGCAGAAGCTCGTCCTCTCCTGACAGTAAAATGGACATATTTGTTTGACTTTCTAACATTTACAGATGGAGAATATACCTGTGAAATGTAAGTTAAGCACCGAGGAAAGCACCACGTCTCAAACGCATTAAACAGCGCAAGTATTTATCTGTCAGTCAGCAACAGTATCTGTCAGAGCATCTGACAGGGCAAGCTGCTTTAAACTTGTTAACTATATCTTACCAGTTATTTTGAAGCGCTTAATATAAGCTTGTATCATGTTTAGGACAAATTGTACTATGTACTTTCATTGCAGCAGCTCACACTGCATCCTCTGCTATTTTTCACATGTGCTCGTATCAAACTACTGTATCGATATAAACGGTATTGCCTCATTCCATATCGTTAAAAAAAAAACAACGATATATTGTACAAACTCGATATACCGCCCAGCCCTAACCAACACCAGTATTCATGAGCTACAATCCCAGCAGAAACATGAGCACTTCAAAAATCCATCTTTTTCCCCCTCGGCCCTTTTGCTCTTGTGTGCCACTTGACCCATGGACCCTTTTCCCTTCATCTTGATTTTGTTTTATGTGCTGTGGTAAATCTCTGAAAAAGCCCCTTAGATTTCTCTCTGTTGGCATCCAGTGCTGCTGTAGGTTGTGAGAACAAGAATGAGGAGATGAATCAGGACTTTTCTTCTGCCCTCACTGAATGATACAGGCTTTTTCCTGTTTACACGCTTCTGTGCTGTTTAGATGTGGGAAGCTGCTGTGGTCTTTGTTCATAAATGTAGTGAAGTCATGTTGCTTTTTTCCCTTATTTTAAAATTCAGTGGATTAAATCCGTGGGAATCTCGGAGCCCTGTAGCTGTTAGCAATTATCGCTCAATGAATATGATATTTTAAACATTTTTGGTACAATTCGTGCAGGGTGGCTTTCATGTACTTTTCTTTTGGGTTTTGCCGTGGGGTTGGTGTATTTTGTTCCACAATGAAAGTTCCCCTTGAACACAAACATTTCTGTCTGTGATCGCATTTCACACTTGCTCATCAATCAAGAAACAAGCATCTCTTTCCTTCTCTTTTTTTCTTCATTTGCATAAGAAGTGGCACAGGAACAACTATGTCCAGTAAATGGCCTTACCCGAACACACCCTCCGAATACTTCTAGCCACTTTTCCTTTTTGTCCTTTTCTCTTTAAGCTCTGCTTTTGAATCTCCAAGAGAACTGAAAAGCACCCAGCACACCCCAGCTCCTGGAGGTGAATGTATCTCCTCCTCAACCCATCTTTTGTTATGAGCAGAAAATGCACTCCCCCTCTCCATAAGGGGCTTTTTGAATATAATAGGCCAAAGCTTTACTGTTTCCTTGCCTCACACCAAAAACACCTCTGTTTTGTAAGGTCCTGACATTCAAGACACTTGCTTCCCAAGGCTCAGTTAAAGGGGATACATTTGTCGGCCTAATAGGTTTACATTTTGCTCCGTGAAGACTTTTCTTCATCTACTTTTTCTAGATTTTAACCTTAAGAAAGTGAAATAAGGATGTTAGTGGCCATTTTAGCCTTCTCACAGTGTGGTTATATGTGCGTATCTTAGATTTCTTTTAACCATCCAGTGTTGAAGTCCTATATGTTATAGTACTTTTATCAAGGGTTGTCTACCTGCTGAATTCAAAACAAACCAAGACATTTTAAGGCATCATAGCTGCATTTCTAGCACAACATCGATTTCAAAATGTAACCAGAAATTTCTTAAAGGGGTCCTATTATGCCCTTTAATGAAGTCTTGATTTTATTTTTGGGGTGTACTAGAATATGTTTTCATGGTTGATTGTTCAAAAAACACATTATTTTCCACACATTTTCCACACGCCGATTTCGATGAAGCCCATCCTTCCGAAATACGAAATGTGCTGTGATTAGTTAGCTGGCCAAGTGTGTTATGATTGTCACCGCTTAGCGCGTGTTTGGGAAATGTCCCACCCCTCCATAACTGTAAGTTCTTTTCTAGTGTAAATATTAAGGTTATTTCAAACCAATTCAAGCCTGATTTTGACCTTGACGTGCAGAACGGATTTCATGCACAGACTTTACAAGCACGGATTTCACAGGACATTTTTAGAATGGTATGTTTTTTGTACTTTTCTTATACATTATAGATACAATGTTATCCACCATTTAATCATGATATTTGTTGGAAAACTAGGTAATACAAGCAGAAATCTATCACATAACCATGGTTAATTTTCCTAAGGAGCGCTGAACGTCTTACAAAAGCGAGAGCTTACAAAAGCTACAGAAAATAAGCTGTTCTCCATAAAATGTGCATTGTTCAGGAACAATGTTTAAAATAAATTAACCACTCTGTTCATCAGCCTTAGGAAAGTCAAACAAATGAATTTTGGAAACATTAGGGGGAAAAAAGCGTCTCTATGACATGGCAACAGCACTGTCTTCTGTAATGCAGCTCAACCAGGCCTCGTCCCCTTTTTTGCGTATTCCTTAGTTGGAGATTATTTAAATGAGTACCATTGTGACTTCATAAGATCCGTTCAAAAATCACGTTGTAGTCAAAACGAGCTGTTCATTGTAGTTCTTGAAAAGGGGATTCTGTTAAATAAAATATCTCCCTGACCAGGTGTTCTGACTGTGTTCTGACTGTTCAAATCAGTTTCAGTTAGTATTCTCTCTAAGAAGGGAGCTGTCTATGTAGGCAGTAGACTGCACGCAACTCACTAGTTGCTAGTGCAACTCACTAGTAAAAAACTCAATAGGTTTTGGAACGGAGCTCTAGAATGGTTTGTATTGTTCCAGATTCCACGTTTTGTTTTGTTTTTTCCAGATGTAACCACAACATGGCACATGATCTTCCTTACATTGTCAGACAAATACTGTAAGTTTGGGCTAACTTAAACATTTGTCATGCTGGTTTGTTTAGTCCCTGGTTTGTGGTCTTGCATTCTTTCAACATGAGCAAAAATTAACAGGGGGATGGAATATTTCAGAAACTTAGTTGGATTAGCCGCTTTGAGACATGCAAAAAGCCTCTCTTACAACCAAATTGCTGTGCTTGCTGTCATTATCCTGCTGGGCTCTTGAGAGCTTGATTGACAGCTCTTCAGCAGGCACCAGCAGGGCTGACAGACAAGTAGCATTTCTGAGGTAATTACAAGAGCCTCATTCAGGCAGAGCAGCGGGCTTAGAGAAAGACTGCAGGCCTGAGAGGAGGCAGTCTCACTGGTGCCATCAATATAAAACGCACAACTGGTTCTTTTGATTCTTCTGTCACTCACTCTTGCAATTCAATCGGCCTTCTTTATTGTCTTACCCACATTTTCTTAGGTTTTCTGAGTATTTTTTGGGTTTTATACTACTGTTCAAACGTTTGGGGCTAGTTTTTTCAGCAGCTATTACTCCACATTTCAGTTTTACATGATCTTTTTGAAATAATTCTAATATGCTGATTTGGTGTGTTCTTATTAGTGTTGAAAACAGTTGTTCAGATTTTTGTGGAAAACGTGATACTTTATTCAGGATTCTTTGAATAGAAAGTTCAAAAGAACATCTTTTATTTGAAATAATGTTTTGTAACATTATAAATGGTTGGAGAGCTTTTGATTGGTAGTGGTACATGAAAAATTGCACAAAATGTATTGACCTTATGTAGCCCCGCCCCCTTTCAGTGCTGCACTCGTTGTGTTCGGTCTTCCGGTTTGTATTTCCACAGCATGAAGGTAAGATCTTGCGGATTTATGAATGAACAGCTTAAAAATCTTCCCCATCTACTGACATTTGTTATGACATCCGCTTCAAACATTACAATGCCCCATGATAACTTCTGTTAGCTCTACAAGTAAATCTACTTCACCAGCTAATTAATCAATAGTGATGCCATAGAAATATACAGAGCTACCGCAAAAACGGAAGTTCAAACACAAAAATTCTAAAGATTAGTGTGCTCTTGTTTCTTTGGTGCTTTTTTTCACATTCAGTGATTTTGACATTGCTATTTCATTCTGCTTTTAACAGACGTTTAAAAGACAGGAATCACAAATTTATTGATTTATTTTATTGTAATTACAGCTATCTTTTTTTTTTTTTTTACATCAAGAACAAATATCTTAGTCTGTAAGTAAATATAAAGTAAGTGTTTTCCAAATTTGTATGTATCTATTTGCTTTAGAACAACGGCAACACAAAATCCGGTAACAATTTATTTGGTAGCACTTTATTTTACAGTCCTGTTTCGTATGAACATACTGTACTATGTACTTATTGTGGTAATGACACCAACTGGGTAATAACTAGCATATTAACCCTGAACCTACCCCTAAACCTTAATTTAACCCATATAGTTACCTTACACTACTCAGTATTTTTGTGGCAGAGTACACTTTAAGAACATTGAAAGTGCAACCTTTTATTTTAAGATGACGTAGTTACACGTTAGTACATGTGTACTTACTATAGTAATAACAGTAAATGATGCATAATTACAAGTAATAATAACTCAGTAATATAAGTAATATTACTCAGTATTTGAGTAAGTATAATGTAACTGTCACATTATTTAAAGTCTAACCTAATTTCTTGGAAATATTTATTTGATTTTGTTGTCTTTTATAATATCCCTTTTCATATTTTTCTTGCACAGTATAAATTGTGTTTTCTGCTTGAAAATATGTAGCAGCCTTTTATATTTTATGAAGCTTTGTTTTGAATAATTTCTAACCTGATGGGATACCAGCTAGTGGGGACCTGTGTGAGATACCAGGCTATCTTGAATAAGCATCCCACTGAAAAAATTAGCTAATACCAGTTTAAAGTGGTCAAGCTGGGATTTTTACAATGCAGTACCTTGTTTATTGCTGGTCTAAGGTCTGCCAGATTCGCACCAGCTGGACCAGCTGCCATGTTCGAGAGCACAGCTAAGCTAGTTTTAGCTGGATTTTCAAGTAGAGACATGGTAAAGGAGCAAAGAGGTGCTGTCTTTCTCTTATTCTCTTTTCCTTCGGGGGGAGGGAGGGGAATCACCGATTTAAAAATTCCCTGAAAAATACGGCAAGAGCCCCTCTGGACGAATCTCATGGGGACACACAATCTCGCTCTCTCACACACACACACACATCTCGCTTTTTCAGATTGTGCAGTGGAGGGTAGAGGGCAGTCACACCTCCACGCCAAACCACTCTGAATGAGCCAGAGGAGGAGAAGAAAGAGAGAGCCCTCCACACTATGTCCTCGCTCCCTAATGAGCAAATCAATGAATCTGTCTCATTGAAGGAAGCTGGAGAGAGGGGCACTCACAGGACCCAGAGGACCTGGCCAAAACGCTCTCTCATATGCATGTACTGCTGCTCATGAATAGAGGCTTTATTTTGACTTAGCACAACAATATCCTGCAGCCCGTAACCCCTCAATGAAGCAGACTCTCATTAATTCAGCTCTCTGACCCACCTGTTTGACTACCAGCATGCTGTTGGCCACAACTATGTGGTGTTTCGTGTGGCCTTTGATCAAATTGTGTATGTGAGGGATTTCTCAAGTCCAGAATTTGCTTGAGGATGAAAACAACATAATGTGTGCTGTGACATTGGTAATTTATTCGTTGCTGTGTGCAAAAGGTTTTCAGAAGCAGCAAATCTCTTTTAAAAACAATATTACGGTAGAATGCACCTGATGGAAAGGAAAATGGGAGTTGGATCGGGGGAGTGCGGCCAATCCTCCTCTCTCTCTTTCTCTGCGATGCGGCCTGAGGGGAGGGGTGACAGACATTTGTTTTGGGAACATTTTCACGCATTGGCTCGCTCTATTAAATGAGGGGCTGGTGTATGAGCGGTGTGTGTGAGGACCGGCGGGGGCTGCAGTCGGAGGGGGTCCTGTCAAAATCCCCCAAAATTTGTAGCAATTCACGCTTTCATAATGGAGTTAAATGAAGCGAGGAAATGTCCGCCTGCCCGTGGCACTGCACAGTAATCCTGGGGTCTGCTCAACAGTCGAGCCTCTCACACACATCCACAGATATTTTCACAATAAATGTGGTCCAGGTCTATTGTATAGGACTAGATGTTGATATCCCTCAATAAATGCGTACTTGAGGCACCGATGAGACTCCGTGGGATGGTCAAATGAGTGATGGCACCCTTTGGGTTATCAATACGTTCACATTCCAGCCTTGTTGTTGCGCATCGGCTGCAAGTTCAATGTACCTCAGCCTTTTCCCTTCGTAAGCCTCCTCCACTGCACCCTCCCAGGGCATGGTGAGCTTGATAATGTAGACAAGCTTGAGTGAGGCTGACCACAGAACTTGGTCTGGTCGCTGGTTGGTAGCTGCAATCTCAGCTGGGAAGCAGAGTTTCTTGTCCAAGTCTGCCAGCAGCTTCCAGTCCCGTGCTCTGCCCAGCTGCCCAGTGTCTGGTCTTGTGGTGGTGAGCCTGGCTTGACCCTCGCCCTCCCGAACAAATGGTGTCGACTGCCACTGGGATGACGGTAGAGGAAGGGCATTCACACTTGTCCGTCGACTTTCCAGCACTGCTGCAAGACACTTTAGCACCTGGTTGTGCCGCCAGGTATAACGGCCTTGGGTGAGGCTGGTATTGCATCCCACTAAGATGTGCTTTAGTGTTGCTGGACTTGGACATAGAGGACACGTGGGGTCTTCGGCATACCACAGGCTTAGGTTTGCGGGGGAAGGCAGGACATCGTAGGCAGCCCTGATGGTAAAACTTGCCCTGAATGCCTCCATCTCCCACGACTCATTCCAGGAGGTCTTCCTATTCTCCGCTCCTTTCCATGCCATCCACTGCCCTTGCTTTGCCTGCGCCACAGCTTGGGCACACCTTCCTGCTTCCTCCTCCCGACGTTCCTCCTGGACCACCAGCTTGCGTCTCTGAGATGTAGAGGCCTTGCTCCACGCTGGTGTACTGGCCCCAAGGCCAAGACCACTCCTCCCCTCCTGCACTTGGCCCACGATGTCCTTGTGTCTGAGTGCTGCCTTTGCCTGCTCAGTTGCAGCCAATGGGGGTCCACTTCCTCCCGGTGGCCAGGATGGTGGCAGCTTGGGCTACAAATGGATCACTCGAATCCAGCAGCATCATCTCAAGTCTGACTTTGGCGCACTTGTACTCCTCTGTCAGACTGAAAATGGCCGTAGTGGCCAATTCTGCTGAGGCACCTGGGAAGGCCAAGCCACTTCCTTATATGTGAGCTGACCAGTCTCTCCAGCTTCTCCACCTTTGAGAGCGGGACTTCATAGAGGGTTAGCAGCCACAGGAGACATGGAAGTAGTCCATATTGCATGCACCAGAGCTTCAGCTTGCCAGGAAGCATGGTTCTGTCGATGTTCTCCAGGCCGCTGGCTACCTCCTTCCTGAGCTGCTCTACTTGCTCTTTGTCTTTTGAGGGAGGCATCATACCAACGACCTAGGCTCTTTACTGGCTTCTCAGAAACCATTGGAATGGGTTCCTCGCCAATGTGGAAGCGGTGGTCTGACAGCTTCCCTTTGATAATGGAGATGCTTCTGGACTTGCTTGGCTTGGTCTTCATGCGAGCCCGCTCAATGTTTTCCTGGAGCTTTCTTAGTAGCTGCACAGTAGCTGCACAGTGCATACCTTAGTCATGGTGAGAATTGTGAGGTCATACGTGTAGGCTCTGAGCGGTGGCAGCCTCTGCCCTGGTCTTTTTCGCTGTCCGCCAACCATCCATCGAGCGGCCAGGGTGAAGGCCAGCGGGGAGATGGTGCAGCCGGCCAGGATTCCCACTTCCAGGTGTTGCCATGCTGTTGTATACTCTGTTGTTGTCAAGCAGAGTTGGACGTCCTCGAAGTAGGCCTTGACAAGGGTTGTAAGAGCTGCTGAGACCCTGATGTAGTCAAAGGCTGTCCACAAGAGGTTGTGAGGGACTGAGCCAAAGGCGTTCGCGAGATCCAGGAACACCACATGAAGATCTGTCCCTCCTTTTTGGTGACCTGGTTTGGTTTGCACCAAAATACAGCAGAAAGCAAAAGTTGAACGGTGCTGCTCAAGATCTGGGCTTTGACTCCAGTACCGTATCATCACTCATCACTACTTTGTAACCATGAAAGAATCCTGAAAAATAATCATGTTTGGTTTCCACAAAAATATAAAGCAGCATAACTGTTTTTAACTCTTTTTTTTTTTAGCAGTTTGGAATGATTTCTGAAGGATCATGTGGCACTGAAGACTGGACTAATGATGCTGAAAATTCAGCTTTGCCATCACAGAAATTAATTACCTTTTAAATATATTAAAATTATGTACTAATTTTAATTTGTAATAATATTTCACAATACTTGTACTCTATTTTTGATCCATTAAATACCACTTTGGGAAGCATAAGAGACTTGTTTTATGAAACATTAAAAAAAAATTACTGACCCCAAAATTTTTAACAGTATTGTAAAATTGGTGATTAAATGACAGAATTTAAATTTTTGGAGAAATGTCTTATTAAATTTTTTATCCAATGACCCTTTGTTCTGCCAAATCTGATTTGTTTTCATTTTTCCATTCTGACACTGGATTTTTGATTGACTGCTTTTATCCACTTTGAATTGCTGTCTTTATTACAGCTGCTGTGTGATATCACATTCTCCAGTTTCTAGATGACTATGACAGAGTTATGTGCCAGACTAGTTAAACTGAAAGAGGTATTAAGTGATGAACTCCATGGCATATGGTTTAGATATACATTTTTCTCTCTTCTCCTTTTCATTTGTGGTCATCTCCCTGGTCCACCCTTAAACCCAAAAACTCACATCTTTCCTTCTACTCCTTTTGCACTGTTTTTTGTACAGTTTTAAATTTGTGTTGTGTGATAAAAAGTCAGTTGTTTCTGCTATAAGACACTGGGGGTTGATCAGGTGGGAAAGCTTTTCTGATCCCCTATGGCTGAACTCATGGGATCTGTTGAAGTCTCCCTCTCTCTCTCCCTCTCTCTCTCCCCCTCTCTTCCTCTCCCTCTCCCTCCCCTTTCTTACCTCTGGCACTAACGCCCAGGGCTGTCCGCTGAGTAATGATGTGTTAAGTCCGGGTTGTGGCTTCGCATGACAAGATAGTGGAGCTTCTCTATGTTTAGATGTTTTGAAAACCGTAGCAGTATGTTTGCTATAGCAGGAGCTTAACTGTTTTTACATGTATCATCTTACAGCTGTTCTAATTGATAATTGATAGACTATTAATCTTTTTATTAAAATATACTGTAATATTTATTATTCCATTTATTTAAACATTTATCAAAAAAGTTATTTTAAAACAAATTATTGAATTATATATTTTTTATGTATCTCTTTTTAAGTATTTTTAATTTATTTGTATTGGTCTATATTTGTTTGTTTGTCTTTGCTTGCGTGCTTGCTTGCTTACTAATTTAAAATAATTAAAAATAATAATTAAAAATATTATATTATAAAAATGTACAACAGTATTGTTTTTAATAGTGGTATCTGACTTTTGGTCCCCACTGTATATATGAAAAAGTGACCCAAAACTGGCTTATTTATCCTGCAAGACTGATCTTGGAACAAACCATTTGCAGTGATCCAGTGTATGAGACTGTAGAAAGGACTGATGGGGTCAGTTCACTGCCGGTTTCATGAGAGATCGCTCTCTCTTGGGTAATTTCTAGCACAGAGAGGCCCCACACAAAACAACAGCCATCGATCAACCTAAATTAAAATCCGCTAGGAGCCAAAGTTAGGCGCACACAAAGTGGAGAATATGATTAATGATGGTATATATTTACCTTTTAGTCACACATTTATGTAGTAATGATTATCATATGGTCTGTCATTACCCTTTTAATATGTTACCATTTCCTTCAGGACTTTTTTTTTTTGTCTATGCTTTTCATTACATGTACTAAAAGACATGGTTTTGTTTCTTGTTTTTGAATGTTTTTTTCTCAATTGTATTCGTATTAAAAACTGTAAACCAGTAAAACTGGGACTCCTGTTTTAAATATTGACATGGGTCATTTACCATTGTGTTATATTTTTGTCTTTCAGATCTGGTTTGCGTTTGTGAACGGCTTCTCCGGTCAGATTCTCTTTGAGCGCTGGTGCATCGGCCTGTACAACGTGGTAAGAGTGCATGCATGTGTTTGCGTTCTCACATCTGTGTGTGTGTGTGTGTGTGTGTGTGTGTGTGTGTGTGTGATTTACTCTCCCCTCTTCATTACTGTGAGAGGGAATGTGTTAAAACGCCTCCTCTGTCTCGCTCAGGCAAGAAACTCATTAGCCGCGGCACCCCAGACGGCTCCTTTACTGCGGCCCATGTCAGCGCCATCCAGAAAAATCTCCCTCTTATTTATGACCGCTTGTCAAGTCCATATTCCCTCCGTGCGCAGAACTATGTCTTGAATGTGCTGCAACAACAGACTCTCATGCCCAAAAGAACTGCGTTAAACAGGTCAGCGGTGGATGATAAAGGAACAGGTTGAATCAAGCCACATTTAAATACACACACATGGCCGTTTGGGTGGAGTCCGATGAACTGGGGTGCCTTTGGGTTTAGTGATAGGAATTGATGCTGTTAATTAACATGTTTTCAACAGGATGGAAAGTTATTCAGGAAAAAAAAAAACGCTTCGGGTGGAGTACATTTTTCCAATTTGCATAAACAATCGAAGATACGCAGCAGGAAAAATGACTTGGCCACCCGACTCGCTGATTGTCCCAAGAAATTATTTCTTTACGCCTGAACAAAGAACAAAATTTGAACACTGCTTCCCATCAGACCCATGTAATGGATCATTGGCGTTGTGAGGCCCGTAACAACTCGGCCCGGTGCATTCTCTCTTTATCTGAGAGAGGAGGAATTCCATCACGTCAGAGGGATGCAACAGGCCGAAACCACCCCTGAATGGAGAAGCCCAGCAGACCATGTCAACCACAGCCAGGCAGCTCCAGCTGGGCCAATGAGATACACTTACAGCTGACCCCGCAACCCTCTCTGGACCATAATACCACCCCTCTCGCTTTCAACATCTGCTGCATGCAGAAACGTTAGAGCACCGCAGATAAATGAAAGCATCCAGGAGATCTGCTAACAGGCTGCAGGCACAGTGGCAGATGTTCGTTCAGAATAATTTTTGCACATGGAGCAGGGAGCGCAAATATGATAAATGCCAGAAAGTTACATGCTCATTGAGCTGCACCAAGCAAGCAAACAAAAAAGACAGACAAGGGAAAATGTCTGGTGCTCAGGCTGGGAAATAGTCCGTTTTGACTGCTATGAATTTTTAGGTGTTTATTTTTGAGGGGGAATTCATTCATTCATTCATTCATTCGGTTTTTCATTTATTCATTTGGTATTCATTCATGTGATTTTTCTTTCATTCGTCCGTTCGGTTTTCTTTCATTTGTTCATTAATTTATTTGGTCCCCACTTTATATTAAGTGGCTTTAAGTACTATGTGGTGGTATGGGTATCTTTAAGGGTGGATTATGGTGTAAGGGAAGGGTCAACAGTGTAATTACATACATTTATTATAGCTGTAATTACATGCAGGTGTTTTCAAAATATAAGTACAATGTAAAAAAAATTTATGTACACAATACGTCCATTGTATCAAATTTTTTATTTCAAGGTAAGTACATAGTACATAGTATAATATGAAAATATAAAGTGAAAAATATAAAATATTAATATAAAGTGGGACCTCCTAGGTCCATCTCGGGGGGAAAAAAACAGTAGTCTGAAACTACTATTGAATTACTGTTTTACATTTTTCTAATTGAGTACAATTTATTTTCATTATTAATTATATTATTTGCATGATTAAGCATTGTTTAATTTGTTTAGTTTCCAGATTTTTAAAGTGATTTTTTGACCTCATCGTATTTCTTTTAATTTTCTGTGATTGTGTATTTATTAGATCTTTACGGCTTTGCCTCCTCTGACTCTTGGCATCTTTGAGCGCTCCTGCAGGAAAGAGAACATGCTCAAATACCCTGAACTCTACAAAACCTCCCAGAATGCAATGGGCTTTAACACCAAGGTAAATACACAAGCGAAAAAGCATGCCATGTAAATCTAAGTTTAGCTGAATCTCCATCAGTGATTGTGCTGAAGAGATTAACAGAGCATTTATTGGGGAATGATTTAAATACCAGATAAACATATTTAATATTTTAATGTATTAAAGATTCTTAAAACATAAACATGTATTTAGATTCATTACCTCATGCTTTAAGTAATAAGCTAGTGATTTTATGAATTTTCATTGATGATGATGATGATGATGACCCTGTAGACAGGTCATGCTCTGTAGTACACTATGCTGACCTGTGTTTGGTGAACAGTTTGGCACCCAGGCTAAAAACAACACTGAACAAACAGATCCTGTTACGACTCTCCACACCGTAAAAAAGCAGGTCAACAGCAGGACCATGTTGGTTTATGCATCCATTAAACTCTCCGTCTCTATCAGCCTTTCTGCTTATCTGAGATGTCTTTGAGTGATCATCTCCCTTTTTAGATGGTCATAAACTCTTTCAAGCCAGTATGAATGTGAAGCTTTTTCCACAGTATCTAATATGTTTGCATATGAGGATACTCCTGATTTAGTCTTTCTAAATTATGAACTCTGACTCTATAATGTGTGAAATTTGAATGTATATGAGAATAGAAGTCAAAGTTTTATCACATTTCTATGTTTTATGAACATTTACTGGATCTGTAAAGCATTATTTGTATTAATAATGTTTTTAATGAAAGTTATAATCAAGTATTTAAGATATTCACCCATTTTAGATGTTATGATGCTACTGTAAATGTTTCCTAGTAAAATTATAATAGATGTTCTTTGTTCAAATCCTTCAACATTCTTCCTCGCTTTCAGATTCCTTAAGTCTATATAGGACAATATATCTCCATCTTCTCTAGATGTCTATGACTGCTGGCTTTGCGTCTCTCTGTGTCAATAAAGCTGTCTGGTCTCCAGCCCGGCGTGTCTGCGCTGGTGTCACCTCACAGCCCTGCTCCACAGGCGTGGAGACCCATTTACCACCACACTGACACGGATTACACACAACACAGCCCCTGGGGTCAGGAGGGAGAGCGAGCGAGAGACAGATTTACTGGCCATTTGTAACACAAACACCATAATTCTTACTTTAATTGTTCAATGGGAAAATGCTTTAATTTGAAAGACTATAATATACAATAAAAGTAAGCCTGGACATAGAAAAATAAAGTAGAATCAGAATTGAATCAGAATTGAAGTAACAGAACAGGAACTTGATCTCAAAAAAAGTTAATTGTATATATTATATAATTGAATATATCATAATAGACTACTTTATTTTCTCTATAATGGAATAATGAGAACCAAGAGATGTGCCTGGAAAAAAGAAGCAAAGACAGAGTTAGTGGTCATTTAGAGGACAGTAATGGAATCATCTGTGGAATAGCACTGCCCGATTTGTGAACCAAAGCTTCTTTTGCTTTTTTCTATTTATTTTTTATTTAATGAAGTTTCTATATAGAGCAATACGTGCATGATCTCAATTATGGCTGCTACAAAAACTCTCTTCTTTCCTATTTTTATATTTAAGTAAAAATCTGATGTACAAATAGAAGTGTTCATATAGACTAGACGTGGGACTTCCCTGTTTTTGATTTCTACGTCATCTGTGTACAGAACAGACACTTTATTTGTTAGTTAAGGCTACATTCACACTGTCAGTTTTTCGGAATGACAACAGCATTTAGTTGCAGGTGTGAGTCTCGAAATGTCCTGTTCACGCAGTAACTTACAATAGCATTTTGAATACTGTCTGTATGAATGTGAATACTGTGTGAACGTAGCCCAAGTCTCTGTGGAACCAGAGAGAGAAGATCATGTATTAGTTTGGGGAGGAACAAAGGGTGTGAAATATTTAGGTTTTTACCCACAGTGTCCCTTTTCACTTTTAATTACTAAAGTCTCCCTAATAACGCCAAAGCCCCTCATAGACCCTAGGATGGCTGTTATTGCACTCATTCAACGCACTGCATTCTCCATCCCTCCCTCCTTCTGCCTCTTTCTCTCTTTCATTCTGTCCCCGTCTGGCTTTATTTGTAGCCCAACATAGTTGGAGAAGGCTTATTAGGGCGTCTGGCAATAGTTGGCGTAAAATAAAGTTTATCCTTTCATGCTAGTTTAAGCAATTAAGCTGTCTCACAGAACGCAGCGCTTTGCTTCAGGCAGGACAGACGGCCATTCACACCTACATTCTTAGGAACTTGCTTAGAAACGGAGGAGTTTGGGGCCTCCCTGTGACAAATGATTATGAACGTTTATTGATTTCATTAGCATTCATTGCAGGACTGTATGTAATGTACTGGGCGAGGGAGAACAGGTTGTTCCCCATGGTAATTGGACCATGTTTTGTTTTGGATTGTTTGCTTGGGCATTGCTATGTGGTTGCTAAGGTGTTCTAAGTGTTTTTTAGAACTGGATGGTTGCTAGGTCAAAAGAACCCCCCCTCCCTTTTTTGCCTGAAAATTTCGCTAATGTATGAGCATTAGCGCACCATGATTTTTTTTTATGTGTGTGTGTGCGCATTGATGTTTATTGCCTACTATGTGAAAATCTAAAGTCCAATCACTGGATTAATGTTTGTATAGTGCGGGACAGGTGACGGAAATGTTTAATACCTAAGCATTATGGATTTGAACAAACCCCGAAACTTAAGTATGACCTTGGCAAACACCACTAATTCCAAAGAATAGGAGGGGTGTGCCACAGTGCCCTTCTGTGGGTGTAGGATGAGCCCGACTGTCTGAGGGCCGGAACCCTGAGCTTTGTTTTGCTTTGCCGATACCGGAGGTGAGAGGGTCAGGGCATGGAGGCCAAGAGGTCATATGGGGCCTCTGTGAAACAACACAGAACAAGACTATCTCAGGGTATTTCTTTTTTTTCATCACTCTCTCCATTTTCTTTCATTTCTCTTCATCCCATCCCCCTCAAGAGATTTCATGGCCGCCACACTTTTAGCTTTGGAAAAACTTGATAGTGGTGTTAGCGCAAAGAAACTGAGTGTTAACTTACAGATTTTGAAATTCTGTATTTTTAATCAGTACTTTTCTGCTAGGCTTAGGGTTACCACCTAGTGACACTGGAAAATTCAGCTTTGCATCACATAAATTATTATATTTCACAATATTATTATTTTTTTCTTACTGTATTTTTCATCAAATAAATGCAGTCTTGGTGAGCACAAGAGATTTACAGATCCCAAGCTTTTGAATGAAGTGTGTGAGATATTTGATTTGAGTAACTCGTTAACGTTCCCATTTTTCCACAGGATTGTTTATTTAAAATTTGTTGCAAAATACATATTCTATTAAAGACTGCTTCTCCTTTACAGTGATTTTAAAATGATAGTTCATCACTTAAAAGTGAAATTTGTGTTGGTGATTTTAAATAATTTCAAACTTTCCTTACATAAAAGTAAATAAAAGTCCTTATTCATAGAAATAATACAGTGTTGGAGGGACATTAGTGTAGAAGTTGACACAGTTTCACTTTATTTTGATGGTCCCTTTAACACATTCTGTTGACTATAAATAATGTTGCACCTACATGTCTACTAACTAACTTTAATTAGAGTATTAGTAGATTGTAGGGTTAGGGTTAGAATAAGTTGACATGTACTTGCAAGTTTCTTAAAGTCAGTAGATTGTCTGTTAGTGGACCATTACAATAAAGAGTTAGCAGATATTAAGCAGACAGTTTACTAATACTCTAACAAGAGTTAGTTGACATGTTGTTGCAGAGTTACTTATAGTCAACAGAATGTTTAAAAGGGACCATAAAAATAAAGTGATACCGTTAACAATTTTTTTATATAATTATTCCTTTTTAGCAACTGAATAAACTGAATTAATTTTAAAATGAAATTGACCTTTTAATACCGTTGACTTTCTCTCAGAACAAATATTATGCTGTTTTACTCATAAATATGGGAATAATGTGTTGTGTCTCTGGGCAGTGAACAGTCTCAGTCTTTGCAGAGGTGAAAAGAGCAATGCTGGGGGAGGGGAAATACGGGGTTTGGAAACTAGACCTGTGACGTGCCTGATTTCATTTCACGGCTGTTTCATGCTACATCGCCCATTAGTGTTTTGATTGGCCATGTCTTTGCATAATGTAAATTCAAAACAAGGCGGTTTTGGAGGAGGATATTTGTTTAAATGTCACATCCAAAGTCCACACGCCCATGTATACAGACGCGGACACTCAGAGACTTCATGTCGTACCTGTGTAAGCGATAGTTTTTCCATGCTCCCAAATAACCATGCTCTATAGCGACACACTCATACATCTTAATTTCTTAAACTTGTCTGTGTTTGTACTAAAAGTATCCATGAAGGATTTGGGGTTTTTTTGTAACTCACAAATGAACGATTGGGGAAATTCGATGAGGCAACTAACTGCTGGGAAAAAGAAGGGACGGTGGAAAAAGACCCCTTACTGACATCTCTCATATAGTTGGCGTGCCTTCCTCTCCCTCTTTCTTGGTCTCTCCTCACTCACAGGATATACAAAGTGTCTGTCAGCGGGGTAGCCATTGAGCAGGGAGGCCTGACAAACCTTCCACTTAGCCTAGCGCTGAGAGCGCACAAAGGCCCAGGGTCAGGGGTCACCGACAGGGTTAGGGTGGCCATCGTCTTTCTCATGCCTCTCTTTTTTCCCCTCCTCCACTCTGCTGCAGGTCTTCTGGGCTCATTGTCTGAACGGCCTGTTTCACTCAGTCATTCTCTTTTGGTTCCCCCTCAAGGCCTTCCAACATGGTAAGCACACACACACTCGCACTACTTTTAGTTTTGTTTTTTTGAGGTCAGTGGGTGTCATATTGAAAGACTGGCCTACTCTCGCTTTAGCTTAATTACTTCTCATTGGCCACCATGAATATCTCAAGATCATTCGCTCCTATACACACACACACCCTTTCTCCATATCCACATAATCACTTAGTTAGCAATAGTTCATGCAAAAGTGAAAGTTCTGTCATCATTTACTTATATCATTGCTATCCTGTCTGACTTTCTTCCCTAAAAGCCAAAAGCAGCAGTTTTAAAAAATATTCTGATAACTTTATTAATATACTGTAATGAATGGGAATGAGGGATGGGACTGTTAAGCTTAAAAAAAAAGGATGCTTGTTAAACTTTGAGAACTAGATCAGTCTGGATTGTAAACAAATCATTCATAGGTTTTGTGAAAGTGATCCACTGATTCATTTAAAGATTCAACTCAACAGAATGACTCACAAATCACTATTCCTCTCGCTAATGTGCAAAAGAGAGCTAGGACAGATGTTGTGATTTTCAGTCAATGACTTTTTGGTCTTTAAATTCACCCAAATCTATCATACACTTTCAAAGACTTGGATTGTAGCTTTCAAGTCATATGGACTACATATATGGTGTTTTTTTGTAGTTTCAAAGCTTGACAGTAAATTAGTCCATTTTCATTTCATAAATTGCTCAATGGTCTTTACATGTCTTCGTAAATGTAAGGATGTATAAATGAGTGTGTCAAGTATGTGAACCGAGTGTGTGTGTGTCAGCACAAATATCTGGCTGACTGCAGGACCACACAGTCAGAATCAGACCTGCTCTTTAAACAAAGCACAGGAGACTCTCTCTGACTGACAGACTGTCAGCACCACACACACACACACACCTTCCTGATCCACATGTGGTGTCCGTTGTGTTTCGCTGTGCCAGAGTGCTGATGATTTTGGATCATCCGCTCTCACTTACAATCAAAGAATGACTAATGCTCCTGCAATAAACCACACTGGCATGTGTGCACTTTTGTGTATTAGTTTCCCAGATTTTAAGCAACATTTACTATTTAATCGGAGATGTTTGCTGAAGCAGTTAGCACGAGCTAAAAAAATCAAGCTTGTCTCTACATTTAATCCTCAATGATTTGGGGAAATCCTCTTGAAAACCCCTTTATACGGCTGTCATCAGCTCCTTTAACACCCACCGTTACCTTTTATTCACATGACCATTGGAGCACAGGTGTGTCATGTGAGAAGGATGAGTTTGTTACAAGCTTGTTGGTACAGATTAAACTTGCATAAAAGCTTTTTTGGCCTTTTGCCACTGAGTATGGGAAATGGAGAGAAAGAGGTGGAAATGGGAAATATTGTAAGTGAATTCAAATTA
This sequence comes from Gila orcuttii, assembly GCA_026230005.1. Taxonomy (NCBI): domain Eukaryota; kingdom Metazoa; phylum Chordata; class Actinopteri; order Cypriniformes; family Leuciscidae; genus Gila; species Gila orcuttii. Next base: position 12,472,305 of record JAPDVR010000016.1, on the reverse strand, counting down.
GCATAACCCACATCAGCATCACAGCTCCACTAGACCATGGATCTGACCCTAGATGGGCATAAAAGTTTTGAAGAAAATGAAAAAAAAATCTACATTTAAATTCTGAACAATATTAAAGAAAAAACAAACCATCAACAGCATTTGTGGCTTAATATTTTTGATTGAATACTTTTTGGTTCACTTTTCTGTGGTTTCTTTTAATGTCTTTTTCTGGTATTCTTGTCTTTAAGCGTGAGCGTTAGAGCCCTCTTGAGCTCAACATCTTAATGGAGAATTATCTTGCACCGTCCCACTGACCTGTGAATGTACGTATGTGTGTTAGCATGTGATCCTTCACTCTAAAAGCTTTCTTGTTGATTCTCCTCACAGATACCGTCTTTGGAAATGGAAAGACACCAGACTATCTCCTCTTAGGCAACATGGTTTATACAGTAAGTGCATTTGGGCCCTCAGATCCTCACAAAGCACCTCTGTGTCCTGCCCGTCGCCTGACACTTTGTCCCGGTTTTCCTGCTGTGAAATGTTCCTTCTGTGCTGAGTCTGGCTGCACTGAGGATTTTCACTCCCTTTTTGCCAACTTTTTATGCACACTGTTTGGAAGTTCCTGTCAACCGACTGTCTCTCATTAGGTCTTAGGTCTTTATAATCTTATCTGTTTCTGTGTATATGCAAACTCCGATAAGAAACGGTCTCTCTCTCTCTATCACAGTTTGTTGTGATCACGGTGTGTCTGAAGGCTGGGCTGGAGACGTCGTCCTGGACCATGGTGAGCGTTTGGATGACTCTTTCCATTCCTCTCTCTCTTTTCTGTCCCATTTCACTGTGTCCTCCCATTTCCTTTCATTTCATTGTCCATCTATCAGTAGAAACACGCTCCTCCACCCCTTCTCACTCCTCTCACTCACCCTTTTCTTCTGCCGCTGATGTCATGGAAAAGTTCAAAGAATTAAAGGATGATGTCATGTTGCATCGCTAATCAAAGCATTTATTCAGATATGCAATTATAGTGCTGTGCTGAAATTGTATTACTATTAGATATTGTATTACTATTATTACAGTGCTTGCAAGGCAAAAACTCATCATAAAATGTAATTAAAAGCAATGATGTCATTGTAATGCAGTATTTGCATGCAATCTGACCACATGCATGTGAAAAATGAGATGCGTAAAACAATTCAGATGCGAAAAGGTCTTTTTCACTGTATTTTGCAAGTGTAATTTTCACAAAATCACATGATGTTTGTGTGGTTTTGGAACATTCACATGTGGTACCAATGTTTCACATGTGCAAATTTCAAGCCTCAAATGCTTGATCATGTGATTAAACAAAAACACATGGGTGTAACATGCTCCCATATGTGCACACATGTGATTTAGCATGTGTTTGTGTAAAATTGATGTGTGTTAAAAGTTTTTATGTCATGTCTGTTACTCGTCTAAAATTATAATGCATCACTCAGATGAGGTTTTGTATGCGTGTCAGGCATTATTATCAGCAGAATGACGTCTCTCCTCAACTCACTGTGTTTTCTCTAATCTTTTCTGACTTCTAGTTCAGCCACATTGCCATCTGGGGCAGCATTGGATTGTGGGTAGTCTTCTTTGGCATCTACTCCTCTCTGTGGCCTCTGATTCCTCTTGCCCCGGATATGTCAGGAGAGGTAAGACCGTACAGTACAAGCGACAACAAAAACTCTACAAAGAAAGAATGCTGAAAAAAATTTATAAAGGTTTCCACAAAAATATTAAGTATCACTACTCTGTTTTCAAAATTGATAAAAATAAATGTTTCTTGAGGACCAAATCAGCATATTAGAAGGATTGTGTGACACTGTAGACTGGAGTAATGATGCTGAAAATTCATCTTTGCCATCACAGGAATAAATTATATATTAACAAATATTCTAATATATATATATATATATATATATATATATATATATATAAATATATATATATATATATATATATATATATATATATATATATATAGTTTTAATATATTAATACTGTAATAATATTTTACAATATTGCTGTTTTTACTGTGGTTTTGCTCAAATAAATTCAGCCTTAAAAAGAAGACTTCAAACTTTTGAACGGAATTGAATGTTTATTAATGTCACCTTTTTATGTTTGCGCTTTCCTCTCTCAATAATAAAGCATTCTAAAGCATTAGAAAAGCATCTGATACAGCACTCCAGTAGTCACGTCATGTTTATTTATATATCACTTTATACAATAGATAGCTTAAAATCAAGCATCTTTACCATATTAAACATGAAAAATATTGTCATTGTCTCGTTTCATCAGAAGTACAACTTCATTTTCTACTGTAAAGCAACTCTCCAGTGTGTTCATGTTTTCACTCACAGACGTCTGACCTTGACCAACTGAACTGGCCAAACGAACTAAAAGATTCTCGCGTGAAAGAATGCGGAGCTTCCTTGCACACTGACCTATTATGTAATCGCCATAGACCAATGGTACGAAGGTGTTTAGCAGCCGGAGCAAACATTTCCGGAAATTTCGCTTTGCCCAAGCTGTTACTAACTCCAAACGAACTTCGTTTGAGCCTGATTTTGTTCGAAATTACGTCACATCAATTCGTTCTTCGATTTCACTTGAAGTATATCAGGGCCTTTAGTAAGTTTTAGCTAATTTTTGGGATGCATTTACAGCAAATTTGTCAAAAAAACATACTGCTAGTAAAGAAACAGACACACATTTTAACATTTATCCTGCTAATCTCAATACCTTAAATCTAACAAATAAATCTGTATTGATGTTTTGTATTGCTTTTAAGTATTATATTAAATTAATTATAATTTGACTAAGTAATTTGGATGTAGTTATTTATTTTATGAACAACTTTTTTCTTTGCTCTTTCTTTTTTTATGTATTTTATTACCACCCCCCACCCCACACACACACACCTTTTTAAAAAAAATATATATATATATATTTTTTTTTTATTTTTTTTTTTTTTTATAAATATAGCTAAGCTAAAAAAAACACACACACACAGCCCATCCTCACCCCTGGGGGGCTCTTGGATGTGTCAGGTGATTTAAAACACGCACAGACCACCCTCTCTCTGGCCTAGGGCTCTACACTATCTGTGCCATAATCTGAGCATTAAGAGTTTGTTTGTATTCATTAGGGGGAGCAGGGCGCGGGAAACTCTACACCTCCGTCAGGCCTCGAGGCACCACAGGTCTCGGCTCTTTTCTCACCTTATAATCTCCTAATGGGTTCTAATAAGCCCTATTTGTGTCACCTGTGAGGAAGAGTAGTATGAAAACATCAACATCTGCTTGTGTGAGAAAAGAGTCCTGGATTCCAGACAGAACACTTATGTGTTTATAATATTTTTGCATGGTTTTTGTTTATTTTTGTTATTTATTTATACAATCTGAGCATCAATATGAGAGCACTCTGTTCGCACACGTTGTTGCCGTTGTCTTTATACTTTCAAAAGCATTTTTTTTTTTTAATCTCAGCATCTGGCTTTGTGAAACGGTAGACTCTTCCTCTCACATGTGTCCTGCACACCCGTCCTGAATGGCCAGTCAAGTGGGCTCTTTTATCAGCTCTTTCCCTCTACATGTAGGGTAGTAGAGTAGATCAGACCCCAGAGGCTCAGGGTAACTCAATGCCGAGGGGAGCCATAGTAACAGCACTACACCAAAGCACGTGGGACACCTGAGATAGGGCGCACCTGAACACACCTGAACTCTGTGCCACCTCACAGCCATCTCTGACTGCTGTCCCAGCTCGACATGCCACACCGTTAAACCCATTTAGCTGAATTGTTGAGCTAAAATATCACACATCATTATTTGGACATGTACCAAGGTATTGTTTTGAAGTGCCTTGGAGTACCATAGAAATACCATAGTATATGAATCAAGTAGATGGTATAGTATCGTGCAAAAATGTGGGGCCAATAGGATTTTTAAAAATGTTTTTGAAAGAAGGTTCTTATGCTCAACAAGGCTGCATTTATTTGACCAAAAATACAAAAGACATTAATATTGTGAAATACATTTTTACAGTTTAACATACCTGTTTTCTATTTGAATACATTTGAATACATACAGTAATTTATTCCTGTGATGGCAAAGCTGATTTTTCAGCATCATTACTCCAGTCTTCAGTGTCACATGATCCTTCAGAAATCAATATAATATGCTAATTTTGTGCTCAAGAAACATTTATTTTTATTATTATCAGTGTAGAAAATAGTTATGCTGTTAAATATTTTTGTGGAAACTGAATTTTGAAAAGTTCAGAAGAATATTATTTATTTGAAAAAAAAAAAATTGTAACGTTATAAATGTGTCTACTGTTACTTTTGATTATTTGAATGCATCCTTGCTGAATTAATGTATTTATTTATTTTACCAGTACCTTCAGAGTACCATTGTAGTTCTTTTTTGGATAGGAAACTAACTTCCTTGGGACAATTAAATATAAAAACTCATTTTAATTTGGCTGGCTAAAACTGTAAATTATTTTTAAATGTATTTATTTTTAGTAAAAGTGTATAGTCAAATGGTTTGGAGTACTGAGAAATGCAAAGTATGGATATTTAAGTAGCGCTTACTCGAGCAATGAACAATTTTTAAAAAAACGACTATTTCGTTTTAGCGCCTGCATTGTCTAAATGTGGATCACATGATTGCATACCAAAAAAAAATTTTTTTTGCATCCCAGTGTAGTTGTGTCATAGCTTTTTATTGTAACCTGTAACTGTTACATTTTTTTATTTGTAGTTTCCCAAAAATGTGACAATAAAGTTAACCTGGGGTTTGTAATGTTATAAGAGAATCAAACCACAGCCCTTCGAGATGGTCTGAACTGCTCTGAAACTTCTTAAATGAACCAAGTGCCGCCCAGAGACCAAGAGAAACCATGAAAGTGTGGGACGTGTTTTTTGCACCGTTCATGACATCATTGATAGCATCTCATGTGTCCGGGCTGCACTCTGTAGTCGGTTTAGTAAAGTCGGGTTGCTGTACATCCTCAAATAATTAATGTTAACAATATACTTGTGATCTAATACTCTGCCACAGTAGTTCAAACTATCTTAAGTTGACTTGAGTGGGACATGGTGTGATAAGACTCTGTGCTCGACATCAAGAGCCTACCGATTAACAAACTATCATCTCCCTGCCATTACAAAGCTCTCCTCATTTCACACACCTGTTAAAAACACACACGTTCAGCCAGCCATGTCATGAATGAACCTCTGAACAGATGCGCATAACATCCTGCGTCCAAAGGCATGTAGGATTTAGATAACACTCTAAAGAAAGTCGCAGCGGATAAAACAAGCCCTACAACGATGCATAAAAAATCTTTAGATGTCAGAGACGTGATGTAACTGTTAGATGTAGCTGCATTGAAGGTGTTCTGTGGTGCATTCCTCTCCATTCTTCCATTGAATGCAGCAGACAGGTCTGTTTTATTCAAGTGCACCTGGTATCTGTGTGAGACAGGCCATTCATCTTGTTCCACTCTCTTTGATGTACGAGATTTCACCTTTAGAGCCTCACTCTCCCTATCAGCAGATGCAACTACTGCTGCTCTTGTTACACTGCTTACTGGAAACTGTGTATGTGTGTGTGAGCCCATCTGCTCTTTTTCAAACTTTTTTAAACAGAACTTGTCAGGCAATTCCTGTCTGACATCTTTATGTCATTATCATTATATTTACCAGGGCCCAAAAGTCTGAGAAGCTACTGTTCATATACACCCACACATTTTTTTACTTTATTACTTTTTTCACTTTATTCTAAATTCAGCCCTAATTTAAATACTTTTTCATTACAAAATTAGATTTTTGAATTTCAGAATGTCTTATTTGGTTTGTCTCTCTGTTGCTTTAACAACAGTGGCACTCAAGATGCATCCACAAGTTTGCGTAAAACTTTTTTTTCCAGCATGATTTGATATGATCCAAATAGCATCTTATGATACAAAGGAAGTAAGAATATCTGAAAGTAGTTCACATGATCTGATCTGATGCCACAGGTTTGCTTATTTAATTAGAGACCTAGAAATAGTATCTAAAATATTCCTTATCCTTTTATGTCATAAATTGATTTTACGTTTTTCAAAGTCCTAGAAGTTGCTGTTTATTTCCAGGTTTAAATTAGATTCTGAATCCTTTTTTTTTTGTACCCCATTTTATAAAGTATATGTGGGATGTTTCTTTGAGACTTTCTCTATTTGTCACTTAGAGTAATATAAGTAAGTGTCTTCTAATAAAGATTAAATTTGACTTCCAGCTCCAGAAACAGCCTGGTTAACCCTATGTTGTGGGGACCAAATGTCCAGTAGTTTTTGACCTTGTGGGGAAAATTTTTGCTCCAATGAGGAAAACAACTTATAAATCATACAGAATCATGTTTAAAAATGAAAAAAATGCAAGTTTTCTGTAATGGGAAGGTTTAGGTTCAGGGGATAGAATATACAGTTTGTACAGTAAAAAAAAATCATTTTCTATGGAAAAAACATAAAACATGGAAACCCAACGTGTGTGTGTGCTAATTTCCTACACACACTGTGTGCATGCCAATGTTCGTTTATTTGGGTTCTTTGTATTTTCAGATTTTTTTCCTAAATTTCCCTCAGTCCATGGTGATGTTCCATGCTGAGAGTGGAACATAGGGGTGATAGGATATTAGGGCGTGTTTTCCATACTGGACTCTCAAAAACCTTGTGATGTAAATACTTCCATCCCTTATGCTTTGAGATGACGGCAGCCAAGAATTGGTGTATTTGCAGGCCCTATTGGAATTAGATATCTCTTTCTTGCTTTTCTTTTCCCTTTTTTTCTCTTTCTCTGTCTCTCTCTCTCTTTCAAATACCACAAACATTTAGATGGGAATCCAGCCGTGTATTTCACCATTTGGTCCATTGGGACTTTGTTCTACACATTCAAAACCACAAACCGTCCAGAGGAACATTGATAGAACATTTGCAATTCGGTTGTTTATATACACAAGTTGACATTAGACTTTTTGACTGACTTGGCTTATATTAAAAGCATTTTTGAATTAATTGCAAGTGGAATATTTAGTTTTTGGGAGAAAAAGCAAAAACATTCTGTATTCTTCTTGCACATGATTTTGTGTGTGTGAACGTGGATAAAGTCGGCTTGGCTCAGGCGTTAGTATTTAGTCCCTAAAGCCAAAGGGCCAGGCTGAGGGGAATGACCATGTCTGAATTGTTCTCATCTCATATTTACCATCACAATGGGTGGTATTAACATTCTTGGGCCAACATTATCACTGGCAGGCATGAGCAGCCAAACTCTGCTGTTTCACAGCACCACTGATTAGTGCACCCAGGCATAGTTAATCCATCCCGTCAATCACCAGAGGAAGTCACCACGTGGGACTGAATGATAAACAGCCAGATTCAGTTCCCCTGTTTTAAGCACTAATAGAATCTGTCAACGTTTGCTTTCAGGTTTTGAAAGACCTGATTGAAGATTTTAAATGGTCTGTTAGTGTGTCCTTCTGACAGAGCAATTGAATGAAGGTTTGTGTACATGTCAACTTATTTACAGTGTGTGCTTATGAGTTGATGTTTTTGTCTGATTCCCATTTAGCATCAGTTTTTGTCCAAGTTGCATTTGCAATATGGCCAAATCCAACAGGGTAACATGATCGTCTAATCCCATTCAGTGGTACCTTTGATGGCTGTAGTCAAAACCCTTCAAATAGCTCACATGCCAGCTTTGGAGAACACATTCAGTTCTTTGATTGCTTTTGGCAAAGGATGGGAGCCTCTGTGTGTGTGCATATCTTTGAACAATTGAGCATTTGCATACTTAATATTTTACATGCATATTGTTTTTAAGGCTAAAGAGGGAAGTCCAGCTGGAATAAACATAAGCTTAAGTTTTTTACTGTGTTTTGAAGCATTGGATTTGTTGCTGGTCCTAGATGGTCTACCAGCTTAAAACAAAGTCCAATTTAAAACCAATTTAAGCTGTTTTTTTAACATGGTGGCTTGCTAATGGCCAGATAGAAACTAGATGTAACACAACTACCAGCTTAAACTGGGTTTTTCCATCAGCGAAGTTGCATAATGTGAGCATGTTTGTTTGATAATGTGTCCGGCAGACACAGAGGGAGTCAATGTCATGTCAAAATAGTCGACGCGGACACCCTTGACTGCCAGTCGAGACTAGGCCACTGCGGTTTATTATTCTGCCCTAAAAATACACCTACGGCCTGCCCGCTCCCAAAAGCCAGCTGGATTTATTGTATTTGTTCCAGAATTTATTCTATTTGTTCCATAGAAATTGTTGAAAAAAACATACTGCATGAAAATGTTTTAAAGTTCACTTTATAATTTTAAATTGTACAGTTAGTGGTATAATGATTCCATTTGTTGATTTTTAAGAGTATTTATAACACAAAATCTAACAGGAAAACATTAATGAAGCTTGACCTTTTACTTTCCCACTGTTGGTTTTGTTTGTACTTAATGTCTTTGAGCCCTTAAGATCTTGTCTGTTTGTTCTGTTTGTTTAAATTATTAAACTGCTATTATCAAAGAGAAAATTACATGTTACCTCTGGGACTGTTGGAATTCAGCACGACATGAATATCTTATCACTCGTGCACAATTTCTCTAATTCCTCTTGGCAACACCGAACACTTGTTTCATTCAGGGTCAAAGATGACATTAGTAGGGTGGAGGAAGCCATTTTGATTTCCAGTCATTTGAGATTTCCTGCCTTTCCTGATGTTTTGTTAGACATCAAAGTCTATTTTCCTGTAATAGGGAGTAGATTAGCTAATTTGGGAACACCTGAAACTTTGGTAGATTGCTGCAGGCAGGTAGGTGTGCCTCTCGGCTTTGTGCTGGGGCCTTTACTGGTTTAGATTACAGGAAGATGATTTGTCTTGGAGCGCAGAGTTTAGACAAGTGGTGCAACCACGTATGTAGAATAGCATTGCAAGGGGGTGGATTGGTGCTCTTTGACATTTAATGACAGGTATTTTCAACACAGCTGGGCCAAAGCAAACAGGATAAGCGCAAACGACTGCATCTCACACCCCACTAGCCTACGCCAGAATATCCCTGTCTTGTGAATCCGACCCAGTGGAACCACAGAGAACCCTTTCTTTCTCTCTCTCTCTCTCTCTCTCTCTCTCTCTCTCTCTCTCTTTCTCTCTCTCTCTCTCACTCTCTCTCTCTCTCGCTTGCTCGCTCGCTCGCTCGCACTCGGTCTCTCTCCAATTTCCTTGTTCACACTGTTCAGTTTGGATGTTTCTGTTAAGATGTTTTACAATGAAAAGACACACTCTCCTCAAACTGTTATAATTATCGGAGAGATTGATGTCTTTGAAGACCTTAATATCATTACCTCACTGATTGTCTCGGTATCACCCAGTCTAAGAAAAATGAATCTCTTCGCTGCTTGTTTATTTAATTCATGGTTATATTTTGGCAGATGAGTATTCTGATACTGCCTTGCTTTGGCTCTCGTTTAGGATTCATTTGTTGTGGTTGTGGAAACTTTTGAGATAACGAGTTTATTCTGTTCCAATTTGGAATTTTCTGGAAATTTATCCTGCTCCAGCTATGAGCTGATTCAAGTAATGAAGACTGATGTGTCTGAGTTTTGCACTTAGTACCATGCAGTGCTTTCTAAGACTTATGATGGTAACATCCGGTAATCTTGACTGTGATAACAGATAGTGCTGTTTATGCATACCTGAGTTCATCCAATGTTTTTTAAATATGACACAAATAATGGCCTGCAAAACATTTTTTTTCCTAACCACTTATTCTCAGCCCAGGTTAAAATAGTTTAGCAGAAACATTAGGCGCTTTTAACTATTTGTGTTGATATCTATGCAGTGACTTCAGTGGTTAGTATTTCTTTAGATGCATTTCATATTGTCACACACACATAGGGGAGAATGAAGTAAGATGTAATTTTTTTCCCCCTTATTTATACTAAAATGCTTAATTATATTTAGGATCTCTGCTATCAACTTAAATTTTGAAAGAAAGCTTATTACATTAGCCTGGGTTTCCCCATGCTGCCTTGCACGCAGCACGGTTTTATTCACACTGCTAGGCAGCCTGGATTCCATGGACCAGATTTTCACCTCAGCGAGGGGACCAATCACAGAACGGGGAGGGAGCAGCAAGACGATGACGACGTCCATGCGACACACCGAAGCAGTTTGTTTATACCTATGGATCCAACATGGCAGTAGACGCGAAGTTACCTTTCGGTGCAGCCTAGTTTAGAACACAAGTTTATTTTGAAAAAAGAGCAGCTTTTCTGTCGCTCTACATACGTCATCTGGTATAATTGAAACGATTGGCTATGAGGTACGTACAGGCGCATTTGATAGACATTCGTAGCAGCCAATAAACGGCTCTGGGCATTCGTAAACCACGCCTCAAATGCGAGAAAATGAACATGTGGTTCCCAGACCCACGTCTCAATGAGACGAGGTCTGACGTTAGCCAGGCTAATATCACATAGGGTTATATATTAAATGATATAATACTATAAATACTAAAAAAAATTCTTCAGGATTCTTTGAACAGCTATGTTTGAAATATAAATCTTTTGTAAAATCATAAATTTCTTTACTTTCATTTTTGGTCAATTTTAATAAGTTCTTGCTGAATAAAAGTATAAATTTCTTTAATTGTATACTGCCCCCAAACTGTTTATTTGTTTTTACATCAGTTTACGTCATGCAAACAAATTCTTGTCAGTGTTGTTTTTTTTTTTTTTTTTGTCTGTCAGTCACGCACAGCTGTGTATGATGAGCCCTTTTTAAAAACATGGTGACATATTACTCCACTGCCTGCAATGTATCAAATGAAGCAAAGGCATTCTGACAGGTCAGGTCATCATTTGGGAGCAGGGTTTTAGGAAGGTGATCTGGGTAGTACCATTAGCAGTTAACAGTTGAGATCAGTACTCTAGCTGACTGCCACTCTCATCTGCCTCCCATTCCTCCTTTCTTGTCTGTCTGGCTTCTCATCTGTCACACATACACTTTTAAAGTGTACCAGGATGAGTTCACATTCCAACACCCCTTAGCTAGATTACATCTAATAAGTTTTGGTCAGATTGGTGGTTGAAAGCTGAGCTCTTTGTAGTACTGATGTTGTGAGAGTCCAGCTAAACGGTTTTAAGTTTAGAAATCAGTCACAGATTCTGTCTGTTGGTGCTCTTTCTCATGTGTCTGTCTGTGTGTGTTTTCCAGGCGGACATGATGTTCAGTTCAGGAGTGTTCTGGATGGGTCTGATCTTTATTCCCATCACCTCTCTTGTGTTTGATGTGGCCTACAAAGTGTGAGTTGAGTTTCTTCAGTGCCAGCCATGCAACCCTTAACTTCCTATATGGTCACCAGAGGTTGTTAAGAGGACCAACATTTGTTCTCATGTATAAAATGTTAAAAGCATTGATGGATTATTTAAAATGCTTACTATTCATGCTTCGTATCAACTGGCAGGCTGCAATTCTGTTCTGATAAGGGTTGCAAACAGTAGACAAAAATGATGAGTGTAATTACTAAAATTAAATGGTAAACTAGATGAAATGGATAAAAAAAATCCTTTTGCTTCAGGTTCATGGAGCCAAAAAAGTCATTGCATGCAAACTAACAAAAAAATTGCAATCTGCACACTGAATTCAGTCCAGACTTGGACTAAAAAAATGTCTAGCGATTTTTGCATGGTGCAAAAACTGTAATGTGCACATGAATTAAAAGCTAGCCAAGCACAATCAGACGTTCTTCAAAATATATATTTTTTTTGCTTTTAGGTCAAATGAGGAATGTTTGGTGATAGTCTGACGCTAAATGCATTCTTACCCCTTAGCTCATACCACTAAACATTATTACAAAATGCTTCCATAGACCATGCTTATCATTTTAATGGATAAAAACTTCTTTTTTTTTTTTAGTTTTGATCTTTTTGTGTTCATTTTTCCTCAGTATGAAGAGGTTGTGCTTTAAGACCCTGGTTGATGAGGTGCAGGAGTTGGAGGCGCTGTCCAAAGATCCAGGAGCTGTGGTGCATGGGAAGAGGTGAGGGCCATTCCTCATGAATTCATAATAAAACAGAACGAGCAAAAACAGCGATTTAACAGGGATCACCTCCAAGTGTAAATGATCCTACTGGCTGCTCTCCCGGCTCCGGTCTCTTTCTGTCTCCTCAACCTCTCACTGGAGACACATCTGTCCAGCAGGAAGTTTGTCTTTAATTCGATCGCTCTTCTGTGGGAAGAGAAATGAGACTCCCATTATGCGCATAATGATGTCTGTGTCTGTTTCTCTTTGTGTCCTTCCCTGTAGTTTGACCGAGAGAGCCCAACTCCTGAAGAACGTCTTTAAGAAGAGCACCGTCAGTCTGTACCGGTCCGACTCAATGCAGCAGAATCTACTCCGTACGTCAGCGACACTCATGTGCTCCGCCACGCACAGGCACACGGACACAGACACACCAACATGTTCTCCACAATGCATACATCACAAACAGACTCATGCAGAATCACTGATGCACACACACCCCACCATTCCCATCTGCAGCATCAAAATGCAGGTTCACTCTCACACGCAAGGGTTTATGGACGTGCAACTGCAGGCACTTGCTGAAGTACAAACCTGAACCAAAGCCCCTGAAAATTTAGGTGAGGATGGTTGTTCTTGACAGCTGCAGATAGTCATGTAGCCATAATATCACTCGAAAAGGAACAGCTGCATTAACAAAGCTGGAGCTAGACAGTGAGATGGCACCACCTCAGGCAGCTGTTTTTGGGCACAGGAACTCAAATCTCATGCTTTTATCAGTTCATAACATGGGCTTCCGTGTCAAATCTGGAGAATTTTGCTAAGGATATCGCAGTCCAAAACTGACTGATTATTAAAGCTGATTCATGAGGTCATGTATGTACAGTCACAGAGTTCACGCATACACACACTGTCTTATTACATTGCTAACATTATCTCTCTGGATATGCTGTTATACTACACTTTCTATGTGCTTCCTTTCAGTGGTTTTCAACTGGTAAGCTGCAGGTCTGTTCTGATGGGCTCACAAACAGCAGGCAAAAACAATGCTGAAGGCAAATCCTAAAATGCAGCTAAGAATAAACAATCATGCATATTTAGGATAGAAAAAACAGGCTTTAAATGAGTAGTATAGTTTTATTTAAAAAATAAAATAATTATATAAATTATTTAATTATAAATTTATAATAATTATAACTAGTAAAAAAATATATTTTTGTAGATTTATTACATTGAATTTTTGTATGAAATAAATATTTTATTATTATTATTAATATTAAATATATTTTTTTAATTGTAAATTTTTTTTTTGGTATCAGACAGTTATTGCTGTGGATGTGGATGATGTCCAAAGTAAAATCTCCCTCCTGAAGCATAACCAGTCGAAAACCTGTGCCTTTTCATTTCTTTATAGTTTTACATTCATGTTTCTTTTCTGTTTTTTGCCTCTCTTTATTTCCTCTATTTTTTTGTGTTTGCTTTTAGGTGAGGATGGGGGACGTTCTTTGATAGTCTGATGTTATATGCATTCTTCCCTTTAGCTCATACCGCTAAACATTATTACAGTTGCTTTACAAAAACAATACATATTAACACCATAATTAAACCTGCATTGTCCATCACGTCCTTCCCATTCCCCACCTGTGCATGTGCTGCTGTGTTTTGATTGACAGGCAGAGTCATATTTAATCATTTCAATTTGCCACTATCATTCCCACAATGCATTGCCCTCCTCGGCCTCTTGCATGTGCCAGCAGGCCAGCAGGTAGAGGTCGAGTCGGTTGAGACATAAGGTGAGTCTTAGAACAAAGGGCCAATCCCAGTGTGCAATGCTCTAGAGACCATAGCGCTAGTTATGAGTGAGAAATTAAAATGACTAGAATTTGAATAGATATTGTATTCTACTTGGATCCAAATCAAAGGACACAATTTTATTTTTATTTTTTTGCTTCAAAGACTTCATTGACCATATTTGATGAAATGAGCCACATTTCTTCTTCGAAAAAGTAGTTGATTCTTCTAGGTAGAATCAATAATCAGACATTGCAACACTCACAGTGTCTTATTTCCTGCCAACTTCCATTTGGAGTCTGCCAAGATAATTACTATTGACTACCCCAATCATCCCAGCCAGCCCACCCACACTGCTATAGCACTTCTCAAGGTCCCCTCTGAGACCGATTTGAATTTTTTTGTTTATTTCTGGAAGCAAGCAGTGAGGATGTCTTGCATACTGATGTCTTTTTGTTGCGTCTTTCTGCAGACAACAGACCTCCTTTAATTTGGACCAATACAACTACTTTCAGACATTTTGGTCTCATTAGTTTATGTAGGTCATTGTAAGGGCTTATTAGACCCCCTATTAGACTCTCAACAACAGGACACTCTGTGAATAATCCACACAGCCCTTGGATTCCTTTTTATGAGTTTACAGACAATGTTCTTTCTATTTTCTTGGTTTCCTTTTTTTTTTTTTATGTGATTGTTTCTTTTACACATTCTGTTGACTATAAGTAACGTTGAATCTACATGTCTACTAACTTTAATTAGTGTTAATAGAGTATTAGTAGATGTTAAGGTCCTTGCACAGTGAGTCCAAAATTCTCGTCCGATATTTTTGCACATTAAAAAATAAATACAACCTCACGGTTTGTCAATCACGTTTACACACTGCCTCCGAAAATCTTCATCCGTCATAAAACAAATTCGGATCAGGTTCGATTTTCTGCGTTTTTCGCATCCGTGGCAAGCATTTTGAGGTGTTTTGACAATTCAGAGCCACCGAATGACGAATACGAAAAGACGCATACGAATTTTCGGACTCAGTGTGCAAGGACCTTTAGGGTTAGAATAAGTTGACATGTAGTTGCATAGTAACTTTTAGCCAGTATAATGTTTGTTGGTTAGCAGATATTAAGTAGAAGGTCTACTAATACTTTAACAAGAGTTAGTTGACGTGTAGTTGCAAAGTTACTTATAGTCAACAGAATGTTCAAAAGGGATTATCAAAATAAAGTGTTAACATTTTTATTTCTTGCTGAGCAAAAACTATATATTGGTCAGGGCCTTGCCTTGCCTAAAAAAATATATATATTTATATAATTGATTATAATATTATTTAGATATTTAGAGACCTTACATTTGTTATTTATTTAAGGAGATATAAATAAGGAGACACTTAAAATACTGTTGGAACTATTTTTGTGCTGTTCTGCACACATTTACCTTATTTTCTTCATTAAAATATGACCGTGAGTAGTCATTTATTTAGTTGTGATTTAAGAAATTTTGTCTTTATTTTTTTAGAGCACACCTTGATATTGTGGTTATGATTTAAGAGAAGGCTTGTGCTAAAGAAACTCATTCTCTTCTCATGGCTTGTTTTTGTTGCTTAATGTTTTATATATGATTTAATTTGTATCACTTGTCCCCTAAGATTGCCAGCAGAATGTTTAGTTGAGTGTATTTATCTGATGCATGTTTTCTGGGTCCTGTTTACAGACGGCTACGCATTCTCACAGGATGAGAACGGAGTGCTCTCCCAGTCTGAGGTCATCAGAGCCTACGACACCACCAAGCAGCGGACCAATGAGTGGTGAGATCCGGCTCGCTGGACCCCGCCCCCTTTCAGAGGTCACTCAACTTTTTAAAGGCTGACAGAGAGCGGAAGCCTGTCAGTTTAACTTTGGCCAGCCTAGGGCACCCTGGGCAACAACGGATAGGAAAAATGAAGCGGTATGAGAGAGGGGAAAAAATCAAGTTCTGTTGTGCTGTAGTTGTATGTTCAACAGCACACACTAGCACTGGGCTAGCATATTTTTGCCCAGCCTGCGGTCAGTATGGTTTCTGATCTGTCAAACAGAGGAGAACAGCATCAAAAATTGACTCTCCTCTCTCCTATGAGTGTTACAGCCAAAAATGTGGTGTTGATGAGGGTGGTGATGATAACGTTTGTGGTAATGGTCTTTGACTGTGACTTCCTAATCATTAATGGCACATTAAACACTCCCTTTTGTTTTTTAATGTTTCGGTATTTTATTTGCATCAACAACAACAAAAAAGATATATCCCAGATCACTGGAAATTTTCAAAGAACTATGAATGCAGTCCCTGTTTTTAGATTTTATGGTTTAGAAATAATAATTAGGTGTTAACCGGTTGTTTTTACACTCCTCAAATGCTTTCTGCACTAATTTGAAAACTGTTTTTTATTATTTATTTATTTTTAGATTCATGTTAACTCTCATGTATCAAGGCCTTACATTTATTGTTGCCTTCAGCCAATTACTGGGTATATTTTTAGTTTTTGATTTATTTCGATTTTCGCTTTCTTTTGGTCAATCTGTTTATCGTGCCTGATTTTTCAGATCTTTTTAGCTTGCACGTATCTGTTATTTTTACTTTACAATTTAGCAACGTTTCAATGGCTTTCTTGAACACGTTTCTGCATTCCACATCTTACACGGCTGCAATGATCACAAAGGTGCCTAACAGGAACTCTTTTTTTTTTTTTTTCCAGTGAGATAAAATTTCAGAGACTCTATCTATGAAGCGTTATAGCACGCTTACACGATAGACCAAAATACTGATGTATCAGGCTGCTAAACGAGCGTAATGAACCTCGGCCCCGCTTATGCGTCCAGCTCTTCGTGTGAATCTCTTTTAGACGATCAGATGCTCACCATAATGTTTATTTGACTTAGAACACAGTGATAATCCCTCAAGCATAAGTGCCATTAGCATAGAGGAGGAACGGAGGATTTCGCCAGACCCAGTATCGATCCAATTTTGTCTCTATATTTATTTTGTGAATTTGTATTTTTATATTGGACTAAGTGTGACTTTTTGAACTGATCTGCTTTGTAATGAAAACGTCGTCCCTCTTTTTTGTGGTTCCCCTTCAGAAACTGGTCGTGGTTCATGAGCTTACGTCGCCTGTGACTTCAACTGTCTTGACGCTTTATTTGATGGTGGAGTTTGTGCGTTGGTTTTCTTCTCCCTGTGGGAGAGCACGTTTTGTATTGTGCGTCTGCGCAACGTGTGTCGTCTGCATGTGCATGTGAGCTACGTTACGGATGTGTGCGTGACTGCGTGAGAGTTCGTGGTCCCGTCGGTATGCATGTCCGTTTAACTGTATTACAAGAGTTCTCCAGAGAGACTCGAATGAGGATGCGTGTGTGATGTCCTCTGTGTCTGGTTGTGTGATGCTGCTTGTTTCGTCCGTCTGCACGACTCCAGGTATAACGGTGAGCTGTATGCCATTGCATGGCCCTGTACATCAGCAGGTGTGTGTGTGTGTGTGTGTGTGTGCTGGTGTAAGTGTGTGAGCGCATGTGTGCGTCACGTGTCTGTATGTCTCGGTTTGTATGAAGCTCTGCTAAAGCTTGACCGGAGATGTTGCACAATGCACTCTTTTATCTTTTATGTGATGAATATTCTCTTATGTAGTTCATATCAGTTGCAGTATTATTTATCTGGATGGATCTACATGTTCTTAATTTAGTTTCAGAACTCCTCTTCTTCTTCTTCAAGCCGAAACGTCTTTTATTTAACTCGACAAGAATACATTAATGGCTCTGTGCATTTTGTTCCTTAAGCTGTGCTTTTTCTGTGGGTCATCATCCGCCTCGAACACTGGAAATATGATGTGACATTGGTTAAAGGCTTGGACTGTTGCTTTCGAAAATCCCGTCTGTCAAAGTGACTGTTTGCATGAATGGAAACGTCGTTCTTGGTTTAGCCTAAATGTTAATTGTACGCTGAATCTCTCTAGTGTTGGTCACTTTAAAGAATGAAAATGCACTTTGATATGGTTTTGAATTCTCTATTGGGTGTTTTCTTTTTTTTTTTCTTTCCTTTGTCTTTTTGTTAAATGATTGTTTAGCATGTTGGAACTGCAAACTTTTAAGTGTTTTGTCTTTTAACTGCCATGAAGGACTACTGAAATAAACTTTACAACTGAAGCTCTTCTCTCGTGATTTTTTTTTTTTTTTTTGCATCACCAGATTCTGGTAATTATATCCTGAAGAATCCTCAAGGCTATCCAAGATATATTAGTGCTGGAACAGTATTGTAGCAGGCATCAGGAGAATCACTAATCATAGTTGTTGTATGGAGTATTAGCAGTACAGATCGCATGGCTCTCCATCGGGGATTCATTGAACACAAAGTCATAATTTGGCAATAATATGTTTTGTTTCTGCACCATAAACTTCGAAGAGCTTATTTCCTGTCTAGACCAATGCATTTCTAAGTTTTTTTTTTTGCACAACTTTAGCAAACACTTCCCTACAATCATAAATCTCTGCTTCTGGCCGCTATAGTGTTTGTGCCTTAAAAAGCGGGGAAACCGTTTAATACTGTGCATTGGTTTTCATGTCTTCTTTTAAAACACCTTTGAGATGTTTCACCATCTGCACAGCACTTGTTAATACGCTCTTCTTCAGAACCGGTGCACACTGCTGTGCCCGTCCTCTTGAAAGGGCAGTTAGGACATTAAAATTGACCTTGATGTCTTGACCGCGATATCAATCTAAACAGGACAAGGCGGAAATACGTCAAATAAATGACATTTAGACATTTTACATGTTCTGCTGGTCAGTGAAATTAATAGAGTTGTTATCTATTACATATTTTAATAACAGGCGTATATTTATGTTGGCCACGCTTTATGTAAATCCACTGCTATGTCCCTAGAAAGAATTAGTCAATGGGTTAAAACAAGTTTTCCCATCTTTGGTAATAGTTTTCTGGAATGTCACACATTCTAAGTCATCCTGTTCTGGTGATGGTACCCCAATTGTAGTGATGTCACACAGTTTCTTGAATGTGTCCTGAATTATAGAATGCGTCTCTTTCATTCTTAAAGGGATAGTTCACCCAAAAATGAAAATTCTGTCATTATTAATCACCCTCAAGTTGTTCCAAACCTGTATGAATTTTTTTTCTTCTGTTCACAAAAGAAGATATTTTGAAGAACATGGGCAACCATACAGGCACAAGGCCCTATTGACTCCCATAGTATAAAAATACTATGGAAGTCAATGGGGCCTATCAACAGTTTGGTTATCAACATTCTTCAAATTATCTTCTTTTGTGTTCAACAGAAGAAAGAAATTCAGACAGAATTTTCATTTTTGGGTGAACTATCCCTTTAAATCTAATGCACTACTGTTGTTGGGAAAACCAACGAAACACAGGTGAAAGATAAAACGGTTTAATTTAGCTCAAAAACACTGTTGGTTAGAGACCGTAATACTTAGTTGAAGGCCGTCTCGTCACGTGTTTCCAGCTGGAATGTACATTTAGATACACCTGATCATTTACAAAAAACATCTTGTATCAAAAATGACGAAATACAAACTGTGTTGCCATCTGAATCTGAGCCAATAATGGCTTTCAGATTGCTACAAATTATACAAATGTAAGAATGAACGCTCTCCAAACATTAAAAACCCAAAGGTAGCTGTGCATTCGTGTGATGTTAACACGTGTTTCTAATGTGACTGATAGTCTATGTATTATTAGCGAGAGTAACACGATGAATGTCTGTTTTAAACATTATGAACAATCTTTGTCTCCGTCTGGTAATTGAACCTTTAATCTAATACCATTTCTATAAAACCCTCATTCATACATGGCACTATTTGTGTGCACGACCCCTAAAATGGGACTGAGATTGTCAAGAAAAATGTCTTAAAATCTGCCGTTCTTCCTTAATGTGTAATTATATAAAATGACCTCAAATACAAAAGCTAAATGTACAGTGGAGTGTCGACCAGCTGGACTTTTCAAAAGTATTTTTCAAAAATAAGACGTCTTTTATCATAGAAGCAGATTGGAAGTGCATACAAGATATGATCAATTGTAGATATAGGTGCTTTGAAGTATGCGTCCATGTTCTGGTGTGTTGTGTCCAGCACTTGAGTGTCTGTCAGATTGATAGTCCACTACCTCAGCAGCTTAAGCGCTCCACACAGCTCTCAAATTCCAGCTGCGGTCTCACAAGTGCCAGTCAAGCTTGCTGAAAGACGTTTTAGTGCCTGTTTCCTTGTAACATGAGTCTACAACAGGGCTCTTTGGTGTTCGTCTCCTTTTCAAGCAGCTGAGAAGCCCAGGTCAGCTCTGGCTGAAGTCCGCAAAGCCCTTGTGCCCAGAGAACGGTTCCTGCGGGAGAGGAAAGAAGTATTGTTGTGGCAGGAGGAACCCGGAGCTTTGCAGGGTCTGGTGGTGCAGCTGTAACTGGCTGTGACCGTGTGTGTGCTGGAGAGAGTTACTGGCCTGTAGGCCCTGCTGGGAGGTGTAAGGTGGTGGAGGCAGTAAGGGCTGCGTCGGGGTCACGGACACAGGAGTGGACGCTGAGGAGGACGAGACCATCAGGAGCTGCTGTTGCGAACACTGCCCCAGCGTGTCGGCCCGGCCCAGGGAGAAGCGGCGGACTGAACTCCCCCCTCCCGCTGAGCTGGAGCTGGTGGTGGCCGTGCTGGACTGGCGGGACGGCGTGCGCAGGCTGGGAGGAGCCGTGGTGAAGATCATGGGGATGGTTTCGCCCTGACTGCGCAGCGAGAAGCGGATCGGCTGCTGGGTGGGTTGCTTGGGTCGCAGGCAGGTGCAGCAGTACACGGCCACTAGAGAACCCACCACTACAAACGCCACGAAGATGGAGCCCACCATCAGAAAGGGCACGTAGATGGGCTCTGGAAGAGAGAAACGGCACAGGTTTAAAGGACACTTAATATTCAGTCAAATTAACAACTTTACTGCACTGACAAAACTTGAATAATGACAACATACAGGTCCTTCTCAAAAAATTAGCATATTGTGATAAAGTTAATTATTTTCCATAATGTAATGATAAAAATTAAACTTTCATATATTTTAGATTCATTGCACACCAACTGAAATATTTCAGGTCTTTTATTGTTTTAATACTGATGATTTTGGCATACAGCTCATGAAAACCCAAAATTCCTATCTCAAAAAATTAGCATATTTCATCCGACCAATAAAAGAAGTGTTTTTAATACAAAAAAAGTCAACCTTCAAATAATTATGTTCAGTTATGCACTCAATACTTGGTCGGGAATCCTTTTGCAGAAATGACTGCTTCAATGTGGCGTGGCATGGAGGCAATCAGCCTGTGGCACTGCTGAGGTGTTATGGAGGCCCAGGATGCTTCGATGGAGGCCCAGGATGCTTCGATAGCGGCCTTAAGCTCATCCAGAGTGTTGGATCTTGCGTCTCTCAACTTTCTCTTCACAATATCCCACAGATTCTCTATGGGGTTCAGGTCAGGAGAGTTGGCAGGCCAATTGAGCACAGTAATACCATGGTCAGTGAACCATTTACCAGTGGTTTTGGCACTGTGAGCAGGTGCCAGGTCGTGCTGAAAAATGAAATCAGATGGAAGCATGAAGTGCTCCAAAATCTCCTGATAGCTAGCTGCATTGACCCTGCCCTTGATAAAACACAGTGGACCAACACCAGCAGCTGACATGGCACCCCAGACCATCACTGACTGTGGGTACTTGACACTGGACTTCAGGCATTTTGGCATTTCCTTCTCCCCAGTCTTCCTCCAGACTCTGGCACCTTGATTTCCGAATGACATGCAAAATTTGCTTTCATCCGAAAAAAGTACTTTGGACCACTGAGCAACAGTCCAGTGCTGCTTCTCTGTAGCCCAGGTCAGGCGCTTCTGCCGCTGTTTCTGGTTCAAAAGTGGCTTGACCTGGGGAATGCGGCACCTGTAGCCCATTTCCTGCACACGCCTGTGCACGGTGGCTCTGGATGTTTCTACTCCAGACTCAGTCCACTGCTTCCGCAGGTCCCCCAAGGTCTGGAATCGGTCCTTCTCCACAATCTTCCTCAGGGTCCGGTCACCTCTTCTCGTTGTGCAGCGTTTTTTGCCACACTTTTTCCTTCCCACAGACTTCCCACTGAGGTGCCTTGATACAGCACTCTGGGAACAGCCTATTTGTTCAGAAATTTCTTTCTGTGTCTTACCCTCTTGCTTGAGGGTGTCAATGATGGCCTTCTGGACAGCAGTCAGGTCGGCAGTCTTACCCATGATTGCGGTTTTGAGTAATGAAACAGGCTGGGAGTTTTTAAAAGCCTCAGGAATCTTTTGCAGGTGTTTAGAGTTAATTAGTTGATTCAGATGATTAGGTTAATAGCTCGTTTAGAGAACCTTTTCATGATATGCTAATTTTTTTAGATAGGAATTTTGGGTTTTCATGAGCTGTATACCAAAATCATCAGTATTAAAACAATAAAAGACCTGAAATATTTCAGTTGGTGTGCAATGAATCTAAAATAATAAGAAAGTTTAATTTTTATCATTACATTATGGAAAATAATTAACTTTATCACAATATGCTAATTTTTTGAGAAGGACCTGTATATAGTGGAATTGAATTTATTATACATAATTGATTAACACTGCAGCGTTGCCACTGTTTCTGAACTGAATTGAATCAACATTATACTAAATATAATACTAAGTATACAACACCATAGAAATCAATTTGACTTTACTTTGAATTTAGTTAATTGTCATTACAGTCTTATAAATTATGGTTTCACAAATGTTATTTTTAAATTCCTTTTTATTGAACGTGTGATAGTTGTTTAAAATTTCACCTATTGCTTGTTACTAAATGAAAGGTTTATTTAATAGTGAATATTACTTTTAAAAGCACCGATAATAATTGCAGAGTAATTACCAATGTTGAGCTAAATCAAGATAAAACATTTTCTTTATGTAAAGGGAATCTTTTTACAGTTTAATATATTTTCTATTTATTCACATTAACTATCTTTTCAATATCTAAATTGTTTGATTGTTAGTTTGTGTAT
Organism: Gila orcuttii; assembly: GCA_026230005.1. Taxonomy (NCBI): domain Eukaryota; kingdom Metazoa; phylum Chordata; class Actinopteri; order Cypriniformes; family Leuciscidae; genus Gila; species Gila orcuttii. The sequence continues at coordinate 12,449,376 of JAPDVR010000016.1, read as the reverse complement.
AGTTAAAGTCAGTGTAAACTGAATGTTTAATCATATTAAGACAGCTCGGCTGCAGGACTCAGTCACCAACATAATATTACCTGATCTCAGCTACATGTGCTAGTATGAAGAAACAATGTTTATGTAAAATTAGGAATGATGATCATTTGGTAATACAGTTGAAAGGTCTAAGAGATCTAAATCATTAATGAAGCCTTTATCAAAATATGATTTGATGTAACAATATTTAGTTTGTTCATGAATGTTATTAGGTATGTAGTTGTAATGTATACATTTATTCTTAAAACACTGCAAACATTTCAGCCAACTAAATAAACATGAGTTTAATTGCTGTCTTGGGCACATCTGTGATTTTAATAAAAAATGTATAAGTCACACCCTGCAGTGCTTGCACTTTTCAACCACTTTGAATTGAATAAGAAATCAAGAAAATCTGGCAACTTCTAAAACTGAGTAAAAATGACAAATTATTGTAACAAAATACAATGATGAGAATATTTTCTCCATGCAGTGGCTGTGTAGAGAAGAGTGCATGTGTGTCAGGTTAACCTATGCTCTGCTCAAATAAGTCTGTCAAACATTATAGCAAGTGCTGGCATATGAAATCCCTTTATGGCTGTTAGTATTTTATCTGAGTAAAACATTGTTGTAATCCATTCTTCATTCTTAAGACCAAAAATATCACAAATCCTGATATGACATTCTGTAATGTGATAATTTTGGTGGCAACAAGTAAACTATTATAAGTAATTCAACCAGATGTCATTACGGATTAATTTTATATCCCTTTTCCAAACTAGAAAAGTAGCCTTTTTTATCATTAAAAAAAACTTTTTGTTTTACAAATTTGTTTTAAAAAGTTAATAGAGGATAAAACTACTTTCAGTAGGCTACTCTTTGCAAGAATAATTTTTTTCTAAATGAGAAACTTAACAGTAGACCTATGTTTGTTCAGTTTATTTGGCTGAATCATAGACATAACGACGATTTTTTTTTTTAATTAAAACTGGTTAATTTTACAGCTATTTGTTTGAGTTTATCTGTGCCTTACGGGCAGCATATTGCGTGTCGTTCTCCACTTCTCTGTCGTTCGTGCAGGTTCCCTGATCGAGACGCGCGTCCGGGGCCGCGCAGCAGTAGCGCAGCGAGCAGCTCCCGCAGCACACCGTCGCGTCCGCCGTATCAAAGTCCTCCGGACACTGAAAGCCCTCATGGTAATTCCCAGTGCTGTCTAGCCAGCCGTGACAGTACTCTCCCCGGGCATCAGATATCCGCAGATTCCATGTCAAATACCCCAAGACTAGGCAATTCAGCAGGCGCACCATACCGGCAAGATGCGCTTTAATTTGCCAGTTCCTCTCGAACAGAGCGCGCCCGATAAACTGACGTTTTGTGGTTAAGCGAGCTTTAAACGAACTAGCAATGATTTGGGAAAAAACTCCATCAGCTCATAAGATTTAAATCAGTCACTGGGATTAAATCCAAGGATTGTTGTCCAAATCCAATATTGGGAATCATCCAGCTCCGCTCTTAGATTGTTTTAAAATAGGCTATCACTTCCAGAAATTCCATGATTCTATCCGCATTTTATCCGCTCCCGCTGTTTACTGACATTTTAGTCTCGTTAACTTTTCATCGAATAGTCTTACTTTTGATACACATGTGGATGTAAAACAATGAACTGTCACCTAGGCTATACGTTACACTGCCTGTCTAATACAATTGCCTGTCTAACAGTTCTTCCCCGAGAAGCTGAGACTGCTCAGAGACGCGCGCGTCTGCTCTGAAGGACTTTTCAAATGTGCTGCTCTCGTAAGTTTGTTTAACTCGCACCCGCTCCGTTTCTGTGACGCGCACGCAGTTGGCTGGTCGGACGCGCGCATGGTCTCTGCGTCCTGTTGCCCGGGGAGCGCAAGAGGGACAGAAGTTTCTTTTTTTCATTTTCTTAAGATGTTTTTAGCTTAGAGTCTTTTAAATTAAAAGTCAAATTGTTTCAAATTTGGTAAGTATATTTTTGGTTTCATTTATTTATGTTTGAATTCACATTATTATAGGTTATTATTCGCTCAGTCGTTTGGAAAGCGGTGATCATAATGTTTTGCTGTTACATTCATAAATGTCATGTTGTCGCCCTCTTCTGGCCATTGTTGTCTTTTGTATTTTCTGAAAAGAAATATTCTTTTTTCTTCTTTTTTTTTTTTTTTAATAATGTATCCCTCTCTATGGGCTTAAATTGTCATTATTTTTACACATAGCCTTGCGTATATATACACGTATAGTCTATACACTATCATAAATGTAGCTATAGTTCACCCAAAAATTAAAATATTTTGAAGAATGCCGGTAACCAAACAGTTGATGTGCCCTATTTGACTTCCATAGTATTTTTTTATACTATGGATATGGAAGTCAATAGGGCCCATCAAATGTTTGTTGGTTTACCCATATTCTTCAAAATATTATCTTTTGTGTTCAGCGAAAGAAAAAATCATATAGGTTTGGAACAACTTGAGGGTGACTAAATGATGATAGAATTTTAATTTGTGGGTGAACTATAGCCTACCTTTAAAGACCAGACGGAGTTGCCTATAATTCCATTCTCACACTCGCTTGATGTTCATGCTGCCAGATATCAGGATACAGCACGTCATCTCTATACGAGTAATTAATTTAGACTAATTCTGGCCAGTTAGTATATGTATTGGCCAATATTATACCGCTGCAAACGAAAATAGTTCTTCCAACAAAGTATCAAGCTTTAGGTGTCGCCAAGTTACGCATATCCTGCTGAAAAGTGGAACGGACTAACAGCGCGTTTCCCTTTCCTGCTCAAAGCGCTCTGTACTCACTTGGCTCCAGTCCAGCTCCACTTCGGCTTTTCCATTTACCGCTCCTGGCCACACTACTAGTAAGAAACCAGCTCCAAAGATACTCCGACTTTCAAAAAGATTCAGAAAACTCTGTTCCCCATTTGCTTCTACCCAGCACTAGAGAAATGACACAGGCCGATTCTGAAAAGCATCTCGGGCAATTACAGTTGAAAAAAATATTTTATTAGATTTATTTATTTCACAGCACAACATAGGACATGTAGCCTACTTTAAATTAAATTGCATTTAAATACATGTGTTTGTTTTTTTTATTAATTTATTTACCCATTATTTATGACCTTGTAAATGCAGAGCTTAATATTAAGTTTAGCCTATTGCTTATTGCTTTTAAATTTGTATTTCCAATTGGCTCTGATAAGTCCTAAAGTTCTTTTTGTTTTCACCTGTCAGTTCAGCCTAAAAACAACAACAACAAACAAAGCATATAGCCTACCCCTAGTAGACAACATGGCTATGCGAAACAACATGGAGGGGATTATGCATACCTCTTTATATCATCTTGCACCTCTCTTTCGACGCTCCACTGATGGGACCGTGAGTCACATACACACACACATACACCGAGTGGCGAGGCGTATTCCCCTGTTGGTAGAATAAAGCCAGCGCGTGCTGTTACCGCCAGGGGATTGGAGCAATGACTTGTCAGTAAAGTCACCCACCCACTGAGTATCTCAGACAGAGTTAGAAGTGTTTGAGACACACAGAGCAAGGCGTCGAGACACTGTAATAACTGATTTAACCAGACCGGGACAGAACGACACTCAAGTCCGAGGGAGATGGAGGAGGAGATGTTACCAGCAGACGAAGGTCTCTCTGCGCCCAAAATCTGCAGGCAGCAGCAGCAGCAGCAGCAACAGAGGAGCCCTTACAGCTCACTCAAGACCTTTCAGAGCAAGCGCGCGGCGGGCAAGGCGAGATATGACAGACCCACAATGGTGGACATCCCGCAGCTCGGAGAGCATCCTCATCACCTCAGTCATCATCAGCAGTATTCACAGCGGGCACCGCTTCCTCAAGCCTGCCTCTCCATCAGCAGCAGTCAGCAGCACCGTCTCCCCTGCGAAGTCAGGCCCAGCAGCAGCAGAGTTGCGACATCCAGCGCGGCGGCATCAGCGGGGAGCGCGGCGGCATCATTCGGCAGCCAGAGGAGGGTCGCCGGCCAGGAGTCGGGCAGATACCCGGCGGGTCGCGCCGAGCTCAGCCACCAGTCTCCAGACTGCTATGGAATAAGCTCGGGTAAGTGAACAAGTTTGCCTAAGAAACTTTCATCCATGAATGCATCACGAAGCTGCAACTTCGAACAACCGAATGGGAAAGGGAAGCGTATATTTTCCTTCAAATGGCAATTATTTTTAAACGCATCTTACGCGATTACATGGATATTTTGAGACCCACGCCCAAATTATGCGATTTATTCAAGCATTGTCGGCATGCTTAATTTCACATCAGTGAAAACAGTGGCTTAACAATTTCATAATACCCCTGCACTAACATGTTCTGTATCTGTCATAGCCTACACTTTGAGATGACATTCTGAGTCTTCTGTATATTTAACAAAATATTGTTGTATATCTTTATATCACTAACACAAGTGGTTGACACCTGCTTGCTTGGGTAATTCCTGATCTCAAAAATAGAGCATAATGAGTATGAAGAGCTGTTGAGTTTTACAATAAAATGTAAACACTGGTATCATGATGGTAGAGATGAGCTATAATAAACATGAAAGTCTCATCAAGTACTGTTAGATTTTTTTACATGCTGCATTAAGATTCTCCCTGCATGCATTTGTGGAGAGTGTCTTGTTTTTCTCACCAACTTAATTTAGTTACCTAAACTTGTCAACTTCAGTAATTGTTTTTTTTTTTCTTTTCTTTTTTTTCATGTGATTGTTGTTACCAGAGATTGTTTTCATCAATTAGAGCCTCAGGCCTTCACAAATTGAGAAGTTGTCATTATCTTACAGCAGAGTTCCTCAGAGTCTGTGCAAACATTCAGCTGATCTATTTTTTTCAATACAAGTTATTCAATTAGGCTACATGTGGAAAGGTTTAAGATCAACAGTGAACATTTTTTTGTCTATTAATGTAGTGTTTAACATGCATTGTGAAATTCACCTTGACATCAGTAAAAGGGTTTCGGGCTGTTAAATGCATATAAATATTAAATGCACATGTTGGAGACACAGTGTTTCCAATCCAGATCAGAGTTCATAGTATAAATGTGCTTTCTAATTTCATACCAACCCCTTTTGGTTTATTGTTATGGAATATCCACTGCGAAAATAATACATGGGGGATTTTTTGGCCGATCAGACAATGCTAATGGTTTCGTCTTTCTAGCTCTGGGGAAAGGAGTCGTATAGACACCCAAGGACACAGCTCTGAGATCAGTGCAATAATCCAAATTGCATTTAAAAGCTCCTCCAAAGGGATTGTGATTAAAACAAATGTGGCTCATAAATTTGGCTCTGCGGCACGTTGTGTTTAATGAAATTTCATGAGCCTCACTCTGCATGGCATAACAGAGGAAGAAAGAGAGGGAGGGAGAGAGGGGTAGAGAAAGGGAAAAAAAGGGAACGAGGGAGCGGGAAAGATAGAGGAGAATGATATCAAATCCATCTTGCTGGGGGTAAACAGAGATGCTGCGCATGTTAATAAATGGCCACATCTGCTTAAGCCTGATAGACACATCCAGGCGACGGCGGAGGCTGGAGCCCGTCAGTCATACGGCTGCCACAGCGACTGCATGAGCTGATAATTGTCTGCCCTGTGTCTTTGTGTGAGGGTGGCAAATTCATAATCATCCTCTTAAGATTCTGCATCTGGGCGCGGCCAGAAGGCTGTGGGGAGACAGAGTAATTGTATGCGGATGGTTGGTCAGCATTTTCCTTTTATTAATCTCTCTGCTTCTTCTCATCATATTTAGAGGATTTGGAAGAAATGAATAGTGTTTATTAGAACAGTGACACCATGTAAATGAGGTGTGTGTGTGCAGATTCACAGTGTCTGTATCTTTATCTCCTAAATTTGTAGGCATGCGGAGCCTAGTTGCAGATTTAAAGATAAAAATGATGGAAAGTGCAAATGGAGGACAAGAAGGACATAACAAAAAAGACTAAATAGATCATAGATCATAAAGATACTGTGCAAGCACGCTGTGGTGATGTTAGGCTAAATTGAAATATTAAATGGTTTTGTAAATTAATAGATTATTAGTTAAATCTTTGTTGTGGAAAAAAACGGAAGTACAAAAAAAATGAGGAAGTAGCATTAAAAGGATATTATCATATTCATATTATTTTCTTTCTTCATAAGAGCACCAAAGAAGAATATTAGCAGAATATATGATAATAAAACCTGTGGTCAGCATTGTATAAAAGTTATGCACTTCTTTTTTTCTTTAACGGATTTTATGCATGTTTTGAAATGCACTATAGTTTGATTTATGGTAAACTATTTCTTTGAATATGGAAAATGAGAAGAAATCTGATGCTAACTTATGTGTAATTTCGATCTCTCCTCAGAAAACCGGCTCATATTGGATGCTTTTGCCCAGCAGTGCAGTCGAGTGCTCAGCCTCCTCAACAGCAACGGACGGCTCCTTGAGCCCCAGCCTTCCCTGGCCCCTCCATCCTCTTCCATCTCCACTCTCATAAAACAGGAGGACAGCTGCCTGTCTCCCGGAGAGAGGCTCGCTTCTAAGCCCAGGTCGGAGGACTCATCTCTGGAGAACCCAGGTGAGGAGACCCAACGGGGCAACCTCTGGAACCAGCAGCAGACTTCCGCTTTCCTCCGGATTTTCACAGAGTCGCTTCAGAACTACCTTCTATCCGGATCCCAGTCATCGGACAGTGAACGGAGTCGCGCAGTAGACGCTGAGCCGGTAGCATCAGGGTCCCCCAGGCAGAACATAGGTGGCTGGACTTCACCAGCACCATCTGAATCCTACGGACACCCTTCATCCACACTGCCTGAGGAAGACGAGGAGGAGGAAAGTTGTTGTCCACGCTGTATGGAGCTGGAACAGGAAGTTCTTAGTCTACAGCAGGACAATGAGGAACTGAGACACAAACTGGACAACATACCAGGTATTAAACTTTATTTGATGATTTGGTTTTATTTCAGTCCTGATATTAGACACAGAATCCACTACAAGATTTAATATTTATTATATTTTTGTAAAAAAAAAAATGTTCACTAAATTATTACTACTTTTAAAGGTGCATAATGTAACATGGTAAATATTTATTGCATTTGCTGGAGACACAGTAGAGTTAGCAACTATATTTCCTTAAATATTTAAGTTTTATAATTTAAATAATAACAATAATAAAACAAACATTTTTATTATTTCAGTATAACACGTTTTCCTTTTTTGTCCTTAGCTGTTTACATTCCTGGCTTTAGCAATGGAAAAATGTTCTGTTTTGGATGCCATTGTAAAAATTCCCTTTCACAATATATTTGTCACCTATGATTCATTTATCCGCTACTAAAATTGTCCAAAAAGGGACATTATCGAGACAATGATGTACTCTCATAATTTCCACTATGAAGGGGGAAACCCCAACTTTTTCAAAGTGAGTAGTATGGTTTCATTAATTTCATAGTTGAACTATTCATTCTTTAGGTACAAAACTTTAATTTAAAAAAAAATGACACATTGCATCTTTAACAGTTTGTTGTATTTGGCTTATGTGCAATAGCTCAGCTTGGTTTGTTTAAATAAAACTAAAAGTTCATCAACCAAAATTTTTTTGCTGGTTTTGCCTTCAACAGCTCCTTGCCAGAATGTTTTGGACTTTTTTAAGACTGTTCTTCAGCACTACAACCAATTTGTGCAGCCCCAGTCCGAAGAGCAGCTTACCGAGGTGAGCCTGACAGAAAATTAAAATAGTCTGTAAAAAATAGTCAGAAAAATCACAGTGACACAAGTTTATGAAAGAAACTGTTACCATGGAACATGAACTGAAACTGTCATTCAAATTAAGGTCTAATCTGGGGTTATGAAAATATCACTTTGACCAACTGTTACATAAAACTAAAAGCAACAGAATCTTTTAGCATTCCAATAAAGTTTCAAATCTTTTTGAATTTGCTTGTTTTTTAGGTACAATATTTAGTGCAATGTCTGTTTAAATGTTGATGTATTAAAGCGCATTAAAGATTAAAGACAGCATTAAAGAATTTTTCCCCTCTGTAATCTATAATCTTATAATCTCTGTCTTTTCTAAATAGGGCAGTAAACAGCTTCTGGGGAACTATCCTCTCTTCATCACCAATAAGCAGTGGGACGAGGCAGTCAACTCCTCAAAAAAAGATGGCCGGCGGCTCCTGCGTTACCTTATCCGGTTTGTGTTCACCACAGATGAGCTGAAATACTCATGCGGTCTGGGGAAGAGGAAACGTTCGGTACACACAGGGGATACGGGACCGGAGAGACGGCCTCTTAACCCCGTCAAGGTCACTTGTCTCAGAGGTAGTGAGCTAAAAGTATTTTTACAGTGTGTTCACACTTGGCAGGTTTGGTTGGTTTTAAAACAAACTCTGGTGCGATTGTTCTGTTAATGCGGTTCATTTGATTAAGTGTGAACGCTGTCATCCGAACATTGGTGTGCACCAAACAAGCTGAAAACGTGGGTCTTGGTCGGCTTCAGCTTATAAAACAATATGAACACAACACTGACCAAAAACATCTAAATTAACCAAAAACTGGATGTGATGTCACATGATGTGACGCTCAAAGCTCAAGCATACCTGTTTATTCCTGTCATAGTCACGATGTTGCCCATTACAGTTGGAAGTTGGAACCACGTCTTCTTTCAGCAGATCCTTGTTTGTGTGTGTAATGGAGGAATTCCTGCCACTGTTTTGACACACTTTACACATTTGTGAGATGTTCGTGAGTTCTCAGCTGGTAAAAATAGCATAATATGTGTGCACATACAATGAGCGCATTTAGCCCAGATCGCAGCATTGTATTGGATGTTCTGTAAATTCTGTAAGAAAATATACATCATGAAAGCAGGGTTTTTTGTTTTGTTTGTATCTTTAGGTTAGATGTTTAAAATGACAGTGTGAATGCTAAACGAACCAGGACTTAATGTATAATTTTCTTTTTTTGGGTCCGGACCAAAAAGAACCAAGAGAGCCGAACTACAAGTGTGAACACACCCTTACCCTTTTTTTATTTTAGTATTTGGGAGGCATTTATTTGAATCAGTTTATCAATGCGATAATTATTCAAACTTAATTTAAAATCTCACATGTTATGTCTATCTCCCTCATCCATCTCTGTCCCACGGCATTCCCTCTCTCAGAGTTTATCCGGATGCACTGTGCTTCTAATCCTGACTGGTGGATGCCCTCTGAGGAGCAGATAAACAAAGTCTTCAGTGATGCAGTGGGGCACGCGCGGCAGGGCCGGGCTGTGGGCACTTTCCTGGGTAACGGGGGCAGCGGGAGTAGCAGCAGTGGTAGTTTATACATGGAGAGCTATGACGGGCAGCTCTCTCAGGATGATCTCTATCTTAAGAGCACACAGAATGGCCTGGGGGACTAAAGAAGAGACATACATCCAACGTTTTCAGCACTCAAATCATGGATCAAGGTGAGGAGTGAGCCCTACTGTCAGTCCGGATCAGCTCACACAGAGATTGCAGCACTTACATGATGTTAACGGGGTTTTTGGATGAATGTAATCCTTATTTCTTCCTGTCAATACATTCCAGGGAGTTCACACCTACCCAGTGAATTATGTGGGATTCTTCCATGCTTTATTGTTGAACTCTGTGTTAAATGGTTAGTAGTGACTATAGGCAGCGAAGTTGGTTGAATTCTTCAAAATATCAGGTTTGTTATTTGCTCCTTTTCCAAATTTGTTCCATTGAATATGATTAAGAATATGATCCTCTATAGCAACATGAATGTATCCGTTTCACTCCATTCTTGCTATTATGATGTTCTGTTATTCTGTCTGATAAGGTTGAATTTAAAGTACTGCCCCCTATTTTATCATCATATGATGTTGAATAATCTGTGATTATAAAAAAAAACCTGTGATGTTGCAAAAATCAGTTTCTTAGTGGCTGCAGGATGAAATTACTCAATTTGTCCTCTGGCTTTAAAGGTCCAACAAGGAGCCAATGCTGTTCGTAATTTGTGTTGCTGCTAGTTCGTCAAGCACCACAAAGATCATGTTTAAAGGATTAACCTGACGTCATTTATTTTACCACACTATAATATTCTCTGTGACTGCATAGAAACTACATGAAATGCCTTAAAAAGAGACACCATCTACCACTAAGAACTACAAATACTGCCAATTCAGACTGTTGATAATCTGTTGGTGTTCATGTTACATTAGTGGCCTCTGGCTGTTTGGGTTTTCAAACAAAAGAAAAATGGGTTTGAAAACAGACCATCTTTCTTTAATGCCTTAGACAAAGTTTCTGTCTCTGAAAATGTTTATACGTCCAGGTCATTGTGTAATGTCTGGTAGAATTCAGTCAAATGTCATTTAACTACATTTTGAATTCATTCTCCATGGCACTTCATCAGATATCAGATGATTGGGAATGTCCAGCATTTAAACCTGTTCACACATCATCAAAACTCATGATCATTGAGGGAGTTTCTTATCTGAAGATCTGTGGTCTTGTTTATCTGCTACTAATGGCTACTGAATCACAGTACAAGTTCACATGTTCATGTTCATGTTTCATCTTCATGCCAGCGATTCACATACATTAAACAGCTGATAAAGAGATATGTCAGATTGGTATAAAGTCTTCAAAATATGTTACTACCAAGTTGCTGTTGCCTTTGACTACCAGACATACAAAAGCTTCTGTTGTTGTGAAATGTAGCCTGTTGTGATTGTACAAATCCATGGTGATTGGAAATTGTTAGTCTTCTAGTCTATTCAAAGAACGTGTCAACACTGTGAACCCCACCAAAAGTGATGAGACTGTTTTCCCCCCTACTTATTAATGATATTTTCTTTTCAAACAGATGCATTTATGTAATGTGAACAAAAATGAAAAAAAGACAATGAAACAAAAAACTGATTCAGACAATGCCATCTGTGTTGTTATTCAATAGTAGTTACTCTATTAATTCCAGACATTGAACAAAAGATGGCAGTAGACAACAGTAAAGCCATTGCAACGTTTCTTTGTGAAACCAATTCAAAGGCTGTCAAATTCACTCCAGTGTGGATAATTTCAGATGTCTGCGGGATGAGCATGCATACAATTTATCAAATCATTCAGAAGAGGTAGCGTATTATTCACGATAAAAAAAATTGCAAAATTAGGTTTAAAATGAAAAGTGCCTCTAAAACCCTATAAAACCACCCAGCTGACAAGATGGACAAGCTACGAGAGAGCAAACCATTTTATGCTGGTTTAAATTCTTGTTGTTTTGAACATGTTTTATTCAGCATCCACTGATTGTAAATTAGGCTAAGTCCAGTTATCTTTTCAACTATAGTATGTTGTGTAATGCAGGCATTTCCAGGCATTGCGTAATATGTGTCTGAAATGAGATTACGTTCTGCCAGGGGGAAAAAATTATAATTTTCATCATGGGACAGTTTAGCAGAGATAGCATCAAACCCCACCCCTACACAGTGACCCATCATCACTGTCCTGCACGAGTTATGGACTTGAAACGGTTTACTAACAGTGGCTGTTTCTGAAATCGCATACTTACCTACTATATTAGGCGAAAAACAGTATGTGACTAAAGTAGTATGTCCAAATTCACAGTATACTCATAAATGTGTAGGTAAAAATTACCCAGATGACCTACTGTACTACTTTCAGTGAGATTCTGAAGTGTGCATAAGATGGACACTACTATCCCATGAGGCCACAGGAGAGGATTTGTGAATGGCAGTGAAGCAAGCAACTGACTCTGGTAGGTCACATGATAATGACAACATGGTGAATGTACGTCCAGATTACATTCATACTATACACATTAATATTATATAGAAAACATATTTAGCGGTTGTTAAGTTAATTATTCAAGACATTGCAAGTCATTGTATCATTCACCCATTCGATTTGCTCTAAGCACAGTCTACCGGAAAATGTCATCTTATCCTTTATTAAAATTTGTGTGCATGCAGAAAGTTTTCAAGTGCTGTTCAGATTTCATTAATATTCCCAGTTCATTCAATTCGTCCATAAACTATGCCTCTATCCTTAAGTCACCAATCTCATCAGACCTTGATCAAATCTCTGCAGAATGCAAGCAGCCGTCCTCAACAGTGGGCGTTTTCAAACCGATGGGCGTTTTTCAACCACTTTATCCAATTTGCTTTAACCCAAGTAGAGTAAGGTTTAGAGGTGGGGTTCGAGATTAACCTTCATGATTTTAGCAAATCGAGTAAAGCTGTTAAAAACGCCAATTGTATTAAAACGCCCACTGATTTTGTAAACGTCAATTTTGGTTCTACAGAGACACCTGAAACTACTCAAAATGCGACTCGTTTAGGGAAGGGGGGTATTAGTTCAACCAATGTGATCCTTTTTAAGATCCATAAAAGTGAACGAGTTAAGTGAATAAAAAAATAAAAGATTTGTTCAAATAACCGATTCACTCACCGAAAAGATTCATTCAAAACTCTTGCACGAAAGAAACGCCACAATGCAGCTGCTTCAGCGTTTCTCAGTTAGCGTTTTCTCACATTCTGGCGTGCTCCAAGTCAAGGTAGAGCTCGAACTAGTGATCTCTGTAAGAGTATTCATTATGTTCTAATATGAACCATTCCATCAAGGATTTGAGCTGCCTTTCTCTTTAATTCTGCTGGACACTTTATTGCGGAGCCCCCACAAAATGTTGGAGGGCGGGCCGCGCAGCAGCAGCGCAGTGAGTTGTCAAATCTGGCGGTGACGCCGAGGGTCCACTACGCCCACTAAAGTAAATTGGTGTGGTTTGTCTCGCGAGGGATTATATAGGCGATTTATTATCATCAGCGTTGCGATTGTGATCGTCTTTTTGAATTTAGCTGAATGATAATGCAGCGATTTCTCTTTCTGCAACTTCGGGCGGCGGACAGGCGCAAGGGCGCGAGCAGTGCATAGTTATCCAATGCGCAAGTGTCATTCTGTTGGATTATCCCAAACAACTGCGTCTCCAACTGCACTGGGATGCCTCTTATCAGCCTGGACGACGATGATCAGAGATGGGTCCCGACGCATGTCAACGTGACCGTGCTTCGCGCGAGGGGGCTGCGGTCGAAGGGCAAGCAAGGCAGCCGCTATGTTTACACTATCATCCAGGTCGGCAAGGAGAAGTACACCACCGGCCTGGTGGAGAAGGCTGAGGAGCCGCAGTGGAACGAGGAGTGCTCGTTTGAGCTCCAACCCGGGCTGCTGGAGGCGGGTGGGACGAGCGCGTACCCGCCCGGAAGCAGCAACCTGGTGCTCACCGTGATGCATAGAGTGCTGATCGGGCTGGACGTGTTTCTCGGACAAACTATTGTTCCTCTCGACAAAGTTTTCCAGGAAGGAATGTGTCCTAGAAATGAGTGAGTAGAGCTAATAATAGGATCAATTAATGGGCCTCTTGGTCGAGGGCCTCTTTTGCACTGTGTCAGTACCATGGTACAGTGGCATCAGTTACCATAGTACTGCATGATTACCATATTCACGTGGCAAGGTATTTACACGATATTCCAATATACATGGTTTGCTCGTCTTAGCTGGTTTGAGTTGGTCTCTTCCAGTGCACAACAGTATCCAAAACACTTTTAAAATTTTCTTAATTTTAAACATTCCAATTTTTTTTATATAGCCTACTAAAATAACTAAACTTAAAACTGAAATAAAAATGAATAAACTAAATAGACACATTTTTTTAAAAAAATAATAAAATGGAATAAAATGAAAGTGGTAAACATAAAAAATGAATGCAAAATATTGATAGTATCTCGATGATACTATAATTACACTGATTATTGGGTACATGTTAAAATAAATATGACATTTTTTAGTGTTTTACCGCTTCATCATTCCCACATGACAGCATGAAAGAGTGATTGTAAAAATAAAATAAAAAAGTGTAGCCTTAAGTTCTGTCTTTATGGTTATTATAGCCTTACAAGTTCATGTAATTGAATGTGCTTTTAAAGCATAGAAGCTTTCCTTGTTTTTCAGTTGATATAGTCCTGGGATATTTGACACAGTCATGCCAAAACCATGAGCCTGTGATTTTGGATGGAAGAATTTCTGTGTACCCATTTCCCAGTTGGACAGACATTCGCATTTGCAACACAAAACTGCAGGGCGATTCTTTGGCCTGCCACTAAAACTTAACCTAAATTACTGATGTCACATGCAATATTAAACGCATGCATGATGGTGGTCAAAGCCACACAAGCAATTTATGGGAAGTGCAAAACCAACACTGTTTTGAATTCCTGAGTAATGGGATATGTTTTTACAGACACAACGACAGCAACATACTTGGTGGGGCATGCTGCGTCTAGTCCTCATCAGGGCTGGCACAGAGTCATGCCTGCACACAGGGTAGTACCAGTGTGTGTCAGAATGGTCACAGAGGATCGACTGAAGCTCAACAAACACGCATTTCACTGCAGTCCAACAGACGTAACCTTTCTGGAATCTTGGTCTTTTTTCAATGTCTTCAATTTTATTTGAATATATCTCTTGTTTAGAAGCTTCCACATCTAATGCAGATGAAGTTTAACTACATATCTAGCAGTGCCATCAATAGGAGTAAATCATTTGTCATGGGAGTGGAGGAAGAGATGAGGTAGGTGGGGGCTTCTTGGCTAAAACCTCTATAATCAAGTGAGGGAGGAAGTCACTGAGCCATGCTGAGCAACAACAACATTGTTATTTTCATATTCGATTTATTTCCTTTATCCTCACGTCCACCATTCAGCTCAAATTCACACAATGTGCAACTAACTAACAAAATTGATTTAATTAAAAAACACCAAGATGTTAGTAAGTACCAAATTGTAATTGAATTTAAGTTTATAATATAAGCCTAATTATTATATTGTCTAGTATATTCGTTTCTTATCAGTATGAGTATGTTACTGGTTTTAATAGTTCCAGATCTGCAAAGGTGTTGGAAGAAAATTTTAATAAATTTGTTGTTTTTTTGTTAGCCTGTGCAAACCATCCTGCAACAATTCTTGACAGTTGTCCTTGCAACCATTTACAACAGTGGATCTCATCTTCGGGGGCCACAGGATTACTTGAAAGTATTTAAATGAGCTATTATTAATAATATAGGATAAAAATCTAACTATAATCTAAATCAGGTTCTTAACTCTAGTTTGACCAAGAATCTTGATTAAACTCACCTGCCTGCTACTACCTTGAACACAACACTGCTGGCGGCTGGATTTGTCTAGTAACAGCATAGCAAATGAATTCATGTCCACATTCAATATTTATCTTGACGAACTTTCATTTTCTTGTTACTGTTTGCACTGCCATGTAGGCATTTCAGGTCATATGAATATGTATGGATATGTCCATCTCTGCACACACTATTCTGAATCTGAATCATCACATGTCATTGTAGGCATGAGGCTGTTCTGCACATCTGGATTTAATTGAGCTCAGAGTTGCACCTCTTTCTCCCTCTCTTTCTCTCTCTTCTGCCGTCTCCCGGTTTAAGGCGTTTGTCTTGGCTCTCTGCACGTGTGCGCACATGAGGTGCTCTGTGGTGTACCGGAAATGGAGGAAATAGTTTCACCACTGGTTCTCTGTGAGACAAAGGGACGGCACTATCCTAATGCTGTTACATTTGTTCAAGAGGCCCCCGCTTGTGTTTGCACTCCTGTATAGGTCATAGCCGTTTGCTTCAGTGTGGTGGTGCAGGAAATTGTAAGCCTATGTTATAAAAGATGAGGCCATCAGTGAGAGCATCATTTTAAGTGTAAAAGTTCAGCCCAAAATTGTTGTTGTTTTTTTACCTCTAAAATCAATAGACAAAATATAATCTGGATATGTTCTTGACAGTCTTCATGAGATTCATATTTATGTTTATCATAACCATTAAAAAGAAAAGTAGGGATGCACCAAAATTAAAATTAAAATTCATTTTCATCTAATGATCAATAACTCATAAATTACCAGTATTACAATTCTATAATATTTTGTCTAAATAAATTAAAACAGTATTTTTTTAATACTACAAGTTAATTTATTTATCACCTCATTAAAATGTATAGTATGAAAATTGGATATTCATTTTGACATTTGCTTGAGATACTTATTAAAGTATGTCAAGTGAATTGTATTAAAATAGTGTTTTTAAACATTACATTTAAGTGCGCATTAGATAATATATATTAGCTTTAAGATTATTTTCTTTTTTTCTTCTATGCTTAAGGTGGTTCAAGCTGCACTCCAAGGCTGGTCGAAAGGAGAAGGAGCGGGGAGAGCTGCAGGTCACCATCCAGTTCACCCGCAACAACATGACCGCTAGTATGTACGACTTGACCGTAAAGGACAAGCCTCGTTCTGCATTTGGGAAACTAAAGGACCGCGTCACAGGAAAAAAGCGAGGAGATCTGGAGTCCTCCTCTGCCATTTTACCCGGCCGCTACGCCGCCATATCAGGGTCTGTAGGTCTTCCGTTTGCAGGAGATGGTGGACCCGATGATCCAGGCGAGGATGAACTGCTCGATGAACACCGAAGCAAGGTGAAAGACTTCTTCTTTAAAGGGAAACTACGCAAGAATTCAGACACACGGTCCTGTTCGTCATTAGCTTCGGACAGTAGCATGGCATCGTCCGCTGGGGATCCATTCGTCCCAGTAGAGCTGTCCAGAACACCTGTCTACAGCAGCAGAGTGATGGAGCCCTTCCGTATAGACACTGAAGCAGGGATAAAAGGTCAGTCAGCTGTAAGAATATATCAACAGAATTCATTATCATAATTATTATTGATCATTTATTATTGATAATTTACATAATCTGGGCTCCATATACAGTAGTTTATGATAATTTACTCACCCTCATGTCGATCAAAACTTATATTATTTTCTATATTTTATGGATCAAAAAAGAGGATATTTTAAAGAATGTTTCAACATTTTTTGTGCATGCAATTAAAGTCAATGGGGTCCAAAACAACATTTGACAGCATTTACTTTCATTGTTGTCAAAGCAATTTAAAAAATAAAAAAAATCTTCTTTTGTGTTTCACAGACCAAATGCATTTGGGACAACATGGGGGTCAGTAAATTAAGACAATTTTCATTTTGGGGTGAACTATCCCTTTTGAAACCTCTTTTAAACACTCCTCAAATGTCTTGTCGACACCTACCGATCTAAATTCTGTGATTTATTTATTTTATTTATTTATTTTTTTGTCTTTAAAGTGATGACCCACAAGCGTGCACACAGCGATGAAGCCAGTAAGATCACAGGTGTTCCTCATCTTATCCCTGCCATGGAAAACCTAAAAGGTCAGAGCATGGCACTCTCCAAATCAACCCTCTGCATCAACGGTAGCCATATCTACTCATCTGAGCCTGCCAGCCCCAAGAGTCCAAGCACTATCCCGGCCAAGCTCTCCCTGCTGGAGAAATGCGCACCCCTTTCTCGCTCTCTCCAGAACCTGACCCGACGTGGCGAGGACTTGCAGAAGAGTGATGGGAGACGCTGGTCCATTGAAAAGACCAAGAAGGAGGATGGGGAGATGGATGGAGCTCAGAGTCAGACCCAAGGGGCTGCCACTCCAGAGGGGAAGCCAGTGCAGGCCGCTGGACCCGTGGAAGTGGTGGATAAAGGGAAAAAGCTGAGGA
The DNA here is from genome assembly GCA_026230005.1 of Gila orcuttii. Lineage (NCBI taxonomy): Eukaryota > Metazoa > Chordata > Actinopteri > Cypriniformes > Leuciscidae > Gila > Gila orcuttii. The sequence continues at coordinate 12,431,677 of JAPDVR010000016.1, read as the reverse complement.
AAACTCTGTTTTCTAGTGGGAGGAGTGACTCTCTCCCAGCCAAACCGGAGCAGAGCCAGATTTCTGCTCCTCTTGAGGGCAGACGCAGAGGATGGTTTGGCTCCGGTGACTCGCAGAACAAGCCAAGGTGAGTGTAAGCACGGCTACTAGGTTTTATGTTACAGTACAAAAGACGTCTGACTTTGCACATGTATCAATATCATCAATAGCCGCTCACCATGATCTGCATTTGACTGTCAGACGTTCTTCAAAAGGGATACTTTTTTTTTACTGGGGATACTGTTTTTAAGGAAATGGCTTTAAATGTCAGCCTGCATTTTGGTCCTCAGAGAATATTTGTAGAAAAAAGAGCTATGGAATTTGCTGATGCAACCGTTACTGCAGGAGCTTTTACCGTTTCATTCCTTTATATTGCTCTTGGTTTGCAGAACATAGGTCAAGACATTTTTCAAAGAAGGGCTTGTATTCTGTGTTTTCATCCAAAAAAATTGTCAAATTCCACAAATTTGTTGAAGCATTCAAAATCATCAGCTATTTTCTTTCTTTTTTAAAGAAATGTCCACTTACATTAAATTGATTTTTTATTTCACCTTTCAGTAATTTCTTCTTTTTGTTCAGCAGCATGTTTTTTTCAACCCATCAAATCATTTTCTTATAGTTCACACCCATTTTAATTTGATTAGTTAGAGTTAGGGGGTGGGTGTTATGACACATCTTATATCACAATAGGAGTAATTTTATTTCACAATAACAATGTCTCAATATATAGTTATTTTTGCTGGAAGAAAGGTTATGAAAATATTAAACTAATACACAATACTTAAGTCAAAAGTTCTCAAGATTGCTGAAGACAAGTAAACAGTCAGTAATAGAATAACAGCTAAGAAAAACTAACAAATAACTACAGTAGAACAAAGCTACACATGATATAAACTGCTTTTTTTAGGTTCAGGTAGGTCTTTAATAGAAGTAAGAAATACAGAAACTGAATAAAGTCATCAGAAATAAAACCCTGCATAGTCTTCACAGTATAAATTAAACGTATACTGATTCCTATTAAATCAAAAAACGATTCAGTCAAGAGCAGTGAGTGATTTTCTTTTTTTTTTGTTATTTGATTAACATTAAGGACACATACAGCAGCAAGTGTATTACAGTAAGCTCTAAGAGGTTTAAGACCTATACACAATTGATTTTCTCCCAACTGTTTATGTTCGCTTAAAACACAACCAACTGTTTACCCAAATACTCAAGACAGTCATTAATTTTGACATAAGTTTAAGCACAATAAACCACGAAAAAGTTCTGAATTCATTAATTATGCTGTGTGACAGATGGCTTTGTGTGCGCACTTCTGATGTGTGCACAGAAAACCGTCTGTAAAAAAACGCAAATAACGAATTTAATTATGTCGCATCTTATTGCGGTTTAAAATCGCTATTATGCAACGTCAAATGAGTGATAGGGATGATAATCCAAAATTTACAATTGTCAAATTTCTACCGGTTTACCGTGTCTACTGATTAAATCAGCCACCCCTAATTAAAGATTTTAGGATGAAAGAAAACATCTTTTCCCACCCCTATTGCTCTTTTCAATTGTTCCCGCTAAACCAACAGTATTTATGTAGGAACACCATTTGCAAGCTGGTCAAAACATGCCAGACACTTCCGGAACAAAACATGAACGAATTTGAATCCAAAGACAGTTTTTCTTCTATTAACAGGTGTCTCTGTGATAGAGAAGAACTGTCTCTCTCCCCTCACCTATAGTTAGATGATATGGCCCATTACACTTTGTGACTAAGAGGACTACTTGTGCCTTCCCTCCACAGGCTGGGAGTCTCTCCTAAGGTAGAGAGCAGCTCAGACACCCCCTGTCAGATCCCTTGCTCCCCCAGTCACCCCCCATGCTCTCTTCCCCTCAGTTGCACTACTGGCTTGGTGTCTCCCCCTAGTGGCAATCACACCAACCCATTCACCCACTCTTCCCCAACACCCCCTTCCATCTCTCCCTCCAACCCTTTCCTCACACGACTACAGCAAAACCCTTTTTTTGAGGATCTTATAGCCGAGGAAGCACTGACGTCTCCAACTGCTGGTTACTGTTCTCTAAATTCCAGTCTTTATCATTATCCAGTCGGATCCAGTCCCCTCCATAATGGAGTGTCGAACAAAATGTCTGCAATAAAGCGGGAAAGACCCAGGGGTATGTCCAGGCAGAGGTCTCTTCCGACCATTATGCTTGAGACCCCAGAAGCAAACTCAAATATTAATCCGAACCTCTCTCTGTCTGAGAGGGCTGGGGAATGGGATGATTTTGAAGCATTTGCCTCAAGCCGTCTCAAATCACCAAGTGGAACTCCAACTAGACCTCCATCAGCACCGTTTCTTTCACAGGAACCAAATACAAACCAGAAGGTGTTTGTAAATGATAAAGCGATTGGTTTAAGAGTTGATGAAGTTGATATGGGTATTTCAAAGCCATGGGATCTGCCTCCTCTACCACCACGTAAACCCATGAGAACCCACGTGATCACCATGGACAGCTGGTTGGATAGAGCCCAGGAGCTGGCTGTGCAGAAAGAGGCCTGCTTTCTCTTCCAGACTGACTTTGCCTCCCTTCAGCGTGTGAGAGACGGAGACTTGAAGAGGAGCTCTCAAATTTTATGTTCAGATAAAGAGTTGCATCACATTTCTTCAGTAGGGTATAACAAGATGGAAGTGGAGTTGAACAGTGATATCAAACTGAACCAATTCATGGTTGGGGAAACAACAGGGCAAGATTTCCCAAAAAACAACGCTTGTGGCTCTCCAAATGGTTTCAGTGAAGATGCACTTGGAAGCTCTGAATGCGAGAACACGGTACCTGAAACACTTTGTTTTCCGTCTGATTGGGAAACCACAGTAACCGAATCACTTTGCAGTTCACCTCAGACGCAACCCAAAAACGATTCAGAATTGTCCTGTGAAGTAAAGGTCTCCAATGAGCAACAACTACAGACTAAAGCCAATGGCATTGGTTTGTTGACCCTCTCCCCTAGAGATTCGAACAACAATACAGATATTACTTCTGAGTTTGGTTTCATTGATTCTGAAAGTTCACAGTCGGACTTGCAACCACCTTTTGAAATTAATAAAGGTGAAGCATCCAAAGTTTCTTCACATTTGCACTCTGGCAACGGTTCCTCGCTTCCCAGGTGCTCTCCAGGCTTACCTGAGGATATAACGTGCAGAATGGAGTCAGAGTTGAAGATGTTTTCACCAAGGAACACTCATAATGATAGCACATCACATTTGTCTGATTTACAAAACCATAACCATTGCTCATCACCTTTTGAGAGATCTTGTGAAGGACTGGGAGGACAAAAAGTCGACCCTTGTGAACACCAAAACACTGCTTTAAAGTTTAACTGTGACTCTCAAGACGTGGCTGATGTTCTCCTCAAAAACGACATCAGTGTGATCACTCAAACATTCTCAAGCAATGACATCACTGTGACAACTCAAATCCAACCAGAGATGGTGGAAGACAGTTGCATCTTGCTCACTACGCATGATGATGAGCCTGATGTTAATTTAACAGAAGGTAACCTAAACTCTGAAGTCTGCTTCTCAAAGGACAATGAGGTCAAGGGATCTTGTTCGACGTTGGATGAACAAATCAGCTTTGAGGACTTGCATGCTAGAGTAGCTCCAAGAAATTCCAGAAGCCCCTATACAACAGAAGTCAGATCAGCCCGCATCAGACCACACTCAACCACAAGCTCACCCAAAACTGTCTCCTGTGCTGACTCGCTCACAGGCTCTAATAATCCTGCATCAGACCTCATTTTGCATGATCTTTCCACTTCACCAACCCCATTAGCTGGTACTAATTCCTGTCTCCGCCTTGACCCTTCCCTTCCCGCAAAGCCCCCAAACGAGATGCCCAGCATGGGTTCCACATGCTCCTCAACAGCCCAGTCCCACGTTGATGCACCGCTCTCCCTCTTACCTGAGGAGATACAGCCAGCAAACGTCCTCCTGCCCCATGAGGAGAGCAGGTGAGACCTCACTGCCTTTAAAAGCGCACTCACCTCTGCTCTCATCTGAGAAATAAATTCATTCTCTTTCACAGTTGCACTAGGACAGGCTCTTAAATACTTTCACATATGTTGGCCTAGAACAAACTTTGTTTTTGTGCTCTCAGGTTGCTATAATTTGGACTTTGACAAATGTGCACCATCTCTTATTTTATTTCCTCCTGGTTTGCTCATGCTGTGTTACCTTTAGTTATTTCATTTTTCATCTTTGCTTTTCTGTTGCTTTATTCAGTCTTCATTCTGTTTTGGTAGACACACCGCAATGCATCTTTCCTTGTAGATGTAACTAAACTTACCATAAAAATAGTCTAAAGTTAGATGACTGAGTTGTATTGTTTGCATCAAGTGTTTATGAGAGGTTTGATGATGTGAGATGTAGACTCTAGTATCATTGATTTTTAGTTTGTTAGTACCCAGAGACAAAAATTGTAAATGAGTTATCTTTAATATCTGAAGTGCTTCTCCATGACAGCGTTATTAAATGGCTTGAGACTCCTTCTTATACTTCTAAAAAATATTCTACTAAAATCTACTTCTACTAAAATACAGTAATCTCACGTCTCCTTTTAGAAATTACCTCAACAAAGTCTTAGTGCTCAGATTTGCCGAGATGTCTTCAAAGGACTTTTAGGAGATATTTTATATTTTTTCAGTTTTAGTTTTAAATCAAGTTAGTGCTTTTGTCATTTTATTCATATTTATTTTTTAAATATTTCTATATAGCTTTATTTAAAATTCGGCTTTAATAATTTTAGTACTTCAACTTGTTTTAGTTATTTTGTTTTAGTTAGTTGCCAAAATAGCATTTCTAATTTTGAAGTCTTTCATCTAATATTTTGATTTATTCCAGCTTTATATAAATTTACGAAAAGGATTTTTAACAGTTTTATCAATTTAAAAAAAAAGTTTTATTAACTCCCCAAACAAGTTGATGCTTAAATGAAATGAAACTGAGAGCATTAAGTCTTTCTGAACTATGACAGAGCAACTCTGAGTGATGAAATAGTTAAAAATTTCCATTGCAAACATGATTCTACAACAATCATCTCCTGTCATTTTTTTTAAGATGGTACGATATGTATATACAGTACAGTACCACTCAGCAAACACCAGACAAATTTGCACATGATTCTGGAATATATGTCATTGGACAAGTTTTTGTCTAAAGTATATGTTACTTTTAACCATTACTACCTCAACTTTTCGCTATTGCTTGTGCTATACTCACTAACTCACCAGGTATTTAATAAGCAGAAAACATGAGATTTAGAAAAGTAGCTGAAAGTACAAGATGCCAACAGAGTACTGGTTAAACCATGCTGTCCCTAGGTCTACATAAATACTTAATTTATCTCCTTTTTGCACCGCTGTACAGCCCTCACCCAGTGAAGCCCTTGACCAACACGACTGTGCAGGGAGAGAAGAAACCTGAAAGCCGCTCAGTTCTGGAAAAACTCAAGTCCACCATTAACCCTGGAAGATCTGCACCAGCAACCACTGCTGAGGATGAGCAAAACCAGGTACTGAAAGTTTCATGAAGTAAAGGTGCTTTTAACCTAACAAGTTGAATCTAAAAACTCCCAAAATGTCCCTTCTACTCACCAGATATCACTGATAAAAAAGCATATTGATCTGAGAGGTTGTTTAGGGTCTCAGTAAACTGTATATGGAGTGCACTGTGAAGATCATGAAAGAACGCACAAGTGACTAGTTTTAGTTCATTATGCTCTACATAACATTACTGTCTTTCTCTCGGAAACATGACTGTGTTTCTGGTTCCTGTGCAGTTGGCTCTGATTGAGGCCCGGGCTCAGTATCAGAACATGACCAACTTGGAGCTGATAGCTCTGCTGCTTCAGCAGGAAATGGACATCAAGAAGCAGCGAGCTGAAACTGAGGTGCAGGAAGCGTTATTGGAGAAACGTGAGGCCGAACTGAAGAAGATGAAGGTTCAGGTCAGAGACCTGGAGGACTACATTGACAAGCTGCTGGTGCGCATTATGGAACAGACGCCCACCTTGCTGCAGGTACGCGGAAGACCAAAATGACTACGGTGACCCGCCCTGTTCCAAAAACACTATTGATCTAAAGCCATTTGTGATGCTCCATTAAATTTCAAAACTGCCAGATTCACGTAGACACGATAAAGCTTTGCATGCTTTTTACTGGACTTCCAAATCCACAGTCATTGACGTTTAGCATACTACTAGTCATTGTATGAGCACAAGTCAGTGGTTTAAAGTAAAAAAAATGAAAAAAAGGATCTGCAATATTCATTGATTCAACCTAAATATGTCTTCCTGTTCATGAATATGCTAATTTTCATAAGGAATAAGAAGATCTGGGATCTTGACGCATCAGTATACCAAAATGTTATACATATTAAACATAAAAAAATGTCTCACGAAAGTTACGAAAATCCACAAAACAATCTAAAAAAAAACACTGACTATAATAAAAACTTCTTTAAATATCACGTTAACACCCATAATTGCAAGTAAAATAGAATAATAAAATTATACAAAAAACTGAAACTTCTTATCTATCTTTCAATCCTTCAATCCAACATGTCCCTATCTCAAGAAAATATTGTTTTTTTGACCTCACATTGTATTGAAACGAATATGTTACACTGTTCAGTATTAATCAAGAGATTTAAAAACATTAGTAATATTTAATACATATGTAGCCTAATACACCTTGTGTCAAAGTTGATGTAAAATATTGCTTTCAAAAATATTCTGTACATGTAAATAAATGTTACTTCTTGTTAGCTTTAAAAGCACCTTAATGCGCATTATGCAAAACCGTTGTGCTTGAGCCAATCAGCTTTGCCACATTGAAGCCGCTGATATCGGTGCATGCTCACTTCCATCAAGCACAAAAGCAGAGATTGTTTCTGCAAACATGTAAGCTATGCAATAATACAAACTGCTAAGCTGTAGCTTAAGTTGATATATGCTACACAAAATATATTCATGAAGCCTTAGCACTGCTGAATACTTTGATCATTGCTAAAGTAGCAAATTTAGTGATATGCAAATGCCTAAGCTTTCTAAATGCCTAAGCTTTCTCACAAAAGCAATGTTTATTTTTAAGTTAAAAAAAGATCTGTTGTATTGCATTGTAACTTCATTGTGTTGTTGTGGCTTTTTTCTGATATTCATTCGGATGGTGTCTTATACCATTGTTTTTGTTCTGTTTTTAAGGTTACAGTGTGTGATTTTTTTTTTTTTTTTTATTCAGTGTTTGCTTGTTTATTCTTCTGATGAAAACTATATGAGACTTTGTCACACAAGATCATCAGTTATATGTCTCAGTATTGGACTTAAAGAAAGTACAGGGTTGCAGTTGATTTTATTGACTCACTGCAATCAAATTTGTATTTGTAACAACGCATCCTGAAAATAAACATTTTTAGTTCTAGTTACACAGCCCTCAGTGTTACCCTGTGTGTTCGAGGAAAGAACCATGTTGCACTGTGATTCTAGATTGTTGTTGATTTCATTTTGCTTTTTAATCACCATATTGCAATGTGCCTCTGGAAGTTTTTTTTTTTTACAACATACATTTCACATTTGTATTTTCTTATTTTGTTTTATTTATTGCTAATTATTTCAAACAGCTTCATTTTCAAAGTTATTTGAAAATAAAGTTATAAAATCATTTGGTGTCTTTTGGTTTGAGTTCTTTACGGAAGAGACCTGTTTAAAGACCTGTATATATGTCTAAGAGATTTAAGCTTAATCTTCAGAGCTGTGTTTCTCAAAAGCATCGAGAGCTAAGTTGATTGTAGAGACCATTCGTGGCAATGGTTCTACTTGGGCCCACGATGCTTTTGGAAACATAGTGGCACTTATATTCACATCACATCAACAATCACGGTAGTGCTTTATTTGATTCCCACTGGGTGGCACTACTGCGCTTTTAAGATGATTTATTGTATTTTGTGCTGAAAGGGATTGTTCACCCAAAAATGAAAATTCTGTTATTTACTTACCCTTATGCTGTCTAAACTTGTAAGAGTTTCTTTCTTCTGTTGACTTAAAAAGAAGATATTTGAAGAATGTTGGTAATCAAACAGTTAAGGGTAGCCATTAACTTCCAAAGTAGAAAAAAAATCAAGAAAAGTCAATGGCTACCATCAACTGTCTGTTACCAACATTCTTCAAAATATCATTTTTTATGTTCAACGGAAGAAAGAAACTCATACGTTATTGGAACAACATAAGGGTGAGTAAATGATGACAGAATTTTCATTTTTGGGTGAACTATCCCCTTTTTTTGTATTAGGCCTACATTAAAACAGCCAATTGGTAAAAAGTACATTTATTATGGATTTTACATAGATACGATTTTACAGTTAACTTAATCCTCACACCAGCGTTTCCCATAAAAATGTGTGCAGATGGGTATAATAAAATATTAATGTGTGGGAATCCAAATTTAAACTGACAGTGTCTCCGCTTGCATTGTTGTTGGTGCTTTTAACATTAATATGCCACAGTAATGCAAATTTGATCATAACAATTCCTACGGGAATAGCGGAAACTGAGGTTTACATTCTTGGTTAATTATCTCTGGTGGGACAAACATGAAAATAACCCAACTAGGTGCAAAAACAAAAAAGACATTTAATGTCCCTATATTTATTTATTTTAAATTAAACACCACTCAACACAGATTTGTCTGAACTCTTGAATGTACAAAATTATTAAGATATGCTATGATTAATTGTAACTATTCAATACTGTTATAAAAACTGGGGTAAAAAAAATTCTCTTCTGCTTCTTCAGTGACCTTTTTATTACATAATCCTAATATCTAGGGCTGGGGGTGGAAAAAATATAATATTTTTAAGAATCATTTGAATATTGTTCTGAATACATTTCTCCCCACAAAATCTATGGTGGTTGTGGCTCTGTAATATATGCACAGCATGCATGACATTTGGAGATTTCATTAGATCTGCTCTGAAAGATTAATTATTCTATTACATGCAATGTCCCAACCAACCAACCAACCAGACTCTTATCTTAAATGCTGTCAGCCAGGTGGCACCATTTATCATTGGTTTCCAAATTGTATATTTTGCATGGTTAAAATTATTCAAGAGCTATTAATTTTATGATTCATTTAAGGTTAATTTTAACCAATTAAAAAATGGGTTAACAAAATGAGCTTTCAGAATCATTAATTTAATTACAGTAATATCAATTGGTTTACAGTAATATCAACTAAGGTCTATTTTGTTGGAAACCATGGTAGCTATTTTTCTAGATATGCAAATTATTTTGCCCAACTTCAAAGTTCTCACAAGCCAGGAGATTGTTTAAAATGCTGTGGAAAAAAAACATTGTGATGTAAATATTTCAGACTTTTCTCATTGTAATGGGAGTGGAATGCGCTCTATCTGCTTTGTCTTGAGTTCAACAGGAAACTACACTTCCCATGAACCCCTGCGAGCTATTGCTTCACTAGTTTCGTACCCGAGTTGACTATTCTTACAAATTCCGTCTCATGGACCTTTTTATTATTTAACATCACTCCATCGCTGCTGAGATGGCGGAATCTGCGTCTTGTCCGGTGTTTCAGCTGGGAAAACCGCGTTACGACCAGGTAAAGAGTTTGTCGCGATGTTAAAGTGCATCTTTGTCTGGGCATCTTTGATGGGCGTTGATAAACAACATATGTGTGCAGATACCTTTGCATTGCTCCAGCACTGGACTGTGAAAGTCATCCGTTTCTCACGCTTTTTTGCGTTTTGCCTTTTGTCCATTGCTTCATTGCAATATTGTTGGCCGATGCAGTTGTTCGTGATGAGCGTAACAGAGGTTTTTGCACCGTTATAATAACCCTTAAACATGATGCATGCCCAACAGCGTTCTTTTTATGTGCAAAAATCAGAAAATGACTAGGTGGAAGGATTGTTTTGTTTTGTTTGTTTTTTAAAGCTGTTGAATACAAATTCACTGATCACTTTTATTTTTGCATTACGTGGGAGCGATTTCGCGGGACATTATTAAAGTTCACAAATTTTCTAGAAAGCTGGGGAAAAACTGCATCTCCTCCCTGTTTTATTTTCTTTCTGAAACAAATGTGTTTATACACCGAATGAACTCAGATTTTCAAGTTTTGCCTTTTGAAAAATGAGCATGTTTTGCTAAACGATTGCAATTAATCGTCTCATCAATTGTGTTATTTGCGAAATCTCACGCGCTCGTGTCGGTCAAATGAATGACCATCTATTTAAGTCCTGTTGCCTCCATGGAAACACCGCGCTCATCCTAATTAACCCGTTCACACCCAAATTATGTTCCATGGAGTCAGGAATACGACCAGTTTATACTATGAATACTGCCATAAATGATAATCAATCAAAAAATAGTGAATGATAATGTTTTAAGAGTTGTTTCTGATCTCCATATTGGTTTTCAACAACTTCTGGATAATCATGCTCAGGTTTTGATGGAAGTTTCAAGAACACTTAAAATAAAATATGCTAATGCAGAATTATAGTAGATTCAGGTTGTTTTTAAACAAAGCAAGTTATTTTCTAATAGCCTATATCTCTATTATTAGACTAATAGCTTGAATTCCGTATTGATTTTGAATATATTTCTAAATATTATAAATGTCAATTCGTCACCTTTATTTATATAGCGCTTTATACAATACAGACAGTTTCAAAGCAGTTTTACAGTGATAACAGGAAAATGGGTAACGCTTTAGATTACAGCCCGCAAAGTACTGCGTAATTAAAGCAATTTTACAGCGTAACCTTCGGTAATTATAGTGTACCTATAATGTATTTACAATATAAGTATAAGGGAACAATATTTTAAGTTTGGGGAATAAAGGGGTAACAAGGAGAATTAAAAAATTATTTATACTACATGACACATACGTCAGTGTGTACATACGTCAGTATACAGTCAGATCAATAATATTGTTGAATATTAAGTTTCCCCCCATAAATGTTTTAATAATATGTTATAAATATATAATATTGTAAACATTTAGCAGAGACAATCACCCACATCTACCTGCACATTATCTCCTTTGCTTGCAAAAAATAGTGGTGCAAGTAATGGTGCAAAAATGATTTCACTTTTTGTAGATAGGACAAAAATAGTAGTTGATTATTACTGAAATCACATGTGTTTTGCTGTAGTATATAATACAACTGTTTTATTGCATTTAGTCCCACTGTCCATTACAGTGTGCATTGCATTATAATAGTGTGTAGTTAAAAAACTGTTTAGTAAGATATTATGACTGCACTGCTATTAATCTAAGAAAACCTTTCTTTCACATTGTATTCAATAAAGGGCAGGATGGTAGGGTATAATTTGCCTTCCCTTTGTTAGTCTCCCAGTTATATATGTTGTCTCTGAATGCACCTCAATTAAATACTTGGGTCAGTGTTTATTTTAGTGCAATCATGAGTTTCATCTGATTATCATGCCATATGCTGTCCAAATGAGTCTGCTTTGGGTCTTCAGGGAATACTTCTAAACAAAAGATCACTGCCCTGCTGACAAGCTAGTTCAAGATTTCTGAAAATACATATGGTAAAATACATTATTTTGCCTAAGAAAGCTGCACTGAGTGTTTATTAGATCTGTGCCTCTCATCACTCTCTGCAAAGACTGGATCAAAATCTAATTAATTTTTTATGGGCAAAATCCAGCACATGCGCATTAATGCACAGTTATCTTTTTTATTTCTGCTGCTTTTAGGTGAAATCAATGCAGCTGAAGGATATGGGTGTATGTTTTCTTCCTGCTCCATCTCTGCTGACTGGGTTGCATATTCTCTGGGGAGCAGAAACGCATGCATAATTAACAAGTCTTCTCCAGCACACATGCGCTCACATAGCTCTCCGCAACCGCTTTGAAGCAAGTGTCTGTAACCCAGAAATAACGTAATAGCCAAGCCCAGTCAGATCAGCAGATTTTTTTTTATGTTTTTTTGCTCTCTTCACCTTATATTGTTAGATAAAATGGAGTTCAGCTACAACGACTAGTGAGATGAGCCACACAGGAGCCTTTTTCTCGGGATAAATCATTTAGAAGCAGTTGATTGAGGCTTCCGTTTTTTTTTACTCTGTGTTCTTTGCCAAATAAACCCTTGGCATGCTCAACCATCGGGCCTCTGAAACAGTTGGCTCTCAGAACAGCGTTTGCATTGCTCTCCGGGGTTCAGAGGCAGTGGGAATGTTGATGTAGGCAGTCGTCTCTCCTTAGAGCACACTATGCACAAACTGTCAGTGCGTTGTCATTACATCCCTTAAATATTTCAGTCTAACTCTAAACTAAAATTAGAATACAGTCTCTTGACAATTTAAGGCACAAAGCAGCCTGTTTTAATCATTTTTTGGTTTGTGCTCAGGTTGTCCTGTTTGCATCTTTTCTTTATAGGTTCTGGCTGACAATGTAAGTTTGTTAAACTAAAGAAATGTTTTTCTTCTTCAGAGCACATTTCTTGGCAGGTTGAGACATTTCATTGACATCATTGATCCTTCAACTTTGTTTGTGACGGAGGTATGGAAATCTTGTTTATGTTATTGTAATTGAGGTGAATAAAACAATGAGTTGCTATAAAATATACTGTAATAAGTCACAGCTATATGAAGAATGAATGCTGATTCTTATCAACTAATTAATAATTCTGGATACGTCTATGGTCATATACCTTTCGGATTTCTCTTTCATCTCTATAGAGTCATTTAAAAGAATGTATCAAACTCCTGGATGATTTCAAGCAAGGGAATCTTCCTTCAGGAATAACAGATCACCAGGTGAAGTTGGTTAACGTATGTAGTTGGCCTGGCCCATATGTGGTGCCATGTTTTATAACTTGTATTCTGTGTTCAGCTCTGGGAGGCTCAGAAGGTGAAGCAGGTGAGACTTGTGGTCATTGTTCACTTTCACTTTTAAATGATGGTTGGAATTACAGTCACTGACTCATCTCCTTTCAGGCCATCATTCACCCCGACACCGGTGAAAAAATCTTCATGCCTTTCCGCATGTCAGGTAAGAGCATATGAGGAGTCCAGAGAATTTCAATCCTTTCCTACTGTGCCTTGCATTTCACAGAATAAATTCTATTTAAAATAAATGCTGTTCTTTTGAACGGTCTATTCATCCAACAAACATCACTATTTCAAATATTAAGCAGCACAACTGTTTTCAACATTGATGATAATAAGAAATGTTTCTTAAGCACCAAATCAGCATATTAGTACCATTTCTGAAGATCACGTGATACGGAAGACTGGAGTAATTATGCTGAAAAATCAGCTTTGGAATACATTTTATCTTAATATATAAATTAAATAAAAAAGTTATTTTAAATTTCAATATATTTACACCCCCTCTATTGTAGTTATGTAGAAAGCCTGTTTGTCTATTGTTGTCTATACGCTTATTTCACGCAGCCGTTATTTTGAAATCGAAAGCGAGGCTGCGGTGGGAAGAAAACCGGAAGTGTCGCCTTTAAGCATAGGAGAGTCGCGAATGCGATGGCGTATTGTTGTGTTTAATGTAGAAATGTGTTATTCTAAAAATGTACATACATTTCTTTCATACTTTAGACTATATACAGTGAAATTCATTTATAATTTTTTTTTTTCAGAAAGTAAAAAAAGAAGCAGGAACGAACTATATCTACATATCCTATATTGGATATTAACATCCAATAGTGTAAATCGCGGCAGCAGCTTCAGGTTGGTAGTCCAAGGCATTGTTGTTTATCTGTACTTCCGGGGTTCTTCCCACCGGAGCCTCGCTTTCGAATTTAAAATAACGGCTGCGTGAATTAAGCGTATTAGTTTTACTGTAATCATCAGTTAAGATGTATAACCATTATAGATGTTGTTCTGGATTCAGTTATGCATGTGTGCAACAGTTATTGCCTATATTACAACTAATAATACAACTGCATCATAATAACTGTTTAAAATTAAAGTAATACATTTTTAATTAAGTGAGGTTATTTTAATCTGTTCTGATTTGTCGTTGCTCTTTTTCTTATCTGGATGCATTTCACAGGCTATGTGCCATTTGGAACACCAATCGTAAGTCTTCAGTTTGCTTGTAAAAAAAGATCAAAGTGCATATCAAAGACCACACATACAGAGCCAACATGAGAGAAAGAAGCCAATCATTATTCTTGTGCCAGTGTTGACATCCAAATCCTCTAAGCATGAGAGGTGTTGGAATCTGTATTGAGTTTCTAAAGTCTGTAATAAACCTTTGTTTCTATAGATGGGTGTAAATTATTAACCAGCATATGGTTTTACACCACGGCGTCGGTTACTAGTTCAGTTGTTAACATGAATTGTTAAATAATCCTTCACTGATTCTCTTGCAGGTTGTTGGTCTTCTCCTTCCAAACCAGACTTTGGCCTCTACTGTGTTCTGGCAGGTAAAGTGGCTTGTTCCCATCATTTTAGCCCCTCAGTGCCAGGAAGCGCTCTGCGTCATCATCAGTATCCCAGCAGCCACTGTTTCACAGAAATACGTAATTAGTCTAAAGTAGTCCTAGTTAATCAGATTTCCTTTATATATTTCACAGAAAGTAAAACATTTTCATCAACCAATAGTTTAAATGTCAAGCTAATCCAGAATTTCTGTCCTACAGTGGCTCAACCAGAGTCACAATGCCTGCGTGAACTACGCCAACCGCAATGCCACAAAGGTACGGTTTGAAATGGTCTTGTAATTCAGGTCAGGTTTTTGAGGTCTAACTATTGCAATGCCTTCGCAGATGGTCATTCAGTGAAGCGTTTCTTCTTCTCGATTCCAATTGAATGATCATTGTTGTGTCCGGAGGGCCAGGCGTCTGTTGCTGTTCTGCATCTGACTGTGGTTCAAAACCTCAGAGTATTTTTTTCAGTGCACAGCTGTCTGTGGAACATTTGCTGAACCTGGATGTTGATGATTGTTTTTCTCCCCAATGTCATCTTTAGCCAACACCAACCTCAAAGTTTTTTCAGGGATACCTGGGAGCCGTCACCAGTGCCGTTTCAATTGCAGTACGTGAATGATGTGCAAGTTTTGTCTGAGATTCATGTTATGTGTGATTTGTAATGTAAATTTACATGTTTATCATTGTGAAGTTACCTCTAAATGAGCTGTGTATAAATGTTTGCCCTTTAAAATTCTATTTAATATGAAAAAAATAGCCTATACAAATAATATTTTATATAAGAAAATGTATTTATGATTATATAAAAATATCTAATACCCTTCAGTGGTAGTAATGTTCTAGTATACCATAACATCTCGATAACCGTTGTACAGTTTCATGTGTAAATGACATTTAAATTCTCCAGTAATATTCTTTCTTGTAGGTGGGTCTGAATGTACTTATCCAGAAATCCAGCAAATTTAACCCGGCCACCAGACTGTTGATACAGAGGTTCATCCCCTTCCCTGCTGTAGGTATGTCCTTATAAACACAGTATTTTGATTGACTGCACTCAGCACTCCGCATTGCAGAAAGCTCCCCCTGCAGTCAGTAAGAAAGCATGACACATACTTTGAGGTATTTAATGTAAGTTATGTGATGTTTTTGAAAGAAGTCTCTTATGCTCATCAAGGCTGAATTTATTTGATCAAAAATAAAGTAAAAACAGTAATATTCTGAGATATTATTACAATGTTAAATAACTGTTTTCCAGTAGCAATTACTCCAGGCTTCAGTGTCACATGATCATTCAGAAATCAGCTGCTTCAAGGAACATTTCTTATTATTACCAGTACTGAAAACAGTGATGCTTAATGTTTTAGTGTAAACTGTGATACATTGTTTAATGATTCTTTAATCAATAGAAAGTTCAAAACAGCATTTAATTGAAATATAATTTTGTAACATTATAAATGTCCCTATATTGTTACTTTTAATCAATTTAACACTTCCTTGCTGAATAAAAGTATTAGCCTTAATTATTTCCACAACAAAAAAAAGGAACAATTTATTTTACTGACCCCAAACTTTTGAACGGTAGTACTAGTGTATATTTAATCAAGTACATTGCCGAATCAACTAGGAATTCTTAAAATAACAGACAAATGGAGATTATATCAGATTATTTTCACCAGAGCAATCTATATAAAGATGAACAAATCTCCTTTCACAGAAATTGGATGTCATGGTTTTGTTTAGAATGGATGGTCATCTCATCTTTAAGATCTGTATGTTTTACTTCTTAGCCAGTGCGAACATCTGTAACGTGGCTCTAATGAGACACAATGAGCTGTCAGAGGGAATAGATGTGTTGGACAGCAACGGGAATGTAGTGGGATCATCACGGATAGCTGCCAAACATGTGCGTATGTTAGGTATACAGTTGGGACACCCCACTTTGACTTGTTAATGGCTCTTTTGCCTTGAATGTTGTTTCATTTTCAAATCTATGCAAGTAAAGCTTTTCTTATATATTACATTTTATATAGCTATTATTATATATATCACAAACTATGCATTATTACATGAATTTGCAAAAGTAATCTTTTTTTTAATGCATTTTTTATCAGGCACTGATAGAGACGGCACTGACGCGTGTAGCTCTACCGCTGCCAATCTTTGTCCTTCCACCAATCATAATGGCCGCCTTGGAAAAGTATGAAATGACTTTTGCTTCAGTTGCATTTAAATTCAACTCTGAACAGGAATGAAATGTTATGAATTATTATATACTAGTGCAATGCCCGTGCAAAATCTATTTTTGTGTGTTTTTAGTAATTGTTGGTTTGGTATGTTTGAGTTGCTGAATAGCCTAGGCTACTATTACACAGGAGCCTAAACTCTGAGAAAACGATAACGTTAAGTGCACCAGAATAAAATATAATATTCAGAATTAAACAGTGTAGCTGACTTACAGATTCAGTTAACATCCACAAATGAATAAGCGCGACGATTCGGGGGAGGTTCAGACCTTGGCTGGAGCGGACTACACAGTGAACTCCAAGAAAACACTACGCTTGAACAAACAGTTTGTGAATAGGCTACTACAAATGATGGCCGTGAATAAAATATAATATTCAGATATTTTTAAACCACAACCCTCTAATGTCAGAATGTTTATTTTGGGGAGTGGCCACTGAGTGTGCAGTGTGAGAGGGGGAGTGGCCACTGAGTGTGCATGGAGGGGGAGTGGCCACTGAGTGTGCAGTGTGAGAGGGGGAGTGGCCATTGAGTGTGCAGTGTGAGAGGGGGAGTGGCCACTCAGTGTGCAGTGTGAGAGAGGGAGTGGCCACTCAGTGTGCAGTGTGAGGGGGAGTGGCCACTGAGTGTGCAGTGTGAGAGGGGGAGTGGCCACTGAGTGTGCAGTGTGAGAGGGGGAGTGGCCACTGAGTGTGCAGTGTGAGAGGGGGAGTGGCCACTCAGTGTGCAGTGTGAGAGGGGGAGTGGCCACTCAGTGTGCAGTGTGAGAGGGGGAGTGGCCACTCAGTGTGCAGTGTGAGAGGGGGAGTGGCCACTGAGTGTGCAGTGTGAGAGGGGGAGTGGCCACTGAGTGTGCAGTGTGAGAGGGGGAGTGGACACTCAGTGTGCAGTGTGAGAGGGGGAGTGGCCACTGAGTGTGCAGTGTGAGAGGGGGAGTGGCCACTCAGTGTGCAGTGTGAGAGGGGGAGTGGCCACTCAGTGTGCAGTGTGAGAGGGGGAGTGGCCACTCAGTGTGCAGTGTGAGAGGGGGAGTGGCCACTCAGTGTGCAGTGTGAAAGGGGGAGTGGCCACTCAGTGTGCAGTGTGAGAGGGGGAGTGGCCACTCAATGTGCAGTGTGAGCCAGAGTGGCCAGCGGCTTGAGCGGCAAAATCCAATGTCTGCTTCTTTTACCGATATAGTTAATGATATCTTTTGCATTTCTAATCCAAACAACGTCAAACTTGGCACTGCACTTACTCGTGCCCGTAGCAAGGCACCCGTCAAGTTTGAAATCCATCGGACTAACGGTTCGAGAGATATGCGGTTAACAGACAGACAGACAGACGTTCCTGTAATTTATAGATAGATTGTATTGTAATAGTGATTCATTATTTAAGTTCTCATGAAATAATTGTTTAATGGAGCGTCATGAGAGTGTGTTCTCACTGTCCTCCACCAGGCTTCCTCTGATGCAGGCCCATCGCAGGATGATGCTGCCTGTGCACAGTTTAGTGTGTCTGGCTGTCTTTGGCCTGTCCTTGCCACTGGCTATCAGCCTCTTCCCTCAGATGTCAGAGGTACTGCAGCAACACCTGCATACCTTCAACACAATTGCTGCAGCAAATTTGATTTTGTCTGTCGACCTCTTGCCATTAATCTTTCTCTGTGTGTGTGTGTGTGTGTGCTCTGAATAATACATATTTTAGCAGGGAATTGCTTGCTAATCATTATTTGCTCCTCACAGATTGAGGCATCTCACCTTGAGCCGGAAATTGCCATGGCAACAGATTGCAAGGTTCTGACTTACAACAAGGGACTGTGATGAAAGAGAGAGAAGTTTAATCAGCTGTCTGAGATCGCCAAGGATGTGTAGCATAACAGGTGCAAACAGTATTGAGGAGGAAAATGCATTCTGAGCAATAGTAACCCTTTCCTTAACTGCTGAGCCAATCATCCGTTTTTATAGAACTATTAATGAAGTAATAATTACAGTATTTACCATTTTACTGACAACTACGACAGGGAGGAATCAAGGCTTTATATCAAATAGTTTTGTCATATAATAATAAAAAAATTATATATTAATGTTGATAAAACTAATAATGAATAATGAGAGAGTAGTTACGTGCAGCTTTAAATTATTCTGTTGTTACATGGTCAGTGAATGCACTTTATTGAAAATGTTATTGTAATTAACTTTTTAATTGCATGTCACACTTAATATTTTCCAAAACCCTGAAAAAAAATGTCTATTTTTTGTTGTTTTTATGTGTACATGGACAGGGTTTTTTGTCCTTAAGTATTCATATTTTAAAACTATTTCTATTGCAATATTAACACACAATTATACATCTGAGGCTATGTGGTCTATTTAAACATTGAACATTTTTTATAGTTAGGTATTAACTTTGAATTATTTTGTTTAATATATTTTCCTTTTTGTTTGATTTTACTATTATTTTTTTCATATGAGTTTTAATATATTTTATTTTACTTTTTTTTGTTAAACAAAATTGACTTTATATCAAAACACCATGTTGTATTACCTTTACTTAAGTGAAAAGAGCTTATAAATGGGACATACTGGATACAAACATAAGTATAAAACACACACATCAAAAATAATCGCATTTCCAAGCCATAAATCAACATTTCTCACTCATCTCCCTCCTGTTTCTTATTCGGCCGTTTGTGTTTCACAACAATCCTCCAGGACAAAGGTTCAGGATTCAAAAAGGATGAGCAACATTTTTGACATCTCATCTCATGTTTTTCCAGCTTATCCGTCTCTGAATTCCTGCCAGCAAAAGTGGATTTTGAACTAGGTTGCATCAACACAAACAGCTTCATATAAAAAACCTTCATTGGATTAGAAAAAGAATGTCTGGCTTGAGCGACAGTACCATTCGGTATGCAAAAAATCACGCTGTACGCGTATACATTCACAGTCCAAAACGAGCATGGGTCTGACTTGAGCACATGCAACAGGCTAGTCCTTCCTTCCCATTCACTTAAAATTCACATTATATGGTTGAACATACAACGTTAGACAACATCTTGCATATGCAAGAGTGATGCATTAATAATGCAATATATATCATATATCTATTTGAGGATCCTTTGACATCCGTTATAGCAAAGTTATAAATGGGAGTGCACAAAACATTTTACCTCAATGTAAGCACTACAAGCTAAATGACAAAATCTTTTCAAGTGCATAAAAAGTAACAAATGATACCCAGGATAATTCAGATGACTGAGGTTATTTTAACATGTAACATGCATGACAACTGTGGGGACTGAGAGTTTAGAAGTTTTTTCCCTTTTACGCTAATCTTGGACCAATCTTCTTGTTCCTTTCCAATCAATAAAACTGACCTTTGATCAACCTCAAAGTGCAACTTCTATGAACACTGTATGGCTAAATAAAAACACTGGGAGTGTGTGAAGGGTTTGAGTGTGGATGCGGATGATGAATGGGACAAGACCCCGCTTGGGTTTGCCCCAGGAGGAGTTCTTTCTCCCTGGATAAACATGGTCTGCTGATCTGCTGACTGTGGGAATGGTAGAGCCTCATGAAGGACAAAATAGAGTGAGCCAACCATAGAGTTGTTACACACCACAAAGCGATCTGCAAAGAGAGACACACTTAGGATAATGCATTAACATGTAAAATCTGCATGTTGTGTTGAACACAGATCTCAGACAGAAAATACAAGTCACTTGGACTCAGTTGCTTCCTTACCTGCGCACAATTGAGCTCAGAGTAGAAAGAGGATGTCTCAACATCCAGATATAGAGGAACAGACTGTGACTCAGCACAACTGCAGAGAAAGAGAGAATCAACGAATATTTCACTATGTAACAACATTATGCAACCATTTAATCCGTTTATGAAACGTGCAATCATGTGCAAACTTGACATTAGCTTGCTGTACCTGTAGGGTCTGGTGTTATGATCTGTAACAGTGTCGCACCAGGACACCAGACCCAGGGTGAGGGTGACACTGGCCCCTCCGGAGAGGAACAGCACACATAGACTCAGCAGCAGTGTGAGGAAGGCAGAGAACAGCGTGCTGCAAGAAAAAAAAAGGGAAAATAAGAACCAATTCATATAAGGCATAATTATAATAACATTTGTTTTACACTCATTATACTATATTTTAAGCTACATAGTATTTATATTCAATTTCAAAATATTCAAATAAAAATTAAATAGCATATTAAGCTGAATTATATATATAATTATTAATCAATGATTAAATTATTATATACATATATACACATTTATTATTTATATTATATAATATAAATAATAAATATTTAAAATAAGTATAATATATTGTGTTCATTTAAAAAAAATTTTACATTGTATCTATATAATTTTTTAAATGTTATTTATACACAAATATATTGTAAGTTATATGGCTAATTTAATATTATTTAGTTAATTGTTTAAAAATACATTTAATACAATTTTATTTTGCTTAGATATAACAATGTGTCGTTTAATTTATTGTTGTTATTTGAAATATGCCAATTCAAGTTTCTACTGTTATATAGATAATTTTACCATTAACAAATGTACCATTCAATGTGTTATTTTTTGTAAGTCACATTATCACTCACTCATCATGCCGTCGAGTGAGGTAGAACAGGCTCCTCCAGCCCTGAACTGCGCCGTACAGCACCGTAAACACACCGACAAATGTGGCGAACTGGCAGGCGGCCAGTGGACCCCATTGTTGCACCACCAGATGAGTGACCGCTTTGGACTCTCCTTCGCCCACCGTGAGGTTCTCCGTCCTCCAGAAGCCTTGACTGAACAGCGCGCACCTTCCCTTGAAAGCGGATCCGTTGAGGGCGAGCGGCACGACCACCAAGAGCCCCGCGATAACGGACAGGGTGTGGGCGGCGCAGTGAGCCAGCAAGAGTCGCCGATCCAGCTCCATGTACTCGAAAATTAGTTTAGCCTGTGGGTAGAGGAGTGTAGCTTACCTGTACGAATCACGCTGTTTGTTTTCGACAGTAAATGTAAACTGTACAGTGGAATTTTACAGCACAACACAGAGAGTGTATTTGTGTCTGGACTCCTCCCCTCCGGCTACGGGACGGTTACACAACGACCCTGACTTTTGACTGCCAGCCCGACGCTGATGACGCACTCGCGCCACACGATCGCGCGAAGCTGCAATCTTAACTGACTTTGTTTTATATAAAATATGTGCACTTTATTTAATTCAACTGTATATTTAAAAATATCAGGAAAAGAGGGTGTTGGGGGTTTTCCACATGGGTTTTCCATGACAATGGCAGCGCCACAGCCACACCCCTAGCTTAATTCGGTCAGTGGATCAGCGCTGCGTTATGTAAAGCCGATCACAGCCCAAACATACAACAACCCAAAAATGGGTCATCCGTCATGCAAAATCCGTCATTGTAAATTAAACGTCACACTAGCTGTTCTTACCAGTGGAAACGGCCTGAAATTTATCAGACCCACATTATAATCCAAAAATTGCAACAGTTTAATACCCACCAGATTTTAAAAGAAATAAAACGAAAAGGTGACATTTGATGCATCAAATTTGTCCAGGTAGAAACGCATGCCATATTGAGTCACTGAATTTAGGAATTTAAATAATTTGTGTCCGTCCCATCATAATGAGCAAACACTTAAAATCGTTCAAGTTATTATAGCTACAAACAGTCGGGACTCGGGATCAAATATTTGTTTTAGTTTAGTTTTGTTTTAGTTTATAGTATCATTAATCCTAAATTTAAAAGGTAGGTTAATTTGATATATACTTATGTTTCCAACAAGTATATGGAATATATCTTAAATTTCTTTATTTTATTTATTTTTTATCCATAAACAGACATTTTCTAATTCACTCCCTACTCTTTCACATTTTTTTAGTTGGTTTTAAGTTGAAACAGACTCGCTTCTCAAATCTCTTGAATGTTTATCTATTCAGGATTAATCTATTTTCCTAATCTTGTCATTTTGCTACCTTGTTTGTTACATGTGAAGTTTTGCGTTGATACTCTTTAATTTTCTCCTGAAATTTCTGTTTCATTAAGTTATTTTAAAAATAAGTAATTTCATAGTAACTTTATTATCCGTTATACTTATATTGTAATGGTTGGCTATATAATAATAGGGCGCCCTTTTTTCCATTTATTTTTTTAATTCACTGAATGTAGGCTAAATCTCTCATGTAATGTTGCGCTATTAATATTCTACCGATAGGAGGCAGTATGGCCAATTGTACTGCAGCAACCATAGCCACGAAGAAGAGTGTCAGGATTGTTTCTTTAGCGTCCCAACAAAATTTTCCTCATTAAACTGGCTTCTGACTGCAGCCTGCAGATTGCAGCCATTTTAAAGCTTTAAAACGCTATGGATGAAACGGTAAAAATATACTTAGCATGTGTTGTTTCCTTTTATATGTGATAAAAGCGGGGCAATTTACTGCTGCATGCTGTGATTGGGCGCAGTTCAAGTTCAATGAAAAGATCTGGTTGGATTTCAAAAAGTTATGGGACTTTAATTATGTAAACTCGTTTGCAGACACTCATATTTTGTGTGTCCGTTTGTTTGGATTTATTTATTAGCAAGAGTTTAGATGTGTGATTAGTGTTAAAACTCTGATTGGACAAACAGCTTAGACCCGCCTAAGGTGGTTTGTTGGTCTCCCTGCCTGGTTAGGCTGGTCTGCTTGTGGTTTTAGAGGGTACTGGGAGGGTTTTCACCTGGTCATGCTGGGAGACCAGCTACACCAGTTAGGTTTGGCCAGGATGGGAGACCATTCTAAACCTTCTAAAACCAGCATACACTGTTTTGACAGATTGA
Organism: Gila orcuttii; assembly: GCA_026230005.1. NCBI lineage: Eukaryota > Metazoa > Chordata > Actinopteri > Cypriniformes > Leuciscidae > Gila > Gila orcuttii. The sequence goes on along the minus strand of JAPDVR010000016.1, from coordinate 12,408,082 downwards.
TCTCCAAATGCAGAGACTGTGGCTATATTTAAGTGTCTATAATGCAGCAGTTTTATGTTTTCATCACTTACAACTGTTATGTGTGGCAGGCTTTAGATCCTACTGCAGGGGATGATGGGTCAGAGGCAGCGGCCGGTGCTTCTTCGTGTTTGGGAGCCACCGGAGGATCATCTCGTTCCCGTTTGGACTCACAGCTCCAGGATGCCATTCGGTTAAAGACAGAGGGGAATGGATTCTACCGGGAGAAAAATGTGCGAACTGCCATCGGACGTTATCATCGTGCCTTGCTCGTTCTCCGTGGCCTGGACTCTGAGGTGAACTCTGTCCTGCAAGGGTTTGGGGCTCATGTGCCTAAACTGAGCCAGGAGCAGGAGGACCTGCTGAGGACCACTCAAGTAGACTGCTATAATAATTTAGCAGGTTTGTAATCCTTAAAAATAAGTACTTTGGCAGTGTGAAATGGTAATACTGTGGTACAGAATATCACAACACTTAAACGTTATAATTTTGCAGACAATTTTATCCGACTTTCTAAGCATGTTCACAGAATTTCTTATTGGCCAGGATTTATCATAGTATTATTATTGGTCAGACTTTATCATGCCATTTGGGTTATTCAATTCCTATTGGTTTAAAACCTCCAAACCAAATGCTTCCATTTCTGTCTATCTCAGCATAACAGTTTCCATCATCTTACCAGGATCCTATTATTTGCTTTCAACCTTTGCTGGTGCTTATCATATCACCTTGACCACATGTTAAAACCTTTAACCCTAGCATTTTCCCATGTTAGTCATACAAGAAATAGGAGGTAAGAGTCCTGTAAACTTGGTCCTTAATCTTTGATGTAGGATTACACATTTCATGAAAACCGATAGCACAATTCAAGATCTTGCTTTATTATACACTACATGTTTATTTATTTATTTAGCAAAGAAATTAGTACTTTTATTCAGCAAGGACACATAATTTATCCAAAGTGACAGTAAAGAACTTTATATTGCTACAAAAGATTTCTATTTCAAATAAATGCTGTTCTTTTCAACTTTCTATTCATCAATGAATCCTGGGGGGAGATGTTTCCACATGTTTGGAGTAATGGCTGCTAAAAATTCAGCTCTGCCATCACAGGAATAAATTACCTTTTAAAATGTATTTGTAATAATTGTATTAATATTTCAGTTTTTACTGTATTTTGACCAAATAAATGCAGCCTTGGTGAGCATAAGAGACGTCTTCAATTAAAAATATTAATAAAATCGTACAGACCCCAAACAAACCCTTTTGAACAGTAGTGAATGCAAAACTTATCTGGGAAGGCATTCTCCGTTTGACCTATTTCTGTGTCTCACAGCATGTTTGCTGCAGCGAGTGGTGGTGGACTATACCCGTGTGCTGGAGTACAGTCTGAAAGTGCTCCATTGGAGGGCAGGGGACATTAAGGCCCTGTACAGAGCTGGAGTGGCCTCGTTAGAACTGGGTGATGCTCCGGCTGCTCGACAGTACCTCATACAGGCCAGCAGAGGGAAACCGAACGGTAAAAACCAACCACATCCCACAACTTTTCTTGTCTATTTCATTCTTTCCTAATCTGCTGCACTATGGGTTGATTTTCAGGCAAACTATTTGAAGGGGCATCCATTTGTAAATTGTGTCCGAAACCGTTTTGGACGTTATCGAGTGTACTCATTCTATTCCACATTGCACCAGCTAATGTACACTCAACGGCTGTCCTTCAAGTTAATTGTATTAGTGGACTAACGTAGGTTGTAGTGATTGATGGTTTAGGGGGATTTCAGATTCAGCAAATGATTTTGCTCGATTCAATTTTAATCAAATTATCGTTGTTTTGTTATAAACGCACAGAGATCTAATTGAGAAGAAAAAATTAAATTATTTTTAAATCCGGGGTCGTCCCAGATTTAAAAATTGAATTGTCTGTGTATGGATGTCAGATCTTTGCTTTTGTCTCGCGATTTTTTCAGTCTCATGAGAAACGTTAAGAGTAAGTCAAGTTAAAAATAGTTTAAAAACATGTCACGGGACCCTTGCATTCCTTTCCATTCCATTATCTATATTTAAATGCAAGGTGTCCTGTGTGAACAGGCATCTAAAAGTACACGGCTGAATGCCACACATAATCAGTGAAAATGTTCTGCATGATACAGAGTCAGACTGAAAGTGTGCAGTGATAGTCCTATGGAAATCAGTCACTCCTGATATAACACGAAAAAAGATGGGAAAAGCCAGACAAAGTGTCCCCCCTAAATTATTTGCCTGGTAATTTAATTTACTAAACTGTCCACAGTGCTGCTGTGTCACTTTGATTTAAAAGGCATATCTACAAATGTGTGCTAGTCCTATTAGATAAATGTATGTGTGAATACTATTTGAAATACTTTTTTTGTAGGTGTCAAGAAGTGTGCAGTAATAAAAAAAAAAAGTCCCTTAAAAAGGTTTGGAACTACTGGTCTAATTATTATGCTTCCAGGGAATTTCTGATACAGTTTTCTCAAGGGATTCAGCATGTGTTGAATTTTGAGGCTGTTACGTAATGTAGTGTTGTTACATTTTGTGGATTGATCCATTTTCTTTCAGATTTAGTAAGATCAAACGCTTTGCAGCTTTCGATTGAACTGCTCGGTTACACATCAAATTCATGTCAATGCTTTGATTAAAATTACGATGACATTCATTTTATCCTGTTGTCTATTTCTCAGATGCCGATGTAAAGAAACAGCTGCAGCGAGTGGAGGAGAGACTCAGCCAAGACTACCAGAAAGAGAAGGCACTGTACAAAGGCATGTTCAGCAAACAGAAACAAGGCGAGGAGCAGTTAGCAGAGGAGAAGACACAGAAACTGGTCTAAATGGACTAATACATGACTCAGCAGGAACATACGTCAAGTTAAATGAACTTCGAGTTGACTGCATCCTGAAGGAAGTGGGATGTTTTGCCTCAAGGCATGGATAATTTGCTGCATATGGCATTTACTGGTGTTGAAGGTCCCATGGCAGGATTAAATGTGTGACTGAAATCTGGTGCAATGTGGCAGCTTGAAAGAGAATTTTAATGCACTTCAAATGCATTGTAGTCTGGTATTGTATGGCTAATGTGCTGTCAAGCTGCTTCTGTGATGCATTCAGTTTCTTCCAGCTGTGGTGTTATTTCTGTTCTTTTCATTTTTCAGATGAAAGTTGTCTTGTTTTTTGTTTGTTCATCCTAATAAATATTTTTGAAAGAACCCAAAGCCTAATTTGTTTGCCATTTGAAATTGATTACTCACAAGCTGTTGTTAGATTGTTAATGGATTATACTAATATGATTAGGGAAATGCTGTGATAAGACATTTATTATAAGTCTATGGCAGCAGAGTTTTGTTTGTGAGATATTTAATCCTATTGTACCACAGAACTCTTCACTCAGCAGCCTATACAGTCATTGCCAAGCAAATCAATAAGGATCATGTTAAACTTGAAATACTTTTATTGATATTTCATCATGTTTCAGTACTTTAACAATCTTTTCAAATTACAAATTTTTTTTTCAAAGTCCTGAGCATGAGTTTAAACAACATATTTTGTATTTGGTCAGTATATACTTTAATGTACTTTAAGCATAATATGTTCATCGTAAAAACAACACCAGCACCACTATGACCATAAGAGTGCACAGACCACAACAGCATGGCATGCAGATTCTAAACAAGCAGAATGAGAGTAAATCATAAGTTTGGAAAAGTTGGCAGCATTGTTTCTCCCATTTTGAAATGTTCTCACTAATCTTTCTTTTTTGACTTGTGATTTTTATTGAAACTGAGGGACCTCATAGAGCCAAACACTTTCCTTCCAAGGTCACGGAACGACCTGGAACGAGTGAGAGGAGCTGATGGGGGTGGTGAGGGTGAGAGGGATGGAGACGAAAGAGGAGAAAGGGAGTGACTGCTTCCCTCCAGGCTCTGGGATCGAGAGAGATGGAAAAGACTGGCGGTTGAAGAATGATGTTTCTCCTCCTTTCGCACCAGATTGCGAGCACGTTCAGAGCCTCGTCCTGCACGGCTGATCTCAAATGAGGAACGCCACTGATTGCTTTCGTGTTTCTGAGAATGTGGATCGAGAATTCCCTGAGACTCACTTCGAAATAATGCTCGCCTGGACAACCGGAGGCTGGAACTCCGACTGTCCCAACTTGTTCCTTTCTTTTTCGAGTTGTTCCCTCTTTGATCTTGCCTACTGGACGATGTTTCTTTCAACGAGGTGTGCCTCCAACCAAACCCTCCAGCTCTCTCATCTCTCTCGTCATCTTCCTCCTCTCTTCCCCAAAATCGTGTTTCAAACCCCTTCCAAAACTTTCCACCCTTTTTAGGAGTTTGAGTGCTCATTTCATCCTCCCATCCGGTACCGTAGTCTCTGCCCGAATAGCTACTCACCGTGGATGCACGGATGAGTTCTCTGGAGGCATGTTTGCCCTGGTAGAGCCTCTCTCCATCCCCACTCCTCCTCCAGCCTCTATCTTGAGGCCTCCATCCAGCCCCTGCATTCTGCCTGAGGGACCCTCCACGAGGTCGAATGGGACCCTCCAGTGGGGAACTACATGGATGAAAGCGTGGAAGAGAGCACTGAGATGGGGAGTCACGCCGAAATACTGACAGCTGGGCAGGAGTGAAGGGTGAATTTGAAAGTAGCCGAGGAGGGGAGTGGACTCTGGTGTGGGAAGAGCCTGGAGATGAGGCGGGATCTGATTGATTATGTGGGAAAGGCAGGATGGGAGAAGAACGAGTAGGTGTGGGTCCAGAATTGTCCGAATGAGGGCTACCTGACTGCGATGTCATTGCCGAATGGCAATCCGAGTGGGAAACTTGTAGGCGATGCTGTTGAGATATGTAATCCTGTCCTGTGCCTGCACCTGTCCAGGCATTTGATGGTGGTGTCAGATTAGTTCGTTCTAATCCAAACGGGTGCTGAAATGAAGACCGGGAAGAGTGCAGTGTAGAAACGTTACTTGGAGAAGCAGAACCTACACCTCTTTCTCGTTCGTTCCTAAAACATTCTGTATCCAACTCCACCCCCTCCTCCATCAAACCAAGCACTACAGATCTTGGCAGTCCAGATACACGAGCGATCTCACATACAACTGCAGAGTCCTCATTCATTTTGGGAGGGCTTTCTGAAGCTTTTACAGGAGGACAACCCTCTGCCTCTTCCCTTGAGGCTCCACTCCAGTCTAGAGATTTGGAGAATCCCACTGGACCAAAAGTCTTACCAGTTATCTCCAGAGACCCACGATGGTTCACTGAGGAAGGGCAGGTGGAGATCCTTGGTCTCCTACTCCAGTTTGGAGTGCTAGTGATGGTGGAAGTCGAAGAGGAAGGGGAAGCAGTTGGAGTGACTAAGTTGGCGGAGAGATGCCCACATGATTCTGAGACCTCTTCTTTCAACTTTTTAGCATCAAAACTCAAAGTCTTGTTCAGGTTCGGATTTAGGTTCAAATTCAGATTTAAGTGGAAGCTGATGTTGAAATCCTCCCCTGTCACGGAGGGCAAGTTTCCGAGGTTGATGGAATTGCGACTTGCATGTTTACCAATACTGCTGAGGTTGACTCTCGCTGAATTGCCCAGGATAGACTTACATGGAGTCGCACTACCTCCTGACAGGCTGGAGGAGGAAGCACTTCTTGGGTGGAATCCCTCATAACCTGCAATGCTTATTTGGGGTCCACGACTGGAGGTTTCAGCAGCCACCCTGCAGTGATGCTGATGGACTAATCTGTTGATGTATTTTTCCAGCTGAGTAAAGGAAGGAGAGGCTGGGGGCTTCACAGGAGGTTGATCAAGCCCAGGCTCCACAGGCTGCTCACTCTCTGGACTGGGGGAGAGGCGGGTGGGGGAAGGTTCCTGGCATGTCGTGAACAGAGGGCTCTGGAGGGCCACAGCATGGAGTGGACTAGGGTAAGGGTACACCTCTTTTGTCTTCCGAGAAACTAGGTCAGAGCAAAATTTTGGGTCCAGCTGAATCTGTGGAATGGAGTTGGAAGAAGGTAGAAGAGAGCCTGGGTGAAACCCTCCCAAACTGGAACAAAGGTCTGTCAGGACCATGAGGCTATTGAGCTCAAGATCCCCTGTTCATAAAGAATAAAAAAATATATTATTTCCATTCTCCTTATTTAGTATACAATAAATTATATACTTATTTTAATTAGAAGCATAAAAAAACAACAAATTATAAAAAAAAAAAAACCTATGTATATACAGTATATATAAATAGATATGTGTATACATGTGTATATACTATAAAATAATAATTGGGCATTTTTCTTTTTTGTTGTCCTTTTGTTTTGAACTCCTATTTTCATTAAATGCTTTATTACTGTTATATAGGATTGTTACAGTATGATTTATATTTAAATTACCTTAAATGAAAATATACAAAAGTAGCAAATGTACAACAAATACTATCATCCTGTGTAAGTATTTTTAACAAATCTTGCTTGTATAAATAGGCGAATCTTTTGATTTTTGAATAAAACAAAGACCTCTTATAGCACAGATTTAAGATTGATCATACCAGTCGAAAAGGGCCTCCTTTCTTGTTTCACCACTGTGTCCCCAAGACACTCTGTACTAAGAGATTCAGCCTCGTTCCAATGATTGGCACTATGATCCAGTGAGCGAGGCCTACGGCTGACTTTCACTGACCCTCCAGGAGCCACCTCGCTGGATACAGAGTAACAAGAGTCTGACAGAGAACTTCCACTGACCGAGTAAAAACCTGTGGACAAGAGAATGATAGATGAAGTTAAGAGTGTTAGGGGAGAAGTGCTTCAGGGGTGACGCATGATAAATGATGGGATTTAAATAAAAAGCTAGGGTTAATGTTTGCCAAAGTAAAAAGAGAACTCCCAAAAACTCAGAAACTATGTGTCATATTGAAGTTAAGAGGTCAACACTGAATCATTTGTTTCAAAAAGAGCCCCAAGCCATCCAAGCTATGAGTCATACGCTTGCGTGAAATGTGTTACAATTTCATGCAGGGCTCATTCTTCAGGGATGGCTTAAAGGATAACTGCTTTTGATTTAGACATTTCACATAGTTCCACTGACTGATGAATATATATATATATATATATATATATATATATATATATATATATATATATATATATATATATATATATACATATACATATACATATAATAAATACATTTTTTAAGATTAAATTCATTCTAATTTGCTATAGTTGCAATAATTTGTTTTGCTGTAAACACTTCGTATGTCTAAGAACTGAACAGTATTTTTTATATACACTACCGTTCAAAAGTTTAGTACGTTTTTTTTGTTGTTTTTTTTATTCAGAAAGGATGCACTTGACTTTTACATTGTCACAAAATTATACTTGTATTTCAGATAAATGCTGTTCTTTTGAATGTTCTATTCATCAAAGAATCCTGAAAATAAGAAATGTTTCTTGAGCACCAAATCAGAATATTAGAAAATTTCTGAACGATCATGTGGCACTGACGACTGGAGTATTGATGCTGAAAATTCACTTTACCAATCACAGAAATAAAGCACATTTTAAAAGATATTAAAATAGAAAATAGTTATTTTAAATTGTAATAATTTAAGGTTTAACATCTCTTCATCCAGGTTTTGACAGGCACTGCTGTGCTGAATAACATACAACACCAAGAATAGCCAGCTGTGACTAAATAATTATATAATGCTCCAAATGCCAAACACTAAAAAGGGAAACAATACTGTGGAACAATGATTAATCACACAATTCGCTCTCAGTGAATATAAACAGCTTTAGAGAAGCACCTCAGCACCAGATATTTCAGAGGCCCTAGTGCCTTTGTTAAAGGTCCAAGTATGCACACAAAAATATTTTGAAGTGCTCTTTACAAAACGACAAAGGTTTATTATTGAGGAATTTAGAGTATCAGCACCTGAGCTGGGTCTAGAGTCGCAGTCAAGTGGTGTAGTGCCAGGGAAGTCTGGGTTTTGAGAAGACAGCAGATCAGACGGGACGTCCCAGGACAATGTGGACCAGCGTGAGCTTATCCCCTCTCCTGTAGTGCCGAGGCAAGACAGATCAGGGTTTGCAGAGGACAGGCTCTGAAACAGATGGAGGGGTCATGTTACTACAAGCTACGGTGATAACACAAAGACCTGGACAATATTTACACCTGGTATTAACATACAATCATGATGCATGTATTTGTACATTGTACTTGTAGCTAAATGCTAATCCATCATGATGAATCCCAGACAGCAGCAAAGGAACGCCTACTCACCTGTCAATTGACTATTTCAATAAAAAAATAGGTTTTAGCATAATGGTATTAGTAGAAATAACCATCTGATTGAATACATACTACATAAACATGCACACATCACTAAACAGATAACGTGAAATTCAATTGCAATTTTATTTTTTGCACTTTATCAATTGTAAAACACTGACGTAGTAAATGATTCATTTAGTCCTGAAATCAGAGATCCTAACCTCGAAATATGATCACAGCTAGTCACTGGAGATGCATTTGAGATGCATGTTAACCAGGTGTAAACAAAAATTTGTCTCGGCTGACCAGATCACCCAGACTCATACCAGGATAGAAATCATGTATCTGTGATGTATATATTTACAAAACAGTACACCTAAGCCACATCATTAGCTGGTAACTTTATGATGTCTAAGCCTGCTTTTCTGAGAGGATTTTAAAGGACTAATAACTGAGAACAATCAAGGGAATGCTTTGGCTAAAGTTCACTTCTGGTCAGAAGTTTTAAATCGCTTATCTGCATGAAGTGTTTACTGGGTTTAGCTGTTTGTGATCCCCAACCTCCCCCATCGCAAGGAATCTCCCCTTGCTTCACTTCTGAGGAATCCCATCAAACCAAGTGACTATTGTGCATATCCTGTTAAGTCCGACCAACCTTCTGTCAGACTTTGACGCAGACAATGCAGGTGATGCATTGGCGAAATGAAAAAAGCTGGGGGAGGGAGGTTAATAAGCAGAGAGTGGAGAAAGACAGATGATGAAACAAAGGAGAAAAGGAGAAAAGAAGGGGGGATAATGGGTATTGAAAGGCAGACTTTGACCAGGCTTATCTCTGCTCCAGCAGTTTACCCAAAATTCTCGGACTCTAAAACTATATATGGAAGGGAAAACATACAATGTAAAAGTGAGCAGGACATTCGGGGGGGTGACGGTGGAATACTCATGGAGGGGAGCATAAAGCATAAAGAGAGCGATAAAATGAAGAGTTTTGAAGAAAAGTAGAGAGCACGGGGGATGGGTTGCCAAGTGAGACAAACAGCATGAAGGAGGCATCTCTTATGTGAGACCCCCCTCCTAACCACCACCACCACCACTCCTGGATATAACTGCCTCCCCCACTTCACTTCAGAGAACTGTCAGGCCTCTCTTCTCTTCCTGCCCTCTCTCTCCTTCTCTTTCTCGCTCTCCTTCTCCTCTCCTCGCCCACACATCCAATTCAGCAGCAATACTTTAACTCTCTCTTTACTGATGGAATATGAACGAACATGTGCATTGACACTTCCACATGCATTGGACAACAAACACTTATTTCTCACCGTGGTACTTCAGTTGAATTTTTCGAATGCAGAGCAAAACTGCTTTGAAACGATATGCATTGACTTGACTATCACAAAACATAAATAAACTTAGACCGTAATTTCCCTCTAAAGTCCCTAATTCGTTCACATAAACCTATGCACACATCTAGACAGAATTTATACTGCATTATCGTGGTATACAGTTGCAATTTATTTCATTTCACTGGGAAGGGGCTTGGAAGAAGCATTTGCTCAATAGGGGAAACCTGATATGGGTCTCACACAGGGTGCACTGGCCATTTTCCAGCTACCGATCAATTCACGAAGGAGTGCTCTGGCACATGGAAACTGCATTTCATGAGGCTAATGATGCAAATGGACATAAAATAATGGCAATAATGAGGTGAATATCCAGTCTGGCTATCAGCTCCATTGACAGATGTATTACTCATTCAATTCCCTCACTGACACAGTAAAATGGTTTAACTTCATATTATAATAACAAGGTGAGTCTTGAGGGAGGAAGATGGAAGACAGCTTTTCAGCCACTGAATCAGAGCAATCAAACCTTTGACTGAAAAACATATCATATTGTAATAGTCTAATAAACCAACGCCAGTTAAATGAAAGACTATATGCATAGTAGCTATGAAATCAGATACTGCATTCAGCCATTGCGAAGCAGTCCATCCTAGTGAGGGGTTAACATATCAGTTGCTCTACATGGCACACCCCCGTTCTCCATTTCTCTGTCCATTTCCCTCCATCCTCTCTCTCCCTCAGCGGGTATCAGAGGAGAGGTGATATCTGTGACGCCGACAACAGAAACATTTTTCCATGTGGTGTTTATGCAAATGGAAGTTACGTAGGTGGAAAGGCAACAACATTGCCCCGATGATGACTCACACTTTTGTCTCATGATACATATTGCTGTTTCTCATCCTCACATTTTGCTAGACTGAATGGCTACTTGTAAGTGTCCTTTAAAAGCCTTTTGAAATTGCGAAAACAATTTTGTATGCCATGAAATAAAATGCTCTTAATCACATCACTTTGATCTAGGAGATCCCGGATAATTATATAAATGCCCTATAATAAATTAGGGATATGAGAAATGTGAGAGATTTATGAGCTAATTGCCACTATTAAATGTATTTCAAATTTGTGGCTTCACTTGAGTTCACTTGCACACTGCCCCACTGTCCATTATATAAAAACCCACAATGGTGCTTCTATTGTCAACTCTCACACTTCCCTCCTTCTCCTATTACAAAAGCACATACCTAAACAGCACCTGTTATGTGTCCTCCATACCTGGTCAAGAGCCCTGCCACATCACCATGACAAAATTAACATTTTGCCTGTCCAACAGACAATATGTGTAGATTAATAGGAGATTGATATGGCATTGGGTAAATTGTGCCACCCTCTTAATCTACAATACAGTGCATTATTTGTCACATGACCATATAAATTAGAAAGAGCCCTTCATATACAGCTGCCTACTTTTGAGAGATGCATATGAAAAAATTAAAAAGCATTTTTATGCAAAAAAAACTTTGTCATTTGCATGCCAAAGTAATTTTTTTACAAGAAGTTAATTTAACATCAAAGCAAATTTATAAAGATCTAAAAATATATCATATATGTTGGTGAATTGCCAACGTATAAAAACATTTTAAAAACCCATCCAAATTATTTAATTATTGAATAAAGCAGTTTTCCAAAAATGGGAAATTGCGGAAACATATTAAACTTAAAACTACAAATACAAACGCAAAATGTAAAAAAATGTTGTTGAATTTAGGGATACACTATATATCTGCCACCATATCAGTATCGGATATTTGGCCGATATATATTAAAGCAGATAAATAATGAATTATTTCAGATGCCACAATAGTTTTCAATTGCTTACAAAATATGATTGGAACCACTTCAAAAAAGGAAAATACAGTTAAGTGCAACATGTGTTGTCATATAGGCTGTCATAGGCTATACATAAAATCATAATGAGAACATTATAATTGTGTACTTGGGACATGGCTTTTGATGGTGAGACTTTAGTTTTTGTAATCAGGCTCTCAAAAATTATATAAACATTTCGATTTAGATTTATCTGACAATATATCGGTTAACGGCTTTCAAATATAAATCAGTATTGAATTACAATAAAAAATTCTGAATATTGAAGGATTAGTTCACCCAAAAATGAAAATTCTGTCATTAATTACTCACCCTCATGTCTTTCCAAACCTGTAAGACCTTTGTTCATCTCCGCAACACAAATTAGATATTTTTGATGAAATCCGAGAGCTTTCTGACCCCTCCATAGACAGCAATGCAATGACTACTTTCAAGGCCCAGAAAGGTAATAAAGACATTGTTAAAATAGTCCAAATAGTTGTGTTCCGAAGACGAACAAAGGTATTACGGGTTTGGAACAACATGAGGGCGAGTAATTAAAGGTGCTCTAAGCGATGTCAGGTGACGTCACTTCTTGTTGACGTTCAAAGTATTGTCAAACAAAACGGAGGTTAGCTAGACCCTCTCTCCTCCTCATCCGCGCACTAACCCCCCCAAATCCTTCTTGTCGGTTATTGACTGGAACAGTTTGTTATGTTTTGTGGTGCGGGTTAGCCAGGTTTGTTTTTGTTGCCGTTTTTGGAGCCTGGGGTGTCTGCAGAGACTGCGTTTTTTTTACAGTGTTTTCAGGGGACAGGCAGCTAGCGGATAGTGAGGAGATGTTTGCTGTATGTGACAAAAAATGTTTTGGCCTAAAAAAAGCATGACATCGCTTAGAGCACCTTTAATGACAGAATATTCATTTTGGGGTGAACTATCCCTTCTCTGGCTGTTTTCTGCTAAAATTAACCATTGGAATGAGAGAAAACATTTAAATAAAAAGTTTGAAAAAAAGGATTGAGAGAAATATATTAGTAATTTAGTTTAAATAAATGTAAAAAACATTTTGATTCAACTTACCCCCAACATGGTGCAACTACCTTTTCCCCAAGAAGTCATATTTCTATATTTTTATAGATGCTTACTGACTACAGTTGATAACAAACATATAATAAGGCATGTTTTTTCATTTTTCCTTGCCTGTAAGACAAATTAAAAATGACACAGCTTAACCTACTGTCCCCCACATGACTCCACTAAAGAGGTATTTTGTATTTTTCAAAGGCACAATCAACATGCATTGTGTGCAGTGGCCTAAAATAGCTATAGACTCCAACTCAACCTTGACACGTTGAAGAAAAAGGTGTGTACAGTTCTGAAATGTAAACACAGTCAGCAGCAGCGTTCTATAGGTGCTCATGAAACCTGAGCTCCACTGGATGCCAGTGTCACCAAAACGTTTAGCAGGTGCCACCAGCAGGGTTCCACCTCGACGACGAGATCAAAGTTACAATTACAAGGAACATTATATTCCAGTGGTATTTTCCCACGTCCCCACTGACCTGTTGCCTGCGGGAGGTTGCGGCACTATCCTCGGCGTCGCTTCCCAGTCCTTCCCTCTGGTGAGCGGGCGCTTCATTCACGTCCAATACCGCATCCACCATCTCTAGCTGTCGTCCTCTGAGAAGGTCCAGCTCCATTATGCCGGCCAGAGTGGCTTTCAGCCGCTCTCCGATGCGAACCCGATCGCTCCCTGACCATAGCGAATTCACATAACCGCGGCGTCCAGCCATTGTGCGCGCAAAATCGGTTTTCAAGGCAGACACTAACTGTGGTCGCCGGTGAACGGGGAGAGCTCACTCACTGCTCGCCTCTAGCCAGAGAACCTACTGTCAATGCAGCGTGAGCGCTGTGCGACATGAGCAGCACCAGAGCCGACGCTTAAAATTCAAAGTCCGTAACAATGTATCTTTGCAGCTCACGATAATGCAGAACGGAGGACACTCAACTTTCGCTAGGAGGCACATGTAACAAAGGCATACTTTCAAGGTCTTAATTTACACCCCCGAATAATCCGTCCCCACCTAACCATTTTGAGGCGCTACAATCATCACGTCAGCTATCATTCAGTTCATGATGATGATGATGAAGATGATGTGGATTGAATCATATGCGACAGTCTTGCACACAGCTCATTGCTGTGAAGAAAAGAGTATGAATAGGGCGGAGTTAGAACGTGAAAGCTCGCTGCTGATTGGCCGGGGAAGTTTTCGAACAGAATTGACTAGTTTTTTTAAGAGGAATGTGATTCTTGCTAGTAGTTGGTACGATATGTTTTTAGACTGTATAGTGTAGCAGCTATAGGCTTCTGAATAATATTTACACGCAAAAAAAATGTAAACATGTATTGTGTTTACTTATTAAATTGAGGGACTGAACATTTGTGTTGTAGTCCTAGCCTACAGATTATTTTATTCACCCCAATGACTCGATTCAATTTGAATCGTTTGAATTCAAAGATTCATTCGCGCGCTTCACAAGCGAGAGATGAGCGAAAAATGATTCAGTGGATGAAAAGATTCGATCATTTAAAAAATGTCACGTTCTCTCTCACGAACCACTAGTAGTTGATTTATTGGATCACTTTCAAATAAGCAAATAAAGAAAAACAAGCGATGACCCAGATTGTGATTTATAACGAGTATGCTGTTACTTTAGTGACGTATATTAGCCTACTTTGTGTACTTTTCCAAATGATCAAATATCCGCTTGGTTGGTTTCAAATAGCAGCTCCTGTCGGCTGATATGCGGCGAGAGCGTCCATTGTAGAAACAAACAACCAAGACTTTCTAACCAGCAGGTGACAGTATCTGACTGCCTGTCAACCTGCGCCTTTACAAACAAGACTTCCTTCGGCAGAGTACAATGGGCCTAAAGGCACACCTTAAGAAAAATTTGCTTTTCACTACTCCATATATGGTATGATTGCAGAACAAAATATTTATGTTTTTATTGAACATTGATGGAGCAACATATTTTGTGTGAAAATAAATTATAAAAGTGGTTAATTTTGTTTAAAAATCTTATAAATGGATGAGACCTGTGGCAAGGTGGGCCTTTTATCCCACACATGATGTAAAAGGCTCACCACCAGCATGGTTCAAAAGGCACAAATTATACAAATACTTAGGCAAGCTAAAATATGTTTTTAATAATGTCTAACTTAATACTTGTTCAAAACTATCACTTTAGCAAAGTTTGTACTATTTTCTGTTTATTGTGATAAAATAATTCAGTTTTTGTTCAATAAATATAGCATAATGTCATTAAAATGTTCGTTTTTTAAATACAAAAGCAAACTTATTTTACAAAGTAAAGATTCTGAAAGCATTGAATGAGATCCCATAATAATTTAATATACGTAGCTTTACAGTTGTAACAAATAAATATATTTTATTTAGCCATGTAAAATCAGTGTGTGTTTGTTTGTAAAACAGTTACAATTCAAATTCATCTGACTGCGAAAATGTATTTTTATCCAATAAGTTCAAAAGAAATATTTATTTATTAAACAGGCCTATAACACAAAAGGTTCTTTACATCCAGCTCTTCCTTTCTTTTTTCATCACTCTGTATTAAAACTACACTAACTATTTATAGGCTAACTTCCTGCTGAAACCATGAACTGAATGTGAAACCTCAAACTCTTTTCAAACTCTACTTTTTTCCCATCCTCTTTTCCCACAGATTTACTTTTGTTTATAAACTCATTACAAATCAGCTATTTTGCCTATATTAGGCTACACTGATGTGAGTACATTCAAGTCAGATCCATCAAAATGTACTTTTCACCTGTTTTCAACCTGCTTTGAAATTTCAAGGTAAGATTTTAGGCAACACATTTGAACCAGTGAGGGGTGTTTTGTTTAACTCCAAAAATTCTATTGTTATCTTGACTGTGTTGTTTCATGTCAGGAACATAATATTGTACACTGTTTCTTTCGTATCTCCCTGACCTCATTAAGAAAGGGGGCATGGTGAGGATGGGCCTTAGGGTAAAAAAAAAAAAAAAAAGGGCTTTTGTTCCAAACTCTGAGGCGCTTGGACTCCGTTTCAGTTATGCAGCCTGTAACACCATACTAACCTCATTGTGTTTGGGCTTCAGTCATCTCACAAAAAAACACAAGAGATAGTTCATCTTAAAATGGAAATTCTGTCATCATTTACTCACTCTCATGTCATTCCAAAACGTTCTCCTTTGGAACATAATTATATAGGCTATATGATTGCAGAAAAAATAAATGTTTTTACCGAGCATTGATGGAGCAGCAGATTTGTGTGCAAATAAATCATAAAAGTGGTTTGTTTGTTTGTTTAAAAATCTTACAAATCTACACCACATATGGGGTAAAAGCTCACCAGCATGGGCAAAAGGCAGATTGATAATAATACTAGCTAAAATAAAATGTTTTTAATAATGTCTAAGTTAATAAGTTCAAACCAATCACTTTAGCAAAGTTTACTATTATCGGTTTATTTAAATACTTCATTTTTGTTCAATAAATATACTGTCATTAAAATATGTTCATTTTAAAAATACAGAATTTTTTTTTTTTTTAAAAAAGGAAAGATTCTGAAAGCATTGAATGAGGTCCCATAATAATTTAATAAAGCTTTACAGTAGTAACAAACAAATATGATATTTTATCATATGATATGATTAATATCATATTTTTAAATATGATGGTTTCATTATAAATATGGTGATTATCTCTAAGGTGGACACCCAACTTGATATATTTACCATGTCATGTCAACAAATGGAAAAGTCAACCAGCTGTTTTTGTTCTATAGTGCTTAAAAGAGAAAGTCAAATGCAAAAAAAGCCTATTGACCATTGTGACTATAACCCCTCAAGTCCTACTCGCCCCACTCTGTGTTCGGGCCTCAAACCGGGATCGCTGGTGTGGGAGGCAGGCGCGCTAACAGACCATAGTCTCTAGTGTCAGTTGCTAGTGCGCCTCTTGAGATCAGGGGAGTGAGGTTCACCAGCACAGCTTACACTCACCCTCCTAAACCTCATGCCCATCTGGGTCACGACACCAATGTAACCCCTCAAGTTCTACTCACCCCACTCTGTGCCGGCCTCGAACCTGGGTCACCAGCGTGCAGATGTGAAAAGAGTAAAAAAATATTCTACTCAAGTAAAAGTACTACTACTTCAATGAAATTTTACTTAAGCACAAGTAAAATTACCGGTCAAAAAATCTACTCAAGTAAAAGTAAAAAGTAGCTCATTTAAAATTTACTCTGAGTAAAAGTTACTGAGTTACTTTTTTAACAGCGGGGTGGGGGACTCTCCCGTGTAGGGTTGTAATGGTAGGAGATTTTCACAGTATGATAACGTCCCAGAAAATATCACGGTTTACAGTATTAATCAATTATTAAATAAATAAACTGTATTATTAAATGATGGTTATTATTATTATTATCATCAGTTAAAATGACAGTTAAATTAATGAAAACAGTTTTTTTTTTGTTTTTTTTTTTGCTTTTATTATAACAAACTTGAAACCATTTGCTTGTTTTGTTAATTAAAAAATTAAAATTTCAATAAAACATGTCTAATCAATTAAATTTGATAATTGATAATGAATTAGATTAACAACTTATTTTTACCGTTAATAATTTATTTAAATGTTTAAGAATAATATTGTCCTATGAAATGTATTTATTCAGAAAATTAATGTTTCTTTTTATGATTTAATCCAAATATATTATCAAAAACGGTGGCAATCAAATTTAAATTTAAACTTGTGTCCTTTTATTTTTTGGGGAAGCGCTGCAAAAACGGATTTACTAAATTAAACCATGGACAAAAATATATTCCTTTAATGTTTAAATAAAATGTATTATTATTGTTGTTATTATTATTATTTTGAGAAGTAGAATAGTAATATATTTCTGTCATAATTTCTCCTAGTAAAACCGAACTTTTATTTTGACGGGTTGTAGTGAAGACCAAAAATGTAGAAAAGTGTTTCAAAGTGTAGTTGACAATGGTTTTGTTTTTCTCAAATAAAATTATGAAAATGCTCATTAGGGGGGTTTTCTCAGAGCAGCTCTGGAAATGTTCATGTACTCATAACCTCAAATTGTTTGTGAGACGCTGAAAACACCATGAACGTCACGAGTGCTTGAGTATGTAGTAGACAAAGCGGCGCAACTCAGCAGAACTAATAGGGATACATTTACATGCAGTATTTTTGTGCTTAAATATTCACAGACCATGTCGCGATTGGATTTATTGCACAGTTCTACTTTCCATGTATTCATGCATCCATTATTTTGCGTGTTTTACGTGACATCTGCGTTAAGTGAATTCCATTTTCATGCCTGGGTTCCGGGATTCTACCTGCATCACTTAAGTCATTCGGCCTTAAGTTATAATCAGGACATACTAGCCTACCTTTATCTGCAGGAGGGATGGTGTGTCCTATGTATCCTCGGATATGATACGGATATGATTTCAAATGTAGCGAAGTAAAATACTTTAAACAAAACGTACTTAAGTAAAAGTAAAATTACAGATTTTAAAAACTACTTAAAAAAGTAGAAGTACACAAAAAAACTACTCAATTACTTAACGGGAGTAAATGTAATTCGTTACTTTCCATCCTCTGCCAGCGTGGGAGGTGGGTGCACTAACCACAGTCTCTAGCATCAGTCGCCAGTGCGCCTCCTGAGATCAAGGGAGTGAGGTTTACCTGCAGCTCTCACTCCGTTACAATGGTCAATAGGCTTCGACATTTTTTTTTTTTCAAAATATCTTTTGTGTTCTGCAGAAGAAAGTCGTTCAGTTTTGGAATGACACGAGGTTGAGTAAATGATGACAGAATTTAAATTTTTGGTTTAACTATCCCTTTACGTCACACATGTATTGTAAAGGTTATAAATGTATAGTCAATACAATATGAACTGCAATATTTGGTGGCCAAAACAATTTACAAATACATTTTTATTTTTTTTACATTGTATTTTATGTATAATGTTTACAAATAAAGACCTTTTTGACTAAAATTCTGTTATCTTATCTCTTTTTCAATACTAATAATAGCCTATATTAAAAACGAGGTATAAAAGGTCTACGTGTTTGTCCCGTTACTTGAGTTCAGTGAACTGTCACACGTAGCCTGCATCAACACGTCTGTTGTTCACTGTGGTGTTACACAAAAGCTGATGGCGTAATTATAAATTGAGCTGTCATGGCACTCTCACATTAGAAAAAAAGCGGAGCTGAACTTCAAATAGCCGGTGTCTGTGAATGTTGTGCTCATTTACGGCGACCGGTTCATTATTGATCCAGCGCGAGGACGGGAGAGGCTGTGAAGAGGTTTTGAAGAGCTTATGTAACGGCTAATATCATCGCAAGGTCTTTAATTACGCGCAAGCACTTCTCATCTTTTCACACTTCAGACTGTCCTCCCCCTACACACACACACACACACACACACACACGTATAAAGGCCGAGCCCCGCGAACTGAAAGCAGGCATTTGAGACAGACAACCTTCCTCCGTGGGCACTTCGTCAGCCCGGGCACAGCCTCCTCCTACCACACCATCGTCGTACACGTCTCCATCCTCGTCAATCTCAAGTCAAAATGCCTCCCTACGAGAAATCCATGGAAATTATGCCTTTCAAGCAAAGGAAGTGCCTGGGTAGGTCATGACTTCACAACAACATTCAATTTTTTGCAGTTTACTAACTCCTCTACGTCGCGTGTTTTGCATTGTTGGGAATGTTTTATAGGCTAATTTTATGTTTTTTACCTATATGCTTATCTTTTTAGCTAAAGACAATTTTCCACAATGCAGACAAGTTGCTATTTAGGCCTCTTTCTCGTGTTATTTTCTTATTTGTCCTTATTATTTTATATTTATTTTAAGGAAAGCGATTTTCAATGATCAGGAAAAACAAATAATAAAAAATATTTGTTCTTCCAATATAGAAACAAGAAAAGATGAAGTCTGCACTATTCGGTCTAAGTTCCCCAACAAATTACCGGTGAGATGCCTTTTTGAATATGAAATGTTTAAACAACAATAAAACAGCAGCTATTTTTAACACTATAAATTATGTTTTGTATTTTAGGTAATTGTGGAGCGATACCTTCGGGAGACAAAGCTTCCCCTACTGGACAAAACCAAATTTCTTGTCCCATATGAGCTGGCATTAGGGCAGTTCCTCAGTCTGCTCAGGTGTGTAAACTCTCTTTCTCAAATATAAAAGTAGATGCAGTTTTGGTCTTGTCATGTAACTGTTTATCCAGCAAAGAATGAGTCAATGCTTGTTTTCTTAAGTCAGTGTTGAATACGTGTTGTGTGAACAGTGAATCATGTGAATGTCTGTTATGAGATACCGCCTGAAGTTCCAGGCACTTTCAAGCAATTATTTTCTGTAATTTTATGTTTTGCTCTTTCTCTTACAGAAGTAAGATAGCGCTAGAGGCATCTCAAGCTCTGTACCTACTGATCTCAGGAAAGAACATGTCCTGTTTGTCAACCAGCATGGGAGAAGTTTATTCACAGTTCAGAGACCCCGATGGCTTCCTCTACATAACCTATGCATCCCAGGACATGTTTGGGTGAAAAGACCCTCCAAAATGACCATGTGAAACAGATCACCTCACATAACTCCAGACGGATGCCTTTCTGAGATCGTAACTCACTATTGCTGCTAATGAAGACTCTCACTGTGCATTACACGTGAAACCACACAGTCCACCAATCACACTGGCCGAGAGGACTCTTCTGACCTCATTTCTCAGTAGTTTAGATTTCTTTGATGCTAATGTTGAAGTAAAATCAGTTTTGAAAGAGGTTACAACTGAGCCGTGTAATATGAAGAGTGATAGCACTTGCACTACTCTTCAAGCTGCTCAGTTATGAGGCTCTGATTTCTGAAAGGACACAAAAAAGGATGTCCTGCCCCTCAAAGGACCTGGGATGTCCTGTTACAATGAGACTGGGTTTGTTCGATGCTGATTTTCTCTCCATGCTCTTTCTGTGATTGTGCGTCTGTGTTTCTAAAACAAACACAGTGGAGACGGATAAACAAACAACTATTTGAGCACCTACTCTAGAATGATAATGAGTGTAAACAACACAGTCACTATGTACTCAGCTTCAACTGCGGTTTATCCTCAATAAATCAGTTTAGTTCTTGAATGTCTGATTTTATTTGACTTAATGTACAGTATTCTGTTAATGTGGTTTATTCTGTTCAACATGGCACTAAGATTAACATATCTAGTGACATGTACCATCAAAAAAGTGGTAGGGACCTATTCTGCTTATTTGTCATTTGGTTATTTCTAAGTACAGTTTAAAATAAACAATGTAACTTATAAACATGCACACAGCAGTGAAGCAATTCTCTGCTAAATATCTGAGTCAGTGCTTTTTAGTTTCACACCTCTTCTAAAGATGCATCACCTTCTTACACATGGCTGTTATTAACCAGCATCTAATAGAAGGGTTTAGGTTATTGTGTCAGTAAGCAGTCACATGGGGAGGTGCTAAGCGGGTCTGGTCTAAGATTATATAGCTATAAACAATTGAAAAGGCTGTTAATTGCTTATTAGTGTCCCTCAAAACGCAACTATGCCCTCATACTCATCCTTATCTAGCAAAGTGGTTTAATTTAAGATTTAGTGCAGCAAATATAGGGTGAGTTGAGGGTGGTAATTTTAAAACTTTCACATCTGCATTTTTTACTGTCACTTAGGACATTACTGGGAACTTTAGCACCTTCCTGTCAAGTGTGTACTGAGAGCAGAATGCATTAACTGAGAAATGACAATGAGAAAGTTCAAACGGTGCTAAATTAAGGGTCTCAATTGGACAGAATGCACATATCGCTGCCAATACAAAGTACTGGTATAGTTATACAGGTCCTTCTCAAAAAATTAGCATATTGTGATAAAGTTCATTATTTTCCATAATGTAATGATAAAAATTAAACTTTCATATATTTTAGATTCATTGCACACCAACTGAAATATTTCAGGTCTTTTATTGTTTTAATACTGATGATTTTGGTATACAGCTCATGAAAACCCAAAATTCCTATCTAAAAAAATTAGCATATCATGAAAAGGTTCTCTAAACGAGCTATTAACCTAATCATCTGAATCAACTAATTAACTTTAAACACCTGCAAAAGATTCCTGAGGCTTTTAAAAACTCCCAGCCTGTTTCATTACTCAAAACCGCAATCATGGGTAAGACTGCCGACCTGACTGCTGTCCAGAAGGCCATGATTGACACCCTCAAGCAAGAGGGTAAGACACAGAAAGAAATTGCGGCGTGGCATGGAGGCAATCAGCCTGTGGCACTGCTGAGGTGTTATGGAGGCCCAGGATGCTTCGATAGCGGCCTTAAGCTCATCCAGAGTGTTGGGTCTTGCGTCTCTCAACTTTCTCTTCACAATATCCCACAGATTCTCTATGGGGTTCAGGTCAGGAGAGTTGGCAGGCCAATTGAGCACAGTAATACCATGGTCAGTAAACCATTTACCAGTGGTTTTGGCACTGTGAGCAGGTGCCAGGTCGTGTTGAAAAATTAAATCTTCATCTCCATAAAGCTTTTCAGCAGATGGAAGCATGAAGTGCTCCAAAATCTCCTGATAGCTAGCTGCATTGACCCTGCCCTTGATAAAACACAGTGGACCAACACCAGCAGCTGACATGGCACCCCGGACCATCACTGACTGTGGGTACTTGACACTGGACTTCAGGCATTTTGGCATTTCCTTCTCCCCAGTCGGATGAAAGCAAATTTTGCATGTCATTCTGAAATCAAGGTGCCAGAGTCTGGAGGAAGACTGGGGAGAAGGAAATGCCAAAATGCCTGAAGTCCAGTGTAATAATGAACTTTATCACAATATGCTAATTTTTTGAGAAGGACCTGTATACAAAGTTACACTATTGTTCAAAACTTTGTTTTTGAAAGAAAAAAGTCTCTTATGGTTACCAAATGCTGCACTTATTTGATCATTCAACATACAGTTAAAACAGTTTTTTAATTTGAAAAAAATATTTTAAACTCTTTTCAATCTAGTTTTAGAACTGTCCAGAGCACCATTACTGCTACTTCGGTGGTGATAAACGACCTTATTGGTGCCCTGGACAGAAAACAGCAATGCACTGCTTTATTTGTGGATTTATCCAAGGCGTTTGATTCAGTGGATCAGTTTGATTGCTGCTGAACAAACTTAGCAGCGCATGTTTTGAACCTGGGACGGTGAAATGGTTTAGAAATTATTTGGCAGATCGGACTCAGTGTGTTCATGTAGAGGATCAAAAATCTGATTTTCTTAATATATCTAAAGGGGTCCCCCAGGGGTCCATTTTGGGACCTGTTTTGTTTTCTATTTATATAAATGATCTGGGTAAGGACATTCAAGCAAAAAAAAAAAAAAAACACTTTTATGCTGACGATACTATTATTTATACACTTGCTCCATCCATAACACAGGCATTGCAAGAGCTTCAAACTGCATTTCAGTCATTGGAAAGTGCTTTTGTGAAATTAAAATTGGTTTTAAAAAATTGGTTTTAAAATTGGTGGTAAAATAAAGGTACATAAAATCAAAAATACAGTAAAAACAGGAATATTGTGAAATATTACAATACAATTATTTTAATATATAATATCAGTCTTCAGAGTCACATGATCCTTCAGAAATCATTCTAATATGCTGATTTGATGCTCATAATTTTTTTTTTATTATTCAGTGTTGAAAACAGTTGTGCTGTGTAATATTTTTGTGGATTACATTCTTTTTAACGTGATTCTTTGATGAATTAGCCTTTACTGTCACTTTTGATCAATTTAATGCATCCTTACTGAATAAAAGCATTAATTTCTTTGAAAAAAAAAAAAAGTCTTACTGGCCCTAAACTGTTGAGCAGTATATCAAAGACAAGCATGTACCATCTTTAGATGCATCTAAAAGAATTATCTTGAATAATGTAAACAAATATTTTAGACGTACTAAAAAAAAACTTGCATAAACAAATATTTTAGACGTACTAAAAAACAAAACTTGCAGTTGAACATGATCCAGTTGACAGTGAGGGATCAATTTAAAAAAATTGAATGGGTGATCTTTTTTTTCAGCCACAGATGTGTTGCAAGAGGGTTCACGTTACACTAAACTAAGAAAGTAATAGTCAGCTGCATGAGAAGAAAAAAAAATCAGTGATCAACTCCCAATAGCTGCCAAAGAAAACAAGACGCTGTACAGTGCAGCACCTCAACATGTCTCAACAAAACAACTTGATGAGCAGAGAGAAATATGACACTTCCATTTCATTACTACCATTCCAAAAAGAACTCAGTTTTTCCACTCAAATTCAAAAGCTCTATCGATGCAAGTACATAGTTCTCTGTCAGCTCTCATGAAAACAGATGACAGATATTTGTACAAATCTTTCACAACTGTTAATACTGTGTTTGTTTCCAAAGATTTCACTACATATTGCAATTTGTAGTGTCAATTTGTAAATGCAGAAAACTCAGTCTTTGAAGCGCATGTTTACAAATAAACTCTTTTATTGGTCAATGAAATTGCTGCATTCAAATGAATGTGAGGGTTTCAGATCACATAATCCCAATAGAAAATAAAGATACAGCCTCAAAATTACAGATTACATATACTGATATAGTTTAGAGATATTAAATCAGAAAACAGTATTCAATTTTCAAAATTGAAAATACAAAATACAGATATAATAGCTTTAAAGAAAAAGAATAAGTTAAGGACGTTTTGCAAAAAGAATAAAAAATAACAGCAATTCTGTATGAATATATCATATATGGAATATTTTTCACATTTTTGTTTCTTTAAAGAGCCCCCTTAACCTCCGCTTTGCCTGCTGCTTTACGACCTCAATCCAATGTCCATTAAACACAACAGTACCATATAAGTTTTGCAATCAATTTCATTTCTTTTTGTGCTCATAGTGGTTTCTCCATTTCTAAGCCATATTAAAAATTAAGAAGAAAGAAAAAGTCTCTCACTGGCACATAAGTTCTTCTTGGTTTGATCTCTCAGTCCCATCATTCTAAGCCAAGCATTTTTGATTTATAACCCTTCTTACAAATCTATGTTTAAGACAGAAACCCAGTTCCTGATGACAGGTTAGTTAACTGAATGGCCAAAAAAGCTAGAAGATATGGCTTGGTCAATTTGGAATGTAGCTGAGAGCCACTGAGATCCAATCAACTCAAGCCGTCTCTTCAATTCTGCTCCGCCCGTTTGGAGGGTGGCACAAGGTGAGCGGGCAGTTTAGCTGGAAGCTCATGCCCCTCTAGCTTTACCTTGATCAGGTGATTCGCCAGCGCAAACTCTTCATCATCCAGGTAGCCATCTTTGTCAACATCTGCCAAAGTCCAAATCTTTCCAAGCACTGTGTTTGGCAGCTTGGACTTCACCAACTCCTTCTTAGCCGTGGCACCAGATACCTTCCCATTAATTGGCGAGAGGGTGTAGAATATTTCGTCATAGGATGGCTTATCACGGCCCACGATCCACTCCAGCTCATCAATGCCTTCCCCTGCACCTTCTCCATATCCGTGACCAAACGGCCCATTCATGGTTCCCTCAAATGCACCCCCCTTCACTGACTGGCTGGGCATGGCAGCCTCCTCCTTACGGACCAGCGTCATGAGCTTAGCAATGTCATTACCTAGCATGTCTTCCACTGACTCCATTAATTTTGGCTTCATGACAGGAAATTTGGTGAAGTCCTGAGCAGCTAGCAACTCCTGTAAAGAAAGATTGTGTTATGTTTTTATTTTGAATGAAAAGCTCTTAATAAAACTTTAATTTATTGGATAAAAATGTATAGGTTCATACCTGCATTTTCTTTAGGTTAGGAAAGTCTCCTGGTGAAATGTTGTGCTCTTTCTGAATCTTTTCATAGATTGCACCCAGGTTGGTAATAAGCTCTTTCTTTTTTGAGTCTTTGCCAAATACACTTGGCATCTCTTTCTTCAGAGAACTGATAATGTAAGCGTGTACCTAGAAGAAAAGGATTCAGTTGACTCAAATTAAATACAAGTAGCATTTGTGCAGTTTAGCATGTCAAAACTACACTTCTCACAAGTATTAGGTTCCTTCATAAAATGAAAATAAGACATGAAACTTTATCTGTGAGATCAAAATCCCATACACACTCAATGGGGATTAAAGTTCATAAAAGTGTCCAGGTATAAGGCATTTTCGTGGATCATCTACAAAACTATATAATACAGGTCCTTCTAAAAAAATTAGCATATTGTGATCAAGTTAATTATTTTCCATAATGTAATGATAAAAATTAAACTTTCATATATTTTAGATTCATTGCACACCAACTGAAATATTTCAGGTCTTTTATTGTTTTAATACTGATGATTTTGGCATACAGCTCATGAAAACCCAAAATTCCTTTCTCAAAAAATTATCATATCATGAAAAGGTTCTCTAAACGAGCTATTAACCTAATCATCTGAATCAACTAATTAACTCTAAACACCTGCAAAAGATTCCTGAGGCTTTTAAAAACTCCCAGCCTGTTTCATTACTCAAAACCGCAATCATGGGTAAGACTGCCGACCTGACTGCTGTCCAGAAGGCCATCATTGACACCCTCAAGCAAGAGGGTAAGACACAGAAAGAAATTGCGGCGTGGCATGGAGGCAATCAGCCTGTGGCACTGCTGAGGTGTTATGGAGGCCCAGGATGCTTCGATAGCGGCCTTAAGCTCATCCAGAGTGTTGGGTCTTGCGTCTCTCAACTTTCTCTTCACAATATCCCACAGATTCTCTATGGGGTTCAGGTCAGGAGAGTTGGCAGGCCAATTGAGCACAGTAATACCATGGTCAGTAAACCATTTACCAGTGGTTTTGGCACTGTGAGCAGGTGCCAGGTCGTGCTGAAAAATGAAATCTACATCTCCATAAAGCTTTTCAGCAGATGGAAGCATGAAGTGCTCCAAAATCTCCTGATAGCTAGCTGCATTGACCCTGCCCTTGATAAAACACAGTGGACCAACACCAAAAGCTGACTCTGGATGTTTCTACTCCAGACTCAGTCCACTGCTTCCGCAGGTCCCCCAAGGTCTGGAATCGGTCCTTCTCCACAATCTTCCTCAGGGTCCGGTCACCTCTTCTCCTTGTGCAGCGTTTTTTGCCACACTTTTTCCTTCCCACAGACTTCCCACTGAGGTGCCTTGATACAGCACTCTGGGAACAGCCTATTTGTTCAGAAATTTCTTTCTGTGTCTTACCCTCTTGCTTGAGGGTGTCAATGATGGCCTTCTGGACAGCAGTCAGGTCGGCAGTCTTACCCATGATTGCGGTTTTGAGTAATGAAACAGGCTGGGAGTTTTTAAAAGCCTCAGGAATCTTTTGCAGGTGTTTAGAGTTAATTAGTTGATTCAGATGATTAGGTTAATAGCTCGTTTAGAGAACCTTTTCATGATATGCTAATTTTTTGAGATAGGAATTTTGGGTTTTCATGAGCTGTATGCCAAAATCATCAGTATTAAAACAATAAAAGACCTGAAATATTTCAGTTGGTGTGCAATGAATCTAATTATGGAAAATAATGAACTTTATCACAATATGCTAATTTTTTTAAAAGGACCTGTATATTTATTTTACACTAGCTCTCAAAAGCTTGGGATTGGTAAGATTTTGTTTTTGAAATAGATCTATTATGGAACACAAGGCTACAATATTTTCTAAATAATAAATAAAAGAGTCAGAATTGTAATAGAGCAAAATATTAATACAATAATATTTCATTTAAAGATTAACAACTTTTATATTTTAATATATTTTAAAATATAATATATTCCTGTGATGACAAAGCAAATCATTCTAATATGCTGATTTGCTGCTCAAGAAACAGTTTTTATTATTGTCATCAATGTTGAAACCAGTTGTGCTGCTCAATATTTCATAGAAACCCTGATACCCTTTTTTCAGGACTCCTTAATGAATAGAAAGTTCAAAATAACAGCATTTATTTAAAACAGAAATCTTTTGTAACAATAAAAGTCTTTAAAGCCACTTTAATTCAATTTAATGCAACCTTACTGAATATAAGTAACAATTTCTTTAAAAAAAAAAAAATTCTTGCTGATTCCCAAACTTTTGAACTGTAGTGTACATGTGCAAAAATGTCAGTTTCACCTTAGCGAGACGTGCTCTTTTGATCAGATCATTGAGCTTCCGTAGGGCTGCATTCCTGGGAAGACTTTGAATATCGCTGAAGAGGTCCTTCTCCTCCGCTTCAAACAGCTTCCTGTTATCTGCGATCAGAAGTGGCTGAGCCCAAAATGAGCCGATATACACTCTGACCACCTCGGGGGTGTTTATGATCTTCCCCAGTGACCACATGAGGGCACCATACACCCTCATCAGCTGCTGGGTGCTGATCTGGTCAGCTTTGTTCAGAACCACACGCATCTTGTCCTCGTGGTTTTTCAGGGCCTTGATCACCTCGGAGAACTCATCAGAGATGTCCAGCTTGTGGGCATCGAAGAGCAGGATGATTCTGTCCACTCGCTCGGCGAACCACTCAAGAACTGCTGCAAAGTCATAGCCTGGAATTGAGAGAAGATACAAAGAGGTGCATTAGATTGATTTGATTAGCGACAGCATCATGAGATCTCAGTGAATTCAGATAATTGTAAACAGCAACTATAAAGCTGTGTATTCAGAGAAAGGAGATCTGCTGCCTGTGAAATCCCTGGTGTCTTTGTACATGAATAGAAAGTCACACACATATTGTCATCAAACTTTGTCGTCATTTACTTTTTCAGGAGAGAACCAGTGGCGGTCCTGGGTCAGTCATAATCAAAGAAAAATGACATTTTCAAGTAAAGAATGTGTGATTTCTGCCACAGTAATTTAGATGACAATAATAATAATATTAAACAATAATTATATTAAATAAAAATTTGACAAAGAAAAAGACCAAAGCTATTTTTAACCTACAATGATTGTGATATAAATTGTTGTTTTTGAAAGAAAATTTTACTTCTGACCAAGGAAAACATTTATGAAATTCAGAAAAATCACAATCAAAAAAAAGAGATTGAAACCAGTCAGTGAGAGGTGCTTCTGGGAAACCTGCCAACATTTTTGGAGAAAAATCTCACATGACCATGTCCCACACAGGAACATTTAGTTCCACATTTTATAAACTCAATGCCATTTCATGACCCTATTTCCAGCAATTCAGTGTAAACACCCTCACACACGGGTGAATTCCAGTTGCAATAGTAAACACAAACGACAAGATGACATCATAATAGCAACCCATGGCAACACTAGAACACAAAGGCTGTTTTAGCTGCAGTCAGACAGAAATGCTCAAACAGCCTTTGATGCTTAGTCCCACACAGCCACAACTGTGGCACATTCTGTTGTGTCTCTACTGGGAGTAGTGGTGTGGAAGCCTAAGGGTCTGTAGCATGGCTGCTGTGTCTATGGTATGCTGGGGCACCTTGATCTCAGTATCTGGTTACTGTCTCCACTGGCCCCAGAAAGGACAAAAGGGTCACATGACTCTTGAGTCTTGGGACATATCCTGTAACAATGTCGCATTTCTGTTTTTTAACAGCTGTCTCTTTGTGATGTTGCTATCTGTATTTACAGTCGTACTCTGCAATAAGTTGACATATGGGCCAACTCAGCGTTTCCTTCTTATTCTTCCTGTTCACAGCTGAACGAGAATGGAGCGTACATCAGATATTGACTGTGTGGAATATCAGACAGCTCAAAACACACATGCAAGCTACCAGTCATATAATGATAAAACACTCCTCGAACCACAAAACCTTGAGGTGAAATAAAAAGAGGAAACTGGGAACAATGCGGTCAGGACTATTTTGGCACAATAGTTTTTCCCTTTTAACATTAGGCCAGTTCGGCTGCTTTTACACGTGGAAACAAACTTGCCTGAGCAGCTCTGACATCCTGTTTTACTTTTTGTTACATCTTCATTTAATGCAGTACAGCATAAATGACTATTATTATGGGATAAAAGATATTCAAATCCTTCCTGTTTTAAGGAAATCCACTTAAGATTTCACACAATAATGTGTTTAGGAAAGGATGTCAGACTTGTTTTACTTGCTTTTCTTCTTTCAAAAACGAACAAATGTGAATTTACATGAGGTCACAATAAAGTCAAACTCCAAAGATTTGCATAGGATCAATGCAAGTATTACGCTGAAAATCACTGACTAATAGATTCATACAGGAAAGTCAAAATAAACTAAAGAAGAGAGCACAAGTCCTATAATTATGTGAAGTGACAAAGAATAAATGTATGATAAAAGATAAAAAATATGAGGGTGTATAAAATAAAAAACAATGATTATATTATTATCATTATTAAATTATCATCAAATTTTATTTATACATTTTTTTTAATTAATGAACATAATAAATAATAATATATCAATTAATAAATTAAAATAAAATGTAATTAAAAATAGAATAATGTAATTATTATTGTTTTTATTATTATCATCATTATTAAATTAATGTGTAAAAATAAAATAAGCCAGAAAGCACCCAAGGCTGCTGACCTCTGCTGATCCTTTGTTTCTCTCCTGACAGGATGCCTGGAGTATCGATGATACTGATGCTCTCCAAGACGGGGTTGTTTAACTGAGCACACATGAACCTACAGGTACATGGAGAGAGAGTCAAACAAGAAAAGTTCAAGAGACTGTAACAGGTTTGGTAAGATTTCCTAAAGCCAACATATAACTTTTTTTCAACAAAATATTCTTCTTTTTTTTCATTGTCTGAAGATACCATTAAGAGCAAAGGTAAAAATGTTTGACAAATAGATGTTATTAACATGGGGAGAGAACAGCAGCAATTTTAAAAACCACACAAACAGTTTACTTCCTTCTGTAACTACATCAATGTTTCAGTAAGCATGAAAACGGGACTGAATTGAAATCTCGAAATGCTGTAATAACACAATGAACTTTGGCTATACAAAGACACAGACTGTTTACAGTGATTTACAGTCTTTTGCCTGTCGGCCTACAGCACTGCTCAGCTGCTTACTAATACACATATGCGAATCTCTGTCACAAGGCCGATGCTTACAGCTAGAACTTTCTTAATGAAGCATAGAAACCACTAGAACAAACCGGTCACCCACAGACATCAAGAACAAGACACTAATAGGGCATAGGTTTCCTTAAAAAAAAACACCATTTATGCAAAATATTCCTCAAGCCATTGCAAAACAGGACATGTTAAAGAAAACTGTCAAAAAAAAACAAGGAAGCTTCATCTAAGCAAGGAAGCTAATCTAATAACAAACTTTAATTAACAATTCCTTAAACAGGACAAAACATACACTACTAAAGCCTTTTTTACCAGGCCAAAAAAAATCATGGGAGACAGTGTAAGGTCATTAACTGGGCTGATAAATAACCAAGTATCTCTCTTAGAAAGAAAAGATAGGCAATCTTCTCCCTTTTTTATTAGAATATTCACATTACATATTATATAATGTGAATATTCTAAACCTTTTTAGACAATTCCCTTGTTCTGAAAAACAGAGGATGTTTTAACATTACAATATGCAAGTTTCACATTGTGAAATATTCAAAAGTCTGACACATGGAACCAGTTTACACTGCTTATAATTTCATAATGACCACAAATAATCATGTGACTAACACCAAAAGTGGGAAATATCTTCAGAATGAAATGCCATTATTACTGTATTGTGGGTTTTATGGTTCTCCTTTTAGGACCAAATATTTATTTCTGCTGAATTAGCCTTGAACCTTTTTCCACTAGCATATGGCAGGCCACTGGTAATCCCAGCCAGTTTCAATCCGCTTGTGTAAACTCAACACCTGACACACACCACCCAGAAATCTGTTACAGCTATTGTACAGTCAACGTGGAAATTGTTCAGACTGGCACACTGGGTACTGAGTAAATGTAGGAGTAAATGTCCTAGTTAGGTGTTGCCTCATGTACTCTAACTGTGTGATTGGAGGTAGTTTAAAAAGTTAGTTTGGAAAAGGAGACGGATAGACTAACAGCTCAAGAAAAATTCAAGTTCAAGACCTTGGTCTGTGTGACATCTGCTCTCAGCATATGCAATGATGACTCAGAGTCACACACAGATGGAAATGAGGACAACTCTGTAGAAAGTGAATAATGAATGAATAATTGTGAGGTCATAATTAAAAACAAATGGATACAGTAAAGCTTCTTTAGTCCATCTATTAAGTTACTCCAAATACATTAAAATGTAATAATTATTATAAAAAGACTTACATCTACATTATGATGAACATTCATAATGAACATTATGAAAAAAGAAATTTAAGCAGTGAAGCAATTATGTTTTAAAATATTATTAGTTTACAACGAAAAACTATTCACCACTGTTATATTTACTAAAGTCAGTGTGGCATAACCAACAGGCAGAAAGCAAATGCATCGCCATGTGACAGGAAAACCATAAAACAAACAGAGAGGACCCCCATGATATGGTGTCAACGATTTATTAAAAATATACATTTAAATATATAATTATATTTTCTATATTTCATATAAAATGTATACATGTGTTTTTATGAATAGCCTATCATCATTTGAAAAGCCAGTTTTGTTCAGGTCAAAAGTAGGCTAATCATACGAAAATCTTTTATTTTAAATTTATGTCTCAAATTAATGAATATTTGTAAACAAAATATATACATTTTTACTTTATGGTTACACAAAAAAAGGTACACCAGTACTTTTTACTTAGTAAAAGCAATAACTCTTACATTATTTCAAAATATCTATAGAAAATCTATGAATGGTTTGTTTTTGAAACTGTAACTGTAGAAACTGTAACTGAGATGCTCAAGTCTGCAACTGCAGTATTTGTAAGAGTCAGAACAGTGCTACGCACTTTAGCGTATTTCCTGATTCATTACCATACGGTAATTGCCTTAGTTTACCTACCACACCTGTCATTTCATACAGTGACACTTGAGGTATTTATCAATGGACCCTCATATGCTACATGATAAATGGTGTATTACCTATTGAGGAAAGCGTTACCAAAGGCGTTGAGTTTTCGGAAAGGCTTTTTTGGATCGACAACCAGCGCATTACCAGGTATCATGCCTTCCTGTTCACCGTGCATAACCGCTATGAAGGAATCCGTCGTCGGCTCGGGGCCTATTCTCATCCCGGGGAAATCCTGCTCCATTAAATGCCTAATGAAGGTGGTTTTCCCGGTCGAGTACTGTCCCACCAGAAGCACCATGGGCTTGTTATCAAAGTCAGCATCTTCTAAAGCCGGTGAATGGAAGTCGTGGAAATGATAGGAGTCCTCTAAAGGAAAGAGTTTGGTGCGGTAGAGGCGCTTCAGTCCCTCCGATACGTTTTGGAAAAGATCTTCTTTTTTCCCTTCTCTTTTAGACCAGCTGAACATGATGTTCGTTATGCGACGATTCTAATTCGAAAGGGAAAAACTAGAATCTGCGTTCGAGCCAAAGCTACGTCCTGTCGAAAGTTTGACTGTCCCACCCCTGTACAGTAAGTCACCTCTGCGTTACGACAAGCAGCACTTCCCTTTTGGGCAAACCTCTGAACTGTAATGCAACGCGTCTATCTGAGGCTTGTTGCAACACTCTTCTATGACCGTGCGTCGTTTAAAGTTGCAGTAATTCTAATCGGATCGGATCTCTTTTGAACTTTCTGCAGGTATTTAAACCGTGTTTCGCATGCGGAAATTATATGCTTCATAATAAAAGCCTCGATTTCGTTAAAACAAACAATGGAATGTATTTATGTTGGAGTACCTAAAGCATTACTATGAGGGCGGGTGGATAGCATTAGATCACGCATAATACATTCTTGAAATGAGATCGCCACTTATTGAACATAAGGACCGAATCACTGTGGCTACGTGGCTCATACGTATCCTGAATGAATCTAGTTTTAAAAAATAATAATAATAATTAAGAATCTAGTTAATATGGATGTGTGTTTCTTTCATGTTTTACGTTACTATTCTGTAAAAATAATTATTAAATAAATTTAAAAATATTAAAGAAAAATTAAAAAATATTTCACTTTCATTGAGTCAGGAATATCAGAACATTTTGGTTACTCAATTTGAACAGAAGAAAATATGCATTTTCCAACGTTTGCAACATTTACACCACCTAGATATATCCATTAAGACAAAATAAATAAATAATAATAATTCAGAAATTCATAACGTCACTAAAAAAATAAGCCCGAAAATGTTTGCCTACTTGCATAACAGTGGGCCCTTGTGGACACAAGTGGCAATTACAGTCTAAACATCAGCATACTTTTACTATTTCTGTCATAGAAAGATATGGTAAAGGTAGTATGAGTAGTATGCAGTTCTGAACCCAGCAAAAATTCTTCTGCTACCAGTTTCACAGCACAACCGGATGTAGTCTAATATTTCCTATTAGTAGGAATATTAGTAGAATAAATATTAGTAGAATATTTATACTATACAACTGTCAGAACTCACATTAATACTTTATTGTATTTTATTGTTAAATAACACATATAGGCCTATCTATTTATTTCTACATGTATTTTACAATCATGTTCTTGTATTACCAATGATGATGACATTACCATGTCACACATTTGTAAATGTATACAAATGCATTATAATTGATACATTATAGTAATGTAGATGATAACTTATGAAGGAACAGTTCAATGTGCAGGATAAGGCATGGAGGGGGTAAAGGATTCATAGACACATGCAGCACTTCTGGCTTCCGTCACATGTGACTCTCTGCAGGTAACAGCTTCTCCACTGGCACTTCAATAGTTTTCCACATGGAGTGGCTGTTACACCCAGTGAGCACCAGGAGCAGCTCTTAACACGTTATATGCTTGTCCAACGTCCAACCAATTTTATTCTGTTAATAAAGATAAGAGATCAACAGTTAGAACACCCTTTTTGTCACAACTAAAATTACATTATGCCATTTTGAGGATAGTCGTTTGATTTGAAGGACAGAGAAACTGCAGGTTTTGAATATGATATTAGTATTGATATTTATTTAACTTGAATAAAAAACTGTATTTATTTAAACTGTACATTTGCACGGTTAACCATTCATTTGCTGATCTCTTTCTTATAAAAGAGACTTTGACATTGAACTTTACACCTTGACTCTTTTGAAAGTTATAAAGTCAAAGTCATAATTAAACAAATTTGTTAGAATGAAAACATCTCTGTCTGTTCTTTGTGTAATACAACAATAAATAAAACATATTCTTTGTTTACTACATTTAGAGATGTTTACTCTGTCATTTGGTAATACAAATCCTTCCCAAAAACATAACTGCACTGCAAAGGCCTGTAATCGAGACTTTCCATAATCACAAAAAAAAAAAACTAATAATAATAAATTGTTAAATATAACTCACCTTTTCTGTTCTCCTTTGTATCAGGAGGTGAAAATTATGGTTGAAGAAGTGTTATGATCTATTTAAGCACACAAATGACTGGAAAAAGGGCGAAAGGGAAAGAAAAAAATAGATAGAGAAAAATAGATGAGCATGTGTGAACTTCTGTCATTCAGAAGAAGAATGTCAGAGAGGACGTTGTTGGCAGATTAATTATTATACATTCATCCAATAAGTAACAAGCTATGAGGCCCGTCCCATATGGACTGTTTGCAGATCCACCTGTAACATCATATCTTCACCTTAAACACCTTGCAAACGGACATTGGACACTTTGGATGGCATATAGGCCTACATTGAGCAAATTATTCTTATATTGTCCTTAAAATGAAAACAGACTGTTGTTTAAAGTATTTAGATTATGTCTAAACATCATTGTAATGTTAGGGAAGTTTAAAAAACAGTCATGAGACAAGAATACTGGCTAGATGGTTCTATTTGAACTGATGCTGGATGTAAATATATTATTATCCCGTGGTTCACTTCTCCTTCTTTTAGAAATAAAACCATACTCTTCTCAATAGCAGCGTGCTTACAAAACCTGTTTAAACATGCCATTTTAAAAGATGGTTAATGCCAAATATATACGTCTTGTAAGGGATAAAGGAAACAGAATTATGGTCACATGGTTGCATCAGTTTAGAATTTTTTTAAAAAAAAAATTTATTTGATCTAACTAAAACAATTTTTATAAAAATCGGAATAATTGCTTTTATTTTGTTTGCTTTTTATTGTGTAGTTTCTAGCCTAATCATGTGGTAGTAGCGCAGTCTATGGGTACACACACTACACAGGTCAGAGAAAGGCGCATTTTCGCGAATTGGCCGTCGCGAGATTCCGTAGTGTGTGGAAGCGTCCCAGTGCTGATAACAAATGTAAGTAGCTGTTGAACGATGTACAGGGCTAATTAATGATGAAATTAAGTAAAAATATTGTACCTGATATACTGAAGCGCTATTACTTAATAAAAAAAAACTATGAACATCTCTCTAGAAGATATTAGCAAGGCAAAAGATAATTAGCTGTTGCTGGAGGCTGATCAGTGTTAGCCTGCCAGCTAGCTGAATTTAATCATGTACTTATCAGTACAAATATTATAATCACACTTATTGTAACGGTCAGATATGATTGTTATGTAGTGAGGATATGATCATGTGACAGTCAGAAAAATAGAATTAGATAATCTCATTGTTTCGAGCTGGTGTAACGAGTCCATACCCAAATGTATCACTTTTTTGTATTTTAAACTGTACATCTATAAAATATTTTAAGCTTTTTCTGTAGAGAATAAAGAAATCATCCTTAAAACCCCCTTAATTCTATGAAAGCTTTTGATCAAGCAAGAAGGGTTTTATATTTATTTTCTCTTTATTTGTGAACTTAAAAAATGCCATGATGTTTATTGTTATAATGCTATAATACACTTATTTTCAGCACAATGGCTGAGTGCACTACCTTAGACAGTTTGCTGGAAATGGGCTTCGACAGAAACAGAGCGTAAGTGATGTCTTTACAGGGATGTTTACACCCTAATCTAGTATGTTGCACTCACCCAGTGATTGTTTTGTAGGGAGAGGGCAGTAGCACATACTGGAAACCAGGGCATTGAGAGAGCAATGGACTGGTGAGTTATCATGGATACATTTTGCCAGATGTAACAGGCTTATCCGGTCATGATTTTTAAGCATTTTCATTGTATAGATAAGGTGTGATTTAATTGCAATTTAATAAAGTATATCATTAATAACAATAACTAAAAAATATTTTTTTGAAAGTTGCATTTACAATTCTTTAACCGTACAGGTTAATGGAGCATGAGAATGATCCAGATATAGATGAGCCGTATGTTCCACCTGCTGGGAATACTCTTAGCTCAACAGAAGAACAGATCCAGTCTCCTACAGAAACCTCGGAATGTATGTTCTTCTAATGCTCCACTCTCTCAATTTCATGAAATCATTGTGGTCACACATCACAAAATGTTACTTTCTCTTTCACTTTTGACTTTAACCAAAACAAAAAACAGCTATTGAAGTTATAGACGAAGAGGGAGATTCCAAGCAACCTATGACCGAAGAAGAAAAGAAGGAACAAGTAAAACGGTTTGTGCTTTGTACAGCTGACCTTAAAATGTATGAATGTAAAAAAGCATACATTTAAAAAGCTGACAAAAAGTATTGCTTTTCTTTTAGACTGGAGGAGTTGATGAAGGCGAGGCAGGAGGAGAGGAGAGAGAGAGAGCGACAGGAAGAGGTAGATAGAGAAAAGCAGAGAAGGAAACACGGCCAAGAGCTGCTGCAGGTTAAACAAAAGCTTCAGGACGACGAAATGAAGAAGCTGGCGGACATGCGCAGGAGGGAGAAGATGGAGGACAAGCTTGCCAAGTAAGACGCGCATGGATACCGTACCCGTTGGTGTAAAGTATTAACTTTAATTCAGTGGTTCTCAATCGATTTGATTCCAAAGCCCCATTTGTCCACAACAACATTCAAAGGCCCCATGACTTTTCCAGTATTTTGTGATCTACTGGATAAGGATATTAAGGGATAAGGATTTTTCCCCCATTTAGAGCGTGGCATATCTAAATATTCATGGTATGTCCATTCAGTAAAAATTTAATAAGATGTTATTAATTTAGATTACTTTTTCAAGTGATGCTTTTTATAATAATTATTTATTCATAGTACACAAATTAAAATAAATATGTAAACAAGAAATATATAGATTTAAAGTTGTTTTGGCTTTTTTGAGCACTTTTATCAGCCCAATACACACAGCCGTATTGCACCATCATCCCATTTCACGGCCGCCACAGAGGATGCGTTAATTCGGACATTAGGCAAACTTGGCAAATAGGACAACAAGGCAGTGATATTAGGGGTATACTGCCCTAATGAAAGCCACATTTTGAGCAAATTGATCTTTATTAATTCATGCGCATCCATACTCTCATTTTCTTCATAGTGAAGTGGCAGTGACGCACAAAGGAAATTGGTTATAGTATACGTAAACTGGAAATTGTAATGCGTGAGCATTACATTAAAAAAAATCCTGTGCACACGCAAATGTTTCTTGCTAAAGTCTGTATACTTTTTAGTTTTGCAAAGGTCCCTTTAGGGGCTCCATGCATTGAGAACCACTGCTTTAAATTAAAGTAATAACCTGTGATCCTTTTGTCAGGCAGCGGGTTAAAGACAAGATTGCTCGAGACAGAGAGGAGAGGGCACGAAAGGTATTAATTTACTTACAATGGTTTTACTTTGCTCAGGATACACTAATATTAATATTTCTCTTGTGCCTAGTACAATATATATCAAGTATATAAATAATAAATGACAGAAACCTCTGTTTCTTGGCAGTTTGGAGGCGGTTCATCAAGCACGGGTTTGTCATCTCCCCCCTCTGAAGCCCCACCACAGTCTCCACCTGAGAACCAAGGGGCTCCTCCTGCTAAGAAAGACTATGATGACTGTCGGATACAGGTACTGCCTCAACACGTACAAGGATGTTGACTTCAGTTTAATTGAGCAGATAGAAATTATTTTCAAACATGAATTATTTCATCGAATATATCACAAAATTGAAACTAATCCCATTGGTCATTAGGTGCGTCTTCTAGATGGAACCACCTTGAGTACTGTCTTTAAGGCTCAGGAACCTCTGGCTGCTGTGAGAGTCTATGTTCAGATGAATGGGGCAAACGGAGAGGATTTCAACCTCATCACCCCATATCCTAGACGCGTGTACACTGATCTAGACATGGAAAAGCCCCTGCGTGAGCTGGGTAAGACCACTTATATTAGGTTGATGTTGATTAATGATGTTGATTACAGTTCTTTGTCTCCAAGGAATCAACTTCAGACTTTGTTCTCAACATCAGTAATTTATGGAGCTTTCGTTTTACTTGACAGGTCTGGTGCCTTCTGCCGTCCTTGTTGTTACCAAGAAATGAAGTGAAACGATTCTAGAAACAAACTGTTCTTCCAGGCATCAATGCAAGATCAAGCGGATGGAGACTATGTATCAGTGGACTTATACTGCAATGATTTCACTCAACAAAGCACCAAATATACAATGCAATGAGTTGATCAGTAATTTCATCAAATGTAAACCTGCCGAGACCGCTAAATAAAGGGCCAAGTGAGTTCTCATAGTGATGAACATTTAGAAGGTGGTTGTTACCTTTGTTTCACAACATGGGAAAATATGACATTTTTAACAATAAAATTCATTTAACTCTTAGTTGTATGATTTGCATTTTATGATGGCTTTGGAAGTGAAGGCAAAATTTGTAAATAGAGCTTTTTCAGGGACTATGTAAAGTAGCAGTTCTTAAGGCTCTAGATATAATATTAACAAAACTATGCTATCTAGAAATGCATGTTCTTCAATAAAAAACAATAGTTATTGAGGGGGAGAAATGTTTAAATGTTTATCTTGATTGTTTTTTTTTTATAAAGTAATACAATTATTTATATTAATAATAATATTTTAATGCAAACAATTTTAATTCATCCTGCAGCCCCCGTCTGAGGTCCCTTATTGGGCCCCAGGTTAAAAAACCACTGATGTGAATTAAGAAACACTTGTAAATGAAAAAACAACAAAAGCTTTCCTTTCAACAGTTGCTCTTGCAAGTCAACTTATTTAAAACTTCATTACAAACATATCATTTAAAAATGTATGTACACTAGATTACATTTCATTAAAATTATGAGTGATTGCACAGAATAAACTGAATTTTAAAAGAACTTGGTACAAAATGGTCAATGGAAAAATGTTCACAATACAGAGTTAGTAAATGTAACTTAATTCACAGATAAATTACTTCAAAACCAAGTATGAACCACAATAAATATATATATTTACATATACACAAATGCATTTTAAGTTGCAAGGTGGCACATAGTATAAAAATTTCAGGAAAGAGTGTAACAGCCTTTAAAACAATAATAGGTTTGTACATTTTATCCCTCTTTTGACACTGGCTCAAGTTACGCATGGCTGCGGCTTTTGGGGGATTGAGTATGTGTGAGTGGATCTCATGAAGCAGCACACCAGACCGCTGTCTCTGAAGAGATTTAGCTGGGAGGGTAGTACTGATTATATTGGTTCCATGGGTTTTGGTAGCTGCCATACCCTCCATACTGCTGCTGAGACACAGGGACAATATTTGTATACAAAACTCATTTTAAATCACTAATGCACCAAAGTTTAATCTTTGAAAGCTCTAATTGCCTCCTACTGGGTAAACGCAGTACTTTAACAATACGACATTCATGTGCAAATTCAATTCTTTACCTGATACCAGCTGCCATAGCTTCCATACGATCCACTCATGTCTCCGCCCATCATAGAGGAAGGTGGTGTCGTCATAGGAGCATAAGGCATCGTGGGTGGGGCAGTCTGTGGAGGCATCGTCAAGGAAGATCCATCATCCATTTTGTTCATCTTTTCTGGATCATCATTATCACTTGAGGAAAACACAGAAGCACATTAAAAAGTCTTACACACAACTAAATGTTGAAAGGAGATCTCTGGGTTTGTTTTTGGAGGTCACCTATTCTCTGCTTCTCTCTTTGCATTGTGTTCCTGTAGCAGCTTCTGGTGCTCCTCATACATGCTCAACACACTGATAACATACAAGCAAAACATCTGAGTAACATTTAAGTAAACCTATTAATGCAGAATCCACAAAAGAAAAAGTAGTGTACACCGAGTAAATAAAAAAGTAATATGTGACCCTGGATTACAAAACCAGTCACGTCGCACGGGTATATTTGTGGCAATCGCCAACAATATATTGTATGGGTCAAAATTATCGATTTTTCTTGTATGCCTAAAATCATCCGGATATTAAGTAAAGATCATGTTCCATGAAGATATTTTGTAAATATCCTACCGTAAATATATAAAACATTTATTTTTGTGAGTGAATGCAGCACAATCGTGAACATAAATGGACAACTTGAAAGGCGATCTTCTCAATGTTTACATTTTTTTGCACCCTCAGATTCCAGATTTTCAAATAGTTGTATCTCGGCCAAATATTATCCTATCCTAACAAACCATACACCAATGGACATCTTATTTAATAATCTTTCAGATGATGTATACATCTCAATTTAAGACAATTGACCCATGTGACTGGTTATGTGGTTCAGGGTCACATATACTGTATGTGCAGAATAAATACAGTACTGTTCTTAGGCACATTAGTATTTTCACCAAAATAAATTATATCTTTTGCTGTAGTGTATCAGTAGGAAAAATCTGTTTAAATTTCAAACATTCCTTTTGCCATTAATTGTAATAATCCAGTAAGATTTTTGTATGTTCAAGGAGTCTAATAAAAGCCAGTAAGCTCCTCACAGAGATCTGATCTCACCATCATCGAGTCTGTCTGTGATTACATGAAGAAAACCTGACCTAACCTACCCGTTTATCTGATATTTCCTACTGACACACTACAGCAAAATAAATAAATAACTGGCTTAAAACCATTGGGATGAAAATACTAATGTGCCTAAGACTTTTGCACAGTACTGTATATCACTTCTGCTGAATTAAATTCTTCAGTGGTCCGAATTAATTCTGACCTCTGTACTGTGTTCCCAAAGTCCTCAGCAAACTGCAGGCCACGCTGGGAGAAAAGGATTTTGGTCTTTGGGGAGAGAGGAGCAGCAAGTGCTTTGGCCACACACTGCTGAATCACACCTCCATTAGCCCACAAGTCACCTGACATCTCCAGTTCCAGAAGGTTCTGGTACAATCTGCCGTTATCCTGAGGAGCCAAATGCCAGAAGATTTAAATGATTGAGTCATGAATTATTGGTATTGTGATCACTCTCAAGAATAAGCTTTGTAAGGGGTAAACCAAGCTCTTCCATGTCACAGTAAGATATGTCTGAAATTCACTACTGTTCAAAAGTTTGGGATCGTTAAGATTTTATGAAAAAGTCTCTTGTGCTTACCAAGGCTGCATTTATTTGATCTAAAAATACAGTAAAACAGTAATATTGTGTAATATTAATGCAATTTATAAGAACAGCTATCTATTTGAATATAATTTAACATGTAATTTATTTCTGTGATGCAAACCTGAATTTTCAGCATCATTACAGTGTCACATGACATGATCCTTCAGAAATCATTCTAATCTGCTGATTTGCTGCTCAAGAAACATTTCTTATTATCAATGTTGAAAACAGTTTTTCTGCTTAATATTTTTGTGGAAACAAGATACCATTTTAATTATTCTCTGATGAATAGAAAGTTCAAAAGAACAGTATTTATTTGAAATAAAAATCTTTTGTAATATTAAATCTATTTACTATCACTTATGACAAATCTATTGTGTCCTTGATGAATAAAAGTATTATTTTTTTCCCCAAAAACAAAACAAAATAAAATTTTACTAAACCCAAACTTCTGAAAAGTACTGTATGTAAAATGTCTAAAATGTCAAATGGTGGTGTTTTACCGGACTCAGCTCTATGGCTTCCTGTAGAACAGCGCGGGCCCTGGCAGGGTTCTTGCACAGCTTGTGAAGGAAGCGAGCCAGTTTGATGGAGTAGAAGGCATG
The DNA here is from genome assembly GCA_026230005.1 of Gila orcuttii. Lineage (NCBI taxonomy): Eukaryota > Metazoa > Chordata > Actinopteri > Cypriniformes > Leuciscidae > Gila > Gila orcuttii. Next base: position 12,365,432 of record JAPDVR010000016.1, on the reverse strand, counting down.
GAGTGTGGGGTTGTCTTTACTCTGGTCCACCGTCTCCTTCAGGAGTGACTCTGCCACATCTAAACGCGCTGCTCTCCGCTCCAGACCTACCCTCCTCAGACGCACCGCAGCCAAACCAGGCACTGTTATCTCAAGGGATTCTAGAATGCGCCGTGCCTCTGAAATATTACCTATGGGAGAGAAGAGAAATGTAGAGACAGAATGTAAAATACAGATTATGCAGTAGCTGAAGACATTTCAATCAAAAAGTATTAAAATGTTTTATATTTTAGTGTATTTTCTATGCTAAACTGATTTTCTCACCATGTTTTTCCTCAAATGACGCCCACTGAAGGTGGATGCTGTGTTTGTACGGAAGATGGATTTCACAAGCTCTGCGATACACATTACGCACCTCCTCCAGGCTGCGTGGTTCCAGGTAATGCACATACTGTAATGCACACAAATAGATTACAAAATGCAACAGAAAAGTCTTACAAATATGGCAAAATAATGATATTCATTATGATATTGAATATATGAATAGGTTGTTTGATCTCCTTTCCACTTACTTTATCCCAGAATTCCTCATAGAGTGCACAAGCAATGAGACAGCGCTCAAACAGAATCAGTACTCTCTCATGCCCAGCTACACACTCTTGTTTTGAATCTTCATGGCTTTCCACAGCCGTCCCTTCAGCGGTCATTGGCGCTGTTTCAGCTTCTGCTATCTCCCAGTCCAGATAGCTCTGCCAGGCTTTCAACTGGGCTCTATCCAGAGGCTTCACATGGAAATAAGGCCTTTTAATCTGGAAAAAAGGGAGAGGAACAGGAAGGTGAATTGACAGAAAAACTTCACACACAGTTCAAAAGTTTTTGATAGAAGTCTCTTATGCTCACCAAGGCTGCATTTATTTGATCAAAAATACAGTAAAAACAGTGATATTGTGAAATATTGCAATTCATAAAATTGTTAGTTCCAGTCCTTGCTGCTGATTGGCCAATAGCTTAACCCAACAACCGTTTTTACTGTGAATCACTGCGCAACACCCATAGCAACAACCCTTATCAAGATATACATGTTTAAAGTAAATTTTGATCTATTAGGCAGTATGATAATAGATAAGTAGTTTGAGAAACTATTTGAAGAGACTTCTGATAAAATGAACTGTCATCCTCCAGTGCTGAAAAATAACATTGATACATTTGCAAAAACTCGAGTCGTGTTGACAAAAATACCGTGCAGCAAACCCAAGTGACAGTGAAATGCTTTGGTGACTGGTTTGATGAAAAGGGTCACAACATTGATTTTAAACAAATGACCATGACTGAACTCAACGAAATGCTCAGTGACTTCTACGGAACCATCATAAGATCCAAAGGTGAAAAATATGGCATCAGCAGTCAGACGATGTCTACAGTGAAACATCGCGATGGACGATGACATCGGGAAGGAGGGGGGAGTGGGGGGACGTAACATTCTCATTTTCCACTAGATATTTTCCTCTACATCTCATTAGCAATTTCGATTTTGGCACGCTCTGCAGCAGCTGACCACTAAGGCCGTGTGTCCACCAAAGCGTTTTTAGCCGGCTGAAAACGGTAGGCGCTCTGCTGAAAACGCCTAGCTGTGGGAGCTTGAGAGAGTTTTGGCAGCGCTGCGTTTTTTCAGTTGAGACGATTCGTTGCTATGATACAGAATATCCGCTGCACAGTTTACTTGTAACTGATTTCGTAGATAATTTGTTTCATACTAAAAAGTTATTTTTCATCCATTTTGTTCGGTTAGCTCTGCTAGTTGACGTTGTTGTACAGAAAGAATGTTGTGACAGTTGGTCAGTGTGGTATTTGTCCCGCCCCTCCTCCACTGTGATTGGATGGCTGTGTAAAAAGTGACAGTGGAAAAGCGCAGCGTTTTACCCAAAGTTGAACATTTTTCAACTCTCGGCGACCAGTAAAAAACGCTGGGCGCTCAGCGCTTGAGCGTTAAATACACGCTCAGCGCCTCGTTACGCTCATGGCGTTTAAAAAACGCGGCGCTCCCATTGAAAACAATTGGAATTTTACGCCAGCTGCGTGAAAAAACGCTTTGGTGGACACACGGCCTAAGGAACGAATGTACAGTGACGTGACATAACTGCCAAATTCAAACTGTGCTTTCGCGCTATGGCTGGCGCTGAGCCAAAGACGGACGCGCTAAGCGCTTGTCATATATCCAGGGGCGCCGCTAACGGGGGAAGTTAGGACGATTCTAAGGGCCCACACACTTTTGGGCCCCCCAGAGATCGATTTTATTAATGGAATGGGTGCGGTAGGGGGCCCAACCTCATATTCTTTCATAGGGCCCAAAATTTATAGGGCGCCCCTGCATATATCACAACAGTGTTTTTAACCACATTATGTTTATTTTAGGTTTCAGACATATAATTTATAACAAAACAATACATTTATATTTAGTAAAATACACAATGATGTCTATGGAAGCAGCAATAACAATCAAATATATTTGCCGACGTGTTTTATTCATATCAGATACACAAAGTAAATAACTATAAAGTTTACTCTATTCTTCTCCCAATTCACCGGCCAATTAAAATTTCATGTATTTCGGGAGAAACTGATGAATTCACGCGCTGTAATAAATCCAACAGACAGGAATCTCTGAAATGAGGCCCAAACAAACATGGCTGCGCCCATCTCACATTACAGATCAAGATCATTTATAAAGGGTTTTAAATGACAAAACAAACTCACTTACACATATTTGAGAATCGGAATAGAAGATAGTTGATTACATTGTAAGCAAGTTTGTTAAAATTAAGAAATATAAAGGGGGTGGTCGCGATACCGGCTCAACATCGTGATGTCTGTCAGCCATGGCCCAAGCGTTACATGCCTGTCTGAGCAGATATCTGAATGTTCCACCTTTGAGTTTTTGCTGTAGTTATGAAGACACTGAGAAGAGACGGGCGTGATAAAACGGAGCACCATTTCTGCTAAGTAATTCAGCACCATTAAACACATCTGAAGAGATTGTAAACAAAGTGTGGTTTGACGTGCCGTGCAGTAACATTTTGGACGTAGATGGAAAGAGGGTAATCGAGAACTCGTGGAGGGCTCATTTTGCATTTTAACCAACGAACATTTTCTCAAGTATGTCACAATAAGTTTTAACGAAGAAACGTTTTGTGTCATGCCTAACATCGCCCTTCAGTCGTGACAACGCCCTTCGACACAATACAGCACGGCTGCTCGTACCTTATTGCTTACTTAAAAATAACTTTTCTATTGGAATATATTTTCAAATGTAATTTATTCATGTGATGGAAAAGCTGATAAATATCACAGCTGATAAATAACTCTTTTGGACAAGCTGTGTTCCCTGAGAGTTTAAAAGCTGCAGTTATCACTCCAATTTTCAAGGGGGGAGACCATTCTGAAATTGCCAACTACAGACCAGTTAGTATCCTTCCAATAACATCTAAGGTAATTGAAAAAGTTGTGTCCAAACAGCTAATTAACCATCTGAATTTGGGTCACCATTCTTTGAACGAAAAAATGCAGTTTGGGTTTAGACCGAAACATTCAACAGAGACAGCCCTCTGGTATTTTGTGGAACAGTTAAAAGGCATGTTGCATAAAGGAGGGGTGGTAGGAGCCATGCGATCTTTATAGATTAAAAAAGGCATTTGATACAGTCAATCATAATGTGCTGTTATCTAAATTATCAACTCATAATGTCTCAGCAAATGCTATTGAATGGATGGCTTCATATTTGCGTAAGACAACATTATACAAGAATTAAAGGAACAACCTCATTCTTAGATTGTCCTACTGGTGTTCCACAAGGTTCAGTTTTGGGCCCTCTTTTATTCAGTATCTATATAAATGATCTACCATCCATCTGTCCAGAAGTTAATATTCAAATGTATGCAGATGATACGGTTATCTACGTCCATGCTAAATCTAAACAGCATGCTGCATTTCTACTCTCAGGAACTATGGAGAAAATCGCAGATTGGATGTCATATTCCTGTTTGACACTAAATTTAGCCAAGACGGTTAGTATGTATTTCTCCATAAGAGGAAGTAATTGCACTCCTCCTGAGATTAGTATTAAAGGACAAACGATACAGGATGTCCAGCAGGTTAAATATTTACCGGTAGGTGTGATTATTGACAGCGGTCTAAACTTCAGAAAACATATTACAAAAAAAAAAAAAAAACAGTAAAGTATAATCTGGCTCATTTCAGATTTATAAGAAATCAAATGAGTACAGATGCAGCAAAACTGTACATGCATGCAATGGTATTGTCACATTTTTCATATTGTAGCACAACCTGGTCTCAAACAAGTGGTACATTAATGCAACCACTTCAGAGTCTGTATAAACAAACATTGAAAGTCATGGATAAAAAACCTAATTCTCATCATATTTGTAATATAGTCAAAAAGCATAACCTGTTGACTTTTGAAAACTTCCTGTTTATGTCTAATGTTGGGTTAGTATATAAGATCATTCATGACTTAGCACCACAATCTCTCAAACAGTATGTAACAATAAGCAGACAGGCTAAAGGTTAACAAGAGCTTCCTCTAGAGGGGACTGTTGTGTTAAGTTTCGGTCTATGACATTTGGACAAAACTGTTTTTCAGTAAAGGCAGCTGGCATGTGGAATTCCTTACCACTGAGTGTCAGAGAATGCAGTACATTCAAAAATGTTAAAGGTAGTGTGAAAATATGGTTGAAGAACAATCAGGTTTGTAGTCATTGAGCTATGATACACTGAATGTGGTCAGTATGTTTTTTACTGTGTGTATGTTAAATTCTTGTAATGACAGTTTGTTTATTTTTGTATTTGGATTATTGATGTTGTTTATTACGGGTTTGGGAGGTTTGGTATATATATATATATTTTGTTTTGTTTTGTTTTTTTATTGTAATATTTTGCACGCTATTGGCACCTGCCCAGGGACTGCAGATGGGAATTAGCTTTTAGCTAAATCTGGTACAATACATATATTGTGCATGGTCCCTGTTAAATAAATAAATAAATAATAAATAAATAAATAAAAGCTGAATTTTCAGCATCATGAATCTTCAGTGTCACGCTATCATTCAGGAATCATTCTAATATACTGATTTGGTGCTCAAGAAACATTTCTTATTAGCAATGTTGAATTTTTTATCAGGATTCTTTGATGTAAGAAAGCAAATGTCTTGACTGTCACATTTGATCAATTTAGTGCACCCTTGCTGAATAAAAAAAAAAAAAAAATTTTTTTACTGTAAAGCATCTTTATGAGAAACTGTTCAGGGACTTACAGATTCCTCATAGTTCCATCTCTTCCTGACTTCTGCCTCATTTTGTTGGTACATTTCCTCTCTGCTGACCAACAGGAGCTCCTGCATCTTCTGCACCGCCTCTTCCTGCATTAAAACATATTAAAGATTAAAACGATAATCTCCAGTCTAACAACAATTTCACATAAAAAAAAAACCTTGTAGTGGAGATGGAAAGTGGGTTACCGAGTCATTGTCTGTAGGCTCTTCCTCCCCTGGTGGTCTCTCCTCTTCATCTGCAGTGATATCAGGTCTCTCTTTTTTGGCTTGAATCTGGCTTTGTTTGTACTCAGTCCTCACCTTACTGTACTCCTCAGGAGACAGGATATCCTGAGGCAGGTGGGAGGTTAGGTGAGTTTTCAGTCTGAGAGAAGAGACAGAAATTCAGAGAACATCAGCCTGTGTAACATAAGTGATGATTTTTATGGACTCTGAAAGCAAAATAATTTTTGTGATATTTTGGTGATCTGGATTTGTGTTTAACTGCAGGTGTTTGACAGTTTACCAATTAGGCTTTTGTTGATGCATTCAGCTGCATCTAAATATAAAGGGGGAAAGAGATCACAGAATATGAGCGTGAGAAGAAATGGTAACAAATTCTCACAAATCCATGCGTGTGTGTGTGTGTGTGTCGTATGTGGATTGTGTGCCTCAAATCTGAGGAGTTGTGCGAGGAAAAAAATTGTTAAGACAAATAACACATGGTCCACAAGCATAGCGTACTTTTCATAATGTGTGTTGTAGAGCTGTGTGGGGACCCTCAGTATGCGGTCATAGACACCGGTCATGGACTTCAGGTTGCCCTGCTCCTTCTCCCACTCGGCGAACAGATCCCACAGCCTGTCTGAATTGAAGTCCCAGCCAGCGGCTGCAACTGCCTCCTCAAACACGCTGAGGAGAGGACAAGACTTTACTTTTCATGTTATATTGTTTCTTGGGATGGTTTATTGCTGTAAAGATTAATATATTTAAAGTCATTATGAAGTATTATGGCATACTGCAGTGTTTATTATATAAATGACTCATCCATGCACATAATTTTTTTTCAATTTATGTGCCCTCATAATCTTTAATCAAAAATATTGGGACGTGGGCCCTCAAACCAATCACTCACATGAGATCGCAGCAATAGCAAACAATAACGATCCAACAATCCCCGATGGACAAAATTAAGTCATTAAGTCAAGATAAGCCATTTCTCTCAGCTATACGTTACAACAGGGAATAAGAGATATTCACTACTTCCATTTTATGCTGACTTTAAGCTTTAACTGAAGCCTGGAATACACTACACATTTTCAAACACAAGTCATCATACACTTCTTGACTTTGTGACTGGTAACAGAGAAAAACTGGGCATCATACACTAAATGACTGAGGACAACATACTACCAGACTTTCAAGTCATTACAAATACAACATATTCTCTCAGAACTCGTTAATACAAGATGCATGCCAAATAAAAAAAAAGTGTGTGTTCTACATTAATCTCAAAATATTAAACCTGTTTGATATCCTCCAACTGGACGGATTCATAGTTTAAAGAATGAAATGCTGCAAGGTTAGAGTTTTTCTCATTCATACCTGCGGATGCGCCATGTTGAATCTGGTAGGTTCATGTTGAGCGTTCCCAGCAGCAGGTTGATGTAGTGGATCCAGAGATCAACACTGAGAGGAATGGCCTTCAAACCTCGTACACACACCTGTCACAGGAACCAAATAGAGCTTTACATCTCCGCTGCAATATTATGTACAAATCATTTTTGAATATTACAAAATTGCAGACCAATCAAAACAGTTAATATAATGAAATGACAACCATGACAGTGGATTTTTTTTTCCATTTTGAGATTGTTTCTGTTCTTTTGTATTCTCATACAATGACTGAACTGTCAATCTATGCATGTTCTTCTTACTTCTTCAGCCTTATCGTTGTGTCCGGCCCGTCTCTCAAGATCCACAAACTTTTTCCAGTAACCATAGCACAGTGGATACCTGACCAGAAATGCATTCAGGGCTTGACGGGAAGCTCTCATGTGGCCCTGCAATAAATAATGAAATGAAAACCATAAAACCAAATAACATTTTAGTGTCGACCCAAAAACAAAGCAATGTGATCTGTTTTCATTCACCTCTTGTTCACAATACTGCAGAAGGTCAGTCCAGCTGTTAAAATCTTGAGGATTGTTGCTGGCAAGTGTCCAAAGTCTCTCAAAGTCTGTCGGCATCTCTCCCTCCTCCTCTTCTCCTTCTGCTGTGTCGGATGCTGTTGAGATGCATGTGTCTCCTCCATCAGCACCGCTCTTCACGGACTCCTCAACATCTGGTTTAGGAAGGTTTGCAACCTCAGGCTCATAAAGCTCCGTCACTGAAAACAATGTGTTTGATCAAATACATTGCAGTGTACTTGGGTCATATCGAAGTCAACTTATGTGGCAGTGGCAGCAGCTAAAACTGTAATATATTGTGGATTTAGCTATCTTTCTATAGGACCATTTGTTTTTGTTTTCTTTCTTCATTGACGACATGTGCTTTAGAATATTAATTGTTCATTTATGGTAAATGGACTGCATTTATGTAGCGCTTTCAACAGACCCATGGCCTGTCGGGAGCAGCTGGGGTTAACGTTAGGTGTCTTGCTCGTGGACACCTCGACACTTAAGTCAGGTGGAACCGGGAATAGAACCACAACCTTCCGGTTTGTTGACAACCTACATGAACCACTGAGCCACTGTCGCCCCTTTATACATTTATAAATGTTAGTCTGCAATTTAATAATCGTATTAAACTTGACATTAGTGTGTCAAACAACTCTTACAGTATCAACATACTCAAGTTCGAATCAATAAATCACTGGTTAGTTAGCTCGCTAGCTATATTGAAGACGTGCTCGTGTAATTGATGCATTAAAGCATTTAAGAAATGAATACGACAAACCATTCATACATGCTTACAAACTCAATATGTTTTTAAGTAACTTTTAAAGGGAAACCTGGAGGGTTTGTGAGTTCCCCGTTGTTGCTCGGGCCTTCCGCCGCCATTATTGACCACATAACAAATGACGCATAGAATGTGCGACCCCTGATTTTTCATTTTACTGTCGCAGTAGATTGACGATTGCAAGGCCGCCGCTGTCTGACCTGAAATCCTGCTGAAATCTCATAAAGAGAAAAACATGTTAAAATATAGTTTTACAACTGGGTGGGAGTGATATGTTTAATATACATTAAACAAAATCGTCTGACATAGCTTATACATGACTACAAAAAATATTGTATTTTTATGAATCAACACAATCCAAGCTAAATGAGCTATTTATTTAATTTATTGGTAATTACTTTTAATTTCAAGTTGGCAATTTTAAATGGAATTAGCAACCATCACAATGCTATAACTAGGCATAATTGAACAAATAAAAATGAGAGAAAACAAACAAATGCAGTTGGGAATGTACAGTTAATCTTTATTACCATCTCATTTGAACATCCATTAATCAAAAATTTAGAAATTACATTTAGTCTAACATTTCAAGAGCTTTCAGGGTCACCCTCAAAAATGGAATGAAACCAACTAGAAAATCAGCAACGCAGAGCAGTCACATAGGATGGTCAAATGGGGATGTATACAAAGCAGAGGCCCTACCTAAAACACCTACTTCAGTCAAGTTACCAATTTATAGTGAATGACAATAAAATTAACTTCACAAATCATCTTCCCCATCACAGCTGAAATAATTATAAATGCCTGACTGTTTCATTCTGCTTTGCTGGCTCAAAATGAAAATCACCCTACCCACATATTCAAGTGCTCTACTTAACAAAAATGGCACAAATTAAGCAACAAGACAAACTAAACTTACAGATTCAGTCAGTGGGTTATTCCCGTTAAAGAATCCAAACCCACGAACCCCAATCAAATTAACAAGGCCATAGAGCTTAATATTAGTCTCTAAAACCCCTGATGTGCAAATATGATCATAGATAAACAATTTTCTAGAGCTTTTTTTTTAAAAAAATAAGAAAAACAGCAAAGATTTGTGAACCTGATTCCTTGAAAAGGAAAAAATCTGTTAAAACAGATTAACTTCCAGAGTTTAAACAATTAACACCCTCATTTGCAGCCCTGAAATGATTTAAATCCACTGCATGAATCAGTTAATCTGACTTTATCACTACATTTTTACTACGTGAAATTAAAAACAAAGCCTTTGACTTGTGAATGACATTACATTTAAAATGGAAAGCATTTACTATCTGACCCTGCCATTTCTTTTTAGCACAAAAATCTCTGGCCCACTGCAGCACTGTTCGCTTCTAAATTGTCATGATGATTTTGTAAGTGCTTAATGCGTTTTTGAATTTAAAAAGTGAATTTTTCAATTTTCTTTTTGGCTGATTTTTTTTTTTTTTTTTATAGATCTTGTCATCTGGCCTTGGCTGCTGTAGGGATCTGGTGAGCTACTGCAGCAGCAGGGTCCAGTCGTTCCCGGCGTTCATCCCAGGTTTACGAAGGGTTAGCACTGACATGGAGGCATCAAACTCAAAATCCACAGGGGTTTCTTTACCTGTTTGAGAAAGTGTGGGAAGATTAAAATACTATATCTGAAATATTAAGGTCATTTCTATGGAAGTAAAGATTCAACATGGTTGTATATTTAAGTTGTGAATATTTAAAAAAACATTTCACACGTTTTCATTAATAAAAATTCAATAATCCATATTCACCTTTCAGATTTCACTTCCAAAATATTAATTCCGTTTTAAAAATACAACTTATAATATTCGACAGGCAATTTTCGGTCTATTTTATTTCGCTTTACAAATTCGCTTCCACAAATTAAGTGGTTCAAATTCGACAGAAAATTCAACATTTCACATCCGGGAACGGCAGGCATATCAGTAGATTGCCGATGGACAATCTCCATCAAGCTGTTATTCGCCTCACCAGCAGGGGTGCAAGTGGCCGCTGAAGGAAACTAGAAACGGCTGAGAGAGTCATTCATAAAAACGGATTTATAGAAATGGAGCAAGTGGTAAGTATTTGTGATGTTGATCAGGGCCAGTATATATGTATATATATATATATGGAAAAAATGTAAACACGGCTTTTGTGTCTTTATCAGCTAAGTCTTCACAGTTAGTTTTGCACATGTAAGCAGCTTTCTCTACCGTGAACGTGATTATAATGTTATTCTGAAATATTGGCATAAAGTTAGCTTGACACTCGATATTCGCACTTTTAGGGACCGTCTCTAAAGTTCTAACATTATAAAATAACATTATAATCTCGTTCACGGTAGAGAAAGCTGCTTACATGTGCAAAACTAACTGTGAAGACGTAAATGTTAACACAGCTTTTGTGTTTTTATCAGCTTTTCCATATATATACTGGCACTGATAATCAACACAAATACTTACCTCTTGCTCCATTTATGTAAATCCGGTTTTAATAATGAATGACTCATCAGTTGCTCATCAGGACATTTGTCCTCATTTTACTTCCATACATTTCCATCAGAAAATATTAAATTAGTTTCTGATATTACAATGTTGAGCAGACCCAAAGTCCTTTTAATTATATAAATTCTCTCTGGCAGACCTGAATAAATATCTTACCATCCATTTTAAGAAGAACCTTTCTGGGCTTGCTGGCACCCAATATGACAACTTTTTCAATCCATGATTTTGTTAAGAACTTACAGTCTGGGCACAGGTTGCTGAAATTATAAATTATTTTTTTTTATTAGTTAAAACTTTCTGAAGTAAGTTATACAGAATTTAAACCAAAAATGTTTGGACAATGAAAGATTAACATAAATACCTGGAGGTGAGAGCATTTTTGGCAAAGGTGAGTTTCCGGTGAATTAATTCTGTCTTTGTTTCATAGTTAAAACTATGGCCATCATCAATGTAGAGCTCACCTTCTGCAATTTTCTAAAGAGAGAGAGAAAAAAATAAGTTAAATTAATCAGACAAATGGGTTTTATTCTGTAACACAATTTGTTTAATTAGTCAACAGAGAACTAGCTCTTTACCTTAGGGCTAAGGGCCACATACAAGGTGTATGGGTCATTTTCCATGCAAGCAGATGACCTTCGAACTCTGTCCTTCCGAGGGATGATAGAACCACCACGCTGGAACACTGGGATCTAAAAAAAAAAAGAAAAGGAATTATAGTGGATATAAAACTCAAATAAACATTCTTTTTTTTTTAACAAGGAAGCTTACAGAGCTAAGAGTGACCGGGATGTAAAGATTCTGCACGCCATTGTGTTTTTGAAAGGTGTGGACATCATACCAAACCTGGGTATGGACAAGAAAAACAAGAAGCATCAACATGGTGAAAGTATGGTAAGTAAATGAACTATAGAGTTAAGCTTATATAACATAAGATTTTATATAAATTTCCAGTCATTTTAACATTAAAGCTCTCATGATGAGCACAGTTGTGACCTAGACACATTGATGGATTTGTCACTTTTTATGTAAAAACAAACAAATAAGCTCTGGTTTATGTCACAGGGCAATGACCTATGACTTGCTACTTGCTATGACCAGTTGGTGACAGATTACGAAGACATTTTGTTGCAAAAAATGTACATAATCGCCCAGACTGCAATACTCATCAATATTTTTTATATCATTCAGTCTTTAAGTCAACAGTATTACCTCTTCGGCTCCAGGAAGATAAGCAGTGACTCCACGAGAGCCTTCCTCTGTGACTGGGTGAACCAACAAATCCCTTCCTAAACAACAAAAAACAGAAACAGACTCCCATCAAATACTCCTTTATAAATTATAGACTGACTCCTATTAGACATTAACTAAAAACATTAAAAAAAAAATTCTCACCAATTAGGTATTCGTCATCAATGGTGAAAGTTGCTGTATCCTTTGGATAATCAACCCAAAGAGGTCTGAGACATGACAGAAAAGAAAAAGAGCACCAATGTAAAATGGAGCAGTACTTTTGACTACACAAACAATCCAGTCTACTTGAAATAATGAACAATATTCTAAACAAGCATTCATAGGGACTGTGCTCACCTCATGACTGGCATTCCGGTTCTGTGCGCATGGTAGAATAGCTGGTACCAGTATGGCAGAAGAGCGTAACGCTGGCGGATTACCTCACGAACGAGTGCCGTGTTCTCTGGACCAAACAGCCAGGGTTCCCTACGTGTGGTATCTAGATGGGCATGAGCACGGAAGAACGGCTGATATGCACCCGTTTGGTACCAGCGAACCAGAAGCTCAGTGCTGGGATTCTTAAAAAAGCCACCTACATCAGCTGGGTGCAAGAAGAGAGAGATCAATTAGTAGCATGATTGCAGAAAGAAAGTTACACACATGTACTTTTCATTATACATGGAATCTTTCTGCAGACTTGGTGTAGAATGGAAACTTCTATTAATCGAAATATACACATGCACCTGCTAATTATGTGTTTGCTGTTAAATGTTTTGCTTGATTTGATTGTGCTTTCAGCTATTAGTGAAACTCTAATACTTATTTTAGCATGTTAAAATCCATTTCTCCCCAAAATCAGCACAGAAAATGAGATTTCGTTTGGGCCTAGTTATCGTCACCACTACAAAGTTAATTACTGACCTCCACAAAACGAGATGCCCACAAGCCCAAGACTGAGACACATGGGAATAGAAATCTTCAGATGGTCCCACTCAGCTGCATTATCGCCAGTCCAGACAGCACCTGATGAAAATACACAAACCTTAATGTCTCTTGCACACATCATGTACAATAAAATGATGATGGTGTTTCAAGCTTTAAGTTTAGTGTGCACAAACAACCACATGAATTCACCATATCTCTGAGAGCCAGCAAAAAAGGCTCTGGTCAGCACAAAAGGCCTTTCAACTCCACCAGATCGTTGAACTTGACCTTCGGCAGTAGCCCTTTGCTGCAAAATAATACAAAGAGGAAATTAAGGAGAAGAAGAAAATAAGTATTTATTTTTGAAGAACATTTAAAGCAGGTGGTAGATTATAAAATAATTGTAACCATTTATGTTTCTCCTTATATTAGAAATTATAATTTATTATAAGCTACAAAATACTCTACATGTTGGTTCTCATACATCTTGCAGAGTTCCTCACCACATAAAGTCCGTAGATATTGTGTATGTCTCTGTGCTCCCAGTTTCCATGTAGCGCATCTTTGTGCATAGTGACCTCTGGGCCATTGAACACGGATGGCTCATTCATGTCATTCCAAGTAAAGAGGTTCTCCATTGAGCCCTGAAAAGCAACATGTAGAGTTGTGACAACGCGATTTGTTTTGTCGTTTTCACTTTTAACTTCATGTCCTGACCAGATGTGAGGCAACAACTTCCGATGAAAAAGAAATTTGTCTCTTCACGCTGAGTGCAAAACTGCACAAAACCACTAGGAAGGTATACTATATTAATGTATAATAATTAGGAATGGGAGACATTAGAGCATTGAGATTTCACAAGAGAAAGACCACCTAACAGAAAGCAGTGATTGATGTCCTTCACAGTTTGGTGAACAGCCTTGATATGAACACGTCTATATGCAAAATCTGTTTGTGTATTCCGCTTTGAACTTATTCTTGCTCTCTGATTTTGTGAGCGTAAGCACTTCACACTCTTCTTGAACAGTCAAATGTCGAGGGGAAATGGAGCATAAGACATAAAAGCATCACCACATCCTGTCTGGGTGAGATGAGGGGAGAAACAGGTAGAGCTACAACATCTGCTTGAATCATTTTTCTGCAACCATTAGAACATTAGAATGATAAAAATCATTCAATCTAACACTCTTTTTGGCCTAGACTGTTATGATTCAACAGTTTCAGATCCTTTTTTTAGATCAGGGATTTTACTTTTGAGATTGACACAACAGAAAAGTCTCACCTCATAGTGATCATAGGAGAACATGCTGGCCCACCAGGCCCGCATTTCTGGATTTGTAAAGTCTGGGTAACCAGAGTTTCCTGTGATAAGACCATGCCAAAGCAATGAGAGATGCATTTAAACAACAATAAATGTTATATTAAGCATCTTATCACAAATACCACATATATGTTTTTAAGTCAGTGAAATTACTTAAACTACCATTTAAGAGATTTTGTCAGTAAGATTTTCTTTTTAAAGAAATGAATACTTTTGTTCAGCAAGGATGCATTAAATTGATCAAAGGTCACAGTAAAAATGTCAAAAAAAAAAGATGGCCTTGCCATCACAAGATCAAATTACATTTTCAAATATATTAAAATAGAAAAACAGTTCTTAAATTGCTATAGTTCACAATAACTGTTTTTACTGCATTTCTGATCAAATAAACACACCCTTGGTGAGCATAAGAGACATTACATTTAAAAACAAACTTCTCACCTGGCCAGCACCATCCTTCATAATTTCCACCATCTTTGTTCTTAGTGTAGAAGTCCTTAGAAGTAATCTCGTTGTGGATCTTGTAGCCACTATCAACCTTAATGTGAGGATCAACTATAGCCACCATCTAAAACAAAATTGTCATCACAAAATCTTTCAATCAGACTCTTCTTCATACTTATGAATGCTTAGAAGAAAATCATACCATACTACAGTTATAAAAACAACAGTGGCGTGGCTGACCTTGCGCCTCTTGTCCATTAGGCCCTGAAGCATCTCTTTAGGCTGAGAGAACTTGTGTGGATCCCAGGTGAAGTAGCGCTTGCCATCGGCATGCTCGATGTCAAGCCATATGAAGTCATAAGGGATGTCATATTGGTCAAAGCCTTGGTCCACTGACTTCACATCCTCCTGGTCGTTATAGTTCCAGCGACACTGGTGATAGCCCAGACTGGCCAGAGGAGGGAAGGACTGGGTGCCTAGATATGACAAAACACACAATATACTTGATTCAGATCTGTACAGGGTTTTGTGAATGGTTTGGTTGGTGTAGTTTAGAGCTCATAGCTGGCATTTACCTGTGAGAGAGGCGTACTGTAAGAAGACATCTGATGGTTTGGGCCCAAGCATGATGAAGACATCAATGATACCACTCTCAGAGAACCAACGGATGTCCGTCTGAGGAGTCTCACTGGAGCCTTGAACAAAGTCTAGCATCTTACCAAAGACAGTCTGAAAGGAATGACAAAATTAACCATTGAAGAGTTTTAAATACACTATAAGAGACAACACAGAAAGCCCTAGTGACCTCTTACCTTTCCTGCTGTATTAGAACTGATGTCAACCCAGGTCTCAGCTGCATTAAGCCAGAAAATACCCATGGTTCTCTGCGTGTTATGGGCTAGCATTACAGGTACAGATCCATACAAGGCCATAGGGTTATAGAGCTCATACTGAAACACATCTAGATTATACAGTCTGTATGGATCGCCACCACTAAGGAAAAAAAAAGGAGAAAAAAAAAACATTGTGTTCACCATTTTTTATAGGAGATAAATTTTGATTTTGTACTAAGACATCTACTCACTCTGTAGTTTTGAGTTTTAAGTTGTCAGCATGCTCTGGAATACCGTATACATGTTCTACACCCGGCAAAGAGAAGTCTAAACTTATTGATGTGGGGCCTAAGGAAATATTTCAAACAAAATCAACACAGATGATAATCATTAGTATGTAGTCTTATCAGAGATAAAAATGTTCAAGTGAACTTTTAAATATAATTATTAGCATTTAATTACTGTGTGAAAGTAATCAATCAAGTAATCAAAATGTAAGTCCATCTCTGTTAGCTTTGAAGCCATCTATATGCTCCAATATGTTATAATGTACTCCAAAAAGTTGAATACATACCATTCAAAAGTTTGGGGTCAGTAAGATTTTAGAAGTTAATACTTTTATTCCGCAAGGATGCATTAAACGGACCAAAATTGACAGTAAATACATTTATGTTGTTATATTTTAAATAAGTGCTGCTATTCTGAACTTTTTATTCATCAAATAGTCCTAAAAAAAAAGATCCCAGTTTCCACAAAAATATTAAGCAGCACAAATGTTTTCAACATTTACAATAAGAAGAAAATGTTTTGAAAGCAACAAATATTAGAATGCATATTAGAATGAAATTCAGCTTTCAGAATAAATGACATATTAAAATAACTCACAATATTACTATATTTACTGAATTTATCATCAAATAAATGCAGCCTTAGTGAGCATAAGAGACTTCTTTCAAAAACATTTAAAAATCTTACCGACCCCAAACTTTTACATGGTAGTGTACACTTAAAATTTGCATTTTCTCTTCTGGGAAATCAGACCAAAAATATTGATGACTCATATAAACTAAAGCCAATTGGCTGCTTTAAAAAAAGAAAGAAAAAGGAATAAACCCTTTGAGATGTTTCGCCAAAACTTTGTTTTTATAAGAAACGCTTAAATACTGATAAGAAAACTGCATTAGTCAAGCAGTTTCATGGGTCTTTTAACTGACATAGAAACATACCATTTGGTTTGGTATCTGTATGAGATTTAAATGTCTCTTCCCACAGACCATCTTCCTCTTTATCTTCATCCTATTGTGTGAGAAAATATGACAAAAAAAAAACTGGTTTCAATTCTCAAATGCATAAAGTTGCAATATGATGTTCATCAAGTAATACTTCTTTAGCTACTGTGGTACTTTCACACACGTCAGTGTTGCATAATCGCTACATTTAGCTGCTAAACCAGATCAGGTGCAACAACCGGATGAGTTGGTTTTAACAGAAGACGTGGACAGATGACACTGAATCATTTACCTGAGCACACCCACAAACGCACGCATACAGCTACTGACCTTCTCGTCTTCATCTTGCTGTTGATCTCCATCGGTACTCTCTTTAACCTCAGCACCATCTGGTTGTGCTTGCCTTTGATAAAACACCCACATACACACAAAAGAGAGATTAATAGTCAGGCTTGGGTACATGATTTAGATGCATTAACAAAATCTCATTTGCTCTGCAGCAAACTTTCCTATATTTTCTGAATCCTGAAACACATCACAGTTTCCACGAAAATATTAAGCAGCACAACGGTTTTCAACATTGATAATAATAGGAAATGATTCTTGAACAGCAAATCAGCATATTGATTTCTGAAGGATCATGTGACACTAAAGACTGGAGTAAATTCAGATTTGGCATCACAGTAATAAATTACATTAAAAAATATTGAATTGTAATTATATTTTACAATATTACTATTTTTACTGTGTTTTTGATCAAATAAATGGAGCCTTGGTGAGCATAAGATACGGAAGATAAGATCTATGCTTCCCAGCTTCCAAATAGAAGAGAAAAACTCAATACTCACGTGTCCTTGCGAAGTCGCAGGTGCTCAAAGGCCAGCAGGCCGCGAGAGTTGAGGGATAGCAGCACCTCTGGCCCCTCCATGATGTCCAGCCTAAATGGACGGGCACTAACAATCAACCTCTGGCTCTCTGCTCCCAGAGACAACACAACGCCATTTTCATCCTTAGACAAAAATGAGAGACTGAGGAAAGAGATACAGAGAGAGAAAAAATGAGGTAGACAGGGGAATCAGAGTAAAAGGAAAGAAGCGGAGATGGGCCGAGGTTACTCAGAGGAACACAATAAATCATGCATGTTTTTGACTGTTCTCTGAATTTCATTGTGCACTCTCGGATCAGAGACACACTCACGGCTCAGTAGGGGGCTCTGCTATGAGCACGTCTGGCACCTCAAAGCGAGGCTTCAGAGGTTTCAACTCATTTATCTTCACCCGCGTCATATTCCCCTGCAGTCTGTAGAGCTCCAATAGCAAGTGCACCTGCAAACAGCAAGAAAGCAGACCAAATCTTGACTTTTGTAACAAAATATTGTAACAAGAGGGACACACTAAAGTCTTCTATGGTTTGACCATAAAATAAAAAACGACCCTGAGCAAAGTGAATAAACCACTGAATATCAAGAAATGCCGCAGCTCTTTTAATAATAAAAAAACAATAAAAAAAAAACAATGTGAAAGTCCTGTTTTAGAGGTATCTCTTAAAGGAGAGCATGAAACAGACCTTGTTGTTGTCATTGATAAGCTGGAGGGTCAGTCGGGAGTCACTGAGCTCCAAAGTGTCCAGAAGAGCACGATATGGGGACTGACCTGGTTTGAGCGCTCGTTGACGTCTATGGACAATCAGATACAAAAATAAATGTATATGTAGAGTCTTTGCAGATGCAAGTAAAGCACTCTCTCTAATCTACCACAACTGAGTACAGGGTGGATAACCTTCATTTTAAGTATGTCGGAATACTACAATAATGAGTATTTGTGATCTTTGACAGGATTTTTTAAATGCAATGCTAGTTGTACACTGTAGAGGTCATCTATACAGTACTGGTTTACAGTATAACTGACATACTTGCAGAAGGCACTCTGATCGCAGGTTTTAAAGTTTCCCCGATCCACAGCAAAGGCACTGCTGAACAACAGACACACACAGACCACAGACAGCAGCCCCATCCTTTAAAAAAAAAAAAGAGAGAGAGAGAGAGTTTAAATTAGAGTAGGTTACTGATATGGATCAAGTTTGAGTAATGAATGAGCAGGGTGGAGTAACAATAAAAGAGTGCTATGTTCACTTCCTTTCTTGCCACCATTGATCATTTCCTTGTCTGTAATTAGACGGATGACCAGGGTGGAAAACGAAAACCTGCAGCCACCTGAATGCATGTTCATAGTGGCTGGTAATTTTGCTTTATGCAAATGACAATTGACCTCCTCTAACAAACCCCAGAGTATCTCAAGTTTGTGCCACAGAACAATTACTTAAAAATGGCATCAAGAATAAAAAGGCACTCTGGATTCACTTAATGACATTTGTGCAATTTGAAATATTTTGGCCCTTTTAGTACTGGGGTATCATTATCATTCAGTGCAGGATCAGAGATAAACAAAGTGCAAACTTTTCTATTTGAGTGTGTACTCGGGTAACAATCTCATTCATTTTCTGCAGGTATTCCTAATTTCGTTGTACTTTTGTTTTTTAAAAAAAGAAAAAGCTGTTCCCAATCAAAAATAGATCAAAGTCCACTTACTGGCAGAGTGCAGAAAATGTGACGGGGGAAAAAGGATAACAGCTGTCATGATGTAACATCTCATTTGATACATTTAAAAAAAAAAAAAAAAAAAAAAAAAGTTACCAAATGTAGTAAAAATGTAAACTAAATTCTCATATCGCTCCCTAAATCTTAACCCTTTTTAACTAAACAAAAATCATAAATGACGGGTCGGTTTTAGACTCAACTAGAGCTGGATATAATATTCTGCAAACTGTTTGGATTTAATCATTGTAATTTACACAGATCAAACAACTAAAATCTCGACACCCTCCTATTGCATTTATATAATAATAAAAAAAAAAATCAACGCTAGGATGAGATGTAAATAATCAATGCAATAAGATATTCGTATGGACTAAATTACATCAACCCTAAATGTGTATAAAGACACCAATGTCCTATTAATTTAAAACATGACTCGTCAAAATGCCAGCGATAGCTCAGCCACGCATTCACATCTACTTCTCGCTTCCTCGTTCAACACCTGCAACAGATTTACAGCCCAGGGCCCCAGCGCCCATACGAACTGCTCATCGATTAGCTTGAAACGAAGACAGATAAAACTCAAAAAAGGCATGAAGACGAACTGATATGGTAGCCAAAATTCTTTGTTTTACCTTTCAATGGAGATAACCGCCATCTTGGACAGCGTTAAGCCCAGCCTCCCGGAGGTTGGTAGTTAGCGTGTTTGCAAGAATACTATTGGGTGACAACCGAGTCCCTTTAGACCACTCTTACCATGGAAACGAATCCATCTGATATGTATGCTTGTGTAGGCTACACCAGATAATTGTGTGATGAAACTACATATTACTGTTTGGCATTCAGCACAATTGCAGTACTCTATTTCATCACGTCAATTTCTAGTTGTTATGTTATGTATTAACTAGACAGTTTCTGACGATTAAGACAATTTTAGACCTACATTAACAGCACAAAACCGTTATGCCACTGGTTAAATGGATAGTTCACCCAAAAGTGATAATTCTGTCATTAATTACTCGCCCTCATGTCGTTCCAAACCTGTAAGACTTTCGTTCATCAACACAAATGAAGATATTTTTGATGAAATCTGAGAGCTAAAAAATAAGTTTCGTTTTGTTTAAAGAAAATCACGTGTGTTTTAGGACTTTCTGATTATTTATGACTCCATTGATAGCTACGCAACTACCACTTTGACATCAAAAAGTTCATAAAGAGATAGTAAAACTAATCCATTTGAATCGAGTGATTTAGTCCAGATTTTCTTAAGAGACACAAATGCTTTAAATTATGAACAGATTGAATTTAGGCTTTTACATAAACATCAGCGAACATAAACAGAAACACAATTGAACCCGTTTGGCGCGCAAGAAGTTTGTTCAACCAATGAAGTTCATTGGTTCTTGCACGTCCATTTACGTCAACTGCTGTGTTGATGAATATTTATTTGCAGATAAAAGCCTTAATTGAATCTGTTCATAATATAAAGTGATCGTGTCTCTTCAAAGAACTTGGACTAAGCCGCTCAATTCGTATGGATTAGTTTACGACCTCTTTATGAACTCTTTTTAAGCATCAAAGTGTCAGATGTGTGTGTAAAAATGGAGCGACAGAATGCGCTCATATTTCATCAAAAAATCTTCATTTGTGTTCTGAAGATGAACGAAAGTCTTACAGGTTTGGAACAACATGAGGGTGAGTAATGACAGAATTTTCATTTTTCGCTGAACTATCCCTTTAATACTAGACAGATTTGTTTGGTTAATGTGGCTTTTACTTTTTATTTTATACCCATTTTGGTATTTTTGTAAAAAAAAAAAAAAAAAAAAAAACAAGAGGCATTTTTATGCGGTTTCATTTTTTTATTTTTACTGTTTTCCACACAGAAACAAAAAGAAAATAGGGAATTGCAAAAACAGATTTTTTTAAGTGTCTTACACTGATGTAATCATAAATCGTTTTTTCCATGCTTAGTAAAAAAAAAACTCTACAGAAAGCTAGACAAGATACAAAAAGGATAAAAAAGGCAGGGAAAAAATCAGATCTGGTTAGCTCTTAAAACGTAGAAATATCAATTTCACACCTAAGTTAACACTATGTAGAAAAATATCTGAATACAAAAAAAGTATGTGACTCTGGAACCAGGGGTTTTAACACCATTTCTCATAATTTGACAGTCATCAAACTTGAAACCTCCAGCAAAGGTGTCCTAGTCGGTCAATGTTCTTATGCAGAACACTGTGGATGGGTGCAATATAGCGTGCAACATCACCATCCCGTGAAAAATCACGAAAAAAAAGTCCTTGGTCAGCACAGAAGGTAAATTTCTGCGGCATTGGGCTGTTACCCCGCATGTACTCCCATACGCCCAACAGCAGTAGCCTAACTTCAAAGGGTGAGAGGAGAGGGAAAACCTCATGGATGTTACTCAACACTGGTGGTAGTAGCTGGCCTTCGCCCATACATGATACAAGCAAACATGAGGTCTGAAGGGGCCAGGGGGAGTCTGACACTGCTGGTTCCCTTGATGCTTCCCAGTGAGCCAGTAAGGTGGAAAGTAGAGCCCTTAAAATAACAGAGCAGTAGCACAGAGCTGGACGTCCAGCTGCAACCACCCGGAGGAGGTGGAACAGCACAGGGTTACTTTCAAAGCAGCGACGAATGTGTATGTCTCGCTCAACTGTTGTTTTTGCATGTTCTTCTGGAGGCCAGGACAGTTCTCCATTTGCTACATCTGGGCAGATGTTCTCTACCAGGGTTACGGCAATTACCTTTGCAGCTTCAGCATTAATTGGGGGAAGTTCATCAGAAATGAGAGGTTCACTGGAAGGGAAGCAGCCATTACTGGTACCTACAGAGCCATTTCTAGCATTGCCAGAAGGGCTTCCTCCACCTGAACTACAGCACTGAACCATGACTGCAAGCAAAGTCTGCATATTCTGATTGATTCTATCTGGGTCTGGTTGTGAGGGAGTATACGGAGGTTTCAAACCCTTTCCAATTACTCCAGCATGGAAAACGGACCACACATTACCCGAGAAGTTAACAGAAGTGCCAAATTTGCAGTTGACGTCCAATAGGGAGATGCCCAAGTCTGGGACAAGGTTGGGTGACTGTGTGGTGTCATCACCTGGGTTTTCCTGCAGACCTCCAAACAAATCTCGGTTACCTTTGTGCAGAGCTCCCTCCACCAGTTGTTGCAGCACAGCTTTTTGTGTCAAAGGAGAGTAGGCCGCAAGACGTGACAACAGTCGCATGGAGTAGCCCACTTCCTCTTCCCCAAACTTAAGGCTCTCACCTTGCAGTCGTAAACACACAAAGAAATGTGACACTGCTGCTCTACATATCAGCAACAGATGAGCTGGAGAGCAAGCTCTGGGAAGCTGGCTGCACGAGAGCAGACGGACAGCTGCCTTGGAAACCATGTTGTCGCCATGAAGAAGCAATGGGCAGAAATCCTGAAGGTGGCTGGAAACGGCGACTCTGACTTGTGCAGCCATCAATGACTGAGGTGAACCTCCCATTGTAGCCCCTCCATTTTTACGATCCTCCTCTTGACTCTGTACTGCAGTAGCCAAATTGTTCAGGAGTTGAGTCAACTCTTTGTTGTCAAGGGTTTGAGTGTGGATTTGGGCAACACAGCGGGCTACTGTTGAGGGAAGCAACCCAGAAAGTGAAGTGGAAAGTGGGGTGTACAATTGTGAAGCTAGAGCGAGCTCCTCTGGGTTTCGGGCTTGAGTGAAAAGCTGACACAAAGCTTCAGTGGCCACGCTCGGGCCGCCATACACCGATAGCAGACACAGGAGCTGATGCAACCATAGGTGCCTCTTCCGCTCAAGCCGGAGTGTTTCAGCACACAGATCACCTATGTGTCCCTGGAGCTCCTCTAGAAATGGGATCACTTGTAGCAATGCTGAGGCAGCAGATGACTGAGGGAAGGGTTCATCACCCTCTGGACGGTTGTGCACCAGCTTGTGAAGATGTAACAGAAGCATTTGCAGTAAGCGGTCACAGGCTTCTCGAATACTATCATGGGGAGAGGGTGTAGGGCCTGATATAATCACTGAAGATGGTGTGGCACTGTCCGCAAGGAACTTTAGCACTCTTGCTCCACCCGAAGGGCTTTGGCTAATGAGATGCACCGCTAGACCCAACATATTCTCGACTTCCTCCCGGGGCAAGGCCTGGAACTGAGCCTGGAGTTGAACTAGGACAGGCGGTCTGAGAAACTCCACCAGCTCTGCAGAAACGGCACCCAGAAGAGTAGGGGAAAGAGCAGCCAGTTGAAGCAAGAAAGGTACAGTGGCCCTGCGGAGATGAGGGGAGTTCTCCCACCCGCCTGCCCCGGATGAATGCGGAGGTACATTTTGAGGGGGTGGAGACAGACTATCCTGAAACATCCTGAGAAGCTCTTTCTTGATGCTATCAGAATGTCTGGAGGCCAAGTGCCCAAGGATACCAACCACTGAGCCTATTTTTGGGACTCTACAGCTCTTGTCTATTGTCTGCTGTTGGTTGACCTTCTCAGCAGAGGAATACCCATGCGCATAAAAGTCTTTGAGGCCACAAGCCAGCACCCTGCTGATAATAGTGCCAGGAAAAGCTGAACCAATGTGAGCGACAACCCAGTCAAAATGAGGGGAGTGTTGGACAGAGGTATCCAGCAAGGCATCCACACAGGCATCGGGGCACCAGGCCAACATGGCTGCTAGACACTGAGAGTAGCACTCCATAAGTGAGCGAGTGGCTGCACACGACATCCAAAGCTGCAACAGCTCATTCAGGCTGGACGAGTAAGGAGCTGCCCGTCGTCCTGCATGCTTGCTGCTAAGCTGGCCAAGAAGGTCTACGGCCCATGTGGACACAAGGGGAGCCCAAGCTTTAGGACTAAGCTTGATAAATTCTGAGAGGACTGCATGGACTTCTTTAATAACATCCTCCAAATTGGATACACTGGTGCTGCCTCCTCCACTTGTACCGGTACCTCCATTTTCACCCTCCGCCTCCAAATCTTGAAGAAAGGACGCAACATATTCATCATAAACTCCCCTTAGGTGCTCCAAGACAGCTCCACGGCAGGCTGGCACAGTTCGAAGGAGCCGTACTGCACAGCGGGCATGATCCCGTACACTGAGTTTCCGTCCCTGTGTCTGGTCGACACCGCTGATGAAAGCTTTAATTTCTAAAGCCAGCTCCTGAGGACTGATGGAAAAGGGAAAAAAGGGACAGTTGGTACAGAATTTTTTGTAACAAATTACCTTTTTTAAACACTTATGCACATATCTTAACATAACCCAAATTTCTTAATACAACTTATATTCATGTCAAGCAGTAACAGCAGTGAGACATGCTAGGTTATATTTTATCCAATACTACTTTAAAATCATGCCGTTTTATGACCATGTACTTATTGAGAAACATTGAATATTTGTACTTTCAAAAATGTATTCATAACATATTTTAAATGTTCTAATTATATAAAATGTATTAAGTTAAATATTTTTATAATATATTATAGCCAAAACAATGGTTTGAAATGTTTTACATTTGTGCTGTTTAATTAATTATTTCATAACAATTTTACATTTTAAAAGCTTGTAATAGGCTATTTTAGTTCACTTTCCAACAAATCATATTATGTTTTTAAATATGAAATAACAGAAATGTAATGACAGAAGGCAATGAATGGCACTGCATCCAAAACGGAAATACAATTACCATAAGCATTTTCGAGTAGTTATGCCTACACGTGTACTGACCTATTAGACTGAAATTGTAAAACGCCTGCAGGCTGTATAATTTACTATTTATACTTAAATACGAGAATAAGAATTAACAAATGACCTTAATGACAGTAAAATGAGAACGATACGTTGTTCCTTTATACAGATAATGCAGTTAAATGCAAACTGGAGTTCCTAACATAAACTGAAGCATTAATGTATGAGTTAGTGGTAAACTGTATGACTATTATATTATTTCTCACCTGTAATTATTTAGCGAAGTGTGGCAGTGAGACTTCTGCATGGCTGACATGGCATCCCCCTCGAATATCGCGGACATCGTTTATATTTTTAAGCAAAATACACCATGAAAATATATTTTACATAAAAAAAATAACAACTACAATGGCAAATTGTGAGTGAAAAGTGCAGCCGTTGCCACTTTTAATTAACAGCGATTCAAAAAATGATGCACCAGACAGTGTGTAAACCTGGTGTAAACGGTGTAAATGGTGTAAACTCACTCACATTCTTTCGCCACATGGGAAATTACGTTTTGGTTACACATATCGCCCTCTGTCGTTTAGGAGAGCTATTGCTGCAGTGGCTGGCTTTGGAATTATTGCTGCTGTTGCTGCTTTTGCTTTTTTTGGTTAAAAAAACAAAGAAAATCAGAAACACTGAGTATTGGGAAATGAAGAACTGAAAGCACAATTGTGGAGGTCTTTTGGAACTCAGAAAATTATTTGATGCATCTGATAGAAATAATTAAAATTGATGTAATAACTTGGCAGGCATATTAGCACAATGTAAAGATTCATAAACCGAATGTACAATCTGTGATGTTGTTTGGTAACTCAATAATAGTGCATTTTATTTTTGATCATTAAGTTTTCTAATGAACTTTCAAGCACTTTTTATAATATAATCCAAATGCAAAATATTTGACCAAATTAATCTTCAAACAAACTGCTGTGTTGCTATTTTTGTGCCAATAAATGTTTGACCAAACATTTTTCATTGTGTGATTCTTTTTCAAGTTGTGTGGTTTCATACAACTCTTATTTTTATTATTGTTCATATCAAGGTTGATTTTTTGTGCATGTGTGTGTATACAGAAATTACAGAAACCAACCCCCACTGAAGGTTTTGCACCAGCTCTCAAAAACATAATCACTGAACCAGAAAAACTGCAGACTATTACAGACAATCAGAATGACTGGACTACCTTAATGACTGAACAAGATGTAAAGTTGTTACTTTTTACAAGTTAATCCATTTCAAATGTAATTTTTTTAGGTGTGGCATTATATATGTTTTGAGGTGTGGCGGTATGAATGTGCATTGTGTTTACAGTAATACAATACAAATCTGAGGCAATGCAAATATAAACTTTAAAACACTGTTTCAAAAGTCTAGCCACAAGACTTAAACACTATACGTTCGCATGAGCTTAGTGTGATAAAGATAACTTTACAAAATACAAACTTTGTGGCATTTTTTTAACTAAACAAAAATGTTGGCCAAAAAAAAAAAAAAACATAGTATCATGAAATAGACAAACCGATTACACAACATTATGCTGATTTAATAAAATGGTAAATGCTGGCATAATCAGGTAATGATGTGTGCATGTGTGTCAAGTCCAATGTCTTATCTTGCCAGCAGCCATATCACCCTGTAGTCCAAGACTGCCCACTGAAGCTAAGCAGGGTTTAGGGTGGTTAGTACCTGGATGGGAGACCTTCTGAGAAAACCAGGTTGCTGCTGGAAGAGGTGTAGTGAGGCCGGCAGGGGGCGCTCACCCTGTGGTCTGTGTGGGTGTAGTGACGGGACACTATACTGTCAAAAAGCACCATCCTTCGAATGAGACATTAAACCGAAGTCCTGACTCTGGTCATAAAAAATCCCAGGATGTCCTTTGGAAAAAGTAGGGGTTTATGAGTATTGGCCTTGTTTTATGGACAGTTCACTTAATGAACATGATGTGGCTTTGTGCCACCTGTCTTATGTACACTGTAAACCCTAACGCTCAAAATAATTAATTGGTTTGAGTAGGACTAACTTAAATTAAACGAATTAGTTCAGTCAAATTAATTTTTAAGAGTATTTAGCACTTTCTTTTTCTTTCAAGTTCACAGAACTGATATATTTTAAGTAAACTGAACTGTTTCATTGTTTTGAGTTTTATGAAATTATTTATTTTAATTTAGACGAACTTAAGTTTAACTGAAACGGCTGGGATATCTATTTCCCAGCATGCTTTGCCGATGGCACTCGGAAGGGAGAGTAAATGCTAAAATTAAGTGTAATATAATGTGTTTTTTTTTTGTGTAAGATTAATGTTAAGTGTGAGATTTAGTAGTGATTAATGTTTTGTTAT
This sequence comes from Gila orcuttii, assembly GCA_026230005.1. NCBI lineage: Eukaryota > Metazoa > Chordata > Actinopteri > Cypriniformes > Leuciscidae > Gila > Gila orcuttii. Next base: position 12,337,969 of record JAPDVR010000016.1, on the reverse strand, counting down.
GCTAATTTAGAAGAATTTCTGTTAATGTTGGCTTTAGGATAGTTACCATCATGGTGACAAGTGGTGCATGCAGCTTGATTTGAGAGGAAATAATCCCTTTATATTGTTGTACTCATACAGCAAGTGCTTCTGTATAACATACTATTGCTAATATGATAGCATGTACTACGTTTGCAGATTAGCTTTTTTGAAGCTAACTAAGTTTATACTATTAAAAGTGTTTTGAGTTCTGCCAAGTTATCCGGGTTTACAGTGTACTTCATAGATTTAAGTTACATTAACTGAATGGAATTAGTACTATTAACTTTATTTACCCAAGTTATCTTAACAATAAGTTATTGAGTTACTTGGACACAAATCAAATATTTTTTTATGCTTAAATTGTTTGAGTGAATGAACTTAAATGATTTAAGCCAATCGGTTTCCTCAAACGGTTTGAGTTGAACTAACTCATCAGGTTTTACATCTGTACATTTTAATGTAAAAAGCAGATTTTGGTAGTTCAAGTAGGTATATTTACATTATATTACTAAGGAATAATCGGTTATGGGTTTCAAAATAAGGCAACATAAAAGAAAACTGTCAGTATTTTTACTGTGAATTTCTGGCAATATTTTTTTACAGTGTAGTGTACAGAACCATAGATTGTACAAGGGTTGACAAACTGAACTTGAGAGCAACAAGTAACCACACTGTAATAGCCTACTTTAAGACAAAGTAAGATAATAATGAAGGTAAATATTAACAAATGTTGACATAAATGCCATACTGTACAATTATATTGCTTATAACTAGGGGATAGTTAATATTCAGCAATATTACTGATTTGACTGCACTGACACTAATGGATGAGAACTCACCTTAGCTGGATGAGGACATCACTGTTTTCTGCAGAGCTGTTTTATCTGAATTGAACTAATTTAATAATTTATGTACTCAGTTAAGCTGGACTAAATGAGCAAGCACTGTTACTGCATTACTGGCATTTGAGCCAGACCCTCAGTCACCTCTCAGATATCAAATACAGACATTAGAGAATACATGAAAAGAACATTTCAGTAATCACACTGGTAACTTCTATAAAAAAAAGTAAAATCTCACAAGCCTAGAGAAGTCATTCAACTCATTTGATCTTCAGAAGGAAAAATATTGATTAATACCTTGATTATAATCACTAATTACATATACATCTACATTGAAGCAGCAGTGGATTCCAGAATCCACACCTTTAATATAAATAAAGGTAACTTGACTTGTTTGACATCAATCAACTGGATCAAGCTGACAAGGACACAAAAGGATGTTTTTCGGTTTTGTCATATTAGTTTTAAAACCAGCAGAACTTGCTATTGTCACCATGGCATCAATCAAGGTAAACATTTTTATATAGACTTGAAAACAATACACTGAAATGTACCATTAAATAAATGGGTAAAAATAAGAATTTTATGCTGTTATACCGATGACGGGTTTTGAAATAGCCTATTTAAAACAGGACTGCTATTGCTTTTTATTTTACTTTACCTTAAAGTACTGACAAGGCCCATGTCTGGCTTTACTAATTCTCTAGGGAAATAGTTTAAATATTATCTAATGATCTAATATTACTTTCCCTTTTTTGATGAGAAGCTGGAATGTGGAAATCTCCTGAGTAAGCAATGGGCTCTACATAATGGTAATGGTGATGTGGTTCACATAGTACAACATGAGTTTATTACAAACATAATACATTATACAAAGGTGATTAAATAACCAAAGTTGCATGGCATTTATATATATATATATATATATATATATATATATATATATATATATATATATATATATATATATATATATATATATATATATATATATATATATATATATATATATATATATATACATGCTCTAGAGTTAATTTCTGGCTAATTCAGTAGACAATTTTAACTAAGAGTTTAAGAGTAATTGTTAACAGTTTTTAACATAAAATGAAAGCTTTTTGCCTATGGTTTTATTATTATAGAAAAAGATTGCGCATTTTACATATAGAGTAAGAAAATGTTCTCTGCTTTTCTATTTCCCCATAGCTGCAACTGGTCAAGCCATAGTGAAAAGAGAAACGTATGTTCATGGCTCAATGTTCATAACTATTTAGATTACAAGTATAAACCTTGCCTTGTCAATGAAATCATAAATGAAGCATTAAACCATGTGGAAGAGCAATGTCCATATCAGTTGTCAGATATACATGTGTTTTTTATTAGTAATGTAGGTTTACTCCATATTAATCAATGAGTTATTTCGACAGGAATACAAAGCTGTATTATGGTAAATTATTTGACATTATTTTCTCTCCCTTTGTAGGTGCTAAAAGCAGTTACTGGATTCATTCTTACTAGTACTTTTTTTTTTAATTAATCTCTGACTATGAAAGCAGCATTGTTCAAGAAAAGAGAAAGGCATCACAAAAGGCAGCAAATTGTTGGATTCGTCATCCAGAGATTACTGTATGATGTGTCAAGCCATTGTACTTGTGATGAAGACAGGGACAGATTCCAGTCACATGTCACAACATTCAGAAATTCTTAGAAAGCTTAGAAATATACAGACTTCTTAACATTTTGTTCATTTCCATGACTTATCATGGCTTATAATTAGTAATAAACTTCTTGACAATTAGAAATGATGACAACTGAATAAATGTTTTATTGGATAAAAACAAACTCTGCCTTTCTTCTCATTTCTTCTTTGCCAATTCTGCTTTACTTAAAACTGAGGGAGACAGTTATTTGGGATGTATACTATACTTTCTATTTTCTCTAACTGAAAACACAAGAATAAATATGCATTTTAAAATACGACCAAAAAGTATATTGTGATTCTCAAAACATTTCTGGTAGATCGTTTTTTATTCAATTATTTACAGTCTTCTGCAATGCTATCCAGATCTCGTGAAGCCATACAGTAACAGTGCACTGGGACAAGATTGTTGCTCAGTTGATTCTCAGTTTAATACAGGAAAACAAAGGATATCTATAAGACAATCTCTGTCTTTTGCTACTTTAGCTACAAGGAAAACGACATTTTTGATACACATATCGCCCTCTGCGGTTTAGGAGAGTTGTTATTGTCAAAATATCCAACATCTTCCTTGACAACAATGTGTTAGACGTTTGTTAGATGTACATTTTTTAAACTATTTAATACATTTTATTTAGGAAGTCAATAACATTTACCATTGGTGTAGTATAAGAAATATGTGTCCCCTACAACGTACAAAAGTAGTATTCCTGATGAAAAAAAAATAACGTCAGTAGATATATTATAAACTAGAAAAAGTTCGTCGAGACAAACTTTAAGTTGGCTTGTGAAAGTTTTGACCAATAAGTTTGAAGAAGTTTGAAGTTTAAAGTAGTTTAAAGTTTAAATTAGTTTGAATTTCAAAGTAGTTTAAAGTAGCTTAAAGTTTGAATTAGTTTAAAGTTTAAATTAGTCTGAATTCTAAAGGAGTTTAAAGTTTAAATTAGTTTGAAGTTTAAATTAGTTTAAAGTTTAAAATAGTTTAAAGTTTGAATTAGTTTAAAGTTTTATATAGTTTAAAGTAGTTTAAAGTATAGTTTGAAGTAATTTAAAGTTGCTAGGGTGTTTCTAGTGGGAAATAAAGATTAGTTAGAAAGAAAGAAAGAAAGATTACAAAGAAAGACAGAAAGAAAGATAGAAAGATTAGTTAGAAAGAAAGAAAGAAAGAAAGATTAGAAAGAAAGAGAAAAAAGAAAGAAAGATAGAAAGATTAGTTAGAAAGAAAGAAAGATTAGAAAGAAAGAGAAAAAAGAAAGATAGAAAGAAAGATTAGTTAGAAAGAAAGAAAGATTAGAAAGAAAGAGAAAAAAGAAAGATAGAAAGATTAGTTAGAAAGAAAGAAAGATTAATTAGAAAGAAATAGATTAGTTAGAAAAGAAAGAAAGAAAGAAAGAAAGAAAGATTAGTTAGAAAGAAAGATAAGAAAGAAAGATAGAAAGATTAGTTAAAAAGAAAGAAAGTTAGAAAGAAAGATTAGTTATAAAGAAAGAAAGTTAGAAAGGAAGATTAGAAAGAAAGAAAGAAAGAAAGAATGAAAGAAAGAAAGATAGATTAGTTAGAAAGAAAGAAAGAAAGAATGAAAGATAGATTAGTTAGAAAGAAAAAAAGAAAAAGATAGATAGATAGATAGATAGATAGATAGATAGATAGATAGATAGATAGATAGATAAAATAGTCAGATGATAGATAGATAGAAATAGTTAGAAGATAGAAAGATTAGTTAGAAAGAAAGAAAGATTAGTTAGAAAGAAAGAAAGAAAGTTAGAAAGGAAGATTAGAAACATAGAAAGATTAGTTAGAAAGAAAGAAAGATTAGTTAGAAAGAAAGAAATAAAAGTTAGAAAGGAAGATTAGAAAGATAGATAGAAAGATTAGTTAGAAAGAAAGATTATTTAGAAAGAAAGAAAGAATGAAAGATAGATTAGTTAGAAAGAAAGAAAGAAAAAGATAGATAGATAGATAGATAGATAGATAAAATAGTCAGATGATAGATAGATAGATAGATAGATAGATAGATAGATAGATAGATAGATAGATAGATAGAATAGTCAGATGATAGATAGATAGATAGATAGATAGATAGATAGATAGATAGATAGATAGATAGATAGATAGATAGATAGATAGATAGATAAAATAGTCAGATGATAGATAGATAGAAATAGTTAGATGATAGAAAGATTAGTAAGAAAGAAAAAGAGAGAGAAAGAAAGATTAGAAAGAAAGAAAGATAGATTAGTTAGAAAGAAAGAATGAAAGATAGATTAGTTAGAAAGAAAGAAAAAGATAGATAGATAGATAGATAGATAGATAGATAGATAGATAGATAGATAGATAGATAGATAGATAAAATAGTCAGATGATAGATAGATAGATAGATAGATAGATAGATAGATAGATAGATAGATAGATAGATAGATAGATAGATAGATAGATAGATAGATAGATAGATAGATAGATAGATAGAATAGTCAGATGATAGATAGAAATACTTAGATGATAGAAAGATTAGTAAGAAAGAAAGAAAGAGAGAAAGAAAAAGAGAGAGAAAGAAAGATTAGAAAGAAAGAATGGGTAGATAGATAGATAGAAAAGTGTCATAGATAGATGAGTTTATTAGTTTAAATGAGTCTCAATGGCTCATATAGTATATAGAATGGCAGTTTGATTCAGTCTAGGGCTTCAAGGTATTTAGATTTGAATTTTTGACAGTTGGGGAGTTTGAAAATCTGAACATTCCGCAATGTTAAGTCAATGGGAGTTTTTTCCGACTTTGATCGTCATTTTTAGAAAACCGTAAGTCCGATCAGTTAGAAAAGATATAGCATACAGAGTCAGAATAGTTTGAGTGTCTGAGCCGAGTTTGGAGTATGTAGAGTTAAAGCTCTAGGAGGAGATTGATATAGAAATTTTTTGTAAGAATAATAATAATAATAATAATAATAAGTTTAAATAGGATTTCAGTAAGTTGGCTCTCACAAGCCAACTTAATAAAACCATCAAGATCACTTTAAAGGCGTCATGATGCCTACGCTGAATGACCCTCACGCTGATTGGTCGAATTCGCTCTGTCATCAGCTGATGTATAAGTTAGTCTCTGATGTTATTTTTGACCTCAGACTGTCAGACACGGATTGGGGCTCATTGAAACATACATAATAGTAAGTATGATTTCTTAATTATTTAAGTGTTACACGCACTCGAGTACGAAAATAAGATCGTGTTCAAAGTATGGATCGAGCTGTTTGTTTACTTATTTGTTTGTTTACTAGCCTATTTACTTGTCGAGTGGTTCCTACAATGTGATGTTTTATTTCGATGTTCCAACTTTTTTATTTCCTTTTTGTGTATGATCGCCTTTCTATAGGCTACTGGCTATAGGCTAATATGAACAAATTCCCAGAACGTTCTTTTACGTAGCGGGTTATTGTCGTGCTGCCCTCTCAAGTCATTTTATGGTAAAATAAACGAAGTGCATAAATTCAACGGTAAAGAGTTCTTGTGATTGGATCACCAAACACTGATATTAGCACCTGATGGAATCAGGGACTAAAATGTATTTGTTGTGTGTTTCTCATAGGATTAGAGTTGCCATGGCTCCGACAAAGGTAAAACTTTTTTTTTTTAAAATAATCCAAAACAAACTGAAGGAATGACATGTAACATTAAATAGCAAATAGGCTACATCATATTCGCCCTGTTATTGATGATGACGTAGCCTAGTTTGATACTATTGCACAGTTTGGTAATTATGAGTGCTTATTGCTCAAGGTTTTACAGAGGAATTTTATTATAATACAATAGAGATAGGATTTTGTATTCTAAAGCAACAGAAAGAGGCCTATACGTTTAGGAAAAGTTAAGAAAACCGCAGCAAGCACACTTTCACTTTCTTTTCTTTTTTTATATTCACAAGTGGGAAACGCAGTTTTATACTGATGGTCCCTTTTGAACATTCTGTTGACTATTATAAGTAACTTTGCAACTGTATGTCCACTAACTGGTATTAGTAGACTGCCTAATAATCCGCTAAATCTTTATTACAGACATTCTACTGACTATAAGTAACATTGCAAGTAGGCTACTATATGTCAATTTAGGGCGTTTTACGCTGCGGTCCGAGTTCGAGCGCGATTGCGCGAGCGTTGGCCTTACAACTTGACTCAATCAAACCTATTTTTGTTACTGGCTGTTCAACGTAAGGTTAAACCATTGCTGTTATATTTAGAGATTTGATTATGTAGCCTACCTTGTTTGTTTGTGTTGTGGAACCATGATAATAATAAATGTAAAAATAAATGTAAAAATGTTAGAACTTGACTGTCGAAACTGGTGCATTTGCGTGCATCTTACGTCATTACAAACACACACACACACACACACACACACACACACACACACACACACACACACACACACACATATATATATATATATATATATATTTTTTTTTTTTTTAATTATTATTATTAATATGATGCTATTGTGCTGCAGAGTAAACGATACTTATGTCACTGACTGCAGGTTCACTCTCGCTCGAGTTGTATCCAAGGTAAATCATCATCACTATCATAGCCTTACATGTGTTTTATTGAAAAAAATAAAATAAGAATAATAATAATAGATCGTAATCGGCTAAAACGCATGCGCAGGTTACATTACTTCCTAAACAAGCTCGCACCCGAGTTCGTGTTGCTGCTTTCACATTCACGTGAATCTCCAGTAGCAGTTTTAACATTAAGTGACATGGGCATCTGACGCACAGAAGCCAATGGCACATGTCACTATGCATATTGGCACATCCGGTGGCACATCCAGTCTCATGTGTCACATCCGGCATGTGCCAGTGGATAGTGACATGTGTCACTGACATTATTGGCATGTGCCAGTGGATAGTGACATGTGTCAGTGGATAGTGACATGTGTCACTGACATCGCGGAACACTGACACTGTCGCGGAACAGTTTGCCGTCTTGTGACACCACAGTAGTGATTGACAGATGAGCTGAGCAGCTATACTGACGTAATTGTGAAACAAACGCCTATATAAGTGATCTTTTTTAAATATATGTAAATTTAACGTTTTAAAGTCAGTATTTTTTTTCTCAAACATGTCTGTTTGACACATCAGTAGCCTATCTGAGTGGCATAAGCCACTGAATGTTAAATATGTAATGCCAATGTTGTTGATCACGCAAACTGCCCATCCTAGGAAACACAACGAATAAATCAGAAGTTACTACGAATAGCGCATTAACAGTCGCATCCGTTACTGTAACCTTTATTTTTGCATGATGCTGCATGCACGCCAGTAGGTGTCAGTAAGTCCACACTGGGCAGCGCAAAATAACCTAAAACTTGCGACAGTTGAGGAACATCTACGGGTGGTGTATTTGCTATCTGTAGGCTATTTGTCATTTGTTTGAGTAGCAACTGTACAGTAAGAAGGTAGCAAAATTTAAATAAACGAGTAATCAGAGTCTCTAAAACTTGTGACATGTGTCAGTGGATAGTGGCATGTGCCAATAAAACTTGTGAATTGTCGATGGATGCTTCGTGTGACATTGTCGGGGTACATGTCACCGTATGTTATGACACTCCAGTAGCGTAGACGCTGTATACCGGAGCATTATGTAGATGTGACATTATGACATCTACAGAAGGAATACATGTTCAGATTTATAAAAATTGGTTTATTTCTTATTACATAATTCCTTAAATGTATTTGTAAAAGATGAGTATAAGCAAAAACATAAAGTAATCAGAGTCTGAAATCAATATAAATAATTAGTAAATCATTTATTTATATTTTATAAATTAGTAAATACTTTTTTTATATTTTATAAATGAATTAGTAAATAATTTACTTAGCCTACATAAATTATAGCTCAATAATATTGATATATTATATATATATTATAAATTATCCACTAATTATATCGGCATCAGACTCTGATTAGGCTACTTGTTTTTATTTATTCAATTTTTGCTACCGTCTTACTGTACTTGCTACTCAAACAAATGACAAGTACACCACCCGTAGATGTTCCTTAACTGTCGCAACATGTCACAAACTGACATGTTTGAGAAAAAAATAGGCTATTTTAATAGGCGTATGTTTCACAATTACGTCAGTATAGCTGCTCAGCTCATCTGTCAGTCACAGAACCTGTCCGCGACAGTGTCAGTGTTCCGCAATGTCAGTGACACATGTCACTATCCACTGGCACATGCCAATAATGTCAGTGACACATGTCACTATCCACTGGCACATGCCAATAATGTCAGAGACACATGTCACTATCCACTGGCACATGCCAATAATGTCAGAGACACATGTCACTATCCACTGGCACATGCCAATAATGTCAGAGACACATGTCACTATCCACTGGCACATGCCAATAATGTCAGAGACACATGTCACTATCCACTGGCACATGCCAATAATGTCAGAGACACATGTCACTATCCACTGGCACATGCCAATAATGTCAGTGACACATGTCACTATCCACTGGCACATGCCAATAATGTCAGAGACACATGTCACTATCCACTGGCACATGCCAATAATGTCAGTGACACATGTCACTATCCACTGGCACATGCCAATAATGTCAGAGACACATGTCACTATCCACTGGCACATGCCAATAATGTCAGAGACACATGTCACTATTCACGGGCACATGCCGGATGTGACACATGAGACCGGATGTGCCACCGGATGTGCCAATATGCATAGTGACATGTGCCATTGGCTTCTGTGCGTCAGATGCCCATGTCACTTAATGTTAATACCGTGCAACCAAACTCAGACCACCTCCTCCAGGTTGTCTCGGGTTCGATACCTCGGTGCGCTCCTAGGTCCGCACGATAGCTTCACATCATGGAACCGTGCCCCGTTCCGAACTAAACTGCCAGTGTAAAAACGCCCTTATTCTAACCAGTCTACTAATGCTAATGAGAGTTAGATATGAAGGTAATATGAATGATGCCATAAAGAATCGCATGCGCAGGGTAAGATTTGTGAAAGTGCATAAGATTGCAAGCGTAAATAAAATGTCCATGTGCAAGAGAAGATTTGTATAGGTGTAAATCGCCTTTCAAGTGTAAGAAAAAAAAAACATTTGCTGCATTTTACTGTTATTCGTAATGCATGTGTTGTGAAACTGCAGCTTCATGCATAGCTACGCAAAATAAATATGATCTGTATTCTTCTGACTTCCATTTTTCCGCGTTTTGCATTGCAGGCCTGTGAACAGCAATTTCCAAGCGAAAACAACAGAGTCAGGAACTGCAAAATATATGCTATTAAAATTGATCGCGTAAAATCAAGCATTGTGTAAAAAAATAAACTGTTGCAAATGTCTAAATGACAGGCAAAAAAGTTCCCGAAATAACCCGATTTGTACAGTTGCTTCTTTCTTTTACCCGCGCTTACAGTTTTGGCACGATTCTCTCACTCACTGAGTTTTGCAAGTGTGAAGAGGAGGGCGGGTCCACCTTCATCATGTAGCCAATCAAATGAGCTTCTCGCTGACTCTCGATTTACTCTTATCTGATTGGTTCAATAACACCAGAACACAACTGTATCTTGGCAATTGTAGGCTACTTTTAATGCATACATAAATAAATAAATCATGATTGCTTAATAGGCTGTGCGCCATTAGGCTGACTATATGATTTAATACTGAATTTAGAGCTGGTGTTAACGTTATTGAATTTAAATTTTATATATTATATATGTTACAACACTGAGCTGATGTTAAACTTTACAAACAAAACATTTAATACATATTCTTTAATACCTATGTAATAATACCATTCTGATGCAGTGCTTTTAACATCATCATGTCTCTCTGTCCATGGTATATAAAACTCAATTATATATTTTGAATTATTATCTTAGTTACACTGTGAATATTGATTTTGATTACTTTCGTGTGACTGATCAAGCTATTATTTGTAGCTAGAATGAATAACAAAATGCCTTCTGTGTCCAGATTTGACTGTAGCTAATGATGAACTGATTCTTCAAATCAACATAAACTCAACTTTAACAAAAAGTAATCTTTGATAATGTCTGAATAAATATACATATCAAAAATGCTAAATCAAATGCAAAGTAACTAATTATGTCTGAATAAAAACCCAGCAACCAGGGAATACACCGCATAGATATGTTTATATATAGGGCTATACAGCCATCTAGTGGTTACACGATGGAATTGCAGGTGATAAATGGTGCATAATTTTTAGAGATGCCCTTAAAATACATGTTAAAGGGAAAAATATATTATTATAACAAATTTTAGTAAAATAATAATAATAATTCTGGAATCGCCCATGATTAATTAACAGGTGAAATTATGCATGCAGTAGTGCAAATACTAGGCCTACATTCAGCAGCATCAAGATTACAAACTAATATTGCCTGCTGAGGAGGATACATGAACTGAATACAGGATTTTTCCGAACACACCAGCTCGAAATTCAGTATTAACTCATATAGTCAGCCTGATGGTGCACAGCTTATTAAGCAATCATGATTTATTTATGTACCATATAGGCCTATGTGTGCATTAAATGTACAATTTCGGCAAAGAGAACGATGCTGAGCCAAATGAAGAAATGTGTTCTGGCGACTGGCGTGTTTATTGAACCAATCAGATAAGTGTAAATCGAGAGTCAGCGAGAAGCTCATCTGATTGGCTACATGATGAAGGTGGACCCGCCCTCCTCTTCGCGCTTGCAAAACTCAGTGAGTGAGAAAATCGTGCCAAAACTGTAAGCTCTGATCAGGTAAAAGCAGCAACTGTACAAATCGTGTACATGAGGCAAAAAAGTTCCCGAAATAACCCAACAAGTCATTTAGACATTTGCAACAGTTTATTTTTTTACACAAAGTTTGATTTTACGCGATCAATCTGTTTTGCAGTTCCTGACTCTGTTGTTTCCGCTTGCAAATTGCTGTTCACAGGCCTGCAGTGCTTTTGGCTGTAGGCTTATTTGTGTGAAAAAAACGTGCCAAAAGTGTAAGCGTGGAAAAATTGAAGTCAGAAGAATACAGATCATATTTATTTTGCATAAGCATGAAGCTGCAGTTTCACAATAGATGCATTACGAATAACGGTTGAAAAGGAGTAAGGGGATAGCGAGGTAGCTAGCTTGAAGCCAATGGGGCTGTCGGTAAGAACAGGTCCAGTCTAGTCACTCAGGTATCAAATTCTTTATTTCTTTTGTGTGCGTGTGGTTTCTACAAAGGAACATAGGAATACAGCATTTAAGGTTACAATAAACAATATATGAGGGATCTATTCATACTATAAAGTTAATCAAATATACATCTGAATAACTAAAGACAATGCCTAAACAGGAAATATAGCAAGCATAAAAATCAACACCTTTAAAGACAAATTTTAAGAAATACAGAACGATACTAAGTATCAAACAAAAGGCACTTACATGGTCAATTACGCACACGCAGGAAAAAACAAAGAAAGGAGAAAAACTCAGTCCTTTGCACAGTACATCCATGTGCTACAAACAGAAGTAACATGCTGTGGGCACAGGTGCAGTTAATAAAGCCAGATATAGGGTCCTGATTGGCTAAGAAATCAGGTGGGTGGAGCTAGAGTTAATATGAAAATTGACAGGCTAAGAGGGGTGTGGCACATGCTTTGCACATTGTGGATTAAGGGACACAAAACTTCTCAACAACAGTAATTTGCTGCAAATATTTTTTTTCTCACACTTGAAAGGAGATTTACACCTTTACAAATCTTCTCTTGCACATGCAAATTTTATTTACGCTTGCAATCTTATGTACACTTTCACAAATCTTACCCTGCGCATGTGATTCTTTATGGCATCATACCTTCATATTATGTAGACATGTAGTCATAACGTTACTTAATAGACCTTATTCAGAGCAGCGCAATGACAGGTATGAAAGCGAGGCTGTGAGGGAAAGACTTACCGTGTTTTCAAAGGCATCCGCTGTATAAAGCTCTTAGATCACTTAAACTTTTCCACAGCTCATACTGTGGGGAGTTTTTTTGTCAACTGAAATTTCTTGGAAAGATATTTTTGCAGTGTTTCGTCAACAGAACAATCCAAACACACAGATTAAATAACAGTACAACAACCCACCGAAGAGATATATCCCTCACAGCCTCGCTTTCATTCCCGTTAAAAATCAAATATGGCGCTGTTGTGAATAAAGTCTATAGTCAACATAATGTGTTAAAGTGACCATCAAAATAAAGTGAAACACACAAGTGCAATAATTGGTTATTTGAGTTAAACAATATAATGTATTATTGACAAGATAAATGGTTCTATTAAAATGTAACACAATATTACGCCTGATGTTGTCTCTTAGTATGATAAGAAGCCGGAGCCTGGAGACCTCATTGAAATCTTCCGAGGCACATATCAGCACTGGGCTATTTATGTTGGCGATGGTTTTGTGATTCACCTGGCACCACCCTGTGGGTTATTTACATGCTTTACATGCTGCCTATTGAGTTGATCTTTAATTGAATCTAAAACATTCCATTTAAGTGACAGATTTTTGAACATGTAAAGGTTGCGCATTTTATATTTTGTTTTTACTTTTCCATTTCTTTCTCTATAGCTGAGCATGCTCAAGCTGGGGCTTACAGTATGATGTCAGTACTATGTGACAAAGCCACAGTGAAGAAAGAAGAACTGCATGAAGTAGTTGGCAATAATGAATACCATATCAACAACCTTCTGGATGAGAAATACGAGCCACGACCCATTTGTGCTATTCTACGGGATGCAGAAGGTTTTTTGGATCGAGAACTTCCATATTGTGTCTTTAGAGGGAACTGTGAGCACTTTGTTACGGAGTTGAGATACGGAAAGCCACATTCCCGCCAGGTAAAGTTTGAACATTCAGATAATTCATAGAAGTATGAATTGTAGTGCCTCATTAAGTTCTCTAAAATTTGCAGACTGAGGCCGTTGCTGAGTTAACATTTTATTCACATTTTAGCTTTTTTATAGTAAATCTACATATTCACACTCGGTGTAACTCCATATAATAATACTGAAGTGATTTTATCATGACTACAGAGAGAAGTAAGCATGCAACTGATTACATGTAATCTGGATTATGTAATTAGGTTTCAAAAATGAAGTACATGTAATTAGATTATATTATGTTTTAAAATGCTCGTAATCAGACTAGTTACTTTTTATTGATTACATGTTATTCTCGCAATGGCAGTCAATTCTTCATGATTCATTGATTCTCTCCCAACTACTACTTTTTTATCTTTTACATATTCCTTTCTAAAAAAAAGTCTACTGCTTCTATACATTCAGAAGTTGTTCCAGGTTTGTGGAATCGCACACACAGACCAGCCACTAGTCATGTGACTACTGAGACACACTGCATTCGATCACTGAAATCATTTCCATTTTAAGAAGCGCTTCTCAGCATTGCAACATTGCATATCTAACAAACTCCTGATGAACACAATTATTATCTGACTGTCTTTGGAAGGCTTTTGTCTTTCAAACACATTAAAATGTACAAATTCGCATAATTTTATATTTGCATGCAATGCAGGGATTCCTTAACTTTCTTGTCAGCTGAACCTCTTTTATCTTATATAGTAGTTAATAAGTTAGTTCAATAATAAAATTAAGTCAATCGTAATAATAATACTCAAGTTCACAGTTGGTTAATGGTCACATGACATCCAGGTAAACAAATAAAATCTTTTTTAAAATCTTTATTAGTAAGTGTTTTATCTTATTTATTTTAGTGTTTTATTTATTCTAATTTAAAATTGGTATGATTAAATTACTAAATAGCTTTCATTATACTGCGCAAAGTCTGTTTTGCTGCATTAAACTTAGCAATAAAAATAGTTTAAATTGCACTATAAACAATATTTTAAAGGATTTCATTAAACAAATAAAGGAGTGAAAAATTACTCACCCTCTGCTTTGAAACAGACATCTGTTGGGCTGTTATCTGTAAAAATGCACGTGACAACTTCTTACGCAAATAAGAAGGAGTTAGTAAGTCTGATTGGATTTATTTATTTATTTACTAAATAAAAATTCTACATTTATTACAATACCTACATTATATGCATATTTAGTTTTGAGTTGTGCCCCACATGATTACAGGGCTGTTTTATGGTAAACTATTTAATGTTGATTTAGGCAACAGTGATGGGCATTTAGCTTATCATACCGTGAATTAATATAAATGCTTTCTGTCCATTAGGTGCGTAAAGCGGTGGAGATTGGTGTTGGAGTTGGACTTGTTGCAGCGGTTAGCTTTGGAGTTCTTGCTGCTGCTTCAGCCTTTTTTGGTTCAAAAGACAAAGAGAAGCAGAAACAGTAAGGACTGAGAAATGCAGAAGTGAAAAATGCAATTGTGGAGGCCTTTGATATTTCAGTCAGTAAATGTCTATTGCATTTGATATAAATAATTAAAACATTTAATGTAATAACTTGGCAGGCTTAGTTTTGTGAGCACAACTTGAAATATTCACAAATGCACAAATAAGACAACTAAACAAAATTCCACCTGTTCTGTTTGATAACAATAGTGTATTTCCCAACTGATAAATCTAAAATACCTTAAATTATTTTTTTATAACAATTGATCTACTTTTTTCTACTGGTTTCCTAATGAAATTTCCAGCACTTTATCTGTATATTCAAAATGGCAAGCTAACTATTTGACCAAATCCATCCTAAAACAAACTGCCATATTTATATGTTTGTGCCATTAAATATTTGACAATATGTACTAGGTGTCTGTGTGTTTGTTTATTTTTTACAATTTGTGGTGTTCTATACCAGCATATCTGAGTGAAAAACTATTAATCAAATCATTTCTGTACTTTCATGGTGCAAGATCACAATTTGCATTAGAGGTTTCTGTATTGCTGGCCTGAATTTCATCTGCTCAGTGAGACCTTTGTTACCATTTGCTGGCAAATACCAAATTCTTACAACATCTCAGCAGTGGGGAAGCAGTTGAAGAACCCACATCAATGACATCATTATTTGTTGAATATCTCCATTGAAACAAATTAAAGGGATAGTTCACCCAAAAATGAAAATTCTGTCATCATTTACTCACCCTCAAGATGTTCCAACCTCGTATGAGTTTTGAAGAATATGGGTTACCAGTTGATGGGCCCCATCTTGACATTCTTCAAAATATATTATTTTGTGTTCAGCAGAAGAAAGAAATTTATACAGGTTTGGAACATCTTGAAACAAAAACTTTTGGGTGAACTATCCCATTAATGACTGAAATCATATAAAAATAATCTGGCATCAAGTCCCTCATTTTCTTTTATTTTCATACCATATTTCTATAATCCTTTTTTTTTCCTCCCCCAAATTTTAATCACAGGGTTATGATAATAAATAAATAATAAATCCCAGGGATCCTAGTAGTTCATCATTCCTGCACAAGGATTTTTAGGAATCATTTTAAAGATAGAACAGATTTATACAAAATGTAGCCAATTAAATATCAGTTGAAGCTAAAGACAACCTTTTATTCTAACTCTGGGAATTATTAAAATTCCTTTATTTCCAGATTTGACATGACTAGAAAATATGAATTGAACCAAATATGAAATATAACACTTCCGCTCCCCTATTTAGTCACTGCAAAATCTTAAACTTGTTCTATTTTAAATCTGCACTTTCAGGGTGCCATCTCACCACTGACAAACAAACAAACCAAAAAAAATCAAGGAGGTGCAATCATCTTCCATTTTGTTTTTTTGAAAGGCAACATCAGTTCAGTTAGACCTTTGTTATTTGCTGGACTAAATTCTGTGAAATATTGCAACTAAGCAACAAGATTGTGTACAGCACATCTCCAAAGACAGACTGTTCCTCTTTATTATCATAAATATGAAGCTGAATTTTACATGTGTGTTGTTTATACAGTACATGAATATATTGCACCAGATCTCACAGACTGTCTCATTTACTAAAAACAAAATCATCTGTTGATTAGTTTATTTTACAACATAAAAAGTACTGCCTACTAGGAATGAAAAAGGCACAAACCAGAAATAACAGGAACATCCACCTCACCCTGTCGTATGGCAAAGAAAGAAAAAAACAAAATGCCATTCTTGAGTTGCAGTGTATTCTTCCAGTGAATTCTTTGTTTTGAAAATATTTTTCATCTGTGTATATACATGCGCTAGTAATGACATTGTTCCACCTAGGATCATGATTAAGTTAACAGCATGTTTAAGTTTCTTTGCATCATCCATTTTCAAAAGTCCTCCAAGTCCACATTCAGGGCAGAGCGGCCCATATTTAATGTATAATCAGTGTACACATACAAAGATATCTAGGATTATCTTGTTCAAATTTCCCTCGACTCCCAATACTTCTCAAAGCAGTGAGTTCATGCACACTCAATAAACTATGATATTGTGTAATATAAAAATCATAGTACTGTGAGGAGAGTAAAGGTATATCATAGTTTATGGTGTCAGCTGTTCCCCAGTAAGAATTTCAGTTCTTCAAAGTTGCCCAACATACAGACAGCTGTGAGGCTCCTCCTCCTCTCTGACATCACGGAATGTTTCTTTAAAATCTCGCAGTCCTTTCATCTTCAAATAGTCAATGTTCTGCTGTACCTCCAGTGCTCAGTCCAGTTTGCGTGCGCCCAGTTTGAGAGGACCCTTTGCTGCCTTGCGCTCTGCACGTTTGGCCTCCAGCTCCTTCCGCCTTTCTTCTCGTTTCTTCTTTGCCAATTCTGCTTTACTTAAACCTGAGGGAGCAAGAGAAAAGTGTGGTTATTTGGGCTTTACTTTCAATTTCCTCTCATTTTAAAAATACGATTCAATGTAGTGTTGTCACGGTACCAGAATTTCAGTATTCGGTACCAATACCAGTTAAAATCCACGGTTCTCGGTACCAAAGCTTAATTTAGATTCAATTTACATTAAAGTGTATATCACGGTTACAAAGATGGAAACTGTGGTATTAAAAACACTTTACAGTAAGATTCCATTTGTTAGATAACATTAGATAAAATGACCTAACTAAACAATAGTTGTATACTTTAGCAATTATTCTCCTTGGGGTTAATTTAAAAATGTACTAATACATTTTAAAATCAAAAGTTTTATCTGTTAACATTATTTAATGCACAATGAATGAAGTGAACAAACATGAACAATCAATTATTTGTATTAAATAACATTTACAAACATTAATTAATATTGTAAAAAAAATCTATTGTTCACTCAATGTGTTGATGTTAGACAACGCATTAAGTAATGTCAATGAATGGTATCTTATTGTAGTGTTACCAAACTATACAGGAGATAAAACGTGTTAAATTTGACTTGCCTGTACTTTTATTTAATCCAAAACTGCGTTCATATTTCATTTTTAAAGGGCTTTTTAAACCTGCTAAAGGTTATCCGGCCAAGAATAAGCCTAGAACTGCTTTTCTGACGGACTAATTTTAATGACATAAATAGGGATGCACTGATACTGATACCAGTACTCGGGTGTCGGTCCGATACTGTGCTCATGTACTACTGGTGAAACTACCCCGATACAACCACACCCGATACCACTTTAGAGGCCGTTCATATATGTGACCCTGGATCACAAAACCAGTCTTAAGTAGCACGGGTATACTTGTGGGAATCGCCAACAATACATTGTATGGGTCAAAATTATCAATTTTTCTTTTATGCCAAAAATCATTAGGATATTAAGTAAAGATCATGTTCCATGAAGATATTTTGTAAATTTCCTACCGTAAATATATAAAACATTTATTTTTGTGAGTGAATGCAGCACAATCGCGAACATAAATGGACAACTTTAAAGGCGATTTTCTCAATGTTTTTTGCACCCTCAGATTCCAGATTTTCAAATAGTTGTATCTCGGCCAAATATTACTCTATCCTAACAAACCATACATCAATGGAAAGCTTATTTATTCAGCTTTCATGTGATGTATAAATCTCAATTTTAAAAAAATGACCCATATGACTGGTTTTGTCATCCAGGGTCACATATCGCGTTTTTTGCGCGTGCAAATTTGTTATTTCAAATGTAGGCTATGCCGCGGTGAGATCAAAACATCTAAACAGGTCTTGTGACAAAAAACCATCCGATCAGCTTCGGCCTTTCCGTAACAATATCGAAAGCTCAGCCGAACAGCTGATCATAGCTGTACAGGGCGGCTTTTTATTTCTCATCTCCATAAATATATCTAGTAGTAAAGCTAATGCAAGGGCTAGAAATCAATTAATTCTTTGCGTATACTTCCTCGTCATCATGAAGAGCGCAGTTCGCACCGCTCTCTTCTTTCCACAAGCTCTCCCGTGACGTCTGTCGTTGCTATGCAACCATGAACAGAGGCGCGCCTGAAAAAAAGCTGCGTCGCTTCTATTATGAGCGCACCTGCTGCGCGCCTACATTTGAAATTGCGAATTTGCTTGTGAACGGCTCCTTATGGCAACGTGACATTTGCCTAATCCAAAATATTTCCATTTGTGGCTCTTTCCTCCTTTCGTGTCAACAAGTGGATTCAGAGCCACCGCATTAGCAGCGCTGCCGGTCACCATGTCTCGGAGTGTTTTTACAAAGAGGAACGCAACTGTGCACCTTTCGGACAGCGCATTAAGAACCGGATTAACCCGGTACTTCGGTACCACCGGTACTTAACAAAAGCTGGTACCGTAACAGTTTAATTATTTTAGTACCGACTTGGTACCAAAGTACCGAGTCTTTTGACAACACTAATTCAATGTGTAACCTGGCGAAACAAAATGACTCTGACCCTGATCTCCATCCAGTGACTCCCAGTTTTCTTCTGTTCCCCAGTCTCCTGCACTGTCTGCGTCCCAGCCATCAGACTTCTGTGGACCAAAAACACATATCTTATTTCAGTGACCTGCAGGGATAAAACTGGGCTGGAACTATAATCTGGAATGGAGCTCCACTACCTTTAGCAATTCACAATTAATGAAAATATGAGATATATCTCCTCCACCCGAGCCTTACCATAGTACTTCGTTGTGACACACTGGAGAACAGATCGGATGTTGTTGACTTTCCTTCTGCTCCATCCCAGTTATAATCGCTGGCCAATCGTACCCCTTCTTGCGCAGAGCTTATGCTGGCACTCTTTGGAGCCCCAGTTGAGGATTTCTTTTGATGTGTTGGGGTGAAACTTTCAGCTAGACCACCTTCATCATCCCAGTCGTTACCCCAGCCCTCATCAGCAGGTGAACTTTGACCCTGACCATCTGCATCTTTCTCATTAGACCAGCTGTCGTCGGCATCCCAGCCTGAGCTCCAATCAGAACTCTGCTTTTTCACTGCCTCAGTGGACTTCCGACCCACCTATGGAAAGATAACAAGTGTATAAAGGATAATAAATAACTTAAAATAAATAAAATAAAAATTTCTTTATTTGTGAAGTGAAATTTGAATAAACAGTATTTTTTAATGTCAATTGTCAGCATTATATTGCAATGCACACACACATATATATAAACATATTATGTTTTTCAATGTCAGTAAATAGATATGCATGCAAAATCACCTACACTGCTTTTCTTCTGTGTTGAGGACACTGCTGACCAATCAGAATGCAAATCGTCTGGATCTGTTTGTACTTTCTCAGGATCCTGTAGGCACACAGACAAGGAATTATTCAAATTTCTCAGTATTCATGTGTATGCTAACTTTTTATAGTATAAAAGGTCAAGTACTGAAAAAACACAAGACTTTGCATAATTTGAATAACCATCAGTCACCTCAAGGCTTCCCCAATCTTCATCATCCCACCGATCTCCAACTGGCTCCACTGTTTCCTCATTCGATGTCTCTGATTGGATCCTACATGCACTGGAAATCTGTGCTCTCTTTTCTGGGCCTAAAAGGAAAAGAGTAAGTTGATGAGATGATAATTTAGCACATCTCATTTCAATGTTTATTTCTGCTCAAACCTTTTTTTAAATGAATATTTGGCTGATTTATAAAAAAAAATTGATTGCAGAATAAAGCTTTTTGGTAGGCTGAAAACTAGGTTATACAATATCTGTAAAAAAAAATCTGACATTGTACTTTAAAATCTCTTATTGAAAAGTAATTACTGAATATTGCAAATCACACTTCAATATCTCTGCATAAAGAGAAAAAATGTAATTTGTAAAAATGCAAATCATAGTGCTTTTTGCATACATAAATATGCAAACCTTATTTTAAAATCTCAGAATGAATTTTTTTTGGTAAAAGTAAATTTGTTAAAACGTTTTGCGGCAACTGGTTATATAACTCACTTTCTTCCTATTCAATATTTACTTCCTTGATAATCTTGATTCCACTTTCTTTATCTATTCTTTATTTTAGGTCATTCTTTTCGACACCCTTGATGACTTGACGACAAATGCGACCTTCAGAGGCCGCAGTCTCTGAAATGAGACAAAAGGGACTTCTGCCCGGGTGGAACCTTTTCATATTTCCTAGAACTATTGGCGAATGTTCCCATTTTTTTTTTTTTTCCATTTTTGGTTCCCATAACGTTAGTGTGCACTGATTGGCCGAGCGCACACAAACACCAGCACCCGCCATTTTTAAAAAGGCTGTGTAAACACCGATTATAGCCTATATACAGGTCCTTCTCAAAAAATTAGCATATTGTGATAAAGTTCATTATTTTCCATAATGTAATGATAAAAATTAAACTTTCATATATTTTAGATTCATTGCACACCAACTGAAATATTTCAGGTCTTTTATTGTTTTAATACTGATGATTTTGGCATACAGCTCATGAAAACCCAAAATTCCTGTCTCAAAAAATTAGCATATTTCATCCGACCAATAAAAGAAGTGTTTTTAATACAAAAAAAAAAAAGTCAAACTTCAAATAATTATGTTCAGTTATGCACTCAATAGTCAATACTTGGTCGGGAATCCTTTTGCAGAAATGACTGCTTCAATGCGGCGTGGCATGGAGGCAATCAGCCTGTGGCACTGCTGAGGTGTTATGGAGGCCCAGGATGCTTCGATAGCGGCCTTAAGCTCATCCAGAGTGTTGGGTCTTGCGTCTCTCAACTTTCTCTTCACAATATCCCACAGATTCTCTATGGGGTTCAGGTCAGGAGAGTTGGCAGGCCAATTGAGCACAGTAATACCATGGTCAGTAAACCATTTACCAGTGGTTTTGGCACTGTGAGCAGGTGCCAGGTCGTGCTGAAAAATGAAATCTACATCTCCATAAAGCTTTTCAGCAGATGGAAGCATTAAGTGCTCCAAAATCTCCTGATAGCTAGCTGCATTGACCCTGCCCTTGATAAAACACAGTGGACCAACACCAAAAGCTGACTCTGGATGTTTCTACTCCAGACTCAGTCCACTGCTTCCGCAGGTCCCCCAAGGTCTGGAATCGGTCCTTCTCCACAATCTTCCTCAGGGTCCGGTCACCTCTTCTCGTTGTGCAGCGTTTTTTGCCACACTTTTTCCTTCCCACAGACTTCCCACTGAGGTGCCTTGATACAGCACTCTGGGAACAGCCTATTTGTTCAGAAATTTCTTTCTGTGTCTTACCCTCTTGCTTGAGGGTGTCAATCATAGCCTTCTGGACAGCAGTCAGGTCGGCAGTCTTACCCATGATTGCGGTTTTGAGTAATGAAACAGGCTGGGAGTTTTTAAAAGCCTCAGGAATCTTTTGCAGGTGTTTAGAGTTAATTAGTTGATTCAGATGATTAGGTTAATAGCTCGTTTAGAGAACCTTTTCATGATATGCTAATTTTTTGAGGTAGGAATTTTGGGTTTTCATGAGCTGTATGCCAAAATCATCAGTATTAAAACAATAAAAGACCTGAAATATTTCAGTTGGTGTGCAATGAATCTAAAATATATGAAAGTTTAATTTTTATCATTACATTATGGAAAATAATGAACTTTATCACAATATGCTAATTTTTTGAGAAGGACCTGTATTTACTCCAGAAACTAACTCTACGACCAAGAACTAAGTTCCTAGAACTATCCGCTTTTTTAAGCTTTTTTTCTTGTTGCACACCTTTGTTTTCATTATTTGTGGTTACTGGTCCAGATACTGGAGATGAGGTGCTGTTTTCAGCAGACGGTGCTTCCGAACCAGCCGGAGCATTTCGGATGAGTTTGGAGGTGAGAGATGAGACACCTGTTACCGCCCATCCTGCCCATGTAGCAGCTGACCCTCCTGTCTGCGCTGACGCAGTCACATCCTTCTCTGCAATTGAACCATTTAATTACATTAACATTACGTAATTTGAGATAACTGAAAATTTGCATTTTAGTGAACAATCCCTTTAAGATAAGGGACAACACATGCTATACCTATTTCAGTTATTTTAGAAGGGTCTTCAGAAACCGTCTCCAGCTTACTGAGGAAACTTTTTATGGCTTTGAATGCCTACAGGACAAAAAACACTTTATAAATTGTAATTTTCTAAAATGATGGATTAAACACCCAAAACACAGAAACAGATGTGTCATTGTGTACCTCAACTCCTGCCTTGCATTTTTCTTTACCTGATCTCTGACGTTTTTGTCTGGATCCACAGTCAGTGTGCACAGTGTGGGCAAGATACGATTGGAGCTTTCAGCCACACTATAGTACTGATGGGTGGCAGCGAATCCTAGCACGCCTGCAGCACGTGAGGCAGGAAACGGATCTTTAGTTGCCCGTGAGAATGCAGAGATTAATACACGCTGGCGCATCTGAGAAAAAAAACACAAAGGAAAATCAACGCAAGATTGTCATTTAGAGAAAAAAATATGCCTTAACAAATAGAAGATTATGGGTTGTTAGTTGAAGTTACCCCAGAATTGAGGTAGGGAGCAATTTTGCCCAGGCAAACAGTGGTGTTGCAGCGGATGGGGCCCTGATCGTCCCGGGCTTGCAGTCGAGCAAAGTGACGCATCAACTCTTGATTTAAATTGGTCTCGTTCAGTTTAGGGGCCAACAGAAGCATGGACTATAGGAACGAGAGAAATTAAAAGAAAAGTTATTAAAAAATATATTAAAGAGTAATAAGCATGGCACTAGTAATGCCAAAGACATGCGTTCAAATCCCAGGGAAAGCATGAGCTTGAATGAAAAGTAAGTTGCTTTAGATAGATCCATTTGAATGCATAAATGTAAATGTATGCCACTATCAATTACACTGACTGAGTGTCAAAACACTGGAGAGAAGACAGAGCATACAAATACCTTTACAGTCTGCTCTCGAATGGCAGGGTTTGTGTCTGTGAAACCATGAACCACGTGTGGAAAAATCTGAGAGTTAACTGCTGCTTCATTCAAATACTGAATAAACTGCTCCATCTGATAAAAAGAGAGACAAAAAAAGACGCAAAAAAATGTATTTAGAATTGTGAAAGTGTGTATGAAAGAGTCAGAGACTTGGGGTGACTAAACTGTAATGTAGAAACTCTTATAAAATCTACAAAAAGCATTGAAGTCGTGTATACCTGCTGTAGCAATCGTATCCTCATGGCACGGTCAGTAGAAGAGAACATCTTCACTATGACTGGGATGATTTTCTGCTGGTACTCCTCAGCTGACAAATACTTTCCTACCTACCACAAACAAAATATTGCTATAATGGTATTAAATGAACGTATCGCCCGTTAGGATTCCAACCTTCTCTTTACAATGTACAACATGGGTAAGAGTCAATGCAATACCAAAAATGTCTATCACCTTAAATAGTGGTGTAAGAACGACAGCGCCAGCATTGCCAAACTCAAAAGCTGTAAGGAGTTGAGGCAGCACTTTATGTTTACAGAAATCTTCAGGGAAAGAATCAAGATTCTCACTCAGGTCCTGGAAAAATTGCTGCTTCTCTGCAGGTTCTTTAATCTACATGAACACACACACACACACACAAACAAACAAACAAGCAAGCATTTATGTGAACTTATCTGACCTTAATATATATTACCAATTTTAAAGTATTAATGAAAATAGATAAAAAAATGCAAAGCAATACACAGAAAAACAGCAACGTAGTCTGATCATTTAATACATCATTTGCAACATTTACAATAAAACCTTTACACTTGTAACATGCAATACAAAGAGTAAAAGATCACCAAAAACATTCTGGGGTCAGTAAGATTTTCTTAAAGAAATTAAATTGTTTATTCACCAAGAATACATTAAATTGATCAAAAGTATCAGTAAACGCATTTATAATGTTGCAAAAGATTTCGATTTCAAATAAATGCTGTTCTTTTGAACTTTCAATTCATCAAAGAATCTTAAAAATGTATCAGTTTCCACAAAAATATGAAGCAGTACAACCAATTTCAACATTGATGATAATAATAATAATAATAATAATTATAATAAATATTTCTCATGCACCAAATAAGCATATTAGAATGATTTCTGAAGGAAGTAATGATGCTGAAAATTCAGCTTTGTCATCACAGAAATAAATTACATTTTATAATATAATAAAAATAGAAAACACTTATTTTTAAATGTGATAACATTTAACAATACTAATGTATTTTCAGCTTTGGTGAGCACAGGACACTTCTTTCAAAAACATTAAAAAAATCTTACCAACCCAAAACTTTTGAACGACAGTGCAATGCAACACAATACAGGCTCACAGAATAAGCTGAATACACAACAGATTTAAATACCTGTATCTCTTCCAGAAACAGACAGCTCTCCACAAAGCTGTTGTTCATAAAGCCTCCAGGAGATCTACAGTTCAGTAGGAACCGAGCAGGGTTGGGACGAATCTTTGGGTTTGCACCCACTAACTCACAGTAATGCGGCACTAACTGCTTTGGAATCTGTGAGAGGTAAACAAGGTGGTTTAAAAGACTCTTGAGGATACATAGCTTTTAATCTGTTTGTCATAATAAAAACTACTAAACAAAGCTATTATTGCAGTTAACACTAATCAAAATTGATCTGGTACCTTGCCCAGAGATCGTAACGAGGAGGCACGAGGTAAAGTTCCATTAAATACTTCCCAAATGAGACAACCGAGACGCCACACATCCCCTGTCCTGAGATCATAAAGAAATGCACAACAATGAGCTATGGCTGATTACAAATGCATTTTTTCCTGAACATTTTAGGTCCAGTGGTCCAGTACCAGTCTAGGGTGGCACAGAAATCTTCATTATTCAAACATAAAAAAAAAAAGAAGTTCAACTATAAAGTACTGTTTCAGTGCCTAAAACACAACTGAACACAATTAATTGTACTCAATTGTAAATGTGGTAGTGGTAGAATACATCAAGTGATACTGAGTGAATTTGAGTCTTTTTTACTAGAAGATCAGTTTAAAAAAAATTGCAACTGAAAAATTAAACACTGAATTATTAACACTCTATTGGTCGTCAAAATTAAAATCATTACAAAGGGGAAAATGTGTTCTCTTTTGAATCCCCATGTGCAACAATGTGAATATGATAAATGTGGCAGCTCATAAAACAAATACCAGAATGCACATTTTATATACACATCAATTAAATGCGATCCATTTCCATTTGTACTCTTGGCAACTTGTGCAAAATGGTGCCTGTTTTTAAGTACAATGAACAGGACTCACATTCACCAATGAAACTTGACAACTACTGCCTCATACATTTAGGCTGTTTACACAGAAACGATCTGAAGAGAAAACGCAAAAGTGGCGTTGCGTTATCACTTTTTATTCTGCGCTTAGACGAGCGTTATCGGGGGGAAATCCGCGGGCATATGGTGACGCAAAAGTGTGTGAAATTCGATGTAGTATGCACTCCAGGCGGCTAGGTGGCAATATGAAGCACTGCCACACAACAACACCAATATCTGAGAATATTTTGTACAACTGCTGAAAAGACTTGTAGGTTTATCAGAGCTGCTAGGGCAACTTGAAGGTCCGACGTATGGAAATAATCCGACATGTTGGTTGTTATTTTACTGTACTGGCGCATGCCTGTGACGTAAACGCGTACGCGACGAGAGCCACCGTGAGCAGATTCGCGTTTTTACCCTTTAGACGGGAACGCGACGGTGGAGCGTTTTTAAGATTTCCACTCTGGAGGGTGGTTTCACTTTTTTGCGTTTTTAAGCCCCCAAAACGCTGTCGCCGTGTAAACTAAAGGCACATCTGATAAAATATTTTTACGTTTTCACCCGGAATCGTTCTCGTGTAAACAGGGCCTTAGTTTCTATAAGCTCGAAAAAATAAAAATTCAGGCTGGACCAGCCAATGCATGTGCAGTCATAAGCACGTGTCTCACATCGCGTGCTGCACTTTCTCCCATTCAAATAATATGAGTGCACTGTCCTTGTGTATATTAAGTCTTCGAAGTCAAGTCAGAAAATTTTCTGCATTTAGATAATGTAAATAGCCTACAGGGAATAGTTGGGCTGAAAATGAATAAAGAGAACTAGAAAACTTACTCTGTTACTTGCGTAACCTTGGTTCCCTGAGAGTAGGGAACGAGTATTGCGTAGCTAATACGCAGTGGGGGAACTCCTTTCCTCAAGAAATATTGAAGCCTATATTTTAAAACGCAGTGCAGATGCACAGCGAACACAGCAGAGCGTCCAGCTCGCCCATTGGCTGTGCTGCGGCACCTGCACATCCTATGGCGAAGAGCCTCTGGTGTGCGAACCAATCAGGTGACTTGGCGCAAGAGCATGTCAGAGCCAGCCAGAATGGGCATGGCTTATGGCTATAAGAAGCCCCTATTTTCACCTATAGAACAGGTTAAATCGACTGAAGTGACAAACACTGACAGATTGCAATAGTGCGGCAGGCTACGCAATACTCGTTCCCTACTCTCAGGGAACCGAGGTTACGCTAGTAACCGAGTATGTTCCCTTTCAAGAACGGTCACATCGTATTGTGTAGCTAATACACAGTGGGGACGCAATGTAACACGCCGCACTATTAGCAACTGGCTCTAATCCAACTGGAGCCTAAGGAAGCATCCTGAGGCTCACAGAAACAGCCATAATAAACCCTCACAAGAACAGGGACCGGACCCAAGTCGGGTCTCATGATAAGAGGGGCTGAAGCGCCTGAACCAGGCTCGTTCTTATAACACAGTCCTAGGACAACTTGTGCTTATGGACAGTAATCATGTTAGACTGATAAGACCGGACATCGTCGGGTCTAATTATCATATTGAGAGGACTCGAGTCTGCAGGCAAGGTACCTCCATGTTATTGAACCTAACAAATGTGGACGGCTAGGACCAGCAGGCCACCGCACATATGTCTTGAATTGGCACACCACTGGACCAGGCCCACAAAGAGGCCATCCCTCTTGTAGAGTGGACTCTAGCGCCTATGGGACAAACCTGGCCCAACGAGGCGTATGCCAGAGAGATGGCGTCCACTATCTATCTGGACAGTCTCTGCTTCGTGATCGGTAACCCTTTGGTGCGACCGCCGAAGCATACAAAGAGCTGTTCTGGCTGCCTAAACAGAGCAGAACGCTCCGGGTAGATTTTTAGAGCTCTGATAGGACAGAGCAAATTAGCCTACCCATTGTTCTCCGAGGGTGGAAGTGCTGAATGTAATAACCTGCGCTCTAAATGGAGTTGAGAGCACCCTGGGTACGTAACCATGCCTTGGCTTGAGTTTGACCCTGGAGTCACCAACCGCAGTTTTTTAGCTGAAAACTGCTAAAAAACTAAAGTGGAGCTAAAGTGGTTTAAGATTAGCCGACTGCAGCAGCTCTAACGGGGGACCCTTCAGGGCCCCAAGGACCGTGGAGAGGTCCCAAGCCGGTATAAAAGGGGGCCTGGGGGGATTCATCCTCCTGGCTCCTTTGAGGAAACGAACGACGAGGTCCCCAGTGACTGGCCAGCCACAGGAGCATGGTAAGCTGCTATGGCTACCACATACACTTTGAGCGTGGATGGGGAGCGACCCGCATCCAGAAGCTCTTGTAGGAAGGAGAGTACCACTGACACCTCACATGACTGGGGCTCGAGGTCCCTAGCTGTGCACCAGCTGGTGAATACTGACCACTTCAGAGCATAGAGGCGCCTGGTAGACGGTTCTCTAGCCTCAGTGATGGTATTCAAGATATTTTCTGGGAGGTCCCAGGATACCCGTTGAGGGGCCACACATGGAGGGCCCAGAAGTCAGTAGGGATGCACCGATACCGATACCAGTATCGGTATCGGGCCCGATACCAAGCTCATGTACTTGTACTCGTACTTGTAAAAATACCCCGATACCTCACGTGACATGTGATCTCACGTATATCCTTAGCTTATATTTCTTAATTCTTATGAACACTCTTCCTGCAGTTATAGTGTTGCTAGATTTAATAGTACAGTCTAATATTTCACTTTACACTTTCGGCCAGGGTCCGAAATTAACACCCGCCAAGCGCCAAATGCGGGTAGATTTTCTGTTTGGCAAGTAAATCTCAAAAGGCTATCCGCCCCACTGGCGGGTGAATGTTCATACCAAAATATTAATGTAACGACTTAACGTTAACGAGTCCTCTTATCGATGCTCCTGCTCCAAAGCAAATTTTTTGTCCCGCCATAGTCTTATTTGATCTGCGAGTAATGTAGACGACAGTAGTGCGTGTGACAGGGCGCAACTGAAGCACGAGCAGAGAGAGGTCGCGCGCGCGCTTTCTCTTAGTGCTGTCTTGCTCTCTCTCGTTGTCACATATTAATCAAAATAAATCGACACGATGGTAAAAGGTCGGAAGACCATAGTTTCATGTGGAGCATTCGGATATATTTTTTCCTGAATTACCGCTGGGTGTGAATTGTGCTAAAATACCTTATCTTCTCTGAAGCGTTCTGCACATTCAGCTGACATAAACCACACTTTAAATAAACGGAAAAACCTATCCAGTGATTAAATGTTTTCTGTGTTGACACAAATCTTGTGGGATGTCCT
Source organism: Gila orcuttii (assembly GCA_026230005.1). Lineage (NCBI taxonomy): Eukaryota > Metazoa > Chordata > Actinopteri > Cypriniformes > Leuciscidae > Gila > Gila orcuttii. The sequence goes on along the minus strand of JAPDVR010000016.1, from coordinate 12,308,448 downwards.
AGCTGCCAGGATAATCACACAACGCGAACACATCCGATAATGACATTGACACATCCAATTTGCGAACTAATGACTCATTTGAACCGATTCATTTTAATTTCATTTTAAAACTGATATTTCCAGTCCTTCAGTTACTGATCGGATCAGTCAGAGTAAATGGAGTAAAAAAAAATAGGCAGAGTAAAACTAAATATTTTTTTGAAATAATTATAATATATTATTATTGCATATATTTTATTAAATATACAATTAATACATTTAATTTGTACAGAACTATGTTCATATAGGCACCACCACAAAAATATTATTTTAATGTGTGTAAATTGTGTAATATGTGTGTAAATAAAAGTAAAAATGGAAAATAATAGACCAGAAATATGACAAAAATGTTTTAATATAGCCTATATATAAATTAATGTATATGTGACACAAAAAGGCTGTTTATTATTTTGGGGGGTAAAAAATATGCTTGGCTGGTGGATTTTTTCATCTACCAGTCCCCGTGGCAGGTGAGCCAAAAAGTTAATTTCGGACCATGCTTTCGGCTGTGATTACATTGTTACTCAGTGTTATGTTATAAACATTTGTTCTGTGATTTCTTTGGCACTTTAGGACAACTTTGATTGTCTTGTTGTCTGTGATTTCTTTAGCACTTTGACAACTTTGTGACAGGCAGGTAAAAATTACATTCATTATGTCCTTGGTTTTGCCCTTTGGAGATTATTGGACACTGTGAAATTTGGGCTTTGAAAATTTGTGATAAGCACATAAGAATGATTTATTTTTAAACATAAGTTTATTTAAGTTGTTGAAAATAAAGATGCTGATATGTTCATTAGTCTCATTGTGTTGTTCTTAGAAAATTGCCACATAAAACGAGACCCCCCCCCCCCCCCCCCCCAGTACAACAGGCATCGGTATCGGCGAGTACCAGGAAAAAAATATCGGTACTCGTACTCGATCCTTAAAAAGTGGTATCGGTGCATCCCTAGAAGTCAGTGAAGGAAATAAAATCTGTTCTATAGGCAAAAATAGGGGCTTCTTATAGCCATAAGCCACGTCCATTCTGGTGGGCTCTGATGTGCTCTGGCGCCAAGTCACCTGATTGGTTCGCGCGTCAGAGGCGCTTCGCCATAGGATGTGCAGGTGCCGCAGCACAGCCAATGGGCGAGCTGTACGCTCTACTGTGTTCGCTGTGCAGCTGCACTGCGTTTTAAAATATAGGCTATAATATTTCTCGAGGAAAGGAGTTTCCCCCACTGCGTATTAGCTATGCAATACAAAGTGACAGTTCTCGAAAGGGAACAAGAGTTTTCTGAAAGTTACCATTTTTCTCCGCTACTGCCAGGGCTCTCTGGGGGATCATATCTCTCCATGTCAGGGCTGATCACTTTAGGTGGCGGTAAGGTGATGGAGTCTCCCTGGTCAGAGCTCACATGATCCAACCCTCCAAGCTTCCATTCACCAGCACGGTCCACAAAGACGGCCCACATGCCCAAGTTATTATGGTTGAGATGGCAGTCGTTCACCAAGAAGCTCAGCGCTTTCTGATGGGAAAGGAGTGACAGCAAACTGTACAACTGAACTAATAAATGAAAGATTTTTAGCCAGTGTATTTACTTCAAAACTAACCACAATTTGATGAAGGCCCCATGACACCTCTAAATCACTCGCACCAGTCTTCTCCGCCTGGACCTTCAAGTGTGCAGCCAGAGGGGTCACTGGCTCTGTGACGATGTATAAGCTTTTCTCGGTCTGATGTCCAACAGGAAAATAACGTTTTAATAAAGAGTTGTAATAAAAATGCCTTTTCAAAAATTACAATTAGGATAAATCTAGAACATAAAAAATGTGTGTAAAATCTCCCACTAACATAAAGTGTCTAAAATGATTCTAAATATTTTATTCAGGGATTATTTCTTATAATAAGAGTCTGTTATTGATAAGGGGTTACATTCACAAAAAGCTCACCTCAACCTGAATAATCAAGATGAAATGAGAGCACAAGAAAAGATGAGGCATTGTTTGAAGAGAACAGCCTTCCTATGATTCACAATCACACTGATAAACTTAATTTCATCCATAAAAGGTCCTTACCTCCAACCCATCTACGTAGGACAAGATATTGGGATGTCTGAGAGTTTTGGTGCGTTTGAAAGCTGCTTTGGCAAGCAGTGTCTGCTCCTCCGTTCCCTGTGAAACCTCATACACAAAGACTGACACCAGCTCACCAGTGGTCTGGAATAAAAAGGGGGTACAAGTTAGGTTAAGTTACAACTCATCTGTATACTGCAAAGAAGAACAGTGCAATTTAGGAAAATTTACACAACCAGAATGTCCTGATTGACTAGTTTTTAAATAAACCAAGACACTAATACAACCTTTAATTAACAATATTTTGATATTTGATACAATAATATTGATCTGTCATTATAATGTTTATCAGAATATGATCAATAGTTATTTACGCATTTAAATAAATCTAACACATTTATTATAATATGCCAGTAATTCTGGTAAATGGTGATCAGATACAGTTATTAATATGGCATTTCAGGACACGTGTACAGTAAACACTAACAGTGCAGCTTTTTTTGCTATCATACATCATTATACGAGTGATGGCAGTGTAATTATCAATACAAATAAGGTATCACATAAATAAATTAATGCACACCATTGTGCTTAATACCACAATAATATTTCATCTATTTAATGTGACAGCAGTTTTCTGTTGACGTGGCGACAGCAATGTTACGTACTCTGTTAAAAGGATGACAAAATAAACCTATTTTTCGGTATTTAATAGTCTTATTATCTAATCCATATGCCCCAAAGGATATTGAGCCATGAACATCACGCTTACAAAGAAGTTAAATGTGTTTTTGAGTTGCTACTTCGCCTTTGCTGTTTTATTCGCCCATGCGTATTGCTGAGCGGAATGTAGCTAAACTTCAGACCGAGGATTCAGCGGCCTGCTGCGACACTATATGCTTTATATTAATATGTCAAGTCGTTTTACCTTGCGCTTTCCCCGACTAAGGGACCATATGCCTGACTTTTCTTGGTTTTCTGGTAAAATTTCATAGTTGAAATCTTTGATAGGATCCCGTGCGAAAAAGGACCACATCCTTCCCTATCAGTCCAGCACAAGATGTTGCTGTAGGACGGACAGCGAACCAATAGAGGGCGCAACTGTTCCGACAACCGAGAAAATCTCGAGAATCCGCCAAACAAATGTCACGTGAGACCCTGAATCCTCCTGAGCCCATTTGCTGAGTTCGGAATATGGTTCGGAACAGCATGCTAGCATACTAGTAAGAGCAGTATACTAGTTTGTGTTTCCGAATTCGGCACTGCTTTATTTTGTACGAGCATCCTTAGTGACGTTATTATCTTGTTCTAGTTATTATAAATAGTAATGTTGGCATCACATAAAATAAAGAAAACAAGAACCATATTTAATTGTTGGCTACAACGAGATCTGTCAATCTATGGGAGAGTACTTATTTCTAAAGCAGAGGGTTTGTCTCGTTGTGTTTACCCCTCTTTATCTTTATTTGTTAGTGACAAAATCTGTGATGATATTGATATTGAATTTTATTTGGAAGAACTAGACCTCACAAAGTTAGGAAATCTGTTTTGTCTAATAGACGTTCTGAGGGTGGACTGGAAGTTTTACACTTTAAAGAATTAGACAGAATTAGTTGGTTAAAAAAATGTCTTTGCAGTAATGGCTCGATTTGGTACTATATCCCCAATGCCATATTTCGTAGATTAGGCGGTCTAGAATTTATTTTAAAATGTAATTTCACATTTCACCCCTTCTAAATTACCGATTTCTCTCTCCAAATTTCACCAACAGGCTTTACTTGCTTGGAAATTGTGTTATGTGCACAATTTTTCTCCCCATAAAGAAATTCTGTGGAATAATTTTTACATTTTAATCCGAAACAAATCATTTTTTATTGATAAGTGGTATGCTAGAGGTATTGTTTTTGTTTTGGATTTATTTAAAAATGGTGGCAGTATACTGGAATATGAAGAATTTATGACTTTGTATAATTTTCCTCTGCCTGCTAGAACTTTCAATTCTGTCATCAAAGCTTTGTCTCCGAGTTATGTGCATTTATTTAAAACACACCTTTTCTTTAATGAGAGAAAAACAATTATGCCCAAACTTTTATTGAATGGAGTAAGCTTTATTGATAAAAAATGTAATGGTAAACTTATAAAGCTATTGTTACATTACACAGTTTACACATCTCCTCGATGTAAATTTTTCTGGAATAATTTTTTTGACAGTATTTACTGGAAGAGGGCGTGGTTACTCCCAGAGAAATATTGTATGTCCAATAAAATTAGAGAGGTTCACTTTAAGATTCTTTATAATGTTTACCCAACCAACTCACAAATTGCCTCTTTTGTTGATATCTCTGACCTGTGTGTATTTTGTAAGGTTGAGGAAGAAACTTTGCTTCATTTATTCTACCACTGCAATCTGGTTAAGTCTCTTTTGGAGAGCTTGGGTTGTTATCTTTCTCATTTTATCAAATGTGATTTAAACTTTTAATTGAAAGATATATTCTTTGATTTTTCTGGGAGTGACTATGCTATTGATAATGTTCATTTCTTTTTGTTGCATTGTAAAAATTGTATTCACAAAAACAAATTTCTCAAGACTTTGCCTATATTTGATGTCTTTATTGCTGAGATTTCCCTTATTGTAAAATCTCTTAAACTCATTGATAATAGCAAGAACAATACATTTCTTAAGAACTATTTATGTTTTTTTCTTCCTTGATGCATCTGTTTTTTTTTCTTTAATGTATTCAATGCAGTGCTGTTCTTCTTTGTAAAAGGAATTTAAAATATAATTAAAAAAAAAATTAAAAATTGTTTTTTTTTCTTCAGATTTTGATTAAAAATTAAAAAAAAAAGTAATGTTGGCATGAATTCCATTAAAGTTTAGATAATCCAGGGGAGACCTGGGGCCCGTTCTTCGTACCTTGCTTAAAACATCCGAGATCAAACGAGACATCCAAGATAATATCATCGTGCTCATCATGATCCGGCTAATTAGGTTCTTCGAACACTCCTGCCGGTGTCGTGCCAAGGTACTTACCCCTGATAGGAAGTGTATCCCCGGTCGCGGGAGCGCGCTCGCATTCAGCAGAACGTGTGCCATTGGTTTGACCAAGGTAAATGAAACGATAATACGTGAATTGTTTAAGTTATCGTTTTACTATTGTTGTTTTATCAACGAGGTTTAGCAAAGACAGCTATCACGTGGCCCATCTATCAAAATTAATTATTTTATTCTTCTGAAGGCTAACGATCGAACTTCATTGCACTGAATTGAGAATGTCTAGTTACTGAAAAACCAAGACGACCATACCGTTTCACTCATAAAGCAAACTGCCTTTGGATATTAAATTGTTCTGAAACCCCCTTTCCATCGTGAATTATTATCAAAATGATTTAAAAATGCATTGCACTTAAATAGTAGGCTGGTCAATGTCATACAAAAAAAGTGATTGTACAGCTACAGATGATGGCCTATCATCAAGTGTTTTATTTTGTGAATACTTTACATCATGTCTAATAACAGCAGTGAATATGGACACATTTCTTGTTTCCTGACAAAAGTTATACTAGGATACAGATTTTTTCAAGACCGTATTTTCGACCTGCCAAAATATGTATCCCCCCTCTAAAATCTACAGATAATGGCCTATCATCACGTGTTTTCTTTTGTGAATACTTTACATCATATCTAATAACAGCAGTGAATATGGACACATTTCTTGTTTCCTGACAAAAGTTGTAGTGGGATACAGATTTTTTCAGACTGTATTTTTGACCTGCCAAAATATGTATCCCCCCCTCTAAAATCTACAGATAATGGCCTATCATCAAGTGTTTTATTTTGTGAATACTTTACATCATGTCTAATAACAGCAGTGAATATGGACACATTTCTTGTTTCCCAACAAAAGTTGTAGTGGGATACAGATTTTTTCAGACTGTATTTTCGACCTGCCAAAATATGTATCCCCCCTCTAAAATCTACAGATAATGGCCTATCATCAAGTGTTTTATTTTGTGAATACTTTACATCATATCTAATAAAAGCAGTGAATATGGACACATTTCCTGTTTCCTGACAAAACTTATAGTGGGATACAGATTTTTTCAGACCGTATTTAAACCTGCTATAAAAGGTATCCCCCTCTCCATATTCCACAGATGATGGCCTATCAACGTCTCCACTTCCTTTGGCGCCAAGAAAGCAAGGAAAGCCCCCAACCACCCATCCTCACCACCATCTACAGAGATACTATAGCCCTTTCACACGTGAGTTTAAAATATTCTGGCTGACCCCCCAGCGTGAGTTTTTCAAGGCGACCGTTATTTAGAATGTGTCACTTTATGGTTTCCATGGTGACGCGTCATTGCTTGTCACGTGACACACCGCAGCAACAAGAGAGCAGAATGAATGATGATCTGCTTTTATGTCATATTTCCTTTTTTATTCAAAATATTCACAAATTTGTTTGATATGGCATGAAATATCTGATATTCCGGTTGTCAAATATATGCAAGTGGAAGTGTTTTGTTGTTTAAACACCTTTATAACGATCGCGTTAGTTGAGCTGTATGCGCGATGGGCGCCGCCATCTTAGTTTGTGCTGCAGACGCAGTTCAGAGAATCGGATCTGTTGGATTTACAAAACGTTCATTCATCCACTTCTCCCGAAATACATACAAGTAAGTGGCTGGTGAACTGGGAGAAGAATAGAGTAAACTTTAAAATTACTTACACAATGTGTATCTGATATGAATAAAACTAATTATGGAAAGGATTATTATTGCCTCTTCCTTTGACATCAGTGTGTATTTTACGAACTCTAAATGTATTGTTTTTTTAGTACTTATATGTCTGGAACCAAAATAAACATTATGTGGTTGAAAACACTGAAAAGTTGTGATATATGACAGCTCTGAGCGCGCCTGTCTCTGGCTCAGCGCCAGCCAACGCGCGAAAGCACATTTGAATTTAGCAGTTGATCACGTGATGCACTGACCGTTCTAATCACACCGGTGTGATCGTACGCTCCAGGGACCAGCCTAGACTGATCACACCGGTGTGATCGTACGTGCGAAAGGGATAGAGAGTGTTTCAGTCAGCTGCATCACTTTCTGGCGTGGGAATTGTAGGGCCTCCGACCGCAGCGGATAGTGCTCAACCTCCAAGATCTCTACACCTCCAGAGTTAATGAAAGGGCTAAGAAAATCACTTTGGACCCCACACACACAGCCCAATTTCTCTATGAACTGTTGCCCTCCAGTCTGAACAGATAAAACTCTAATAACTATACACTCTTTCATAACTGTCATGTTGTACATAACATCTCAAAATTGTTGCCTGCATCTGTAGCCTATAGCATCTTAAACTGGACACCTGTAAATAACATGGGCCTATCTGTACATTCATATGGGCCTACATTTCTATTACTGTACTATCTTGCATTATTTAGATGTTATTTTATTTTTAATATTGTTATTGTGTTATATATTTTTTTTTATTAAATTCCTATATGCCTCTATTATCATGTATGTCTGCACTATGTCTGTACTTTCCTTCCTCATTCCTTCACATCTTTTTCTGATTCTAATTCTTCTTTGCGGCACTGTGGTCCAAGTGAAACGAAAGTCCGTTCCCTTGTGTGTACATGGACTATACTATGCGGAAATTACAATAAAGCTGTCAAGAAGTGACTTCTTTCCAAAAGTTAAGTGTATTTTCACTAGGGTGAGCACCCGTCCCGCTTTGCGCTGGACCGCACAGCATTTTCACCCCTTGTCCTGCACGTCGCATATTGAGATAATGTCCCGCATCAGTCTGTTGGTTTTTAATAATTTTAAGATGACAAGACACAAACTTGGAAGGTGTAATGTAATTACATTATTATTACACATGATGTACAGTATTCACAAAATAAAACACTTGATGATAGGCAATCATCTGTAGATTTTAGAGGGGGGATACATATTTTGGCAGGACGAAAATACGGTCTGAAAAAATCTGTATCCCACTACAACTTTTGTCAGGAAACAAGAAATGTGTCCATATTCACTGCTTTTATTAGATATGATGTAAAGTATTCACAAAATAAAACACTTGATGATAGGCCATTATCTGTAGATTTTAGAGGGGGGATACATATTTTGGCAGGTCGAAAATACAGTCTGAAAAAATCTGTATCCCACTACAACTTTTGTTGGGAAACAAGAAATGTTTCCATATTCACTGCTTTTATTAGATATGATGTAAAGTATTCACAAAATAAAACACTTGATGATAGGCCATTATCTGTAGATTTTAGAGGGGGGATACATATTTTGGCAGGTCGAAAATACGGTCTGAAAAAATCTGTATCCTAGTATAACTTTTGTCAGGAAACAAGAAATGTGTCCATATTCACTGCTGTTATTAGACATGATGTAAAGTATTCACAAAATAAAACACTTGATGATAGGCCATCATCTGTAGCTGTACAATCACTTTTTTTGTATGACATTGACCAGCCTACTATTTAAGTGCAATGCATTTTTAAATCATTTTGATAATAATTCACCATGGAAAGGGGGTTTCAGAACAATTTAATATCCAAAGGCAGTTTGCTTTATGAGTGAAACGGTATGGTCGTCTTGGTTTTTCAGTAACTAGACATTCTCAATTCAGTGCAATGAAGTTCGATCGTTAGCCTTCAGAAGAATAAAATAATTAATTTTGATAGATGGGCCACGTGATAGCTGTCTTTGCTAAACCTCGTTGATAAAACAACAATAGTAAAACGATAACTTAAACAATTCACGTATTATCGTTTCATTTACCTTGGTCAAACCAATGGCACACGTTCTGCTGAATGCGAGCGCGCTCCCGCGATCGGGGATACACTTCCTATCAGGGGTAAGTACCTTGGCACGACACCTGTCGTGATTAGTAGCCTATAGCTGGATTGGGTTATCTGAGATAATTGCGCGTTCATGCGCTGGGTTAAAAGGGGATATGTATCGATAGTAGAAACATTGATCAGCAACGCTGCTATTGGCTGCTCACCGTGGCCAAAGAGCGCGCTCAGTTTTTTTCTCCACAGAATAGCAAGAGTTATTGCTTGAAGGATATGCAGAATTTGAAAACTTAATTAAAACGCCAGGGAACACCTCAAAGTGTGCAAAAGCCAAGAGAGAGGGCTGGCAAAAACGTAGCAGACAAATTAAGTTTGTAGTTAGATGTTTTTATCCATTATTACAGTATATATTTGTATATTTTAATAATTTCTAAATAATTAATAACTTTGTTCATTGTAATGTCAGAGTCACCATCCACTACTAGAACATGGGAACAAGTAAAAGTGAAGTACTAGAATATTCTACATAATAGTAATTTGTACTAACTAATCTCTTTTAAAAAGGCACTGTTAATAAATGTTTGCCTGTTTATAAAAGAAACCAAGAAAAAGGCTGAGAAAAAAAAGAAAAACAAACAGGTGGTGCTCCTGCACCCCACATTATACCCAGGCAGAAGAGCTGACCCTTGGGTTGAGTGTGAACCTTGTGGAGGGCATCCCTGGGTTCAGCTCTTCCTCAGACCCACAGCCAGGAGCAGCAACACCTTCACTGCTGGTAAATGAACTTTAAATGATCCTACACTGTAAAATAATTTGTTGCTGCATTAAATTAAGTAGGCCTATAATCCAAATGGCTGTCCAGTCATATCAGCTGTTAAACCTTGAGTAGCAATGAATTGCTTTGACTTGTGAAAGTCTACATGTGTGACTGTGAAACTACATAGTTAATGTAAAAAAAAATATGTTGCCATGAGTTATTGATCACATTTCCCCCAGTGTACTTCATTGTAATGAAATTGTGTTTTCCTCTTTTGTGCAGTATTAAACAATACACCAACACTTTTATGTGTTCCCAAGCAAGTGGCTGAAGCATGTGCAGTAAGTGGACTTTTTCTAATGTTACATCAAAAGGGAAGAAAGTAGCTACAACACTTTGTAATGCCCATTTGTTTTCACTTTATTTGGATGGTCCCTTTAACACATTCAGTTGACTATAAGTAACATTGCACCTACATCTCTACTAACTCTCACTAGAGTGTTAGTAGAGTATTAGTAGACTGGTAGGGTTAGGGATAGAATAAGTTGACATGTAGTTGCAAAGTTACTTATAGTCAGTAGAATGTCTGTTGGAGGACCATCACAATAAAGAGTTAGCAGATATTAAGCAGACAGTCTACTAATACTCTAATGAGAGTTAGTTGACGTGTAGTTGCAAAGTTACTTATAGTCAACAGAATGTTCAAAAGGGACCATCAAAATAAAGTGTTACTGCCCATTTTTCCCCCAATGCACAGCACAGTGAAGAAACCCTCTCAGGTATCTTTAAGTGCATAAATAACTTTACTTAATTTACACTTGAGTACCTATTATTTCTAATATGAGTTGCAGGAGTCCACATCTACAGAAGAGTCTGCACAAAGCAGTGATGCAGAGGTGGGCAGTGTTGTACTTTTCCTTTTAATTTTTGATGCATAAGCCATGTGTTTGACAGGTTTACCCCTATATTATTTGCAGTAGAGATGCGCGGTTGGCGGTTATAGCCGTGGACTCCGCGGATAAACCGCGGATCGGGCGGATGACGTGACGAAAAAAAATATTTTAATTAAATTCGGGCGGGTGGCGGGCGGTTTCTAGTCTCGCGGCTGTCATCAGCAGCGCCTTGTATCAGCGGATGGCGGGCGGGTGCGGTTTTGAAAATTGATCAAAAAAGTTGGTGCGGATGGATGGCGGACGGATGATGAGTTCCCTTTCGAGAGGTCTCTCCTATTGCGTAAGTAGCTTACGCTATGGGAAAACTCCTTTTCTCGAGAATATTGAAGTCTTTATGTAAAACGCATTGCAGCTGCACAGCTGACAGCAATGAACGAAGGAGCTCGGTCATTGGCTGTGCTGCGGCAACTTGCTCGAACCAATGACGGGGCGACTCTGAATGCGTGACCAATGAGCGCGCTTCGCGCCCGCACGCGTCAGAGCCCGCCAAGATGGGCGTGGCCAAGCTATATATTGGGCGCCCCGTCATGAGAGTTCTTTAGATTTAATCTCCTTCAGCGAACACCTTCTTCGCTGGATCCTCCGGATTATTGAAAGCCTTCGCCGCCGGGGAAAATCATACCAGCGGGATTGCTACGAGGATGTCGGCACCTTCAGCCGCCTTCGAACACCATCCTACTGAGCCATCCGGCCCGCCACACACGCAAGTATTTTACATCTGTTCGCCCCGCGACATTTGTAAAAGAGCAATTTTTCTGAGGCGTTTTTTCAAATGCCTTCCTGCGCGTCGTGCAGAGACCTTCTCCCGGACGGGGATCGTCACATCATCTGCGCTCGCTGCCTGGGCCGGAACTACGCAGAAGCTGCTTTGACCAAGGGCGGATGCCCGGAATGTGACGACCTGGGTCTCTCCACACTGCGGACTCGCTTCGCCGCTTTCGCCGCGCAAATGACAGCGCGCCCCCGTCAAACGGTTTCAGAGGATGCTCGGTCTCATGGCCTCAGCATCGGCCGTACTCCAGCTAGGATTGTTGCATATGCGCCCTCTCCAACGCTGGCTCAAAGAGCCGCGTCCCTACTCACGCGTGGCGTTGGGGCCACTTTTTAATCAGAGCGAACCACGGCTGTATAAAAGCCCTGACGCACTGGAAAGCCGCCGACTGGTACCAGTCAGGCGTGAGTCTGGGTGTGAACACAAGGAGAAAGATGATAATGACAGATGCCTCCAAAATAGGTTGGCGGGCCCTTTACGAGGGCAGGCCTGTCTCCGGCTTTTGGTCAAACCCGGAGAAGCGCCTACACATAAACTGTCTGGAAATGAAAGCGGTCGCTTTGGCTCTCAGAGCCCTGCTCCCACATCTAAAAACGAACACGTCCTGGTCCGAACGGACAACATGACGGTAGTGTCGTACATAAATCGCCAGGGTGGACTCAGGTCGAGCTCCATGCATTCAATGGCCAGGAGACTCATTTTATGGTCCCAGCACAACTTGCGCTCGCTGAGAGCAGCGCATGTGCCAGGCGCCCTGAACCAGGGGGCAGACATGCTATCCAGAGACAAGATTCTCCCAGGAGAATGGGCTCTCAACCCGCTGACGATTCAGTGGTTATGGAAAACCTTTGGCAAAGCGGAGATCGACCTCTTCGCCTCCAAGGAGAACGCGCACTGCTCTTTTTTCTTCACGAAAAGCACGGACGCGCTCGCCCAGAGCTGGCCGAGCCGCCCCTTATATGCCTTTCCCCCGATCGCGATGCTGCCACAGGTCATCAGTCGGGTCAGAGAGGAGAAAAACGCAGTGCTGCTGATAGCCCCACTCTGGAAGAACCAAACATGGTTTCCAGATCTGATGCAAATGCAATCTGCACCACGGCCGATTCCACTGAGGCCAGACCTACTCAGTCAGGCCAGCGGGATGATATTTCATCCCCGCCCCGATCTGTGGGCCCTTCATGCATGGCCCCTCAACGGGTTCCCAGGAACCTCGCGAGCGGAGCACTAAAAACCATCGCTGAGGCGCGGGCGCCCTCCACGAGACGCTTATATGCCCAGAAAGGAAAGTGTTCAGTGACTGGTGTAATGCCAAGGGCCTGAACCCTGAGACATGCGAGATTACGAATGTACTCGTTTTTCTACAAGGGCTTCTGGAGGCGGGCCGCACCCCCTCCACGCTCAAAGTATATGTGGCGACCATCACAGCGTCACACGACCCTGTAATGGAACGTCCATTGGGAAGAAACGACCTAATTATTCGTTTCCTAAAGGGCGCTAGGAGGATGAACCCTTCACGCCCCCCCTCAGTGCCGATCTGGGACCTAGCTACTGTCCTAGACGCTCTTAAAGGGCCCCCGTTCGAACCACTCCGAACCGTGCACCTTAAACAGCTCTCGCTCAAGACTGCGCTCTTGCTGGCACTCGCCTCAGTCAAGAGAGTGGGCGACCTGCACGCGCTTTCGACAAGCGCTGCCTGCCTGGAATTCAGTCCTAACGACTGCAGGGTCGTCCTTAGGCCGAAACAGGGGTATATTCCTAAAGTGCTCACCACTCCCTTCAGAGCACAGGTTATCTCCCTAACTGCGCTTTCGTCTCCAGCAGACGAACACGACGCTAATCTACTCTGCCCCGTTAGGGCTCTCAGAGTGTATTTGGAGCGTTCTGCCCTATTCAGACAGACAGAACAACTGTTTGTATGCTTTGGCGACCGTACGAAAGGTTCCGCCGTTTCAAAGCAGAGAATCTCTCACTGGATAGTTGAAGCTATAGCGCTGGCTTACGAAGCTAAGGGACTTCAATGCCCCTGGGGAGTCAAAGCACACTCCACCAGGAGTGTGGCTTCTTCCTGGGCACAGTCGAGCGGGATACCGATCGAGGATATTTGTGCGGCGGCAGGCTGGGCCTCACCGTCCACATTTATCAGGTTCTACAACCTACAGGTCCCGACATTGCATTCCAATGTGCTATCAGCATGATGCTAGTTGAACTGCGAGTTCGCATCTAGATTATGTATGTGCTTGTGTCACACTGAGCGCCTTCTAGCCGCTCTGTATTTTTTCCCACATATAAAGCTCGCCTCTGCCGGCTAGTTGGATGATAACTTTGCTTTTTAGCTCAGGCACCTGCCTCTGGCTATCATAAGGCAAAGTTCAGCACGCACGGCGTTTTGCATGGTGTTCCCATAGCGTAAGCTACTTACGCAATAGGAGAGACCTCTCGAAAGGGAACGACTCGGTTACTAACGTAACCTCGGTTCCCTTAGAGGAGGGAACGAGTATTGCGTAAGCTGCCGTGCTTGGTTAGTTCGCTTCAGTCGTTTTAACCTATAGAACTCTCATGACGGGGCGCCCAATATACAGCTTGGCCACGCCCATCTTGGCGGGCTCTGACGCGTGCGGGCGCGAAGCGCGCTCATTGGTCGCGCATTCAGAGTCGCCCCGTCATTGGTTCGAGCAAGTTGCCGCAGCACAGCCAATGACCGAGCTCCTTCGTTCATTGCTGTCAGCTGTGCAGCTGCAATGCGTTTTACATAAAGACTTCAATATTCTCGAGAAAAGGAGTTTTCCCATAGCGTAAGCTACTTACGCAATACTCGTTCCCTCCTCTCAGGGAACCGAGGTTACGTTAGTAACCAAGTCGTTTTGTGATGCGGTTGCGGATGAAATAATAGCCCATCCGCGCATCTCTAATTTGCAGGCAAAAGTTTACTTGATCACTGGCTTTTCTTTACAAAGAACAATTAAAATAAAAATCAAGGAACTAAGCATATTTGTCTTGTCTTTTATTAAACATTTAATGAAATGTTTTATATTTTTTCTGATGGTGCAATGTTGTGTAATATGGCACATGCGATGTCACAGGCCCTGTCAGGTGCAACCCTCAGACTTTTCAGACACTTTAGTTGGCTAAAGTTCACTTCATTGTGTGCCCTTGTCCTGGCTAGAGGTGCATTGTAACTGGTCTGGGGTTTGGGTCAGGGAATGGGGTCATAAAACACCCTTCTCCAAGCAGGATCCTGTTGTAATCACCTGTTTAATGGAAAAATTCAGATCTGTTAGGATAAGCATGTATGTAATACAGTGAGCTTGATATTTATATTTTTCCTTCCCATGTTCAAATAATGTGCATAAATCTCTGAAAATTCTTGAGTCATGCACAGATCCTGGCCATATTTGTGATATGGAACTAGTCACACACCATCTAAGAGATTTTAGTCAGTCAACTGCCTAAAATTTGATATAATACTAATCTGGATAAGAATCGCAATAGTAACTTGCCTGCACTGTTATTAAAGCCCGACTCCGACGAGTCGAACATTTATGCGTTTCCAACAAATTAATGATGTAAACGACATCCTCACGAGAAAAATGATATCTCTCAAAAAGTACACTATCGCGCTGCGCTAAAAGACTTCCCGTATCAGCTCCACTCATAAAGCCGCGATCTAATCCTGTTAACATGAAATAAGCCTGCTCGCGAGCAGGTTCAAGCTGGCGCACCTGTTGCTATGACAGCAAGTCCAGGATGAGCTTCGAAGAACCAAACAATCCAAGATCATGCCAAATCGCCAACAAACAAATCCAGCTAACGTACGAAGAGCAGGCCCCAGGGCTTTATGATTTAATTTGAGCCAAGAGTCTAATCCCAACTGTGTTTTCTCTAGCACTTTTTTTTCTTTTCTTTCAAATAATATTTATGTCCTCCACACTTACTCATAAATCATATTTTTGCAATAGCTATTGGGCAGGGGCGGAGGGACCAAAAAGGGCACTAAATAAAAAAAATGATTACTTCTTGATTTTTTTTTTGTTCTTTCTTTCCTTGGCATTCTAAGAAAATATGTTGATACAATTATTAGAATACATACATCAAATGAAAATAGGGAAATTATGATAATATTACTAAATATTATTTACTTGCCCAAACAAACAATGAGAATCAAGAAGGTAATTATGGAAAATTAATTTTTAGTTTTGTTGATGTTGTAAATTTAATGTATGTATTATATGTATGAAAGACAGTGTTAGCTATCATTAATCAGTAACACTTTACAATAAGGTTTCATTACTTAACATTAGCTAATGAACTGCACTTCTACAGCATTTATTCATCTTAGTTAATATTAATTTCAGGATTTACTAAAACATTAAAATCAAAAGTTGTATTTGTAGTTATCTACAGTATAAATTAAACATTAGGAAGCATTGATTTGAGTACCGATCATGAACTTGGATGTAGAAAATTGAAGGACACAAAACATTAGGCCATTAGCAATATTCTTTATTTCACAAGCATAAAACAAGGCTTACAAATTTCCACAAAAATATTTCGATTTTAGTAGCAAAATCAACACTGTTGAAAACAAAGAAACCAAACTTAAATGAACTAAAACTACACATTATATACACTAAAAAGTATCGTTTGAGCAGAGGTTAGAAAGCAAAGACGCCGCAGGGAATTGAACCCCGTCCTGAGAATCAGGAGTGCCTCCACCGGAGTCTTTTGCTTTTTTTCTTATGAGGTTAAAAAAGCAAAACCTGAAGGAACAATCCTAAGATTGTTCCTCAGGAAAAGAAAAACCTCAAACCTGCTGCTCTACAATACTCTGGTCTTGAACGGCTCTTCTTTAGCCTGAAACTACACAAAAGACTGCAGGTTTCCCTCCCAAATCCCCAGATAAACTCTTCAAAACATCCAAAATGCCAATGATATTACTGTAGTAATTTTGTCCTCAATACAATAATCAATTTTAATATGCTTCTAATTGGAAGATCAAATCTGACCAGTGAGGTCTTGAACAAGGCTGCACTTGCATTCAGGTGTGACTCGTTCCTATTTAAAAGCTGAAACACAAAGAGAAGAGTTTAGAGCCCCCCACCCCACCCAGTGTCATAACCAATGTAATACAAATGTCATTTACCACCAAACAATGGTCCAGGTCTCGAAATCCCACCAACACGGCCAGAACAAATCGGTGCCTTTGTAAATCACCATTCCTGTAACTAGACAGATGCTTGGTTTTCCGCCCCCCCTCCCCCAAACTATTTTTATAATCTTTTAAAGGCAAAAGTGCACGTATAAAACTTATCTCCAGCCAGCGACGCTTTACACCCAATTCTTCAGAGTAAAGAATTAGCAATTCTACAGCTGCAATGAAAAAGAGCAAAAAGTTTACAAACCCACACCCCCCTCCCTCCCTTTCCAAAAGCAATTTAAATAAATGTATAAACCAATGCAAAAACTGGTTACTCAATTGCTTTGACGCAAGCACATCCATCCACTCCCATGTTACGGCTCAGTCTCAATTTTAGAAGAATCACAACAGCATACCTGAAAAAAGAGAAAGTGTTGCCCCACCCCTCCCCAAAGCTACCAAACTCCAAACACTGACATTGGATTTGATTGAAAATTTAGAGCAAGTGTTAAGTGCATGCATAAAAAGGTGAGTGCTTGTTCTGCCCATACACAGGATTAAGATCAACTACGTGTACTTAACTCAGCAGATAGCAGCAGAGGGATGCGCAATTAGCAGCAAAACATGACGAATATGAGGTTGATCAGAGCGACTGGATGTCCCAGTGTTTCATCAGGCGGTTAGGGCTCTCCCAGACGACAAGACAATTTTGCTCCCTAAGTGAAATTGACCTAAGAAAATGAAGAATTGGAAGGGGGGAAAAAACAGGAAAGACGCGCAGACACACAGAAGGACTTCGACGAAGGGCTTCTGAGGTTTGGACAAGCTCTCAAGCGCACAGAAGGGGGATTCGGGTCGCCATTCACTCAAGTGAAGACATTGACCGGGGTTACTGCTCTCACAGACAGCCTTGCATTCAGATGCAGTCGAGAAGGCAGGGTAACAAACAGGTAATCTGAAACAAAGAGCGTCTACACACAAACACTTCCACCACACCAAATGCAATACTAACTGTATGACTCAACTAAGGAGTTAAGAGATGTAAAAGAAACTTAAAGTGCATGAAACATAAAAAAAAAAAAAAGTGTAGCTTCTGAAGCATTGGTGATTTAAGTTATTGAAGTTTACAAAAAGTTGTTGCATGAGGTTTCTACAATTAAGTTTAATGATTCAGACACCTGGTAACTAGATTCCACAGGGCGACATCATGTAACTTTCACCACACAGCTGGCTGAAGTAATTTCTGCAGAAGAGAGAGAAAAGTGCATAGCCCTCCCCACCCCAAACACATCTTTTCCAGGTAATTTACGGCTGTACAGGAAATGCCAAATAAAGCTGCACAGTTGCGCAGCTATTCCCAGCCACTCTAAATTTGGAGTCAGGAGCACAGTTGTGCAACAGTTGGAAAGAAGACTATTGCTATACATTTGTAAAGCAACTTTTTCACCCTGCACAGTTGCACAGAGTAGTGGCTAGGCAATTAAACATTTTAAAAGTGGTTTCA
Organism: Gila orcuttii; assembly: GCA_026230005.1. Lineage (NCBI taxonomy): Eukaryota > Metazoa > Chordata > Actinopteri > Cypriniformes > Leuciscidae > Gila > Gila orcuttii. The sequence goes on along the minus strand of JAPDVR010000016.1, from coordinate 12,290,410 downwards.
AATCTATTGTAGCACAACGAACTGTCCTGCCTGTCGAAGCATTCAGTGGAACCGGGGGATTTCAGGTCATAACTTCTTCTGATAGGTGTCATTCTTCACGAGGCTTTGTAAGATTCTGCAAGACCAAAAATGGCAAAAACAAAGACCCCTACGCCCACCCTTCACAAAACAGCCCAATGTCCAAATAAAACCATAAAGTCTGCAAGATTCATATATCAAAAGTGTAGGCTTATAGCCAAAGAGACTACAATTGAATGCATAAAGCATATCTCCTCAAGTTAAATTTGTAAAATTTGCCTTTCCTCCTTTGGCCTGATAAAGCTGTAGGACTGGACTGATCTGCCTCTCCACCTTGAACAGAGTTGACTTCAAGCCCTGGCATCCAAGCTCTACAAAAAGCACCAAGCTTTACACTCATACCTGGAAAAGCAAAGAAATACCCAAGAAAGCCCCACACATATCCCAAGAAACAAAAATGCATACCAAAATTTAAATCACAACAGGCTATGCATTTATTAACTGAAAATGGGAACAGTACAGAATGTACACTTACATACAAATTACAAAGCTAACTTGAAAAATGTGCTCGACCACAGATCTTACAATTGTTACACACTATTAATGGAAAAAGGTTAGGAACAAATGGGCTTGCTTAGTGATCTTACGTGACCAAAAGAGGCTGAAGTTGAATGATGTGAAAGCAAATCTTTACATACAATGTTAGGATGACATCTTCAGTGGAAAGCATTCAGGGACACTGCACACTGAAAAATGCAAAGGGGAGAGGAAAAGAAAGCCTACACACATCCCCACTCTTCAAAACACAAAAATTAACCAAACAATAAGCAACTAATACAATTACTGCTTAGACACTTAGCCATCAAATTGTATTCAAGTACAATACAATGACAGACGAAAGCAAATGAATGCCATTTACATGAATATCCAATTACTTGCCATTAGAAAACGTTAAAAGCGCCTTGGCCTCTATTGAAGTAGCTTTGCTCCTTAAGTGGGGGAGGGGAGCAGATATTGGTTGGACCACCAGCTTTGTTCTTTGAGGGTTTGTTTCAATCTGTAAGAGTCAAAATTAAGCAATCCCCCCCCAGATCCAAACCCCATAGACAATATTCATACATACAACCAATATCGATATACCATTCAATAAAGAGACAAGAGTGGCCATGATGTGTGTTAAATAAATGAAAGCGTTTGATCCCATGCCGCGTTACCCAAGATGTAAACGTTGGTATAGCTGCCATGGAAGGCTTGTAACTGGACCACTCATCCCCTGGCACACACTGGTGGTTCCTTCCCCCATACAGCGCTATTTCAAGCCACCATTAATAAAGCCGCTTTCACAAGCTGCAAAGTCTAGGAAAAGATTTGGGTTAACGGCCCACACCCCTCCCGCCCCGTGACAATCCCCTACATTCAATACTGGAAAAACTGAAGAAAGTGTATGGTTTATATATCCAAACAAGATTTAATACAAATCCAATGAGGTACCTTCCTAAATCCCATCAAAGCAGAGGCTTTCCTTGAAGCTTTATAAGAATCGTTACAGAGCAGTCAACAATTTGACTCTAAAAAGGGTCCACACAACATCCTGGAATCCCTTTGGGTTCTATCGCCTCTAATGTGACCAGGGCCTGTGGGAGAGAGAACTCGAGAAACGCATTTGCCCCTCCCCAACCCCAAGAACACTGTGCAATAACATCACATAACTATTCAGAAACTGCATTTGCAAAATCTCTATGTCAAAACTTTTACTCTATACTTTACAATAGCGCATTTAATTTTACAAAAACGAATTTATTTATTTTTTTAAATTAGGAACTGTTGCTCCAATTTATCATTAAAATTCATGCATGAACTCGTCAAAATTTTTACCGGCAGGCAATACGCAGCTGCCCTGGCATCATATGTTGGACTGACGCAGCGGGTGTGGCAGTAGAGGTAGTGGTGTCGTTTAGGGACGCAGGGTAACTTCAACTCCGAAAAGCCCTTCATACGTGGATTGCTTCACAGGACAGACCTAATGGATTTAAGCGGATATGGAGACGACTTTTCCACAGGCCTACAGCCGAAACACAGCGGAGGCGTGGTCGATTAAGGACGGTCATCTCCACGGCACACTAACAGCATTCATCAGACTTGGCCAACAACAGGAAAGATGAAACATCGGAATTTCAAACAGTGACTCACCACGCCTGAAAAGGAAAGAACAGAACTTCGCGAGCAAAAGTGTTCTGGAATGCAAACTACTGAAATTATGACTTCTCATAATTGCACAGGATACCTCTACCCATACAAACCAAATGCCCTCCTCATGATTTTTCTATGGAGACGACCCCTGATAATCTCTGCTTGTGAGCCCTCTTTCTTTCTCTGCTGCTGTTGGGACACCCATCTTTGGCTTGCTCTGATCTAGACCAGCTGAGCTCCCCCTGGTGGCCAACGTGGTACGCTATTCTGCCTTGTAGATCTGGCTCCCCCTTCTGGATACTGCTGTTGCTGCTCTTCTCCCTGCTCTGTGCCCTCTGATTCTCTCCTGTGTCCTGCCTGGCTCGACATCTGGTCCTGGCCTCTGCTGTAGATCTTTTCTTCCATCCGTAGTCATCTAAGAGCTAGGTCGTTACTGGATAAATTAAACTCAGTCCATTTCTCCTTCCCTCTGTACTTCGGTCTTCTGCTGATATTTTTTGGATCACGAAAAACACACTAAGCTCCCATTTTGACAGCTGTTACGCAACACGTGACTCAGTCCATAAGGCGTTCAAACATTCAAATGTGCGTCATCATAGCGGATTAAAAAATGCTTCTAGGCTCATGAATCGATGGTCGAAATACTCATGTAGAATTCTTCGAGAGAAAAAACAGGCTGTGTCTATAATCGTTGTTGGTGTCTTTCAAACTATGAACTCAACGTTCAGTTATTTCTTCCTAAAAAAAAAAAGCAACAAGAGCGGGCTTCTCTATTTTTAAAGGCTTCAAAAATAAATAAAAAACGAAAAAATGTCCGATTGTCTGGCGTGTTGTTTTTTCTTTTGTTATGTTATGGTTTACAGATGAAAAAAAAGACGTAAGCTTTTTTTACTCGCAAATGTACTGTAGTATTCTTGTAGAAATGCTAACGTTAGCCCTAACTCATAACTTCATCGTTGTCGCGACCGCCATTTTGTAAAGGCGTTATAAAGTCGAGAAAGAAAATGAAACCATTTTAAATCATGTCTCTTCAGAAAAACACGTATAAACAAAATACATATTTCAACTAGCTTAACAGAATAGGTTAACATGGTCATTTAAAGCTGCGCTTTGCTTAAGCTTTTGGCCAGCTGGTAACGTTAAAACATTAAGCTACTGTAGTCGCGAAATAATCAATATATACTCTTTTATATAAAACTATACATATTTAAGTTGAGTTACTTCAGAAAAACTTTGTTGAAACAAAAATATATTTAAAACTAGCATAACTGAATAAGATAATGTTCTGCCCTTTGTTCTGGCTCTGGTCAGCTGGTTAAGTTAAACCTTTGCTAGTTGTAAAATAAGAACTATAAATTCTGTTATACTAAACGGTATAACGTTAGATTGTATAGTCTATCGTCTCGTTGGGACCAATATAAGGTCGAATATTTCTTAAAAAAAAAAAAAAAAAAAAAGCACTTTAAATGATAGGTAACCTTTTGATGTAACTTCTGTACCCTGGAGGTAACTTATTAGAAGAAAGCCTTAACATAGTCAACTGTAATAACGTATAAACTTAAAAGCACAAAACGCTAACAAAGAACTGTTCCTCTAAATTATAGACAAAAAAAAGTCACATCACCAGATCAACGATACCTCCCTGCCTTCCTATGCGTCTCACCCCTTCGTGTGACGAGCTTGTTGTTGGCATGGCTTTTATAGACCTCAGTGACGCGGTCATTGTCAGCTCCTTCCGCTGTGTGATTAAAAATAGTTCCTCTAATAAAGAGTTTTGTTTGATTTTAGGTCAAGATATATGAATATGACTACTACGTATTGTTATTTTGTCATATAAAAGAAAAATATGTGTGTAATCAAAAACAACATGTTGCATTGGATGTTAAATGCCTGTTTAAAAGCCAAATCATGTAGGACAGAAAGTCGAATTAGAGCGCAAACGTTCCCCAAAATTACAAGTAGATGATATGGGAATTTGGGAAATTATATAAAAGGAATTCCCCCACCAAATGATCTTTGCGTAGTAGACCAACGGTCGCTCACAGCTGCCTAGAAACGCAGCGTGATTCATCACAAAATGCACTTTTCAAACAGCAACAGTTACGTCCGAAGCGCAGTGCGGAGGAATTCAACATGGATCTAAAACCCCCTCTTTCAAGCCGGATCAAACCGGTTTCGGTGCACGGATCTTCTTTTCTTTTTTACTGCAGTGCCATAATGCGCATGCGTGTAACATTTCTTGGTTTAAAATATGATAGGCCCAACTCGAAGAATTACCAGAATGTTCTGGTCTAACCCGGATTGAAAGTTTTACGAAAACAATCCAGGTTTTTCGGAGGTCAAAGAATGATTTTACAAGTTTAAAACAATGGCCCAATCATGATAAATTAGAGCTAATGTCTTTTATTTGATATACCTCTTTTTCTGTACTTTTACACTCCTGTGAGTCGATTCCGATAAAAAAAGTTTAATAAACGTACATTTAAACGGAATTTGAAAAGTTAGTGTATAACTTACGTTAAAGGGAATGTGTTTCTTTGTCACATTGAAAGGGTGGGTGCGGGGCAAATGAGACCTCCAGCACGTCTCCTCTCTGGTATTTGTGCTGACGTTCACAACGGGACAAGACTGCTACAAGTGAGAAGGGGGATGGGCAACACAAATACACTTAAAAACACGAAATACCTGTGGATTGCCTGTTTGGTTCTAAACATACAACATGCAATGGGTCTGTAGAAACCGGTTTAGTGATTTCAGTGTTCATTTAGTAAACAATTCATCTGTTAAATGGTTTTATTTTACACTGCGCTAAGTAAACGCGTTGTTTGTGGGATTAAGTTTCGGGGACAGTGAAAATAAAATGACAGTATTCAATCTACAAAAAATAAATGCTACAATTTGTTTTACATCCCTAAAGATTTATTATTCTTAGCAGCTGACGTCACGTTTTTTGCGCGTCAGCATTTTGAATGAATTGCAGATTTGTCATCATCAAACAATAACTTTCCAATACACTGCTAATGAATTGTTTTATGTACCTCATTAGTTCTGCCACCATAACATGATGTGTTGAATTAAAATAAAATCCAAACGTGACGAATGTGGCAAAGTGTGGAAAGATCGAGATGTTTGCGGCATGGATTCCATTTGAAAATTAACCACAAGGTGGCACCAAACTTACACTAATCACACAACATCCATAAAGGAAAGTCCATTTGATTAAACCCTACCTAACAGTCATTCTAATTAATGACTTGAATGAAAACCTTAAGCCAATGAGTTAATCAGACTTGTTTACATATTTCCTCTTCATCAGCATTATCACATAAAACGCCGTTTTGAGTGGAATGAATGGTTGCCCATTTCAACAGTCTCTCAAAACATTTCAGTCCTAAAGACCCAATATGTAATAATGGGATTTAAGAAATATATTTGTTGTAGTTTTACAGCAACCATTTTCCATATAATGAAATATAATCTTTAATAATTTATCTTAGCCTTATCCAAATAGAAAGTATGAACAAATATGTGCATGTTACTGAATGCTGACTGATTTAAGATAATTTGGAGATACAGACAACTCATACAAAGGTTTATTAAAAAGAAACAGAAATACATAAAGTATATTGTATTGTAGTCTTTAAATATCAGATTACATGCATTTTGAACATTTAAAGCATGACAAATTAATGGTGATTGACATCTAATGTTTTTTTGGGTAAACCCACATGTCCTGTTTTTTAATCCACATCAATATTTTAGGTTAACATCTGACTGTAAATAGTCATAATTTGGTAACACTTAACAATAAGGTCTCATTTGTTTACTTAATTTATTAACTAACATGAACTAACAATGAGCAATACATGTGTTACATTATTTATTAATCTTTATGTTATACCAAATAATAATAATAAAAATACAGTTGGTCATTGTTTGTTCATGTAAGTTCACAGTACATTAAATGTTAAAAAGTACAACATTTGATTTCCATAATGTATTACTAAATGTTGAAATTTTCATTAATTAAGATTAATAAATGATGTAGAAGTATTGTTAATAAATGCTGTAGAAGTATTGTTCTGTAACAGTTTAGGACCCATAGACCAGATGTTTGAAAGAAGACCCGGAGTCAGAATTATAATAAATTGAAGAAAAGTTTCAGTGAAGAAATCAGCTTCAAGACTTCGTAGGCCACCCCGCTTACAGTTACAAAGATCACAGCAATTATACCATTCACCAAGGTCTAAGCTACGTCCTTACTTCAGGTTGGAGTTTCTGATTGGCTAAGAGATAGATAAACAGTAATTTTCCACACATATACAGATAGATTGAAGCATATCGCCATCGATTATGCAGCTGACACTTGGACCCTGAAGTTAGGCACGTCGTGACCTTCCAGTTCTCAGATTTGGGTTGCTGGGCGCCAACATGTCCAGAACATCAACTCAGTCAATCGCCAATAATATCAGTGGTTCCTTAACCTGTCACCAAGAAGACTAACACACACACCGACACACAGCTTTTCCAACGTTGGATTTGGCCAGGCTCTAGCTATAAACAGGAGAGTCCTCTCAAAACATCAAGATAATGCGTTCTTTCTCTCAAGGAGGGCTACACTTTAGTCTAACTGGAAAGTAAGGCTTTAACAAAGAAATGGTCCCTTCGACTATTGGCTTCAATGACCCCTATATGTTTAACATGTTGAAGACCTTTCTCAAACACAAAACAAGTCCCTATTTCATTTCTGTAAGCCGGGCTAAAGCAAGTTACTGCATTCAGATATCAAATACAGACATTAAAGAATACATGAAAAGAACATTTCAGTAATCACACTGGTATAACTTCTATAACAAAAAATCTCCAGAGAAGTCATTCAACTCATTTGACATTTAGAAGGAAAAATTAATACCTTGATTCTAATCACTCATTACATACATTGAAGCAGCAGTGGATTCCAATCCACCCCCTTCAGTTCATTCTTAGTTTATGTTAACTAATGAAACCTTATTGTAAAGTGTTACCCATAAATTATTATTATTATTTTTTTTTTTTACCAGATTGTCTGCCTTCACTAGATTTATTTGTAATTTTCAGATTAAAGGTGCTCTAAGCGATGTTGGGTGACATCACTTCTTGTTGATGTTTAAAATATTGTGAAACAAAACGGAGGCTAGCTCCCTCCTCCTCATCCGCGCACTAACCCCCCAAAACCCCACCCCAAAATCCTTCTTATCGGTTATTGGCTGGAACAGTTTGTTATGTTTCGTGATGCGGGTTAGCACAGTTTGTTTTTTGTTGCCGTTTTTGGAGCCTGGGGTGTCTGCAGAGACCGCGTTTTTTTTTACAGTGTGTTCAGGGAACAGGCAGTTAGCGGATAGTGAGGAGATATGTCACATATGTGACAAAAAATGTTTTGGCCTAAAAAACGCGCAAGATCGCTTAGAGCACCTTTAAATGATCAGGTCATAAAAAAGAATGATAAAAGAATTAACAAAATGCTCATGTTAACTACTGTTATGCTTTATAAACAAAATATAGCTGTTGTTTACAATTCGGGAATGGGGTGTGATATGAATGTTGTATAAGAAGTACAAGAAAAAAAACTATTTCTATGTCTGCGTATATAAATGTCTTCCAATAAATCTATTGTGATGTAACGGAGTACCCTTATGAATTTCACTTACACCATTTTGTGTATGTAACCCAAATAACATGTAATGCAATGTCCTTTCACCAAATCGATCGCCCAAACCAAATCGATTGTGTTCCAACTGTGTTCTCCCCATGAGGGCGGGTTTTTATTGAGGTCAATGTGGAGTCATTACATCAGAATCAGATGGATGTTGGGTGATAGAATGCCTTGGCAGCATTAGACTTGTTTCACTCCTGCTCCTAGCCTGGTGAAGAAACTTCTGCTTGTTAACGGATGCACATTTGAATGTATTTCTTTAGAAGATAGTTATTTCTTCAAACTTCTGGAACTTAACAACTTTAAACAGACTCCAAAAAGCTACAAGGATAACATATTATTATTATTTTTCTCCAGAAAGTACAAGGGAGGCATCAACAGAACACTGCTAAATACTGATAGTGTAGCAGGTAAGACATGGAAAGATACTTCACACCTGTGCGTGGCTCCTCAGAGGATGAGGTCAAAATGTACAAACATTCCCATCACTTACCTTATCAACATCCTCATCAGCATCCTCTCAACCATCATTACCAGCATGGATCACACAGGTATGTGCTTGAACTTTCTTTGGAGGACATGTGTCAGTGTTGTTACTGGTAACTAAAACTAATTAACCAACCAAATTAAAAAATGTTGTTAACAGAAATAAAATATAATATTAATAATAGAGGAACAACTTATAGCCTAATAAAAACGAAAGGTAGAAATGCTGTCTTGGTAGCTAGCTAACTGAAATAAAATAAGTGAAAGTATTTTTTAACATAAATTACAATTATTTTAATTGTAAAGATACTACTTTTAATTGTAATTAAATTACTAAAATTGAACTGAAATAAACATATAAAGAAAAAAATAATAAAAGTGACAAATCCACAATAAAACTACTTTAATTAAAATGAAAACATATAGACTAAAAATAAAGGCTGATTCAAAAAATGTTTAAATACTATAATACTACAAAATACTAAAATATTGTTCAAGCGAAATTCAATCTTACTCTTTTTATCATTAAAACTTTATTATAAAGTTAGTCCCTTGAGGTTAAAATATTTTTCAAACCTTTAAAATTGCAGCATAAAATAAAACAAAAGTCACATAAACTACACAGCAGACTGTCAAAAATTTCAGTTTAAAAAGTTTTTGTGATTTTAACTTCTTTAACTTTGTGAGTTTTTGAGGTATATGTTCAAGACAAATGGGCAGCGGAGGCTAATGCCATCTTTCCATATTCATACTTTTTCTTTGGTCACGTGGCACATTTTTCAATGATCAGAAGGTGTAATTTAACTATATTTGAATGTGAAGATATGAATGCAGAAAATCAATTGTGTGAATTTGTTTACATTTTTAAAATAAAGATAACCTTTAATTTTCTGAAATATTTTGAATAAAAAAATGGTCATTAGTAGTAAAAATGTATGGTTATACTTTATTTTGATGATTGACTTTAGACATTCTACTAACTTTGCAACTTCATGTCAACTAACTCTCATTAGAGTATTAGTATTATTAGACTGTTAGGTTAGGGTTCGGGTTAGTATAAATACGTTGACATGTTGCAAAGTTACTTATAATCAGTAGAATGTCTAAAGTGGACCATTGAAATAAAGTGTTACCAAATGTATATTGTGGCCTGTAACAGAATATATATACTGGCAAAATGAAGATACTGGCACTATGTGACCTGTTCTTGTCATATGACAAGAACAGATCACATAGGGCCAGTATTTTCATTATTATTAATTTCATTTTCTTATTTAACCCCTCTTAAATCAGTCACAGCTCTTCAAGCAGTCATGGAAAACACAGTGATAGACATGCTCACCATCACCACGATAACCAGCATCACGCTTATCCTGCACACCCTAAAGTGTCTGGAAAACACCACAGATGCAATAAAAGGTCTTCCTCCAGCCTGTCCTCCTCCTCCTCCAATTCTTCATCTGTGTCTTGGACCTCAGAGCCCAGCTTGGATGATGAGACGTATCTCATGCACAAACCCCAGCATTCCCTGTCCTGCTCCAACATCCATGAGGTTCAAAGGAAGAGCCACGGCAGAGAATCTGAAGACTTTTTTGATCACAGCGATCACCGCCACAGCCTGGAGAACTCTGTCGAACTGCTCCCTGCTTCTCAGCATGATAATCGGATGGCAAAACTCTCCAGGGGCCTTAGCAAAAGCGAGGAGGCCCTTCAGCAAAATAAAGATTGTTACTCAGCAGGATCTCACCTCATAGATCATGGGCCACTTTACAAAACTGCGAGCCTGGGACAAAGCCTTGCCTTTAGTGGCAATGTCAACAACACACTCGGAGGCAGGGCAGTTCCCAAGAAGGCGGTTTCAACAATTCAGCTTCCCAGCAAAGGTATTCTGAAAAACAAAGATGAGGGACAGAAAGGAGGCCACTTCAGGAAAGCAAAGTCTATGGAGGTGCTCTCCACCAGGGTGCAAGTCACAGAAACATCCAAGCAGATCACTATGGAAGCTGCAAGGGATAACTTTGTGAAAGGGAAGCTGCAGTTCTCTGCATTTCTGGATGAGATCACCAAGCAGGTAATCAGTCCCGGTGCGCTTAGCTCTTTTGGCTTAAACACACCAACGCCCCTAAAATCTCCAAACGAAGAACGCATAAACCGCAGAGGCAAGCAGGAGAGCATTGTGCCGTCACCAAAACAGCAGCCCATCAGAGCCGAGAGACCCGATTCAGGAAAAACCGGTATGGATTCAAGCTCACTCTCTCGATCGCATAAGAGACCAAGCAAACACCACCAACACCACTACCAAAACCGAAGCCTGACCAGTCCTACACCACCAACACCACCACCCCGCCATTCTTCTAAAGCTGAAAGACAGGGGGCTTCCTCGGGTAAACAGCACCAAAGGCAATATTCTCAGATGCTCACTGACGGTACCAGCACCAGCCCTGAAACTAGCCGCAGCCACCTCTCTAAACACAGAGTGCGACATCAAAGTAGTCACTGCCCATCCAGGCACTTGGTTCTTAAGCAGGAGAAGGGATCACCGCCTCCTCTGCGAGCCCCAGGGATGGAGTCCGAGTCTCAGTCAAGTAAATCATCCACCAGTGCTAGCTCAGAGAAAAGTGACAGATCCAAACACATAGGACACAGGAGGCAGTCTAAACCTCACAGGGTGAGTTAATCAAAAGCTGGACAAAAAAAGCGACTTCCCCCTTAAGCTTTTATGTTTCAGGGCCTGAAATGTTTTTAAAATGTTTTTAGAAAGCCTCAAATAAAAGAAAACTAATTAACAAACTAATAAATAAATAGTCAGTTCCAATCATTTAGTATGTGTTTTGGAATTATTGCAAGTCAGTTAACCAAATTTGAGATTTGTATGATTTTCTTTTATTTAGCAATAATCATTCGATAAACTTCAAATTAAATACAAATTTATACAATTAAAAAAATTGTTGATAAATTTATACTAATATTCAAAGAAATTGGTGTCAGTAAGAGGTTTTTTAAAGTGACAGTAAAGACAAAAAAATTCTACTTCAAATAAATGTTGTTCTTTTGAACCTTATTCTATTCATCAAAGAATCCTAAAAAAAGACAAAAAATGAAAAACAAAAGACACCGTTTCCACAAAAATATTAAGCAGCACAACATGTTTTCAACATATTAATAAATGTTTCTTGAGCAGCAGATCAGCATATTAGAATGATTTCTGAAGGATCATGTGACTGTCATCAAATGACATTTTAAAATTATCCAAATAGAAAAGTTATTTTAAATTGTAATAATATTTCATTACTGTTTTTACTGTTTAAAATAAATAAATAAATAAATAAATGCAGCCTTCGTAAGCATAAGACACTTCTTTCAAAAACACATTTGAACAAAAATCTTACCAACCCTAAACTTTTTATCAGTAGCAGAATATAGTGTATTCCATTAATTAAAGAAACATTTAACCTTTTGTTCCTCACAAACACTTAATATTTGATCTTGAAGTAATATGCCATCATAACAAGCACAGCTTGTTTAAGGTTTTTAAAATAAAATAAAATAGAATTATGGCATTGGGTTAACCTCTAAAGTTGGAAGCACGAGGGATACCCTTCAATGTGTCCATATCTGTTGATTAACACAATTGAACCAGACGAGTCATCAATCAATGGTCTTTCCTGGAGCGTATCACTTCAAAATCAATTTTCTATTTTCTAGCACTGTTTTCTGATTACTGTTTCAACCCCTCACTTCTTTCTCTTGCCCCCAGGATTCGGTCAGTTCCATGGACAGAGTTCAGTAAGTGGTTCCCCCTTTTTTCTGATTGGTTATTTCAGACTATTGATTTAGCTCTTATTCCAGAGCTTTCCCCCATTTTACTCTGCTCAGTTTCCTAAAACTCTGTCATGCAGCCTGAGCCATATCGATTGCTTCTATTTTCATCTCTCTGTTTATCTGTTCTGTACACAGTCAGAGCAGAGTCATTATGTTTTTTTGTTTCGTTTTTTTGCGAGTGATTTATGATACTGAGTCTGTACAGAAAATCATCAGTTTCCCTCCTGACAGATAAACACATCGATCTGTAATATATTGCAGGATGCTGGAGGAGTACAACAGAGAGCTGCATGAGAACCTGTTGCAGACAGTGGCATGCATTGAGAACATGGAGACAGAATTGCAATGTACCAAGACAGAGTTAGTCAGCTGCAAAGAGAAATACCGAAGGTCAGCATTTAAGCTTTACATGCTACCATGAAAAACAAACATTTTTGCTATACTTCTTAAAAATGACACCACCCCACTCTCTCTCTCTCTCTTTGTCTAATGCCTCATTTGCAGGCTCCAGGAGAGCTATTCTGTTTCTCAGCAGGCAAACGGCGTCTTGGAGCAGAAACTCAATTCTGCGGTAAGATTAACATGAGTTTTAGGAGACACTTTCCACAAAATCAGTACAAAATAGGATCAGAAAGAAAAATGTATTTGTTTTAAATAAAAGGTTTGTGAGAAACTATAGAATGTTAGCTAATGTTAGAATGTTTTATTCTCATTTTATTTAATTAAGTTTGTAGTTTTTTGAACCTTGTTAAAATGTATGATTAATTACAGTTTAGACCCTTTTTTGTTAAATGTGTAAATGTCAACATTAAATATTTACAGTTAAAAATAAAATGTAACCTAAATTGTTAAAATGAACTATTAATTAAATTGTGTTTTTTTATTGCAATTAATTGTAAATCAGTTCAATAGAACTATTATGACATTTTACAATTTTACATGTTGGATACAGCTGAGAAGGTCAAGACTTCTAAGGTAGGACCAAATCATAATTTTTAGCATAGATATGAGATTTGTGCTTAACATCAAAATTGACCACATATTAGTTTTAACAACAAGAAAAGACTGGTTGCTGCAAAAGATACATACAGTGTGATCGTACAAAGAAGCTCATTGTTGTGAATGTTTCTTTTTTAGATTTTTCTTCTTCTATGAAGTGCCCATCTATAAAATATGATAGTGCTATTTTCAGGCCTTTTTATGGCTTATTAACTAAAGCACATGCTTTCCCTTACGTTTGGCTCTTAGAATATGTAAATTCACATCTTCTGAAATGTCTCTAGTGTCTACAGACATACCGTCACCTGTGTTACATTTACAGCAGCCATATCACCCTGTAGCCCAAGACTGGTTGCCCACTGAAGCTAAGCAGGATTTAGGGTGGTCAGTACCTGGTTGGGAGACCTCCTGGGAAAACCAGGTTGCTGCTGGAAGAGGTGTAGTGAGGCCAGCAGGGGGTGCTCACCCTGTGGTCTGTGTTGGTCCTAACACCCCAGTATAGTGAAGGGGACACTATACTGTCAAAGAGCACCGTCCTTCGGATGAGACGTTAAACCGAGGTCCTGACTCTCTGTGGTCATTAAAAATCCCAGGATGTCCTTCGAAAAAGAGTAGGGGTTTAACCCCGGCATCCTGGCCAAATTTGCCCATTGGACTCTGGCCATCATGGCCTCCTAATCATCCCCATATACTAATTGGCTTCATCACGGTCTCCTCTCCATCAATAAGCTGGTGTGTGGTGGGCGTTCCGGCACAATATGGCTGCCCGTCGCATCATCCAAGTGGATGCTGCACATTGGTGGTGGTTGAGGAGGGTACACGCTTTGAGTACCCAGAAAAGTGCTATATAAATGTAACAAATTATTATTATATTACATTTAAGCAGTATTTTTTTTTTTTACGTATTTTGACAGGTAGACAGCTTGGACTCAGAGAGGAAGTTCCTCATGCAGAGAGTTGTGGATCTGACTGAACAGCTGGATACCGCTCAGAAAACCATCAACTCTCTGGAAAACATCAATGTAGGTGCAACACACAGACAGATACAACAAACAGATGCTACATGTCTTCCATTTTTTAGACAACTAGTCAATTCCACACTACACAGCTTACCTATAAGCCTAAAATTTTATACATATTCCAGCAAACTAAAAGAATTACACGTCACAAGCCACATATTTAATGTTAAAGTCTGCATGAAATGGAAGATACAAGTATTTTCTTCCTTATTGTGACGTATATCTGAGTGAAACAGCTTCTTGAAAAAGAAAAAAATGTAGGGTACTGCTGTGGTTTGCTATAGAGTACAACATTGGGTTCTGGAAGTAAAAACTCTATTCATTATCTCCATATGGAAATTGATTTTTAGCGAAAATGTCTAAATCTTTAAAGACAGCCCAATTGTAAGCTACGAGGTTGATAATCGATGGCAGTTGCTTTTGTCAAAGCTGTCTGTTCAGATTATTTCAATTTATTTGAAAAAAACAATCATGTTTAACATTGGAATTTGTGGGGGGAAACTACATCACCCATTATGCTGTACAGAAAATTCCATCAATCAGAGAGCTACGAAAAGCAAAACACGCCAAAGATCTTTATTATGCATTTTGCAATAAACTGAAAGTTTTGTTTGGGGTGGGAATCTTTAGGCACCTTAAAATCCGATCTGATTCCAATTCTGGGAGTCACGATCCGATTCCAAAACGATTCTTGATCTACTTCTTTTTGTCATTAATTAATTAGTTCGTTTCTTAATCTTAAAATCTTTTTTTAATGTAATTATAAGTACTTTTTAAATAATTAAAAGTTAATGTCACGCTCAAAGTCATAAGATAAAGAGGACAATTCACAAGATGGGTTTCAATAGAGAAAATATAAGTTTATTTAAAGTTAAACAAATAATGTCTAGGGTCAAAACATAAGGTAATAATAGTATATCAATACAACCTCAAATCAATAAACTGTTGGAAAAATGGTTTGTAGAGTTGTGGAAATCATATGGGAACACAAAAATAACCCACTCTTCAAACAAAGACACAAAACAAAAATGAGAGAGAACTAGACAAAATCCGGGAGCTCCTTAAATAGGTTGCCACAGGTGCAGCTGATTTTCATTAGGGCAATCCCGCCCACCAAGGAGTTGGTCCTAGAATTCTCACAAAAGAAGGTTAAAAACAGGGGTAGGGCTGTAACAGTTAATTTTTTTTATTAATACAATTGTAGCCTATGTTAAGATTTGTAAATGCACTGAACAAAATTATAAACGCAACACTTTTGTTTTTGCCCCCATTTTTCATGAGCTGAACTCAAAGATCTAAGACTTTTTCTATGTACACAAAAGGCCTATTTCTCTCAAATATTGTACACAAATCTGTCTAAATCTGTGTTAATGAGCACTTCTCCTCTGCCGAGATAATCCATCCACCTCACAGGTGTGGCATATCAAGATGCTGATTAGACAGCATGATTATTGCACAGGTGTGCCTTAGGCTGGCCACAATACAAGGCCACTCTAAAATGTGCAGTTTTATCACACAGCAGAATGATGTCGCAAGTTTTGAGGGAGCGTGCAATTGGCATGCTGACTGCAGGAATGTCTGTTGCCCGTGAATTGAAAGTTTATTACTCTATCATAAGCCGTCTCCAAAGACTTTTTATGGCAAATTAATGGCAAGTGTTTTTGAAACAAAAAAGCCTGTTGAATTGCACTACTTGGAAAAAATAGGCATTGCATTAATCCTGCTTGCATTTTGATGTTCTGAAATTCAACATGGTTGAATATTTAAGCTGTGAATATTTCAATTCAAAATATTTCAAACACATTTTCATTATTACAAATTAAATAATCCATACTCACCTTTCATATTTCACTTCCGAAATATTCAAATTGTTTAAAAATACAGCCTTTAATATTCAACAGGCAATTTTCGGTCCATTTTATTTCGCTCTGCAAATTCGCTTCCACAAATTCAGTGGTTCAAATTCGACAGTAAATTCAACATTGACATGTTGACATTGACATTGACAGGAAAAGCAGTAGATTATCGAGCATAATCTTCATCTGCTGTTAGTCGACCTCACCAGAAGGGGTACAAGCGCGTGTTGTTGACGAAGACCGAGCAACAGTTAGAACAAGCCATTCGTTCATAAAAAGTAATATATACGTATACGTAATTTATATATATATATATATATATATATATATATATCGATTTTGCTGTTCGCAATGCTTCATGGGATTGTTGTTCTTTACCTCATTAAAGCTATTATGTACACAGTCTTGTATTTGTCTTTTTGTCTGGTTTTCAAATAGTTTTTTGCTTTAAATAAATGTCTGTAATGTTGCTATTCACCTCATATCTAATTGGATTGGTTCATAGCTTACAACGCTTTAACAAAAACTTTTAAAAAATGTATGGAAACAATACTTACAAAACCAATGTTGCTGAAAAAATGGGCGGGCACTGATGTGATCACATGTGAGTGACAGGTTATTTCATGGTGACTTTATGGGTTAACATCTTTCTCTCCTCAGGTTCACTCATTGATTAGTGAGTTGTTGAAAAATCACTTTGACTCTCAGAAAGGACTGGAACCCTTCTTATGTCCTCGAAAATCTCCAGGCCAACCTGATAGTGACCAATCAGACAGTGTGCAAGAGCTCAGAAACAAGCAACCATCTGGAGAAAAAAGGGAAGTTTTTGAATGGCCACAGACTGGACAGACATGCTCAGGTGCCAGACAACAGCCTGCCACAGCCTTTCTGCCATGGAAACATGATCATGATCCATGGGCAGGGTCAGAGCAACTTGTTGTTAAAGGAAGTGACTCACAACTTCCTTTTCTTTTCGCTGATGATGTGCCAATCCACAAAACGATGGCAGATACAAAGGCCCCAAGTCATCAAATGCATCAGTTAGCCGTGAACACAGAGATCCACATTGTTCCCCCAAACCCATATAACCTAGATGAGATGAGGCCCAGCAGACAGACAGGTGGAGAAGGAACCATCATGATGGGGAAAGACCCTGATTTCAGCTCTCTCACAGCTCAGAGGATGCTGAATGAGTTTTTGAACCAGATTCCTCCTCCAGCACATGATGGTAAAGGGAAGGATAGTTTAGAAGCAGTGATGGGGGTCAGAGAACTAACAGAAGGAAAACAGTAACATTCAATTTGAAGTTTATATGGTAAACAATATAAGAACTGGATGAAAATCGCAATAACGTCCCCCATTACCACTGCAGAAAGGATGCAAATGCTCTGATGGCTCTATGTTGGTAATTATGAAATACACGTCACTTCTATCTTCAAAAGCACAATTTTATGCAAATAAGCACGTATATACCATCTGGTTTTGTGCTATATAAATTAAAATAATTTTGTTTTCAGGTTTCCTGCTTTGATTTGTGGTTAAATACATATGTAAAAGGCATTCTCTGTGTTTGTGTTTTTATACCTGCTTGCACTTTTTGCCCTTGTATAATCTGAAATGCTCAAAACTGGTAATCAATAAAGTAATATGGTTAGAACAATGCGTTCCAATCATATAATTTTATTGATAACCAAATTTACTTTCAAAGAGCTGCTTATTCAATTATTTTTGACTGCTTAATGTTTGCCTATAAAAAATTAAAATGGAGAGTGAATAGAGCTTCTGTGAAATATGTAAATTAATGGCTGAGACCATTAATGTTCATGTGTCCATTTATTGTATAGATTAACATTTAGCAAAGTTTTCGTGGTTGTGATTCTGAAATCTAAGTGTATAACTGATAGAATGCAAGTTATAATTTCTGCAATTAGCCATATAGTCATATTATTTTATTATATAATATCCTGAAATTAATAAAGTCTTTGCTGCACATTTGAGAATTGTCTATATTTGTCTATATTGTACTGTTTGAAAATTTAGTGTCTTTATATCCATAAAACAGCGTGTCATCAGTTATGCCAGTTTCTTCAAGTGATTTTAAGTTAAAATCACATGATCAATACACCAGAACAGTTGTAATACACTGCTTTGTTATATTTCAAATTATCCATTCTTGGTGTTATAATATAAAGTATTTATATTATGTATAGTTACAGTAGATTTGGATCTACACATTGTTTCCATGAGAAACCAACATTAGACATACATTAACATTCACCTCTGAGCCAGCAAATAGAGATTGACACACCATACGTTATCTGCAAAGGCAGTAACCCATCCCAAGACTGGCCTACAATAGAAAATGAAATATATGAAATATGTCATATCATAAAATGTTACAAGTTTGTAATTTTTGCTACTATGTTTTTAATATCTGGGCCATTTTTGTCACTTTTGTCACATTTTTGCCCTAAGCCCTTATTTATTTCTGACCCTGCCATTTATTGATGCTCACAGGGTTAAAATGTGTGTCACATTCTTTCATGCCTGTATTCTTGGCTGTTTATTTCGGTTTCTCAGTACATTACATGGCACACCTTGCATCAAACCCCTCCCTCTGTCACTTTTTCTGGACCTGTTGACCAAGGGCAGGTTTGCTTAGAGGACACTGGCCTGGATTCCCATTGGTGGAGTTGGTCTAATAGGATCAGACATGATGACAGGAGATTATGACACTCAGGCCATAATACTCAATATCATATTTTTAAGCCCTAGTCAAAATGGCTGCCAAACTGTAGGAGGCATATTGAAGGCTCAGGGTCTGAAGAAAAGGGCACTCAAACATTCTTGAAGGTAAT
The DNA here is from genome assembly GCA_026230005.1 of Gila orcuttii. Taxonomy (NCBI): domain Eukaryota; kingdom Metazoa; phylum Chordata; class Actinopteri; order Cypriniformes; family Leuciscidae; genus Gila; species Gila orcuttii. The sequence continues at coordinate 12,271,470 of JAPDVR010000016.1, read as the reverse complement.
TAATATATTTTCTTTTATACAAATTAAAATCAGATAATCTTGGACACAACTGTAATTTAATTTCAACATAAAAAAAAATGATACTGCTGAGCTGGATACTAATACTGCACGGCCTCTATTAAAATCCTCTTCTGCAATCTAAACTTCCCTCTCTCCCTATCCTAAACCTCTTCCTAAGCAGCATGGTGTTGTTAAAACTAAAGTTCCCCTTCCAAAAGAGGGTGCGTCTGGCCCAGGGTCTCTGGCTGCTTTCATGGGTGGCTATGTTCTCTGGAGCCTTCACCTTTGCAATGGGAGTCTTCCTCAAAACTGAGCTACATCGCAGATCAGAGGTAATGAAGCATTTCTTAATTAGTAAACAGAAAGATAACCTACAAATGAAGAATGTGATGTACTAATGTATCCCTAGATACATGCTTGGTTGCCAAGAACATAAATGGAAACATAACGTATTGCAGTGTGTAGTTTGCCTGCCATTAGAGTCCATTAGAAACTATAAAGTGTGTGAAAGGATAGTGCCAAATGCGATCAGTGCTTCAAAACATGCTTAACAGTTTTTCTAAATGCTGTTTTTACAATAAGCAAATGCCATTTTTCTTTAAAAAAAAGTTTGATATCATTTACTGTATGTACAATACTACTACAATTCCTACTTTCATTTATCCTTTATATAGTCAACACAAGTGTAACAGGCCTAAGCTTTGTCTTGTTGAGAGGAATAATCTCATATAATCTGAGGATTGGCCCACAGATAAGGTCCTCTATAGTGTGCACCAATAACTCAGCTCGCGTCTATATGAAGCTAATAAACCTCACAATTAAAGCTGATACTAAGTGAAAAGCATTGTGGTGAAAACTATTATTATCCCACACCTGCTGATCAGTTAAACAGAACTGTTAGTTTAAACGTCTGTAGGCTATATGAAAATGCAGTTGCTTCATAGTAGGTTAACCTTTTTCTTATACTGGATTTCATTTAGGGTTCAAGTTTTCAGTTGAAACATCAGCCTTGAATACAGAATGTAAAGTGAACATTGTTCTGGGCTTTCACAATCAAATGCTGCTAAAAACAGGATAGAGATTGCAAAAATTTAATCTTCTCACTCTATACAGGTGATGCACAATATGGACATCCACATTGTGCCAAATCTGCTGATGGCAGTGGGGTTAGCATCAGTGGGCATCAACATCTGTGCTAGCAAAGTCTGCCAGGACTCACTGGACCCCTCGCGTTTCCCACGCTGGAAGACGTTTCTTCCTCCGTTCTTCTTCTTCTCTGTCTTCTTCACCTCCTTGCTGCTGGTTGCCATGATTCTGAGCTTCGCCCTGCAGTCCAGCCTGGAGGAGTCTCTGAAGATTGGGCTGAAGAACGGCATCCGTTTCTACAAGGTTGGTGAGAGAAAGACGATTAATAAAGTAATTTAACAGCAATCAGTTGTCATATATATGAATTCATTCTCAGTGTAATAATGAATAAATATGGCATGTCAGAGTATTATAGATATTTAAAAAAATAAATCAAGCATCAAGTTCAATAATTAAATAAATACATTTGGCATTTCAGAATATTATACATAAAAAAGAGAACAAAGGTCCAAGCCCAAAATGGCAAAACACTAAGCTATTAATTGTCTTAACCACAAATTATTGGTCAGGAAATTAGCAAAATTTCTCAGAAAAATATCAAAGGCAGAATTAAGTTTTTGGAAGAATATGGGAAACTGTGTGTGGATTGATGAATCACAATGAAACACGAGTTGCATGATAATACTCCTGAGCGGTGTCTTCAAAAGTCTGCTGAGAAATATAATAATAAATGCATCTCTACCACTTTGAAGGATAGATGAAGAGGTGTCATTGTGTAGGGAGTCTTTTTAGCTGCTGGTATTGGTGAGCTTTACTCTGAAATGTCATTCAATGCTTTGGAGTACAAATGAATATTGCAGAATGGCTTGCTTCCCACAATTGAAAGGTTGTTATCAAAAGAGGAATGATCAGATGTTATTTTTCTCCAACCCAAATTGCAAAGACAACCAAGAATTGGCTTGAGAACAAGTCCATCAGGCTCATTGTCTAGGTCAGAGTCCAGATTTGAACCCTATAGTGAATATTTGGTCTCACATTAAATAGATACAAACTGGGAGACATTTTTTCAACTACTAATGAATTGTTTGTGCAAGTTGGGGAAGGCTATCCCATGCTAAGTTACTCTATCTACAGTATTTGTGCAATTCTTGCTAATTTCCTGAGCAGTGATTTGTGATGTGATAAAAATGGTTAAGACCATTAAAATACCTCTGAATATTAAACAAAGAAAGAAAGAAAGCCTCTGGCATTTTTTGAGTATGACATTTGTATATAGAGTCTAGACAACACCAGATTCAAAGAAATGTTTCCAAAGGCAGGACAACTTAATACACATTTAAAATCAAAAGAATTTTTTTGATATTGAATTGAATAGAGTTATTTTAATTACAGGTCATATATATATATATATATATTTTTTTTTTTTTTCTTTTAATGAACTATCTATAGGACACAGACACACCAGGCCGTTGTTTCCAGAAGGAAACTATTGACCGTTTACAGATTGAGTTCCAGTGCTGTGGTAATACTAACTACAGGGACTGGTTTGAGGTGCAGTGGATCAGCAACCGCTACCTGGACTTCACATCCAAAGAAGTGAAAGAGTGAGTGCAAAAATCAAAGTCCCCCCCCCCCCCCCCCCTCCCCCGAGCTTCCAAGGTTAATTTAGAATTTAGAATGTCATGTTCTGAAACAGGATGTCATCAGATGAAGAAAGACCAACCCCTAGTACTCGCAAATCAATTATGCATGTGTGCATGAGCCTGGCGCATTGATCAGAAAGTCAATAAAGACAGTTGCAGATTCAATGATGTAACAAAATTAGGATATGTAACTATAATTGCATTATATAGTCTTATGTTTCTGTCTGTTACATTTTGCCGACAGTCGAGTGAAGAGTAACATAGATGGGCGTTATCTGATGGATGGGGTCCCATTCAGCTGCTGCAACCCCTCCTCCCCCCGGCCCTGCATCCAGAAGAGTCTCCTGGACAATGCTGCCCATTACAACTACGAGTATCAGACTGAAGAGCTGAACCTGTACAACCGAGGTTGCCGCCAGGCCCTTGTCAACTACTACATGGGTTTAATGAACACCATCGGCCCTTGTGTTCTGCTTGTTTTCCTTCTCCAGGTATGAGCTGATTAATGGGTTAATGAGTAATTACAGACCATTGATCCTCATTTTCCAAAAAGGAAAAGAATTTGAATTTCTGAGCCATGCTCTCTCAGGAATTTCCTGTGGGTATTTTTAATAGAAGTTTTTGATTTATGTGCAAAATAAGATCTGTGTTAGACGTTATATGAAAAGACTTTCATGTTTTGTTGTCCAACATAAATAATATTCATACCTCAAATGTGAATTCTGAACACCCTAATTTAAAAACATAAGTTGCTATATACGGACTACAATGGTCAGCATAACACTGCCATACAAAAGTTTGAGGTCAGTGAGATTTTTTTCTTATCAGTGAATACTTTTATTCAGCAAAAATGTATTAAATTCATCAAAAGTTACACTAAAGATATTTATAATGTTACAAAATATTTCTATTTCAAATAAATTGTTTTCTTGAATATTTTCCACAAAAGTATGAAGCAGCACAACATTGATAATAATAAGAAATTATTCTTGAGCTTTAATTAAAATGATTTCTCAAGGACCATGTGAAACTGAAGACTGTGGTAATGGTGCTGAAAATCCAGCTTTGCCGTCACAGGAATAAATTATATTTATAAATATATTAAATTAGAAAACATACTTTTAAATATTCCACAATATTTCTATTTTTACTATATTTTTGATCAAATAAATGCATCCTTTGTGAACAAGAAAATTCTTTCAAAAACATTAAACAAGAAACACAACACCTTCAGAATTCATGATATAATGCATGTTGAAGAAAAAAACATGAAAGGCTCTTTAAGTAATGCTAACCACAGTAATGCTATTTATAACTTATTTTACTCATAAAGCACAAAACCAATATCCTATAAAAACATTTTAACTTCCTAAATTAGCCCAAATTGGAATGATAACAGAACAGCTCTATTGGATGACCTTACGGGTGAAGTGTGTAATAATTAGTGCACCGTTAAGTCACCTAACAGTCCCACAAAATGTTTACAGACATGCATAACCTTTAAGATTGAAGCACTAAACATTAGAGTTGCTGAACACACCAACATTAAAAAATGCATGCACCTAAAAAAGCATGTGATAATATGTGCCAGTTGCATCAGAGGACTGTTTTGTGTGGACCCCCCACCCCCAAATAACCACATGATTTTAAGTGTCAACCGTGAATAACACATTGTATAATCTAATGTGTGCAACACATCGAACCGTTCACACACTCGTCACTCAGTTAATATTGACACTCTTCCGAAAAGGCTGGCAGTACAGTTGTGAACTCAGAGGTGTCAATATTCATTATTTAAGCATTAAAATAACTTGCACCCAAAACCACATCACTATCTCAGCTTTTATAACAGTCACAGCTTTTGTAACACTAATTGACTCATCACGTCAATAATTGAATAATCAATAAATCAACTTGATTTATTATTATCAGAAGTCTTGATTTCAGCTGCCAGCACCAATAAAACTAGATTTGCTTTGATAAACTATATTGTAATAGTATAATATTTAATGTTGCATACTATTAGCAGTTACTTCAAAAATTCAAGTGTGGTTTGTTGTTGTTCCAGCCACATATTAGTATACAGTGGAATAAAATGTTTTTTAAAAGAGAGAGAGAGAAAAACTATTAAAATTCTGCTACCATTTACTCACCCCCGTTTCCTTATTAACGTGCATGACATTCTTGCTTCTGTAGATCACAAAAAAATATATTTAAAAAAAAAGATATTTAAAAAAAAGAAGTTATTTGTCCATACAATGAAAGTCAAATGGGTCTGATGTTGTTTTGGACCCCGATGCTCTTCAAAATATAATCTTGACAGGTTTGCAACAACAATCAGGGTGAGCAAATGACAGAATTTTAATTTATGGCTAAACTATGACTTGATGAAGTCTCCTTAAAAAAAAAAAAAGTCATTCGAAAAATAAAAAGCTAAAGAAATTGTCCTAATGTCATTTGAACTCTGACCTCTATGTCTCCTTGGTCCTCAGATGTCCATTCTAGTGAGTCTGCGCTATCTGCAGACTGCAATGGAGGGTGTGCTGGGAGAGGAGAATGTGGAGATCGAGACAGAGGGATACATCCTGGAGAAGGGAGTGAAGGAGACATTGTTGGAGACTAAAGAAAAGATGATGAAATTCTTCCAGTTCGCTCAGGTGGGCGACGCATCCGCTGAGACCCAGGGCACTGAGCCAGAGGCAGAAAAGCCAGACACAGCCTAAAAGACCAAGTGTAATTGTTTATAATGAGTGTTCATGTACACATGAGTGTTAACTGTCCTTGATTATCATCATCCAAGGGAAATAAAGTCATCATAATTATAATGTAACGTTGCTACTTCATTGTTAAATGAAGTCATCAAGTTACCCAAATATTTGAGGTAAAAACCAGTAACCTCTTAAAATGCTGGAAATCTGAAAAATCGGATGGTACCAAAATACCCCTTTCTCCCATGACAATTATATATGAAGTGAAGATGTCTGAAGAAGAGTTAAAAAAGAAAATTCCAAGGAAATGAAGGTAATGAAATAGTACATTTCATCACATGAGGTCTGTAGATGTTTTGCTGCTTCGTGCTTTGCTTAAATAGACAAAAGAGAGCTGAAATTGCAGAAGATGTATGCGACAAATAAAGAGTTTTTAATTGATCTGTGAAGTCACATGGTCATTGTGTCTCATGAGCTTGTGCTAATTTTTTGTTTTTCTGTTTTGTGTTGAAATGTGTTTTTCAGTTTGGACACTTCTTCCCTCACACTAGCCTTATCTTAACTTCTCTTGTGAAATTGTGTAGTGTTAAATCAATTTCCTCTTCTTCGGCCTATGCGGAGAGAGAGAGAGAGAGAGAGAGAGAGAGAGAGAGAGAGAGAGAGAGAGAGAGAGAGAGAGAGAGAGAGAGAGAGAGAGAGAGAGAGAGAGAGAGAGAGAGAAAGAGAGAGAGAGAGAGAGAGCGAGAGAGAGAGAGAGATGAATAGGATTAAGCTGACTGAATACGCAGGCCATATTGTTAGGTGCCCTGTTCTGACACCTGAAATCTCTTTATCCCTTTGATGATGGTTAATACTATGACTGCTGCCAAAGCACTCACATGCAAAAAAAAAACAAAAAAAAAAAAACACTAGGCTACCACACGAAATTCAACTGTGTCTTGGATCTAGTTATTTATTAGAAGCAATTAGTTTTGCTCTAGTAATCACATTAGGTTCAAGTTATACCGTTTCAGTGGATTGGTTATTGCAAGAAAAAGGTTCTTATTTCATTTTGAAAAGGTCACATATATAAAACAAAAACACGTCTAAAGTCAAACTGACACTAAAGACATTTATGGCCCTGTCCCAAATGGCACACTCCGGACTTGTGGACTTCCTCAGAGTCCACACTTCGGTGACGTCATGTAGTGCAGACCTATAGGGCCCTTAGCGCGAGTCCGCGAGGGCGCATTGAGAGGTATTTTTGGGACAGCCTCGATCGTCACGCCGGAAACAGGAAGAAGGTCTCAGCTTAGACGTTGAAGCTGAATAAACTTAAAGGTCATCTCATCAGTCCCTTTATTAGAAAAATATCACAAAAATATCACACATTAAAAAAAATTACAGTCTTTAGCATCGAGAACAGGATTTATTTTATATTCTCAAATCTTATGTCCATGTGAACTACACAGCCTGCTTTTACAGTTCTATAATTGTATATGCCACCTGGGCATTAGAATAGATGTCATGGTTATGTAAATGATCAATACAGTTGTACATAATAATACATTAATGTTCAATTTTAACACAAAATTAAAATGTAAATGAGTTTAAGAAAAATGTATAGGTTTCAATATTCATACTACGTTTATATGACTCAGTAAAGCCATGACATTCGGTTCTATTTATGTAATGAATCATAATGCGATCGTATTATTTAACACGCTATTATTATGTTTGAGATATCAACCACTGGTCGATCATGTTTGTATAAACTGTAAGTAACAACTGGTAAAATGTACGCCTATATCATAAAGCCATGTTAACAGTCCGTGAGCGAAATCTCCTCCCATCCGTTTTCTGATTGGCATTTTGCAAGGATTTCTGGGTAGTTAAAGTGCGTGGAGCCTGCATCTATGCGGGCTTCGCGGAAGACCGCTTCAAGGGTACAAAGGGGGCGCTGCTGAGCACACTTCAGAGCGTTAAAATGCTAAATGGGACGGCCTACGGACTCGTAGACTCGGCGAGCACGCGCAATTTAAGTCCACGAGACCGAAAGTCCGCATGAGGTGCGCCATTTGGGACAGGGCCTATATGTCACAAAAAAAAACGATGATCTGCAAGCGCATTTCCACCACTAGATAGCAGCAAAAACTTAATTTTGCTCCTCTGTCACTCATGCATTGCTGTATTTGCATGTAGTTTGTATGAATTATTTTAAGTGCATTGTATTGACTTCCACTGACATGAATAGATTTTATTTCCTGTGTTGCCCACACACTTAGGTTGTGTCTCAAAGCATAATGATCAGCCTTTTTATATAGCAGTTGGGGGCAACAAAGCGCGTACTGCATTTTTGGACATCAGAGACTCGTTCACGGAGAGTGGCTGCGAATAGATTTTCAAAGTGCATCACAGAAACGCAGTCTAGATAGGCAGCCTACTAGTTTTTGAGAAACATCAGTCAGTTGTGGTTTTGCTGTGTGTTCTATGTGGAAACGCGCGTCATGCTGACACGAGGACGCGCAGAGGGGAACAGACCCAATGCAATGCAACTCTATTCCGGTGTGGTTTCGAAGTGTGACTAATGAGGGGAGGGAAAGGCACATAAACCAAAGATGTTAACAGTTAAACAGATCTATCTTTACAGTCTATTGTCAAGAGAATTACGGTAACCATGACTGTACTCTTCAAAGTCTGTTATTTAAATAATCCATTGTGTTTTATGGAATAAAACTGATCAGGTACGGTACAAAAGAAGATGGACGTAAACGTTACGGAAATGTTAGAAGAATTTATGGGAAGTGCACTTGTTACATGGGTAGGTGGTACGCAAAAACAATTAAAGTTCTTTGATAGTCTTCATTTTGTTCGGTAAAATGTTTTGTAAACTTTTCAAACCAGTTCAGAAATATTCTAGAACTATAAATGATGTTCAGAAATCAGTTGATGTTATTTTTTTGTAAATAATCATTATCTGATCAGCATTTTTGCCGTTTCCAGCTGAAAATGTAATATTACACACGCAGTTAACCGTGTTTTGCAATATCTCTCTCTCTTTTTGTTGGTTTCTGGTCCAAAATTGATAGACCATCTTGTACTAGCAACAAACTGGCTACTAGCTGGCCACAACTATCTCTCTGGGTTTTTTTTTTTTTTTTTTTTGCAGCTAATGACACAAGCTAATGTTAAAAAACCCACAGCTTTCAACAGCGAGAGACATCTTAAAATATCTTTAGAATTTAGAAGTCATAATGAAACGTTGAATTTACTTAAGATTCTGACAAACTTCAGGCACAGGAAAAACCAAGCATTCACAACAGAGAACAAAGATAATACTCAGATCCTATTTAGTTTTTCTTCATATGCACCTTGATATGAACCGGGCATTGTTTACATTGTCTGTAAGGTGCATCTATTTGAGGGTATTGTCGATGAGGAGGAGACTGGATCACTCTCTGAGGAATACATGGAAGTAAACTTCAACTCCCAGAATGCAGTGAGGCAGTACCTGAAGCTTACCAATGGAGTTTACCTCAATGAGGTCATGAGGATCATGTAAGAAAGACTCAAAAGTGTAAAAATTTAAATAATTTAATCTATTCTGTTTTGATTAATGTAGTTTGATTAAAACAAAAAGCAGATTAACAGTTCATTGATGATGGCCTAGTTTCAACAGTGACTCAGCTAATGGCAACGTTTTTGTTGTTTGTTTGGTTTCTTTAATCAGTGATCCCAATCCAAAGGTAGAGCAAATCTACCACAATGTGGGTGATGACAAGATTCTCAGAGTGCAGAACTTTTCCATCCTCAATCGACACCTGAGATCATACTATCAGGTACTGAATTAAAGCATCAATCAATTTACTATGTGAAAACAGGAAAAATGTCTTTACAAGGACATTCCACAAATACATTATATTGCTTGATTAACTGCAAAATAAACTAGAATCAAAGTGCTGCCAGCACCTGGTGGTAATGTGCAGGTAAATAGCATATGAATGGACAGTTCGCTATAGCTCACTAAACAGTATGTACTGCGCCTGTTGCTGTGGAACAAGTTAGCCATGTTTTTTTTTTTTTGTTTTTTTTTCTGTGGTTTCACTTCTTGTTTCAAGTATCCTAGCTGTGGACATGTTTTTTTTTGCACTCTTTATTTTCACTCATAGCATTCTGGAAATTTTCAAATGAAAATGAGAGACGAAAAGCAATAGTCGTAAAATAACTGTAGCAAAAAAATCTAAATTAGGATTTTGATTATAATGCATTGACCTGCAATATCTGGATTTTTGACATTACTCTTTTAAAAGTTCAATTGAAGTGTGCTTTCCAACTCCACAGTGGTTGGTTTATCTATGGGGAAATTAGCGGATTAATAATTACTCTGAATACAGGCAGGTGATGCATACATTTCTGTAAAAGTGTAAGGGAAATCTGATTTGACGTAACCAGTGTTGTTTTAGTTAACTGAAAGTAAAGCAGTTAAAAATCATTTTCGTTATTTTAAATAAAGCTGAAATAAAATATAAATATGAGATGAAAAACACTAAAAGTTGAAGCACTAAAATGACTAAAACTGAATAGAAATATATACAAAAAATATAGTTTGTACTGTGCCACAAGCATATAATTACTAAAACTTGAAAAATAAAAATAACAGCTAATTCAAAATTTTAATAAAGACCATAATGGTAGGCCTATATAAATAATACTAAAATAATACTGGATGTAACTTGTGACCATTTCTTAAAACAACTCTTTGCTTTCACTACTTTATAAAATTTGCATAAATAATTTATAGAATTCTTAAATTAAAACAGCACATCACACCACATTAAGGCGAGACACCCCAGGTGAATAGGGTAAAAAAAACAACTAATAAATATCACCATATTTCACCAGTTGATTGATTACATTAATAATAGCAAAAAAAAATTGTATTACAAGTTTTCTGAAATTTTATGTTTAAATATGCAAATGAGGTTTTGTCCAATTAAATATGCACTCAGTTGCATACATTTCTAGAACAAAAATCTGATTATTGCATGAAGTCAGGTTTAAAATTGTTTCATTTATTTGATATATTAGAGCCAAGGGTTTTTACAGAGGGGATATTGGATATCATGTTTATCACTCCACAAATCAGAAAATACTGTCAACAGCCATTTTTTTAAGGAATAAAATGTTGTATAAAATCAGGAAAATTATAAATGTACAAACCCCTTTGTAAAAACCTTCATAATATAGATAAGAATAAAACTGTTAAGTTTGGTGTATGTAAGTGTTACTGAAGTGGAGATTTCTGGCTCAATGTAGGAGGAAAAACTCTTTTTGAGAAAACGGCCTTTAAAAATATATACTGTAATTGAAATCTACAGATGCAAATAGATAAAGTGCTCTAAAAGATACAGTTAAAAGTGTATTTTGGATATTTTCTGTCCACTAGTCTGAAAAAACACTTTATGAAAAGCCAAAAACACTGTTTTTGCCTGTAGTGTCTCCCCTTAATTAACCACATGTGTATTTTTAGTTGGAATTTATTTTACAGTCCTGTTCCCCAATGAACATACTATGTACCTTTTATAGTAATTACAATTACTGGGTAATAACAGGTACTAACCCTGAACTACACTGCAAGTACATGTTCTGTAAAATAAAGTGAAACCGTATTTTAAACTTATGTGTGTGATATAAAAAACATTTACTGAGGATGTAGCATTTTACAGTGTTAGCTAAATTATCCTACATACACTTACAAAACAAGTACCATGGTTTTGTTTTTCATCATTTTGTTTTTATAGTGTTCTTTAAAGTAATAATTTGTAAATACCACTGTATATGAATTTGGTAATCATTCAGTGCCATCCTATAAATCACTGTACCATGGTATTGCCACAGTACCTTTTGTAAGGGTGAGTATTTTTTAAAGGCATTAGAAAATTACTTACTGTAATAACAGGATCATTACTCATATAAACGAGACGTCAATTGCCGCAGATTAAATAAGCCTATTTTCCACAATCTTGCTTGTTTCCTTTTGGCCATGACTGCATATGAATAACTTTCTTCTGTGCTCCAATGTGTGTCATACTTAAACCTCTTACTTGTGCATTGTCTGGGATGTCAGTAAAGCACCAATGAGGTTTTAATGGTTGTCGTTTCTCTAATGCGTGTTTCTCTTTCAGGAGAATCTACAGCAGCTGGTGCTGATGCCGCTACCAAATGTTGCTGTTTTAGGTCGAGATCCCCTGACAGGTGTGGTTCTGTTTATTGCATAAACATAAACTAACAAAAAAGTTCACATTTTTAAGTAAATATCCTTTGTTGGTGTCAATAGAGGGCGCTGTTGCAGAGCTCAGAAGACTGCTACTGTTATTGCTGGGTTGTGCAGTACAGGTAACAAAGCACTGTAAACACATTTAATATCTTTAATGGAGAGTTCCAGCACTGTTAAATGGATTAGAGTATAATGTTGAAAAACATATTGATGTTTACAGTGTGTGATTAATTTCTCTGTTCCTATGACTCACTTTCACCCAGTGTGAAAGGAAAGAAACGTTTATTCAGCAAATTCAGTGCTTGGACATTGATACACAAGCAGAGATTGCACTTTGCATACAAGAGGTCAGTGAATTTTGAACATAACCTGAGCATAATCTCAAACTAAAGCGTGTAGTGTGTCACTAACCCTGTGATCCCGGGTCCTGTTTCAGGTGACCCAGGACCCGAGCGCAGTGCTTCCTTTGGAGTTTGGAGACATGTGTGGGCTGAATGGAGCCGAGCTGCAGACCCTCTTCTGCTCCATGGCCAAACAGATCCAGAACCTGCTAGGCCAACGAGACACACACTTGGAGGTGAGAGAAGAACTTATGTTGCCATTTTCTTGTGCTAGTAGGTGAGGCTAGATTTGAAGTAGTGTTCAGAAAGGGTGTTCTTTAGCTTTGGATGTCTCTGTTATCTCTTGTCATTTAGAGGATAGCAGAACTTATTCAGGAACGGGAATCATCTACAGCCCATATTACCACATCGAGTGGGTTTGGTGATGGACCACCTGAGGGACTGGCTGTGCAGCTAGCAGAAGGCAAAGCTAAACTTCGCAGACTCAAACAGGAACTGTGAGTTGTTTTGCTAACGCATATGTGATGTTTAATAGGTGGATGGACAATATACACTACCGTTAAAAAAATTGGGGTCAGTAAGTAAGAATTTTTTTATGCAGCAAGAGCACATTAAATTGATCAAAAGTGACATTAAAGACTTTTATAATGTTTCAAACTTCGATATATATATTATATTATATTAAAAAATTCTAATTAATGCAGTTATTTTGCACTTTCTGTTCATCAAAGAATCCTGAAAAAATAAATGTATCACTGTTTCCCCAAAAATAGTAAGCAGCACTTTTTTCAACATTGATAATAATAAGTAATTCCAAATCAGCTTATTAGAATGATTTCTGAAGGATCGTGTGACACTGAAGACTGGAGTAATTATGCAGAAAATTAAGTTTCACAGGAATAATATTTCAATTTGTAATAATATAATACTATTATCAATTTGTAATAATAATAATAATATAATAATGTAATTCACAATATTACAGTTTTTACTATATTTCTGATCAAATAATTGCAGCCTTGGTGAGTATAAGACACTTCTTTCAAAAACATTAAAAAATCATATTGACCCCCCAAACCTTTGAACAGTATTTTCATAGGTATTTTAATTTTATTCAATTCAAGTTCCTTTTATTATTATAATTATTAAAAGTAATGTGTGTGATTTGAGTTGAAATATCAATAGATACATCTTTTTTCTTTTTCTTTTACTTCCCAACATGATTATATTGGTTTGTGAATTTCAGGCGGGATTTCTGCTTCTCTAACCAATGAAAAGCAGTCATTATTTTTACAATTTAGTTTGGTTACACTTGTCTAGTGGCATAGAAATTACACTTCACCTTTAAAGATATTTACAAATCAAAATGCTTTACAGGGAGGACACAGGTGATCAACTACTGGATTACAAGCTAGAAATGCAAACTATGGAGGAAGAAATAAAGAAACTACAGAAGGAAGTGAGCATTATACACTGATGATAAACACTGAATAATGATCATTGTGTATGGACATTGGATAGATCCTCATTTCACTGACTATGTTTGGTTGGCTCAGAACCGATCGTTGCAGGTGGAAGTGCGTGTGAGCCGGGGTGTGAAAGATGAGTTGGACTGTCTGCGTGAGCGTGCCGCCAGAGTAGAGCAACTGCAGGTGGAGCTGAAAAACAGCACACATCGGCTTCGCAGCATGGAGCTGTACCGCACACAGTTGAAGGTAGAGGAGGAGATATACATCAGGCTGAAACATCATGCTTTGGAATGAAGAAGTGGAGCGCTATAATCTGGAAATTATATTATAATAGTATTATTTGTGCTACTTATGACATGTATCATGGCAAATGATCAGTTTAATGAAATGAAAGTTGTAGAAAAGCAAACCTAAAGGTATGAAGTTATGGTTAAATGAATAGTTCACCCAAAAATGAAATTTATGTAATTTACTCACCCTTCATGTCGTTCAAACACAAAAGGAATTCTGCATATTTAAAAATACATTAGGTTGAAAGAGCAAATACAATACAGTTTAAAATACCATGCATGTATTTACATGATATTCCAAGATACTTCAATATTGTAAAATACTATTACAAATTATATTTTAAAATATATTAACATAGTGTAATGGAAATTACTCCAGTCTTCAGTGTCACATGATTCTTCAGAAATCATTCTAATATGCTGATTTGATGCTCAAGAAACATTTATTATTATCAATGTTGAAAACAGTGCCTAATAAAACCCTTGACTAATATTTTTGTGGAAACTGTGATAATTTGTTTCCCCTTTGATATATCTTACTAACCGCAAACTTTTGAATGGAATTCAGATTAACCAAGCGGAGAGCTTTAATCTGGAAATAACATTAGCTTAGTTATTGGATAATTAGTTATAACATGCATACAGGCAAATAATCAACTTTGTGGAACGTAAGCTTAAAAAAAGTTGTGATCAGTCATAATCATCAATAAATAGACAGACAAGACAGTCCCTGGTCAGCAGTGTGAACATTCTGCAAAAATATCACAGAAGAAAATAAGTCACATGGGTTTAGAACAGCATGAAGATTGGTAAAACATTTTCTGTGGCCCTACAGGAACAGCAGCAGTACTGCGCCTCGATGCAAGAGAACAAGGCTCTTCTGGATGAGCAGCTGGCTGATGCTCGGGCACGCTGCACTGCTCTGCGGGAACTGGAGAAGGAAAATCTTCTTCTCAGGCAGAAGCTTGCGGATATGGAGGGTGTATGAATGACTTTATGAACTTATAGAGCTGTATTGCTATGAACTCATTTTGATTGATTATGTTGAGCTAGAAGAAAACTTCTAAAACTTACTTTGAAATGTATGAAGTTAAATGAAAGAATTGCATTCTTCTAAAATGTATGATGTACATTCATTATGCTATATGGGTATATAATTGGATTTGTGTAGGAGCGGGATGTTGAGAGACAGAGGGTAGACGAGCTGTTGGAGATGAATATGAGTCTGCAGGTGGATCTCACGCATCAAGTTCATTCTGTGGGTGTCAGTCAAAGAGAGACTCATCAGCAATTCCTCCAATCAGACCTAGAGTCCGACGAGGATGTTCAAGAAATAATGCCTGAGATTGGTAGGTTTAATTATGCATGATTTGATATTATGACTCAACTGTCACAGCTAGACGATTGATTTCTTGACTTCATGTGTATGTATATCAATCATATATATGCAAATCAAGCTGTCTTGTTTAGAAATAGACATTTACATCCCATCCTATCACGCCCACTCAATGTTAAAGGGATAGTGCACTCAAAAATCTTAATTGTCATCATTTACTCACCCTCATGTCGTTCCAAACCTGTATGTTGTTCTTTTGTCAGTAAAGCACAAAAGGAAAAGATTAGCATTGTTCTGGATGCTCTTTTCCATATAATGAACAGGAATGGGAACAGACAGTGCTGAGCTCCAAAAATGATGATAAAAAACACTTGAAGGGAGGAATAGTTCTTAATAAGACAGGTTATTAAATGGATAGTTCTCCCAAAAATAAACATTTTACTCACCCTCACATTGTTCCAAACCCATAAGCCTTTGGTTAATTTTAAAAGCACAAAATAAAAGCCTAGATTAAATATGTTCATCATATAAAGCAATTGTATCTCTTCACAAAACTTAAAGGATTAAATCACTCAATTGATATGGATTCATTCTAAGATGCCTTTAGGACCTTTTTGGATCTTTTATGTTTTGGCTACCTGGACTTTCAATGGAGTGACAGAAACCTCCTTTTATTAAAAATGTCTTAATATGTATTTTTAATATTAACCAAAGTCTTATGGGTTTGGAACAACGTGAGGGTGAGTAAATTAAGACAGAATTTTTTTTCGAAAATTCGAACCATCTCTTTAATAACGTGTCTCTTTTACTGTCATTTAGATCTGAAGCCTCTAAGTGAGGAGGTAAATGAGGCTTCCTCACTGAGGCTTCTGGGAGCTGAAAATGAGAACGCTGAATTGAAGAGACGACTAGAGCTCCTGCAAGCTGAACGAGAGGTCAGTGGATCTTTAGCCAGTTTTATCCTCTGGCAACAAACTGATTTATGTCAATTCTCAGGTTTCCCATGTTCCCATCTCTCATGTAGGCTCAGCAGGCCAACTCCCCTGAGATGACTGAAGAGATCCAAAGACACATGGACCAACTCTCACAAAAGCTTCAAAACACCCTCAAGGAGGTGAGGTCTTTTAGATGGATTTAAAGACATTTATTCCAAGAATTTTGTCTACTGTCATTTTGTCCTCATCTCAACTCTATGAATCAGGCCCTGTCATTTCTCTTTCAACTGTTAGCTGGAGTGTCTAAAGAATGAAAATAGCAGCTTGAAGATAAATCTTGAAGAGCTGAGGACAAAACAGAAAGACCTAGAGGAAGAGAGAACAGCCTCGGAGGGAAAATATGGAAAAAAGACAATAATCCGAAGAGGGGAATGCGAGGGAAATGACACCAGAAGAGAGAAACATGATGGAAAAGAAGGCGTAATAAAAGCCCAGAGAGAAGATGGAGAGGGGGGAGAGGGGGGCAACGTAATCCTCAGCGAGAGAAAAAAGAAGGTTATAGATGAAATGAACAGCAAAGAGAGAGGAGAGGCAGAGGGTGAGAAAGAAATTGAAAGGAAGAAAGACATCACAGATGAGACATCTCAGACGTACTGCACTGAAGCCCAGAAGACAGAAGAAGATAAATTCTCCCAAGACACTCTTGCCCTGCATAACCAGCTTCAGCAGGCCCTGGAAGAGGCTGACAGACAAACCACTTTAGCCCAGGATTTGCGCTCCAAACTGGCAGAGCAGACTAAGAAGGTCTTGGAGGCAGATCATAAGCTGGTTTTCCTGGAGGCTGAGAACCAGCGGTTGAAGAAGGCAGCTGAGAGCCTTATGGGGGCTAGGAAACAGATAGAGGTAATGAACCATCAAGTTGACACACACTCACAAAAAAAACGAATTTCTACATCACTGCACAAGTTAACAATCCACTCCTTCACAATCCACTCAAAGTAAGATAACAGTCCAGTCGATAAAGGCGATGACTCACCAAGTATAAACACAACTCCCTGCCACTAGCAATTAAGAAAGACATACAATATGATAACTAGACCCGTGTAAAACAAAGACTATTTCTCACAATAATTACTTTTTCCACTTTTAGCCATTGTTTCATATGGCATAATGATCTGGCATTGTAATTCTAATAGATACCGGTTTGATTTCCTCAAGGACCGATCCATGAATCATCACCATTGTGCCTTCAAGCACGGCATTTCGCTTTGATTTGCTTTGGATAAAAGCATCTGCTAAATAACCACTTAATGTGTTTATTTGTCAGGTGCTACAGGGTGAATCTATGCAGCAGGAGGAGGAGCTGATGCGTCTGCGCAGTCAGGTGGAGTTTCAGAAGATGGAAGCTGCAGTGATTGCTCAGTTAGAGGGAGAGAGAGCAGCCTTGGAGAGGGAGAGAGAGACTCTCAGAGGCACCATAGACTCACTTAGGGCTGCGGTACGCAAGGTGAGGCAGGTTATTTGTTCAGCCTTTTGCTGTACTACAAAATATGGATTACATGACTGGGGTAACATTGATATTAATGGTGCCTACATTCAAATTATGCTGTAACAATGAGTGGATATCAAAAACACAATGGGCAGAGCTTAAGTGTGGGTAACAGTAATGAGATTTCAATAGTTGTTGGTAATTGGTCTTTAAAACGGTAGTTCACAAAAAAAAGGAAAGTTCCGTCATCATATACTCACCCTCAGGTGGTCCAGACTCCAAACCTACTTGCTTTCTTCTGTGGAAAGCAAAAGAAGATACATACAATTAAAGTAAATAAGAACTAATGCTGTCAATCTCCAAAAAGGACAGAAAGAACCATAAAAGTAGTTCATATGAATATATTAGTCCATATATGCTGCATTATATGGATTTGTGTGAGAAACAAACCAAACTATATGCTTCTCAGAAATTTTCATCTCATAATTCTCTTATTTTGTATGTTTAATGTCAGTAATGCCATTGGTTCTTGCATGTCTCATGACTGAACGTGATATGCCAACTTCAACTATGTAGATTTGAGAGCTGCTCTGAAAGGGGAGATTTTCTGTGAAAAAAACATTTTAATTTCAATTTAAATCCATATACAAAGCTATCATATAGCTTCAAAAGATTTTTAATTTAGCATACAAGTCATGTAGATTACGTTTATGTCAGGAAGATTTTTGTTTTGAAAGAAATGCATACTTTTATTCAGCAAGTATACAGTAAATGTGTAAATTGTTACAAAAAAATTCAAATAAATGCTTTCGATTCATCAAGGAATACTGATTTTTTTTTTATCAGGGTTTCCACAAAAATATTAAGCTGCACAATATTTTTCAGCACTGATAATAAAAAGAAATGTCTCTTGAACACCAAATCAGCATATTAGACTGATTTCTGAAGGATCATGTGACAATAAAGCTTTGCCATCCCAGGAATAAATTTTCATTTTAAAATACGTATTAAAATGGCACAGGTATGATGCTTTTTTGCCTTTTGAATGCTCATTCACCATTCACTTCCATTGTGTGGAAAAGTGCTATGTAAAAATCTTCTTTTGTACTTCAGGGAACAACAGCATACAAGTTTATAGAGATATGAGCATAAGTAAACTATGACAAAAATCCATTTTTGGGTGAACTATTTCATTAAATCGGAAGAAAAGTGAGTGTGTTTGTTGACTAAGGCCAATTATTTTCTCATAGGGTGATCAGTTAGAGCTGAGCAACCAAAACCTTAAGGCAGACCTTGAAAGATTGGGGCGGACCTTGGAGTCTGCCAGGCGGCATGAAGAAGAGCTACAAGGTGAACTACGAGAATCCGGCGTGGAGGCGGAGTCTTTGACTAGAGGACGGGAAGAAGCTCTGCTTGAAGTCACGCGACTGGAGCAGGAGAAGGAAGCGTGTCAGGCAGAGCTGGACAGTCAACGGCGTGAGCAACGACAAAGAGAAAGAGAGATGGCCAGACTTAGACAGCAGCTGGAAAGCACAACATCTGCCCTAGAGCATGGCAACAAGCGAGCCTGCAGTCTAGAGGCGCAAAACAGGTACAGACATACGTACATGCAATAGGACCTTTGCATTGAAAGATATAATATCACCAAAAAATAAAAATGGGTCATTATTTACTCATCCTCATGTTGTTCTTAACCAAATATTGTTTGAACTTTATGCTTTTTTCCATTGTCATGTCATAGTGAACTTGTTTAACAAGCTCCAAACTTTTTGCAAAACACAAGGATGAGTAAACGTTTTCATTTTTGGGTGAACTATTCCTTTCACACCGAACACTTGACAGAGTCCTTATATCTGATCTTATGAAACAAATAGCTTGGCTTAAGAATAATACGTGTATCACTCACTACATCTGTCATCTGTCCACAGACGCATGTGTCAGGAGCTTTCTCAGCTCAAAGAGACATGCGCACAGTTCGAGGAGCTGCAGAAGGAGAATCTGCAGCTCGGTACACTCAACGCTGAGAGCAAGGCCCAAATTGACACTCTAACAAAGGTCTGTGCAGTATTCAAAGTGTTTGTATGCGATATCTGAACGATAAAAGCAATTAGTATAGCGCCTTGGTAAACCATATTTCTGCAATTATGTTTGCCTGGAGGTCCCATTGAGCTGAGATATTGCAAAATGGGCCGCTTTGAATATTTCCTTTCAACCAGGTAATTGTTTTCAAGTTGCTTTCTTATCTGAAAATCCTCAGTGCAATTAGATTTCCCCTCCTTGGACAACTGTGCTGAAAATGCATCTTTCTGAGATTAATGAAAGCTCTTATAGCTCAGGTTTTCCTAAAGAGGCACTTGGTTGGTTCTGGATGAAGCTGGCTAGATGCAGCACTTGTCTAACTTTAATATCCCACTCACAACCAGGATCTGGCTAATGAGAGCGCCCAGTCCCAAGAGTTATCCAATCAGGTCACACAGCTGAACCAAACACTTGAAGAGCTGCAGAGCAAGCTTGAAATGGCAGCTACACAACAGCAACAATCTGCTCCAGAGGTTGCTTTTTCACCCCCTGCCTCGCACGCACAGAGGATCGAGGGATGTGAATCAAACAGACAGTCTCCACCGCTGGCAGATGGCCCCCAGGAGCCCACTGTCAGTATTGTAGATAAGGATAACAACAACCAGAACTCAGGGCCCACAGACTCTATCTATGCAGCACAAGACGCTGAAAACGCACTGAACAAACAACCGCACACAACGGCAGAGACTGGCATTGGAAGCCAGGAGGCATTGAGTCAAAGACTGATAAATACGGAGAGGGAGGTGAGATAAAATTACAAAAGCCTATTTAAATGTAATTACATTTTGGGCCCCTTAGGGCCATTTTACGAATGTCTTTATTTAAACGTCATTAACGCCAATCCAGGGATTCTGATTACATTTTAAATGAACTGATAATAACTTGCCGGCTCTGTATGCTGAATTCTGTACCTATGGTTGTATCCCAGAATGCAATGCTGCAGCGAGAGCGGGAGGTGTTGCTGTCTCAGCTGACTCAGTCTCAGTCAGCCTGTGCTCAGCTCAGAGAGCAGTTGGACACCCTGCAGCGCCACTCCATCTTGCTGCAAGAGAACTGTGCTAAATTACAGGCCCTCAACACCAAACTACAGGTGAGTGCTTGATTGAGTGTGGGTTGCTGGTCTCAAAATGGACCCTTAACAATAAAAGCCGAATTAGCCGATGGTATTTTAGAAACTGACATTTGTTTAAATCCATATTAGTTTTGTAGTGGGCGGACACTCAAGGGTTTCAATCATACCGTTGATGGATCATAAATGTACAGCACTTTAAATTATACAGGCTTTTAATAAACGTGCTATTTTTACCCGAATGACTGCACTCTTATTACATCTGCCTTATTTCACCCTCTTTCTCTTACTCAGGTGGAACAGGCGTCTCTGAGCTCTGAACATGCGTCTGCGTTGGCACGTTGCAATGAGAGTGAACTGCGGTGTGCGGCTCTGGAGGCCGAATCGAGGGTGTGGCTGAAGGAGAAGGAGGAGTCAGTGATGCGCCTGGAGGCTGTAAGGCGGGATCATGAGAGATTGACAGCTCTGCAACAAAGACAGGAGGCGGAGTTAGAAGACTTGTTGGTCAAACACAGTCAACTGAAAAGCAGCAGTCGCAGTCTAGAAGCTCAATATAAAGACACTGAGGCCAGGTACAGTGCCTCAAAGATTTAATTTAATTTAATTTAGAATAATTATTTATTTATTTAAAAAGAAAGGAATTTATAATAATGTATTTAATTAATAATAATAATGATGATTTTTAGCTTTAGTCATAAATTGTCTAAAGTCCATCTGTGTCAAATCGAAATATGAATACACATGGCTACAAACCGATAAATATAACATACAACTTCAAAAATTAGTGAAATAATTGAAGTGTAGATTCAAAAAAAATTATCCTAAACAACATAATATACACTGCCCAGCCACAAAAAAAACAAAAACAAAAAAAAAAGTCACTGTTTGCATTTAAATAGGCAAATGCTTAAGAGTCTATGATTGGATCATTATTGCAAGTGATTATTATGTTTCAAGCATGTTATATTTTGGCAACAGTTCTTTTTAATCCTAATTGATGGAGTGTGTAGCTTTTCAGTTCTTAAACAACCTTGTAGAAATACACATCATGGCCATATTTCAGGATGACAATGTCAAGATTCATCAGGCTGAAATTGTGAAAGAACGGTTGGGAGGGAGCATTTTCACACATGAATTGGCACCTCCGAGTCCAGACTTTACAGTCATTGAATGTCTTTGGAATGTGCTGTAGACTTTACAGAGTGTCAATACAAGATCTTGACCAAAAATGTATGCACTTCTTGATTGAAATAACATCACAACATTTATTTCCGTCAAGAGGTTCATCAAAATTTTTTTTTTTTGACTGGGCAGTGTGTAATATAACATCATAATATATATATATATATATATATATATATATATATATATATATATATATATATATATATTATATATATATAAACTTAATACATTTATATTTATATAAACATAACTATTATACTATTGGTTTACTGTTATTGTTGTTCCACACGCCTTTATTATCAAATTAAACTGGAACTTAATTTGACATTAGCTAAAAAATACATTCTCTTAATTTATGATTATTCCCAATTACCTTTCATTTAAAGTTTGTAAAATGTTCTAAAATACCATACTTGTCTAGATATAAGGAGCTGTTGGAGCGAAAAGCACAGTTGGAGGAGGCAGAGGAATCGATACGCATGGAGAGACAGAAAATGGAGAAAGTGACACAAGGGCAGATGGAGAGCGAGAAGGAGCTGGAGAGATTGAAAATGGACAGTGAAAGGTGAGAGGAAGTCATAATTGCAGTGACCACAACACTGGGTTAAAGTAACAGTTGAGCACACATTTATAGGAAAGAGATAGGAAGTGATGCTAACACCCACCGCAAACTGCATTTCACCCAGTGTGGTGATGGTATGCCCCACCAAAAATTTCACCAGAGCATGAGTCATTTCAAAGCTCAGTTTCAAACAGTTGTTGCCATGGTCTGAAAGCCTATGAAAAATATTTGTAAAGCTCGTTGCTTTGGTGAACAGGATGAAAGAAAGAAAAAGTACATAACCCGGGAGGAGATGGTTTGCTATGATTCAGTATGTTTAGTTAGTTGGATAACGCTGTTTAGATTGGGGCTTTGATTACTAGTCTAGATGAATAGACAGACAGTTGTAGAGACAGACTCACAAAAACATGTCTGGGCTTCACCTCAAAATAAAGAGAAATGAAAATTTTGGGTGTAAAATAAGACTTTGACCTTCGTGAGATTCACCTGTTTGATGTATTTATTATGTGTAGATATCAGAACATTCAGAAGGAGTGGGTTCAGGTACAGTCCGAGCTGCTGGCTCAGAGTTCAGTTCTGCGGGCAGAGTTGAGTACGGCTCAGCTTGAACGGACTAGGCTGGAGGGAAAACTCAACACTCTTAAAGAGCAGAACCAAAAGCTGGATCTCAATAACGTCCGTCTCAGCAGCCAGAACCAGGTCTGAACACAATGCACATTATGACAATTCTGAGTGGAATTTATAAACCGTACCTGTCAAAAGTTTGGAAACATTACAATTTTCTAATGTTTTTGAAAGAAGTCTCTTATGTTCACCAAGGCTGCATTTATTTAATCAAAAATACAGTAAAAACAGTAATACTGCGAAATATTATAACAAAAAGAAGTTTTCTATTTGAATATATCTAAATGTAATTTATTCCTGAGTGGCAAAACTGAATTTTCAGAATCATTACTCCAGTCTTCAGTGTCACATAATCCTTCAGAAATCATTCCAATATGCTGATTTGAAACTCTTAAAGTTATTATCAATGTTGGAAACAGTTGTTTTGTTTAACATTGTTGTGGAAAGGTGATACTTTTTTCAGGATTCTTTAATGAATAGTTTAATGAACAGCATCTATTTGTATTTATTACATTTATTTATTAAATTTATTAAAGCATGTATTAAATAGAAATCTTTTGTAACATTATAAATGTCTTTACTTTTACTTTTGATCAATTTAATGCATCCTTGATGAATAAAAGTATTAATTTCTCTCTTCTTTCAATCTTACCACAAATGTTTGAATGGTATCGTTGTTTCCACAAAAATGTTAAGCAGCAAAAACAGTTTTAGTTTTATTTAGCAAGGACACATTAAATTGTCAGTAAAGACATTTATAATGTATGATGTCTAGAAAAGATTTCGATTTCAAATAAATGTTTTTTTTTTAACTGTCTATTCATCATATAATCATGGAAAAAATGTATCCCAGTTTCCACAAAAATATTAAGCAGCAACTGTTTCCAACATGTATAATAAATAGGAAATATTAGATTATTTTATAGATAAATAATAGATTTACAATGTTACGGTTCTTAATGTATATTGATAAAATAAATGTAGCCTTGTAGAGAATTTATATATATATATATATATATATATATATATATGAGTGTGTGTTTGTGTGTGTGTGTGTGTGTGTGTGTGTGTGTGTTTGTGTGTGGTTTTGTGATTTGTACTGAATATTTTCATGCAAAAATGATCATTATAATTATATATATATATATATATATATATATATAACTATAAATTATTTAAAAAATATTGGAGATTAACTTATTATTAATTTTATGTTGTATCATTCATTTTATGCAATACTTTTTTACGTTTTAAATTTAAAAACAGAACTTTTTTTATTTTAGGATTATTTGCAGGTTTATATTTTGTGTTCTCAAACTTTTGGATGCAAATTTCATTGTATCTGAGATAAATTACATTAACTAAAAAAAAAAAAAACGAATTTCCTGTATACTTTATTGCTCTAATACTTATGTTATGTTAAATATTATGTTATAGCTCCTTACCCAGTTGAAAGCAAACATGGAGGAGGAGAACCGACATCTAGTTGAGCAGAACCAGAATCTGGCTAAAGAAAACAAAGCCCTAATGGAGAGCAGCCTGGAGAGCCGAGACCAGCACCACAACCAGCAGAGAGAGTACCTGTACGAACACACACAAACAAAATCTGTAGCTCATATTTGTCCACTACTTCCACGTGCACCATGTAGAGCGTCCAGCAGTGGACCTCCTGCATCAGTAAATAACTCATGTTTTACTCTCCCATCTGTCCATCTCACTCCACCTCAGTGACAAGTTCAACGAGCTGCGCAGGGAGAAGCAGAAGCTGGTGGAGAAGATAATGGATCAGTATCGGGTTCTGGAGCCGGGTCTGCCTGGCATGTGTCCACCTAAACAACCAAAGTTAGTCAGGCTTTAACATCTGTCTCTAGCAGACAGCTGTCTCTTTGCTTAACTCATTGTATGCTCTATTTCACTCTCTTGTGGCTTCAGGAAGTCAAACTGGATAGCGGACCGCATGAAGAAGCTGATAAAACCTAAAGGTGGAAGCAAAGAAGGCCGTGCTCAGTTTGTTGCTGCTGGCAGTATCGAGAACCTTGCGGATGCTTTAGACGGTGCGCCCATCTCTCCAACCCCAGTGCCTGGTGAGACTGCAGAGCTGTATGAGCGGTGTAATAACATTAGATATATTGTACAGAGCGTAAGAGAGTGCCAATAAGTTAAGACTGCAGGGTCCCCTGGACTCAGTAAAACAGAAAAAAGGTCCCCAAAAGCCCATAACAATGAATTATGCTGTTACCCTACCACATTATGCTATTCCCTTGGATCACAAACAGAACAGTAACTCTGTGTTTATGTGAAGGAACAACGGAATGGAATTTGCAGATCAAATGAATATTGCACAGAGTGTATACAGCATTTAGATTCATGGTAATATAATACTAAATAGCTTTACAGTACTTATATATTATATTTTCTATGTCTATATGGTAGATAATGTTCAACATGGCATGAGCTTCCTAACCCGCTAACATCAAGATTTTAAGCAAATAAGGGGTATTGCAATTTTTTAAATATTTCAAATTTGCCTTTATTTTAATTATTTTTTCCTTGTCATTCTCATAAAGAGAATTTTGACAATATATAAATTTAACTTTTTTTCAGTACAATTCAGCACTTTTCTCTCCAAATTCTCATTAATAATGTATCTGGATGCACTGTATTTTTTTTTTTATTCTCTCGTTTATTTTTATTGATGATTCTGATTGCATTTTTGAATCGCCATATATGATCAACAAATTAAAAGTAGCACAAATATTAATAATAGTGTATAAATAATACAAATGAAATAAGATATTTTTGCATTCAAATAATGAGAATTTGAAGGGATAATGTGCTTAATAATTTAGAAAAATGTAAAAAAAAAAAAA
Organism: Gila orcuttii; assembly: GCA_026230005.1. Lineage (NCBI taxonomy): Eukaryota > Metazoa > Chordata > Actinopteri > Cypriniformes > Leuciscidae > Gila > Gila orcuttii. The sequence goes on along the minus strand of JAPDVR010000016.1, from coordinate 12,245,528 downwards.
AAAAAATTGTTACTTTGTAAAAAAAAAAGTTAATTGTCAGGTTTGTGAGATTCATCCATAAGAGCAAAAAGATATCTCATTTTTGTTTTACAAAATAACACTCTTCAATATTTCTCCCCTCAGTTCATGAGGATCCCATCAGTGCTCCTGTCTCCCCGAGTCTACTAAGGAGAGTTGCATCTCTGGCTGAAGATGAGCAACCCAAGGCTAATCTGCGGACCGGTCGGCGCAAACTGGGCTCCCGGCACGGCTGGGCTCTCGGCAGGGGCAAGGGGGGAATTTCACAGTCTTTCAGTCCAGGAGATCAGCGCGCACAACCTCGTACCCGCCTGCGCTCTTCCCAAACAGGCGCCACGGCCCTCTGGGAATATGACGGCAGTCCTACACCCAGCCAGGACAGCCCAAGTGAGGAGGGGAGAGGTGAGTAAAGATAATCCATTTGCTGAAGGTTGTAAAACAACATGGATTTGTTTTTATTTTGTGTTGAGAATAATATGTGTATGTGTGTTTTAGTTGATAGTGAGGAGAACATCTCACCTGCACACTCAGATGTCAGCCGTGTATCATCTGGAACTGAAGGTCAGTCTACAGCAGTGGTTTTCAACTAGGGGGTCATAACTGATAACATTATGATGCAAATAATAGTGAGAATTTTAAATAAATAAATGCATAAATCATATAATTGTATATAGTATAGCAAGATTAATAGGTTTATCTTTTAAAACAGAGGACAAAACACTTCCTGTATCTTTTGTTTTTGTCATCTTATAAAACTTCATGATATTTTGGAACAAAATTAATCTGTCAGCTGGTAGAGGCTTGACAAATTAGGTGGATGCCGACATAGTGACATGATCTCCTCATCAAAACTAGGGAAAGTTAAAGGTAAAAAAAACAAAAAAACAATACAGACATCAAATATGGGTTCCCTTACTATTGGGATAAACAGATTGTCTCACAAGACTATGAAGTCAATATAAAAACAAGCTGTCTATTCTTTTCTATTCAGCATTCAGCCTAACATTGTCATATTATTTGAAAATAATGTTGGGCTTATTTATATTATATTATATTATATTATTTATATTGTCAATGAATATATACATTTATACATATACATATACAAAAATATAAATTTCAGCGCAAGAATTTTATTTGCTTTTGTGAGTAATAGCCACTTAATCAGTAAAATAGGAACTTCCTTTTATTTATTGAATATGACTTGATTTCATTAACAAAATCTTTTCTTTCTCTCCTGTAGATTTTCACACCAGTTTTGACAAGCCACAGGACTCCGACAACAAACAAGCTTAAAGCATTCATATTTTTTTAATACTCATTTAACTACTTGTATCAATTGGTTTTGAAACAATTCTAGACATAAAACATCTGTAAAGCATATAGCAAACGCTTACAATACGTAATGGTTAAACAGCACAGCAGTACATTTGTTTTGGGAAAACAAATAAATGGATTTAAAGCACATATGCATGATATAGCCATCATATTTATAGGCATGCAACTGCCATGAGTTCACTGAAATATTATTCTAAAATATGTAGTGGATAAGGTTGCAGTTCCAATATCTCACCGCTATGTGGCACTATAATGCCCAGTGGTTGGGGTGCTATTGCCTTTGTATCTGTATAATTATGAGAGTGTCTTATGCGAACTGATGCTAACAAGATATTTATGAGAGCAGATTAATTCATTCTGTCTCGTTGGAAAGAAGCTGACACTTTGGAGACTTTGACATTTAGGAAGGAGGCAGAAGATGATGGGGGTCTTAAAACAACGTGTTTTTTTTGACAATCCTTGGCTGGGGTTAATCATAACTCAAAAACGACAAATGGAACACTAATACAATTCATGAATTATGCAGTTGTCATGGCAACATTAATCAAAATGCGTCAGTCCGCAGACCTTTTTGTCGATGAATTGATGATATATTGAGCACGACGATACACAAGTTCAGAGACTGTCATCCAGTAGACCACATTTTATGCAATGTCTTAAAGATGCAGCATTCAAAATGTTTTAAGACCAAGCAGTTTAATTCAATTTATTGTCATGAAGATGTCAAAAACACTATTTTTCCAGCCTTGCAATGGCAAACAAAGAAAAGGAATTTTGAAGTTGTCCGAATTTCGACTAAAATTTGAGGATCCCCGGAGGGTAGCCTTCATTAAGTTGAGAAGTGAATGATTATTGAGATCTCAGGGTCTGATTGCCTCTCCAATAGGTGCTTAAAACAAAGCATCCAGATTTGTATACGTAACAAACCGTATGCAGCTATTGCGAAATGAGAGGTGTGACCTCCTGACTCCCTGGGGTTTGTTGAAGATACCAAGACTTTGTTGGGATCATCTGAAATGTGGTCACCGGTGATAGCATCTTTCCAAAGCACTCTCATCTAACCCCATTCCTTCCCGCTTTCTCCTTCCATCAACGGCTCCTGTCATGCTCCCTTCCCCTCCCTGCGCGCTCTACTCCTCTCCTTCCCTCCCTCACTTGGTTCTCCCCCAGTGTATTAAAGGCTTTGACGCTCTCAGTAAAAAGCTGATTTATTTTGTGGAGGTATCGATCGCTCTCTGCATTAAAGATTATAATTCATTACCCCGGCCCTTTTAATACATTAAACATTCAAAATAAAAATAAAATAAAACCGAGGTAGGTGAGAGGAGAGCACTCAGACATTGTCCACTCACACATGCACACACGCTCTCCATTTCAATCACAGATATACACTTAAAAAATTCAGCCACCATGTATGCATGTATGTATGTATATATATATATAAACATATATATATATACATACATACACTGCATCGTTTATCCTTTTGATCTTTCATTAAAAAAATTGCCAAAAATCTAACCTTTCACTGAAGTAAAAGAATTGAAAGTGTGTGTGTGTGTGTGTGGGGGGGGGGGATCACATTATGAAATAAATGTTTTTCTTCAAAACACGTTGGCCACAATTATTGGCACCCTTTTATTAAATACTTTTTGCAATCTCCTTTTGACAAGATAACAGCTCTGAGTTTTCTCCTATAATGCCTGATGAGCTTGGAGAACACCTGACAAGAGATCAGAAATCATTCCTCCATACAGAATCTCTTCAGATCCTTCAGATTCACAAGTTCATGTTGGTGCTTCTTCTCTTCAGTTCAGCCCACTCATTTTCTATAGGGTTCAGGTCTGGGGACTGGGAAGGTCATGGCAGAAGCTTCATTTTATGCTCCGTAACAAATTTTTGTGTTGATTTTGATGTTTGTTTTGGATCGTTGTCCTGATGTAAGATCCAACCACGGCCCATTATAAGATTTCTAGCAGAAGGCGTCAGGTTTTGATTTTTTATCTGTTGATATTTCATAGAATCCAGGTTGCCATGTATCTGAACAAGAAGTCCTGGACCTCCAGCAGAAAAATATGCCCACAACATTAAAGATCCAATGATATATTTAATTGTACACATGGGGTACTCTTTATCCTTGTGTGCACCAAACCCATCTAGCGTGTTTGCTACCAAAAAGCTCTTTTTTTAGTTTCTTTAGTTCTTTTTTCTGACCACAGAACCCTGTGCCGTTTGAAGTTCCAGTCATGTCTGGCAATTTAATTTGCTGGAGTTTGTTTTTGGATGAGCGAGGAGGATTTTTCTTGAAACCCTCCCAAATAACATGTGATGTAGGGGTTGTTTGATTTTTTTCATAGGCTTTCTGACCCCCAAGACTCAAGTAATCTCTGCAATTCTCCATCTGTGATCCTTGAAGAGTCTTTGGCCACTCAAACTTTCATCCATCAAGGCAATATAGACACACATCCTCTTCCTGGCAGATTCGTGACATCTTTAGTTGATTGGAACTTCTTAATTATTGCCCTGATGGTCAAAATGGGGATTTTCAATTCTTTAGCTATTTTCTTACAGCCACTTTCTATTTTGTAATGCTCAACAATTTTTTGATGCACATCAGAACTATATTCTTTGGTTTTACTCATTGTGATTGATGATTAAGGGAATTTGGCCTTTGTGTTTCCTCATATTTAAACTCCTCTGAAACAAGAAGTCATGGCTTGACAATTTCATGTTCCTAGTCACCAGTTTTGATCATTTACCTGGGGTGCCATTAATTCTGAGCACGACTGTGCATATATTATTATTATATAATATATATATATATATTTTTTCAAATAAATTATAAAAATTAAAAGTATAGTTCACCCAAAAATTTAAATTCTGTCATTATTTACTCACCTTAATGTCATTCCAAACCTTTATGAATTTCTTTCTTCTGCTGAACACAAAAGAAGATATTTTGAAGAATATGGGTAACCAAACAGTTGACGGTATTGACTTCCATAATAAAAAAATAAAATAAAAATACTATGGAAGTCAATGGGGTCCATCAACTGTTTGGTTACTAACCATCAACTTGAGATTGAGTAAGACTTTTTCATTTTTGGGTGAACTATCCCTTTAAATCAGTTTGGGTGGGCAGTGATCAACCACTCAAAAAACACTGAGTAAATTACGTAAAAGTAAACTGTTTCAGGCCAAACATAATGGTGGCAGTTTTTGCATGGGCAAGCTAGCACCAACACATTTTTCTAAAATAGTTTCCTTAGCAGACACTTCCTTAACAATGTACATAAAGCGCGTATCATGAAAATAGGGAAGATAGCTGATACACAAAACAAGCTAGGCCTCAAAACCAGAGGAAAATGCAAAGTAAACAATCCAAGGCAGGCAAAATAATTGCGACCCTTACGAAAAAGAAGAATACTTAAAGTTAATTTTATTAAGTATACTTAAGTAATGTTCAAGTATATTTTTAAGTATAATTATGTAGTAGTAAGTATACTAATGTCAATATGTACTAGTAGTAAATTTGTAAGTGTACTATTTTAATACCGCTTGGGACTAAATTGGCCCACTTTTAGTATATAAAAGTATATAAAAGTATATGTTTAAGTGTACTATAAGTGTAACATTAGTAAACTTTAAGTGTTTACTAACTTTAACTTTAAGCGACAGGAAAATATGCCATCATCTGAGACAGCAGAGTGTAGCCAGTTCAGCAATGAGGTTTCTTTACAAGGATAAATTAAGAAATTCTGTTTACTTAATTATTCAGTAAAACTATATGTTATTGCGAATATTATTCTTACTTGTTCATCATTGTGTCAGTGTTTTATTCGCTGAACTAAGCTTGCTTCCTTGCACGAAGAGCAACATAGTAACGAAACGCGTTTGTCCGTTTAGGGCTACGGTAGAAACATGACGACACAATATGTCGACCTCCTTTTGAAGGGGGAGCCCGCGGTTATGGAGATATAAATGTCTCATTCTAAGGTAATAAAAACATAACGGTTCATTATGCAAGGTCTTTATACACCACTGAAAACATAGTTATGGATCTTATATTGCATTTCTGTCAATAGATCCTCAGAAACATTACACAATGCACCTTTAATAGGCTACTCGATCAAAAGAGTTAACACAACTACAAGCCAAGTGTACTTTGAATACTTAATTATACTTTTAAGTATATCTCGATCAAAAGATTGAGTACAAGTATAGGCCAAATATACTTGGACTTTTCTCTCAGTAAGTCAAGTATTCTGAAGTGTAATTTTAAGTATATTTCTGAGAAGTACATTTCTGAGAAGTATATAAAATGTAGACTAAAAGTATGCGTTCTTATTTTTAGTTGAAAAGAAGTATACTAATAAAACACTTGAATAAACTTATTTTTCGTAAGGGAATATTATTATCGCTGTGTACAAGATCAGGTTCAGTTCCATGCTTATTTTATTTACTCTATAAGCTAGTCCACCTGAAAGCTTGTTAGTATATAAACTTGAACATGTTAGTTTATAAGACAGTGTGTAATATTATGTTTTAAAAAAAGTATTTAATAAGCTTCTCAATCAAAATAGTAAACACAAGTACTGTACAAGCCAAGAATACTTAGAATACTTAATTATACTTTTAAGTATATCTCGATCAACAAGTATAGGCCAAATATATTTAGACTTTTCTGTCAGTATAAGTCAAGTATACTTAAGTGCAATTTGAAGTATATTTCTGAGAAGTAGCCTACATAAAGTATATTTCTGAGGAGTAGGGTGGACTGAGTAGTACAGTTGAGACACTTTTTGCGTTTTGATTTTTCACACAAAAATAGATACTGAAAAGAAGTGAATTTCTACATGACATGCCACATGACATTTCATTAGCTTGTAGACTAAGATATTATCAATAATACCCATAAGTAGTTTATATTTTCCACAATTAGCTCATAAAACTAAGGTGCTTTTTGTCTCAACTTTGTCTCAACTGTACCCATATGTGGTACAGTTGAGACAGTACCATGGTACAGTTGAGACACCCATTTTTAATGATGTAAAGGTAACTAAACGTTCATTGTAAACATAATAAATAAAGACAAATAAAGAAAATAACAATTGGGCAACATGTTTATTTATTCATCCATTTACATTAATTAATTTGATTTAAATTAGCACTGGTTAAAATATATAAAACAGGAACAATATATTTAATATATTCATTAATGAAACCGTTTAAATATCACAAATATCAAATTTTATTTTCATTTGCGTCCTACGCTGGCTAATTACGACGTTTAACCTGTTATCATAACACTGAACAACTTAAAGGACAAGTTCGGTATTTTACACTTAAAGCCCTGTTTTAAGATCGTTTCTGATGAAATAGAACAGTTAAGATTGAAATTTGGACAAATGCTGCTGTCCCGAGAATTTTCGGTTTCTGTGTTAGCACCCTCCCCACCTCCACAATGGTTTCATAGGGGCACTGGAAGAATCATTCATAAAACGCATTAAACTTTAGTTTACAAAGACGTGAAACTCACCGAGTGGTCTGGGGTGTTCACTGATATGCTCACACAAAAATCGCTGCAAAAGATGCTTTCCAACAGGTGTTTTACCATTCGTTGTAAAACTGTGGACCTATTTTTCCAAACGCCTCACAACCGGACATTTTTCCGTTGAGAGCTTGAATAATAGACACTCCAGCCCAGTTGGTGGCGATAATGCACCTTTCCCAATGTTTGGGTAGCGTAGCCTACGATACCGCGACTGCATAAGACTACAGAAAGAATACAAACAACCCCATTTCCGTCTCCGGCGGCGGAGTAATACCGTACCTCACAGAACATCCAATACAAGTCAATGGAGTTGGACAAAAACTACGATAAAACCTGTTGGAAAGCATCTTTTGCAGCGATTTTTGTGTGAGCATATCAGTGAACACCCCAGACCACTCAGTGAGTTTCACGTCTTTGTAAACTAAAGTTTAATGCGTTTTATGAATGATTGTTCCAGTGCCCCTATGAAACCATTGTGGAGGTGGGGGGGTGCTTCCACAGAAACCGAAAATTCTCGGGACAGCAGCATTTGTCCAAATTTCAATCTTAACTGTTCTATTTCATCAGAAACGATCTTAAAACAGGGCTTTAAGTGTAAAATACCGAACTTGTCCTTTAAGATCACAGACAACCTCCGGAATTATTAGCGTATAATGACTAGAGGTCACCAGGTAATACTTATCCCGTGCGAATAGGAAGGCACTTCTATAGGCTAGTGCATTCAGTGTGGGCAGAGCATTGTACAATTACAAGATTTATTACAAAAATAGAACCAAAAAGGATGGAGATAAAAATTGATAATTTTATAGCCTAATGGAGTGAATAGGCAATCATACATTGCCCACAATTGCAATCCCCACAAATGACCCACTGTTCCATTATAACACTAAGCACTCCCTCCATCTAGTATTTTTTTTTATTTTTATTATTATTATCACAAATGCTGCATTTATGGCTAGTAGCCTACATAACTGACACAATGCTTTTTATTGACATAGCCTAAATCAAAACAGTATATATGTTCACTTCGTTTTTTGGTTAACTAGTTTTAGTACAAAATTAAGGCCTGGTTCACATCACCAAGGGCTATAACTATAGTAACGATAAAGACAAAGTTCTAAAATCATTCTAATTATAAAAGAATAGCAGAGTTCACACCCCAACTATATTGATAAAGGCACAGAGAAACAATATCGTTGGAATCACTTTCAGATATATTATTTTCCAGCTGATGAACGATAAAAGACCATCAGAATCAATCCTGATCAAGAGCACAAGCATTTAAAGTGGCAAACGACAAAATTCCAGCATGCGCTTAGAGCACAGAATGCTTATAAGCATTGGAATAAATACCAATGAGCTGAAAAGGTTGATCGCTGCGCTATCGCTGATTTTTCTGCATCGCACACAAGCGTGTGGTTAAAGTTTTAATAATTTTATTTCTACAAAAATATGGAATCCCACTCCACAAACGATAACAACAGAGGAACAGATCGTTGGAATCACTTCAGTAGGATTTTTTCGATGGATTTTTTTCCAGCCGATAGACCTAACTGATTAAAAAAAAAAAAAAAAAAAAAATCAATAAATTGACGGCCAATCAGTATTCACGACGTCAAAGAGCTCGATCATATAATACGGATAACGACATAAGCCCACGCATAGTACACAGAACTTTATTGTCCGTTAGTATGGAGTCAAATTTTGTCAAGTATCATTAGCCTATTGTGAACGGGAAAAAACAACATCCACACGTTTTTTTATTCAGCTGCGCTGCATCTCAGACTTTTTAAACGCAGAAGATATTGAGATGGTAATGTTCAGCACCATGTTGCAGCAAAATAATGTGGTACACAAACCTATAATGTTATTTTAACTGCCTCCATGTGTTCTGGGACTTTTGGAATTGTTAAATATTATATTAGTAATATTAAATTAGATATAGGCTATGCTACACATTTGTCTGACAGAAAGAGATGATATCACCTCTCTCACACAAAACATAGTAAGTAAACATCTTTAATATTTCAGTAGACACCAACAAAGAGACACACACAGGCTGTAGGTAGATGCTTTGCAGGAGATGCAGCTTAACTTCAACGCTTCACTAAAAATAATTCTCTCACAATGTGTTATGCAGCTGCTGTGTTTACTGGAGAAGAACAAAAGTAAACAGTGTATTTAATTAAAGGAATCGTATTGATGCACAGAAAGGCTGTTACCTATCCACCTTCACTCTGCTCCTCCGAGAAGAAGAGCAAATTCTGGTACATTTGAAAAGTCAGATTATATCCGGCCAAAACATTCACGATTCTTTGATGAACATTCTCCTTATGTGTAACTTAAAAAGTTAAAAAGCCTCTACTTAAAAAGTCCTGCGGTCTCCTTCCTCCTCTCCTCCACCTGAGTTTATCATCTACCCCCCTTAACGCTGGTGTTTCTGGCTCTGACAGGCTTTCAGCTAGTAAATCAGTGAATTGATCTTGAGGGGCAGCAGAGTGTCCTGGGTTCTGCTTAAGATCCATTTTCATTTCACAAGCAGCCCCCCACGCCAGCATCTCCTCCAGCATCCATAAACATCAGCAACCAACTCCTGCTAACCCCATCCGACTCAAACACTGACACTCATTTACTGGCTCGCCCGCTCTCGGTATCCCGCAGTCCTGCCTCACTTTGGATTCCTATAGGGGAGTTCATACAGTTAGTTTTCTTACAGACTAACGGATGCCTTGGGACTTGTGGGGCCTAGCGACACAATCACACTTTATTGGAGCCAGTCTTTCTATTTATGTGTGAACAAATGCAATAGAATAATAAGAGCCTGTCAGAAATGTAGTATATAATACGCACAAATGGTTAAGGGTGGTTCTAGACCATTTCATCTTCACTTTTTGCTTTTTAGCCTACATTACACCTTAAAGTCAGCATGAAATGGAAGCTGAGATAGTCTTTTCTTCCTTATTGTGATTTATAAGAGTGAAATGGCTTCTTGAACAAGAAAAGATGTAGGGCAGGATACATGAATTAAAAAAATAACGATAAAGCATTTATTATAAACTGAAATATTACATTAAAAAATATGGTGACTTTAAATTGCTGATGTAGGCCTACTTACCAGTAACTCATATAATGCCATTAAGTAAACATATGATTAAACAATAACTTAGCATCTTAACTTAATGCCAATTGCAGTGTAAAATGAAATAAAAAAGAGAAAAAGCACACATAGAAAAATATTTAAATCCTCTTATGTAAGCTCCTGAGAAAAAAAAAAGGTGATTTTAATTTACTTCTTACCTTATTTTGCTGGAGCCTGTGTCCCAAAACAGCATGTTTGTTATAGAGCTGTAAAGTGTGTAGCCTAGTCCTAAATGCCAGAAGAAAATGAACCTTTTGAATCATTTTCAATCCTTATCTAGCAACTGTGTATATTATAGAACAAAATGTGAAAGTCTCTTTAAGTAATGCTAACCCACAGACCTTATTTTACTGGGATTCTTAAAAACCTTTAAGAAATTCGCGAGGAAACTCATGGTGATTTAGCCTTCCGGTTTGACCTACAAGTTGACGTCATGACGAACAGCTCTATTAAGAAGAACTTCATTATTAGCCTAAGCAGGGAGCCGTCAGGACCAAAGGTGCTGAACCAAGTATAAAACTTTCCCTACTTTCACGAACCCCGAAATAAAAAGCCAAACAAGGACATTTTTATTTTAGGAACATGTTTTAAAAAAGTAAATGTCAGGCCAGTGGCTGACGACTAAGCGAGCGAGGATGAAGCGTGCTGCTTGTTCACACATGCATTTATGCAGCACAATTTGAAATAAACCGAACAAAAGTGCAACTTTTTCGTTGTCTGGAAATCATTAGCATTGACATTTCGATGATCACCTTTTGAGGAAAGTAAAAGTCCTGAGAGTTTTGAGTGACATGAGGGTGGGGAAAAAAAATTACGCAAATGCAATTTATAGATTAGGCCTACTGACCAAATTTACATATGTGAAAAATTCTAAGACAAACACTTTTAAACCTTCAATAATAATGCAACTTGAAAAGACAACACACAATGAAAACACACACAAAAAAAAATATTTGGGAAGTCACAATCAAATTCCACTTGGCTCTAAAACCCTATGACACTCCTGGTTTCACCCACAAGATTAAACCAGATTGAAGTGATTACAAACTGCGACAGAACACCAGGATGAAATGGCAGGGCCGCCAGTGATAGCGAGCTCCGTTTGACTGGCAGAATCTGGGGTTATGAGCCTGACGATACACACAGAACACAGCTGGAGGGAACGAGAGGGAGAGAGACACGATAGGATCATTGAAAACGAGCACACGAGGGCATGGGAGAGAGAGATAAGGGGAGAGAGCAGCAAAAAAGAAAAGAGGAGCTCTCATCTCGCTGTGGTTCTGCTGCTGGCGTATAAGATGCACTCCAGTGTAATCGTCACTGAAGGGTTACTATTTCAGCAGCGGCCCCACACTGGCTGCTTTCACTGTGCCAGTACAGCAAATTAAATAACACTTTACTAAGAGGGCTAGAGAGAGGGACAGAGCTGGATTGCAAGAGGGAGGAAAGGAAGAGAGAAGTGCTGATGGGACGGTGATGAAGTCTGGATTTAGGATAATTACTCTGCTGAGCTCTTCCTCCCTCTCTCTCTCTCTCTCTTGCGCTCCCTTTTTTCTCCTCCGCTCTCATTATTTGGAGAAGCTTGCCTGATGACAGTATCTGAGCTGCCTGTCGCTTATTAAAAAATGAAAATTGCTTCAGATGAGTTTATTAAACTCATCTCTCCCCCCCCCCTCTCTCTCTCTCTTTCATCTGCCTCCCTTACTCTCTCCTTTCTTTCACAGATACAGCAGAATGTTGAGATGAAAGGATACTCATCTTTTTTGGAAAGGGCTATGAAAGATGCTCGAATCGTACCATACGAGTGGGGAAAAAAATGTCGCATAACAATTAGAGTTCTCCTTTAACAAGGAATTTGACAAAATCAATCTACATTAATATTTCAAAATATTTCATTTGTTCTAAATCCATTTGCTGACATTATACTATTAACCTGAAGGCTTACGGTGTAATTAATGAAAGTTGCATTAAGAGCGGCCCCAGCCATTAGTTCAGAGAGAGGAGTTGACTTTAATGAGGGTCTTTTATCATAGAGAAAGACAGAAAGTACATTGAAGAAGTACAAATAGTGCACTTTCATTATAGGTTAAATGTTACAACCATTGACATACTCTTTTGGTTTCTTTGATTGCCTTAATTCAATTTTTATTTAACTCTATGAACAATATTCATGTAGGATATCTTCTATAATTTAAACGTTCCTGCAGTGCAAATCATATAATTACAGGAAATTGTTCCTGGAAGGATTAATAATAATAAATCCTCATATCGTTCCAAACACGCATAGCCTACATTTTTTTTCATCTGCTGAACACAAATGAAGATATTTTCAATAACACTGGGGTTCAAACAGCATTGGACCCCACTGACTTATATTGTATGGACAAAAAACAAGGAAGAAATGGATACATGAGGGAGAGCAAACGACAGAATTTAGTTTTTGTGTGAACTACCACTTATAAGCATACATTGTTATCAATATTAACACAAATCCAATAGCAGTATGATTCCCAACTTAAAGCAGATACCAATCAAAGAAATCCAAGCAGGACTGGTTTGGTGATATGAATAAATCAGGTGGTGTCAGGCAGCTGTTGTTGTTGCTTGTAGAGGCTGCATCAGGTAAAAGCGAGACAGTGATGTGGCGGAGAAGCCGGTGTTGTGGCGTTTCCACAGCAACTATGACATCCTCTCATAATTTGCTCTTTGGCGGTGAACCTGAAGGTGAAAAACAGGGTCTAATAGAGTACACATACACACAGCATCAGACATATACAAGAACACTAATGCTTGGAGAGTTCAGCCACTGTGTGAGATCTCAATAACACCATATCGTAACTGATTATTAGAGCAAGGTTCGTCATGCAACGTTACACACAAAAAAAAGATGCAAATAAGTCGATATGTCTGGGGATGTTAAAATTGAGTAATATGAAATAATAAATTAGTCAGTGTGCTGATTTTTAATTCATTTATTTTAACAATGTAAACACTGAATCCTTTAAAAATGCTAATGTAATCAGTGTTAGTTTGTTATCAGTGCAGGCTACACACGTAGAGCTATGACGTAAGAATAACTTTAAACTACACAGGAAAAAACAAACACAAATACATTGGCATCACTGTCAGGAATAACAATTACCTGTCCTCTCACTGACGGAGAGATTGACGGATTTAATGGTGAAAATTACTTTTGATTCTTTTGATTTTTGAAATGTATATGTAAACTGGGAAAACTTTGTTTAGAAAGAATTGACATAATCAAGGATCATTATGAAATGTAAAAATTGTAAATGTCACCTAACTAGTTCACCCAAAAATGAAAATTCTGTCAGTATTTACTCACCCTCATAGGCCTTCGTTCATCTTCTGAACACGAATTAAGATATTTTTGATGAAATCTGAGAGCTGGATCACTCCTCCATAGGCTTCTTAAGGGATTGAACTTGCCGGCCTCGAAAAGTTATTAAAGACATTGTTAAAATAGTCCAAGTGACTACAGTGGCTCAATCTTAAGTTTATTAAACGACGAGAACACTTTTTGTGCGCAAAAAAAACAAAAGTAACGACTTTATTTCAACTATTCATTTCCTTCTCGGTAGGCCTCGAGTCAGTTCACTAGTGTAATAGCGTAAGCTTCTGTTGTTGTACGTCACACGCATCACACACATGACCAGCGTCAGCCAATAGTAAGCCTACGTGTGACGTAGCTCTACGCAATTACACTAGTTTAACTGACTAGAGGCCCAAAGAGAAGGAAATTAATAGTTGAAATAAAGTCGTTATTTATGTTTGTTTTTGCGCACAAAAAGTATTCTTGTCGCTTGATAAACTTAAGATTGAGCCACTGTAGTCACTTGGACTATTTTAACGGTATCTTTAATAACTTTTCGAGGCTGGCAAGTTTCAATCCCTCAAGAAGCCTATGGACTAGTATGGAGGAGTGATCCAGCTCTCAGATTTCATCAAAAATATCTTAATTCGTGTTCCGAAGATGAACGAAGGTCTTACGGGGTTGGAACAACATGAGGGTGAGTAAATACTGACAGAATTTTCATTTTTGGGTGAACTATCCCTTTAAGAAAATCAAATCAAATGTTAAAACAAAGTGAAAATGGCACAGTAAAGAATAATGTTTGGGTGAATTCACTTTAAAAGCCGTTAAGCATAGCGTGTGTTTGTGTGTTCGTGTGCGTGTGTGTGTGTGTTTGTGTTGTCCTGGTAAACCCTACATAGTGGGAACAAAATGTCCCCACAAAGATTGTAATACCAGTAATATGTGGAGACATTTTTTGGTCCCCATGAGGAAAAGAGCTTATAAATCATAAAAATTGATTTTTTTTTTTTGAAAATGTAAAAATGCAGAAAGTGAAACCCAACATTTAGTTTGATTGTGTGTGTGTGTGTGTGTGTGTGTGTGTGTGTGTGTGTGTGTGACAGACCTCGTGGGAAGTATGCAGACAACATTGTTTCGTAAAGCTCTTTGTCAGACTTCAGAAACACGCAGAAGATGACCCGGTCCAACTGACAGCAGATAATAAAACAGAAAAAGAGACAAGAAATAAAAAATAAATGACCAAAGAGAATATCACTTTTGAGCTGATTTTGCTACTGCACAGTAGAAGCATACATTACTACACAGACACAATTCAGAAAATTGTAGCCGTAATAATATATCACAATCTGCACCCAAATGAAACTATACTCTTTTATCCTTACCACACACTCTAAAGCTATAGCAGGAATTCTTGAGAATAGAGCTAAAGAATGGAATAAAAGTGGCTGATTCCCAGACAAAATAAAAGAAACCTGCACATCTCCCCCTGCAAGTGCATTTCTGTGAAAGAGTTTATTTAGTTTGTTGTTACAACCTGAGATATGCGTACATTTTCTTTTTCTGTGGTATGAACTTAACTTTGAATATTCCATATTACTGATAAATAATGCTCATTTATCCTATTCACAGATTTTGACTTGTTTGAAGAGAGGGTCTGCTAAAAAAGAGCACTTGGTTAGCATACTTTTAATGTCTGAGTCTTTCTAGCCAGAGAGGCGCAGTGCCAATGACCTTACTGTCCTTGACAGAACACCAGTACCAGTCCCAAATGCTTCATGGCAAGCAACAACATAAAAAGAATACATTGAGATCCGTGCCAGCATCCTAGAACCTCCATTTCCATGACAACAGTGGTGAGGGCAGGTGGGCTGTTCCTGCTTCTAATCATGTTCCTGTAACACATCATTGCATCCAGCTAGCACTCCTACTCTGCCACTGAAATCTCTCTCACTCTCATTTTTCTCTCTTTGGTGTCTAGCATTGTCTTTTTTCCATTCCATTTTGCCAAATGTCACTCTCTCTCTCTCTGGCTCACTCATGCTGGGTCGCTTTGTCTGTCTGATTAAGATTCAAAATGAAGCTTTATATTGCCAAAGCATTTGTAACATTATGAACATGCACATATGTAGTGAACTACAGAAAAGAGGAGGTTAAGTTTTCCATTCAATGTTTACATGGTTTTCTGGGTTAAAAGCACATGGCAAACCATTTACCATACACTATCAACAAGAAAATATTACCATAATGTTTGTTTATATTAACATACTATTCATGTTAAACCAAATCATATTAAAGTCTTATCAATTTTATAAGTTTTTACAAATGTTTCAGATGCAAAAAAATTCTATTTTGTGTAGCTTTTATTTGTTACTGCTATAATTTTGGCTATTATTATTATTATTATTATTATTAACAGTAGCCATCTTTTGGAACCATGAGTCCTCAGTAAACATTGCAGGTGTCATGAAGGTTACAGACATGGTTCCAGACATGGCAGACTAAACTAAGTGTTTACTAAAAAACGTGATTCAGACATGAGTGGTTTTGTCCAAGTGGGCGAGCTTTTTAGTCTGTAATTAATTAGTCCGCCCATTTCCACCGGCCTGACGCATTCAGGTCAATTTTCAGACTGGCTGCGATCATAATAGTTGGGTGTTATCATACTGACAGAGTAATCAGAGACGTGGAGGCACCACCTTCTTATTTTTTCAGTTACCCCTAACATTCACTGTTAAAAACCATGGCTTTATGCATCAAAATTATTTTCTGTGGTATGAATTTAACTTTGAATATTTCATATAACTGATAAATAATGTTCATTTATTCACAGATTCTGACTGGAATCCAAATATTTTTTACCTCAAAGAAAATGATTTGATCCACATAATGCAATTTTAAAAATAATGAAAATAAATATAAATATAATAAAAAAATCTCTCTCTTTCATTCTCCACTATTCTCTCGGTGCGTATGGAAAGTGGAGGGGTTAGCAAGCACCAAAGCGCTGGTTAATTAGTGTGCTGCAATTAAAGTGTCTCTGTCATTTTGTATATCTGTAGCGTAAAAGAAGGCGAGAGCGACTAAACCCAGGGTGCCGAGTGAGATGAAAGCTCAGGACAGGAGAGACACATAAGTGAGAGATGAGAGAGGGGGAAAAAGACGTGATCAGGATAGAGAGAGAGAGAGAGAGAGAGAGAGAGAGAGAGAGAGAGAGAGAGAGAGAGAGAGAGAGAGAGAGAGAGAGAGAGAGAGAGAGAGAGAGAGGCACCGCAGTTTGGGATGTGCAGAAGTTTTGTCGAAGTCATCCTGATGGCTCATTTCCTGTTAAATTTACTCTGGACACACATTTACTCACAGGGGCCAGAGATTGTGTCAATTCATTTGTGATTTTTTTTTTTTTTTTTTTTAAGTATTTGTACTGTTCTGCAAAGCTTATACAAGCTCCGTTAGGAACCAATTAAAACTGAGGTTATGTGTGTGTGTGTGTGTGTGTGTGTGTGTGTGTGTGTGTGTGTGTGCTGACTCAGAAAAGTAAATCCCTATGCAGCCAGCATCTGTTTGCCACGGCGTGCTCCTCATCGAACAATAACAACAATGGCAAGAAAAGAACACCAACAGGGAAATGACACAGACACACACACACATACACACCTTCTCGTGGTTTTGCTCCAGGTATTCTCTCACTGTTCTCAGGGCAACTTCGACTGCTTGTTCAGGGGGGTATCCTGCACCACACACATCATCCAACACAATACACATCAGATTTACACTAGGGTTTTCAATCAATTCAAATGTTAAATCACAACATAAAAAAGGGGTTTAAATTGCAATATGCTGATTGACTGATTACAATAATCACAACTGTATCCAAATAAGATTATTCAAAGACATTACATTAATGTGGAAGAGGAAAGCCATGAATAAACAGTACAAAAAGGGTGAAAATATTTTTTTGCTTTATATATTGGGCGTACACATACACATCTTTGGCAATCGCAGCTTGCCATTCTTCAGCGTCTCATATGTATTCATTTTATTATGTTATTTTCTATAATTAATCACACTCAATGGATGCATTAAACTGACAGCCCAAACCCAGTAAATCCAACAGAGCAACACAACCTTATATTATTACGGATACACGCATTACTTTGAATAATGCACGGCACCATATTTTCTGCATGAAGACTTGAAAACGATTTACTGATGGTGGTTGTTTTCAAACTGATGCTGTTTGCTGGGTTCATTTTTGAGTTTAATCTCAACACGTATAGCTAAGAAGGGGGATTATAATCACAGTGACATGCTCTCGCACCTAATCTCTCCTAATCTGACCGTCTAATCCCAGCCTTAATCTGGAAATCCCTCATACTACTGCAACTGATATCCACTCCCGGAATTCCTAAAATAAGTTTCCAACTAAATAAACAAACACAAATAAAAACACATGCACAGAGCACAGAGGTCACAACATAGCCGAGGTTCATAAACGTACCATTTATTTGGTTAGATAGAGCATCATAAACACAGGGAAGGAAGTTGATGTTATTCATAAATGTTATTCATTGATGTTAGCTCATAAATGCAGTTAATGAACGATTATAGGTTTTAATAATAAATGAGTCTATTGAAGACTCTAAATCAACCAACCTGTAATCAATTACACACAGTCATTTATAGACTATGAACATAAAGGACATATAAATATAAATAATTGATGTGAGACAAAACAATTAAGGATGAAAAGTAAACATTGATTAAGAGAAACCGCTGTAATTTGAGCCTACCGTATACTCCAGTAGAGATGCAGGGGAAAGCCTAGACATCAACATCAAAGAGACATAAAAAGAAATAACGAATTGAATGTTATATAATTAAAAATGTGAAAAATGTGTTTTCTTATCTACAAACTACAAAATGCTTCTCTAAATAAACGTTGTATTAAGAAATTAAGGTTTACAAAGCACTTACTGTTGGACCTATTAGTACAAAACCACAACAAAAACAGCTTTTACAAGGGAGGTTGAATGTAAACTGATTAATTACAACCCATTAAAGATACAATCCTTTACTAATGACAAACGAGCCACTTGTGCCCCAGAATTAAGGACCTGAGAAACAAAAGCTTTAATTTAAAGTCACAGTGAACAGTTGCTGCTTTTAAAGGCATTTTCTGCTACGGAATGTTTAAATCATTTTGAAATCAATAAAGGGAATGAAAATTCTGTCATTTACTCACCCTCATGTTCTTCAAAACTTTGGATTATTTTATTTCTTTCATGGAACACAAAAGGAGCTACTGTACACTACTGAACGTTCTAGCTTCCACTTTTCCATACAAAATAAGTGAATGGATATGGGGATGTTGAGCAAAATATAATAAAATAAGACCTTTGTATTCATTTCATTCTGTTTCAAAGCTATCAGAAGACTTGTAATGATATAATGGATTACTTTTAATGACAATTTAAAGGTAACTTCTTTAGCTTAATTATCATGTCTCGGTTAAATTTTTAATGCTTTTTTTTTTTTTGTACAACAACAATTTTTATGTTCCATGGAAAAATTATGGGTTAAAATTACTATTGTTGTCACTGTTTCAATAACGTTTTTCAATCATTTAAATAAAGCTGAAATAAAATATAAATATGGATGTAAAAAATTAAACAAAAATCTGAAATGTTGGCTTGGCAACTAATTGAAATAATAAAGTTGAAGTACTAAAATTACTAAAACGAAAATAAATTACCAAAAGATATGTGAAAATATTTATACAAAAACTAATAAAAATGACAAGAGCACATAAAATTACTAAAACAAACAAAAATTAAAATGTAAAATAAAAGTTAGATACAAAATATTAATAAAAACTTTGATATAAATATAAAATTAATAACGCTGGGAATGACAGAGGGCGAGTTAATGATGAGTGAACTTTTATTTTTTAGATGAAGTACTCCGAATAATACTACACTTAAAGCAGTGGTGCTTTAAGTGTACTAATACTACTGTTGAATCAGATCGAATGCATTAATATTATGAACAGCAGCTACGCTAATTATTTCCCATCTGTTTTTCTGCTGTTATCTCGGGACGCTAGTCCCGAGGTAAATAGCGTTCTTCAGCTACAGTTTGTATCCAGCCTCTCACGGAGACCTCAGATGCCCCAACACCTGCGATGAGACGACTAAACGCCTGCGATGAGACGACTCGACGCCTGTGAAGAGACGACTCAACGCCGGCGATATGTTATGCACTAAATTAATACATGATGATTAACTAACTGTATTTTCTACGTACATTTCTGAAATGCACTTTCTGTAAAGCTGCTTTGAAACAATATGTATTGTGAAAAGCGCTATACAAATAAATTTGAATTGAATTGAATTGGTGTAAAACTCGCGGCCGGTGATATTTTGTGGCCCCCTACTTGACATTAAAGTTTAATGTTAGTGCGGCCCGTCGTTGCGTTTTTTTTTTTTTTTTATCCCTTATGGGCTACCATAGATAGTCTCGTGACAGCTTACGGTGGGTTTGTTGTCAATAGTTGTCATAGACAACCGCGAAGTACAAACATACTGCGCCTGGAAAAACTGAGCGCGTCGCTTCAATTATGAGCGCGCTTGCCGCGCGCCTACATTTGAAATAACGAACTTGAGCGCGCAAAATATGTGAGCGCGCAGTGTTGCCAACTTAGCGACTTTGTCGCTATATTTAGCGAGTATTTAGACCCCTCTAGCGACACATTTTCAAAAAAGCGACTAGCGACAAATCTAACGACTTTTTCTGGTGTTATTGGAGACTTTTGGAGACTCTCTGACGTGAAAGCACATATCTTTCTTACTCTTCTCAACGAGCAAAGAAAGCCCCGTTTCCTTTGAAAATAGTTGGCAACACTGTGAGCGCGATATGTGTGACACCAATCAGGCCACGAGCTACTGGTAGCTCGCGAGCGACGTGTTGGAGACCCCTGCTCTAAAACAATGTGAGAATAATCATTTTGAGCTTGTAATATGTGTCCAACAGGTTGATAAGAAGGTTTGGTTTGATTTGTGCAAAGTCAGTAATTAACCTGAGACACTATACATGTGTAGAAAGAATTCAATAAGACGGGCAGACATGACTGCAAATATTTGTATTTCAAAAGCAATAATTGTTTTTCTAAGTATAGACCTTCTGCACCAGAGAAACGTGGGCGCCGTCATCTTTAGAATATTGTCTTTGAAGTTTCGCGGTCGCTCTGTATATTTCTATGGCATCACTGTCGAGGATTAATTAGCTGGTGAAGTGGATTTACTTATTGTAGAGTTAACAAATTTTATCATGAGTATTGTAATGTTTATCATAAGCATTGTAAAGCAGATGTCTTAACAAATGTCGACCGGGAAATTTTTTACGAGCAGTTCATTCATACCTATGCAAGATCGCTATCAAAATACAGACCGGAAGTCAAAAGACAACGAGCGCAGCGCTGAAAGTGGCGGGGCTACGTAAGGTCTATAATAAAAGGAAATGTGCCTTCCAAAAAAACATTAAACATAATTAATGTGTTGTATAAAGAAAATAAAAAGGACATGAGCAAATATAAGTATCACAAAGATGTGTTATAAGGAAAAGACAAAGAAAGTTTGTAAAATGAACTTCAACTGTCAGAAGGACAGCTCATGAAGAACCAATCATGTACAGAAAGGAATGTTCAAATTCAGAGGAACAGTTCAGAAGAAACGTAATAATAAAGCTTGAGAAGATTGGATCAGTTGTGTTCCTTTTTTGGAATACTTGAATACTATTTTTTGTGGAATACTTGATGCGGCCCAGCCTGACCCAGACTCTACCTCCAGCGGCCCCCAGTTAAGTTGAGTTTGAGACCCCTGCTTTAAAGGTCTTTTTTCACAGCAAAAACCATTTTCATAAAGATAAACAGGAAGTCCTCATAAGACCTTATGATGCAGCAACAATCGCTTGCTCCTTTTTGAGAACCTTAACAATAGATCTTAGCTGTGCCTGTGTGTATTTTTATCCTTGCTGGTGCACTGTGTTAAAATCTTTTATATATGCAGTAACCTGTCTTCAATAAATCATTCCATGAAATAAATAAAGCTGAAACGGCTCTCAACTGTTTTAGTAGATTCATATAAAAATTGTTAGGGCACCGGTGGAGTGCGAGTTATCTGCTGTGTTATGACTGGACTGCTGGCATTTTGATTCTTGTACCGTGACACCGCTGTGAGGTGTGAGTGATACAGGGTGAGAGTTTAACATGTTAACAGTATGTACCTGAGTTTATGTGCATGCAGCGTGTTACGATCGAGACTGCGGTAGGCCGTTAAAATTGCATACAAGTAGTTATATCACTGCCAAGACATGAAGTCTGAATCTGTTACGAGTGTGTGTGTGTGTGTGTGGTGAGACCCTTACCACAGTCCGCAGGTGGTTCTTAGTTGCTGTGTGCAGACAGTTATAATAACAGTTTCTCAGCGCTCGTTCCTCTCTCTCCCCCACTGAATCCTGCACTATCGGCCCCACGGTGTGAATAACATCTGTGAAACAGAGAGATACAGCCAAAAACAGAGAGAAGTCGTACAAAAATATCAGAAAATATGTGAATGTGTTTAATAACTTCAACTTTCTGTCTGCCTCCCTATCTATCCATGTCCCTAAAACACAAATATGTTTATGATACACTATCATTCAAAAGTTTGGGATCAGTAAGAATTTTTTTCTCCAAAAAATGTATGCTTTCGTTCAGCAATGACAAATTAAATTAATCAGAAGTGACCGTAAATACATTTATAATGCCATTACAGGAATAAATTACATTTTAAAATATATAAATTTTTTGTTATGCTGATTGAAAGTCTCTTCACATCCTGATAGCAATCACTAAGTTAAGTGGTCTAAATGTATTTGTAATACTGTTTTTATTGCATTTTCTTGAACACTTACACAACAATGTAAATCACATGTCTGTAACATCACATATAATGTACAAAAACAAAACAAAAAAACAAAAACAAACACCGGGGCTCATATTACATGAAAAGTGCAATAGCACAAACCAACATTGGATAATAAAGTATGTACTTTGGAAGTCAGAGTTAACAATACACTGCAATCAGTAATAGCCACAGATAAGAGAAATAAAGTAAAATAGGGTTAGTGCAAATTAAAATATAGGTCTAAATGTATTTAAATGTATATTTATCATCTGTTGAACGTATAGGGACCATAAAATGTTCGTCCAATCATTGAAATTGGTCCGAATGCATATGATGTCCTACCTGCCTGTCAACGTATGTATACGCAGAGTTACACAGACGTCAGTCTGTTAGGAAGAGATGGAAACCAGTGACGTTATCCTCGGAGTGGTTTGTGACTCAAATTTATGCGTTTCAATGGCAACAATATTAATGCTGAAATGAATCTGCAACTGTCAGGTGGTACAGGTCAGTGCTCTTTAAGTTTTTTATTATTGTAGTTTTATTGCTTTAAGACAGGAGGTTGTTTAACGCCGTCTCTTGTGACGCTTTTGTTTACTCCCTGCTGTATGTGTTCATGTGTTTTGAAGGAGTCGTGGCTTTGGAGAGGCTCTGAAGGGAGGGTGGGATCTTATGCTTTCAAAGCTAACTCGCTATTGCTAGCCTCTCTGAAAATTGCCTCCCCTACCTTTAAATTGTAATAATACATCACAATATTAATGTTTTTATTGTATTTTCGATCAAATAAATGCTGCCTTGGTGAGCATAAAAGACTTCTTTCAAACACCGTACTGATCCCACATTTTTGAACAGTAGCATATATTTTAAATGTGCAATTATTTTCTGAGAGTCACTAAAAATGACAAGAGCAAATGCACTTTGTTTAGTCCACACATCTGTGCAGTTTGAAATACTGATACTCTTGATACTGATGTTATATTAAAACAATTAATTCACCTAAATATATGGATCTACCTTTTTAAGTGATTTAAAAAAGCTTTACAGTGTATTAAAAGATGGCAATTTGAACATATTCTAGTATTATAGTAAACAAAAATGAATAATTTCTCTTAGCCCTATTAAAAGTTAAAACAAATGTCAATCAAATATAATAAAAGGGCTATAAATTGCGCATTTTAGAATGTTCCATTAATTAGTGGTATATCGGTATATCAGTATCAGTGATATTGGCCTTGGCAGAACTTGGCCTTTGTAACACAGTCTGGCTGACTTATAGAAATAACTGAAGGCTGTTGGAAGGGTTTTTTGATTTGTTTCTTCTTATGACATGATGATACAACATCGGAAAATCTCTTCACAGTAACTGCTGTACCGATAGCTGCTGTCAACAGCTGAGTTGATGAGCATTGAGAGTGTTTAGTCCTTTCTACACCCCACATTTACCATGGAAACCACAGTTTCTGCCAGAATACCCAAGTGACTGCAATTGTTATAAATAAATAATACAGTAAGATAAATAAATAAGACAGTAAATTCATATGTAATCCACAGGATTTAGCAATCCTTTTACTAGCATTGATAACTGTAATGATTATAGATTTTATGGTTTCCAGGGTACATGTTCATAAGCATAACAGGAAACAACTGAAAGCATAAAAATAAATGATGTTTGATTACTTTTATTTGTTCTAAAGTAAAATTTGTTTTAATTCGAAAAAAAGTGTGCATGTTCAAATGTTTAATTGAAATGCAGTTTCCTAAGTCTACAAAAGAATAATGATTGTTATTCATATAATAATATAAAAATGGTCTCTATGGCAATTGTCAATACAGCAAGTGCAATACTTTATGCTTTTGTAAGGTCTTTTTTGTAAGAGAAAAGTGATGAACCCCTGATGTGTTAATTATTTCTAGACTTTTGATTAGACTTATTCACTTATACCAACTACACTTTCTGTTTGTGGTTCCCATTTCTGCCATCTGTCTGTTTCTCGATTACTAAAGACCCACTTGTCTCCATCCTGCATCCTCTCATCTCAATTTCCTGTTTCCTCCTCCCATTGACACTCAGCTCAACCAGACGGCAGGTCCGTTTCCCTTGTCCTCCTTTTCCGTATGCGTCTACCTTCTGTCTAAAACATTCATCCATCTGTCCTCTCCATGTCTTATGTCCTTGTGTGTCACGTCTGTGGCATGTCCTCAATCCTTCCCCTTTGCACCGTTTGTCTTTTGGACGTCCAGCATCCCTCCGTCAGTTCCACTCCCACTCCTCTTTCCCTCATCCATCCGCCCCCCAACACCTCTCTGCGCTGCGTGCTGTCCGGCTGCGTTTATTTACCGCTGCACTCTGCAGTGTTTACAGCATCGATCCACCTCTGTTTGTTTAGTCCAGCAGCACCATCATACATCAAGTCAGGCAGAGACATTACTCACACACAAACATGCACAAACACACCCAGACGCTCGCATATGAAGTGCAAAGGGAAACAATGGACAGGAAAAAAAAAAACTGAGAACAGTGGGCATATGTTTGACTGGAAGTACAGGGTCACAAAGTGTTGCCATGTTTGTGGCACAGCATGAACTGCTAAAGCGGGTGTAGAAGGAAGAGAGACAGGATGACATAATCACCACAGACACAGGTGCAGCTGGAGGTTAAAGCAAACTACAGAAAATTGCCGGGAGGTTTAGATATCGCACTGCTCAACTCCCTCTGTCGCTCCTGTTTGCTCTTTAAAACAAACACATACAAGCGCACTTACAACAGAGTGAGCGGGGAAGAAATGAACGTTTTCTACAGATTTCAGATGTTTACGATGGAGCATAATGTAGATTCGGGACCTTAGCTAAAAGATAGTTTCTGAAATTGATCATTTAAGCTGTTGACCTAATCTAATAAATATTTGTCATATAACCATGTCATTTATTTATTTTTATATACTTTAATTTTTTGTTGAAACCTGACATGCATATGAATAGACACAATAGTTGTATTTAAATAATAATAATTTATTTAACCAGTAGATAGATAGTAGATAGATAGATGGATAGATGGATAGATAAGATAAGATAAGATTATTTATTTATGTACCGTATTTCAATACTTTTTGTGGCTTTTTGCTTTAATATATGCTGGGTCACAGTGTGGCCGTACAGCTTGTCTTCTAAACCATTTTATTTCACCATAACTTCCTGATCTGCTCATGAGAAAACATACCGTTGTCTTTCTCCCCACGCAGCTCCCAAACCAAAACCTGACAACACCCATAACGTATCGATGAATCTACTCTAAACTTGCTATTATCAGGCTCTAAATCACTCCTCTGTTTGTTCCCTCTCCTTCCCGCCTTCCTCCTTTTTCTTTCCACTTCTCCCTCCCTCTCAGTGAAAGATTTTCTGTCTTTCTGCTACCAAGTCTAACTGTTCACTCATCCAGACCAAACCCAAGTCTCCAGTCTCATGCACAAAGGGAGGCCGTGGTCTCTCCCACCAACCCCCCTGGAGAAAAAGTCAGTGTGCACAGCTATATCCCCATTCTGCAGCAGGGGAGCAGGTGCGTTGATTTTAAAAAAGGCAGCTGGCTAAGACGGTGCAAGAGATCTGCTTATCATCTGAATGGTCCGAAGGTGTTCGACTCACTTTTTGTGTTTCACCCCTTTTTCTCAAATTCAAATCAGCTTGACAGCCAAGTTACAATATGCCCGTAGTCACCAGCCGATCAAGCACGATGGCCTACACAATAGATCCCTCTCCTTTCACCTTGGCTTTCATGCGACTGGTTTTGACAAGAGAAAGCTGTGATTTAAAGAAAGTTGCAGCTCAAAATTGATTTGAGATAAAAGCCTCAATTTTAGGTAATTGTAAAAGTACACTGTATTTCATTGGATTGTTTAATAAACTAAATTAAATAATTGAACCTTGTTATTCATCCAGTCTATGAGCAAAAGACGGATGAGGGGAGAGAGAAAAAGGGATTAGTTAAATAACAGGAGAGAAGGGTGGGTGTTCGATTGGCCTGTGTGGATTTTAATTAGTGTTAATTGGCCACAGAGGGAAAAGAAGGCTCAGAGAGAGAGAGAGTGTGTGTGTGTGTGTGTGTGTGCGTGTATTGATAAATATGCTACTCTCTTCTCTTTCTCCCCTCCTAGCAATGGTTGTTTTGTATGGTTGGGTCCCTAGTCAAGGCTGTATTGGTACACAGGTGGACTTAGGGACTGACAGGATCTGCACATTCTGCCTTTCATTCACCGATGAGATCCACTGGGTTTCTAGTTCACCGCCTCAACCCAGGCAGAGTATGTATTATTACCATACTTCTGTTTTACTATAAGACACAAACATACACTCCCCTATCCTCATCCAAAAAGCAACAGATGTGTGAGCACATGTGCAAACTGCAGCTTAGCCAGTCAAAACATGACAATACTCTATACAAACACACAAATCTCAGATTTTATTTAGGGGCTTTAGCCTGTAATTATAGTTGCTTTCTATTACTATCACGCAATTGAGGTTCAAGCTGAAGTATGTAATTTCTCCACCACCGAACGGAACTGCAAAAACAAATATTGTTTTCAAAAAAGGTTTTCAAATACGCCCACATCAGTCCTTGATTGAACAAACTGACAGCCCCGCCCCAACTCAAGCCATTGGTAGAGTCAGTATTTTTTGTGTATGACTAGATGGGTAGCTCAAAACAACTGGGCTACAGAGACAAAATAAATAACCTATGAATAGCTTATTTATAGTTGTCTCTGCATATTAAGATAGGATAGACAAAATATTTAAAAAATGAATTTTTTTTTACATACTTCAGCTTTAAGGGTTTAAAATAAATTAATTCTGAGCATTAAACTTTTGCACTTTACTCGTTTTGCTGTGGACATGATTGACATCTTAAATCTTCCAGCATGTTGAGGAGAGCTTTGCTATTACTTTTTCAAACGATCAGAACCCCAGAATCTAGTTGATGATATAATATATAAAAATAGTATGACCTGACACTTGGGGATTGGCTGAACATCCAAGCATTTGTGGCAGCCAGTTTTGCATAGACAAATTTAAACCTGCACCGCCATGATGCTATCTACCCACAGACAGAAACCTGATAATTTTCATTTAGAAATGTTACATTTTAACAGCTCACAAATCACAAATAGTCCAAACACCTGTTCGTACATAACTTATAATCCGATCAGTGTGCGGTGCACGCAGTCAGACACAGACACTAATTTCAGTCCTACAATTACTGCTGATATTTACTGTTCTACTCCCCGCAGTTCGGTACACTACAGAAAGAGACAGATGAGAAGAAAAAACACAAAGTTGGAGAGAAAAATCAACTAAAGACTATGTAAAATCTAACAGAGAGCATAGCCTGGAGTGTAAGGCAAATCATTGGTGTGTATCTGTGTGTATGTGTTGGGGGTGGCTTGAGAATCAGCAGCGTGTGCATCTCTGTCTCTGAACAGCAAGGTACGGTGCGGTGGGGGGGGGGGGTCATAAATTAGACAAGGAAATTACTGCTAAGTGTGCGAATAAATTAAAGTGCGCTTGCTTCTGTAAACACTGTCTGACTACATAATTACTGAACACTCTCTGGATGAGTGAAAGAGAGGGAGGGAGATGGATGTGGGGAGGGAGGGAGAGTGATAGGCAAAAAGGTTTGCGTTGATGGTTTATTCATTTATTCATTCGGCAGCGTGCAACATGTACACAACCATTTGACATTTTGCTAGAGAGGTTGCACAACACCTGCTTACTATCCTAAGAAGGGAAATATAAAATCTCGCAAAAGTCAAAATCAAGTGTAATTTAGTTTCTACAAAAGTACTGCGCTGACTTTGATGCAATCAAGCGTAAACATGAGCAAGGTTTGCTCTTTGCCTTATCCATTTAGCATACTGGAAGAAATGTTTAATTCTAACAAATGATTCTGAATTCATCCTCCTATTCCAAAGAGCTCAAACTATTTCAGACCGATGTTTATATGGCATTAGTGTAATGATCAGTTTGTTTCATGAGCAACTCACATTTTGCAGGCAGGCCATAGGCCCCGGTGATCTTGGCCTCCCCTGTTTCACAGCTGTTCAGAGTGGCACATTCCTTCTTCAACAGAGGACCAGCCGCACGATGAATGGCACCATCCACTGAAGGGGGAATATTTATACACACATACATATTTATATATATACATATACATATACATGCACAACAGTTATTTTTGTCAGCTATAGATCTAGAATTCTGCACACTTTTAATTAGATACAGTAAAGTACTGTGGTAAGGTTACATTTATTAGAATTACTGAGAGACAGATACATGCATATATACACAATAAATATAAATACATAATAAAACATAAAATATATTATAAATACACATAATGTAATATTTAGCCAGATAATTCAGATGGCAATTTACCAACATTTATGATATATTTTCTATTGAAATTTCATTTCATTTACTAAAACATTTTAAGCAGAAAAACACCAGTAACACTTTACATTAATTAAGCACATTAGTTAACATGAACTAAGAATGAACACTACTTTTACAGCATATATTTATCATAGTTAATGTTAATCTCAATATTTACTGCTACATTTTTAAGATCAAAAGTTGTATCTGTTAATATTACTTAATGCACTGTGAACTAACATGAACATTTTTATTAACTAAATATTAACAAAGGTTAATAAACACATTGCTCATTGTTAGTTCATGTTAGTTATGAATAAACTAATGTTAAATAATGAGAACTTATTGTTACAAAAGTAAAGTGTTGTAAAGTGTTACCAAATCACCTGCCACCTCTCAATCGCAGGCAGCTGTATATGATGGGCCCTTTCTAAAAATGTCTTCCCATGACAAATATTGTGCAGTTTGGGATCAACACAGCTTACCCCACTTTAATGCTGATAAACCCAACCCCCATTTATCATTTGAGGACACAGAAAAATCAGATTTCTCATAGCACTAAGGGCAGCAATTTGAGGGCCATAACAGTTTTACTCAAGGGTTATCAGCGCCCTGGCACTTTTGCTGATATGTGCTCAGAATCTGCAGGAGCGAGAGATGGAGTGATAAAAAGATAGAAAGATAGGGAATATATACCAAGAAATACCAGAGAGTGAAGTGGAGAGAATGATGAGGAAAAAACGGAGAGAGACGGAGGGACAGATGGAGGGAAGTTGTACTCAGGGCTTTGGAGTGGAGGAAAGGAGGATGAGAGGAAGGAATAGGGGAAAAGATGTGAATGTGGTGACGAGGTACGCCTGTTGGGAATAGCTTGCTTTCCTGTGTAATTGCAACATGCATGCACACACACTTTTTATATTACACAGACATCTTGTTAGCAGGTACTAATTGGCTTTTTGCTCACCTGACGGGGTTTGTGACACGGAAAAAAACATATATATAGAATATTTTCCTATATTGCATACATAGTTTTTTTTCAGCTTTCTGTTATATGTGCTCCTAATCCCACGCAACACCTACATGCACGCAAACATGCATGCATCGGCTCCACACACACAACATTTCTGTGTACAAAAGCATTCATTAACAGTTGTTCTCAAATTCCCATCAAATTAGTTTGGTCTGAACTGGTCAGCAAGTGTTATCGAAACGCACCCTCTTATTGGCTGAGCTGGTCACCATGGTAGCCATTAGTAGGAGCATTTGATTGGATCTGGCACATCTGCTTGCCCATGTCACAAATCCCTCGACACCAAAGCACTATCTCTCTCTAAACACTTGCCTGCCGTTCTGGGTTTTAAACCAGAATACTAACATTCCACTCAGTGCCAAGTGGAGAACATAACACACATTTTCACTCAAAAAATAAAACAAACAATCAATCAATACTTATCCATGTGTAACTTTCCAGGTTGCTAAAAAAACAGTCAAACATTTTTAAAAGGGAGCCATATGCCAAAATGCAACATTACACCACAAACACAACAAAACCCCCAAAGAGACTCTAATGTCACTGTGTCCTTTTGTACAATCTGGAGCTTTCCCAGCTCTGAGCTTCAGGACTGATGTCTCCTATTGTAATGAACAGAACATTTTGATCGCCAATAGTTATATGTGCCATTTCCAACCATGATCCATCTGACCGTGAAACTAGGAAATCTAGCATGAATTATTTTCATCACTCACTCGCAGTTTCTTCCTGATTTCTTTTTCCATTTGTGTCTAATTCTAAGTCTAATTAAATCCTAATTCAAGAAATTCTCTGAAAACCAGCCTTATTATATGCCTACACATTATCGTATTGTATTGTTATATTATCATTTTGCTTCTTAAAACTAGATTTCAGAGACTATATCTTGAATTTAGGCTTATTTAACTTTACTAACAAATATATTTTTTTCTTGTAATAAAATAAACTTAATTCAAAAACATTCCATTCTAGTCTCGACATTTTTGTTTTAAGGATGTTTATATCGTTACTGAAAAAAGAAAAGTCCAGAATACTTAATAGACTTTTGCAGTGCATCAGAAATGCTGACCAAGAATAAATGGTTCTAGAGTTTGAAAAACAGTATCCGAAACAGTATATACCACTAAACGACATCCTAACTCATCCATGCTTTTCTTTATTCTCTCTTCTGTTGTTTTAACACATCCTCTTGTTTTTGCCCTCTCAGCTTTAGTGCTTTTCCTGCTTTAAACACCAACAGGCAAAGACTCACCCCTCATTTCTCTCTCTCTGCATGCAATGCTCTGAGGCTGTCCTCCCTGATGTATAGTTTGTCCCTACCTAATTATCACCCAGGTTTGCCTTAACAAACCTCAGGAGTGGAGCCAACAAAAAGAGAGGGAGAGAGTGTGAGCCTGAAGAAGCCAATGTGTTTGCGTACTGCCGACAGAAATAGAGAGAAAAGAGGTGTTGGAGTGTTAGGGAGTGAGGAGAAGAGGTGATGGGGTAGGGCAGTGAGACAGAAAGATGAGTGCAGAGTAAAATAGAGAGAAAGAAAGGGACATGGAAGACATGCAGAGGCACGAACTGACGGGGAGGTTTAAATCGAGGGAGGTGAAGGTCAGGCCTAAATCAATCGCTTTTGCCATTTGTGTTTGAGTAACTACAGAAAAAAACCCAGGTCAATATACAGCAGTGCGCACTTCTGAATTTGTGTTTGTGTGTGTGAGACGTGGTTCTGATGAGTAGGATTCTCAAGTGCAGATTTATCACTAGTATTGATTAGCTAACGGGCAGGCACTTAACACGGGCAGAGAGCAAGAACAGTGCACGCTTACAATCGACACACATGCATATGCGTAAATACTGAGTCAACAGTTGGACATTTCTGTTCATTTGCATAGCACTCTACTATCGTAAATTATATACCTAAGATCTTGCAATGCACTTTCAAAATGCACACGCACCTCTTACAAAGACTGTACACAACAGATTTGTAAACCACCGTTCAAAAGTTTGGGGTCGATAAGATTTTTTGGTAACACTTTACAATAAGGTCTCATTTGATAACATTAATTAGTGCATTAACTTACATAACCTAGCAACGAGCAATATATTTTTACAGCACTGATTAACTTTTGTTAATGTTAGTTACTAAACATGTCTTCAGTGTCACATGATCCGTCAGAAATCGTTCTAATTTGGTGCTCAAGAAACATTTAATCAATGTTGAAAATAGCTGTGCTGCTTAATATTTTTGTGGAATCTGTGATCCATCTCACCCTGCCCAAAATACAAAAATTTAAACTCAAAGTAACATCTTATGTTAATTATGACATAATAGCCTATTTTATTTATGTGAGAAGAAAAAGATAAAGTGATCAGGGATACATGAAAATGACACTACACTGTAAAAAAAAACAAATATGATCAATAAGTTATGACAACATATATTTTTACATTGATTTAACTCATCAAAATAAGTTAAGCAATTTTCAACCTTTTTATGTTATACAAGATTCAATTTTTTTTAAGTCAGTCTAATATAATTTAAGTTGAACTAACTTAAACATCCAAGTTGATTGTACTTAAAAATTTAAAGCATCAACTTTTTTTTTCTCTTTTTTTTACAGTGTAGGAAAATGGTTGCCAAAAACTTCTATCAATTATATGGTTTAACAGTCACTATAAAATTACTTAATCAAAGAATGCCATGATTTACCAATTAGAAACAAGTATTCCAGAGAAGCGTGCTTTTTACTTTTGAATACAGTTCTGAGATTGTTAACCCAAAGATGACCGTCAATCACTCACCCTCGCGTCTTTTCAAACCTGTATGACTTTCTTCTGAGGAGCACAAAATATGATATTCAAAAGAGCGCTGGGGTCTGAACAGCACTGGGTCCCATTGATTTTTTTTATTGTACTGAATGGAATTTTTTTTTTTTTCAAAATATCTTCTTTTGTGTTTCACAGAAGAAATAAATTAATAAATACAAGTTTGGAACAACATGAGGATGAGTAAATGATGAGAGAATTTGCATGAACTCTCTCTTTAATTCTGTCAAGATGGTTTAGCAGCCAGTCTGGTGGAAACGAGTGTGCTGATATTAGATAGCTACTGTTGCTATTTCAGGTTAGAGGTGATTTCACACAGTGCACAGTCTATTGGAAAAAACAGTTGTTACATGTTACACTGTCGTTATTTAGAACCTCCCGGGAGCAGGAACATTACAGGCCCGTAACTAATGACTAAAAGTGGAACTCTGAGATAATTGCAGATGTAGTTACTGATCCTCAGGAGAAACCTACTTATGTGATGGGCGGTAGTTTAGATGTTGGATGTTAAACAATGTCAATATTGCAACATGGAACATGTTCAAAAATACATAGAATTACCATGGGACCATATCCAGATACCTTTTCAGCTTGGTACTTTTTGTTGTAGTCCCTTTAAATTTGAGATAAGACTTAACTGTTTATACAGCTGCAATGCCAAAGAGCTCATTGTTTGATGAATATTTGAACCTACAGAAAGAAGGCAGGAATCTGAAGGCTTTACTGTATTTCTGAGAAAATCTACCGTCTTGTCAGATCCAAGTACTTTTTAATACATCACAGTGAGCAAACAGTTTTGAAAAAGCACAGTCTCTTTAATTTCTCCATTATATTCAGAATCTGCTGATGAATTGTTTTTCTCTTGTCGATGTTTGTGGGCGCGTGTGTGTGTGTATGTGTGTGTGTGTGTGTTCTATCAGGGCAGCTCTATCAGAGATGGTTTAAGAGTTTAGCGCTCATTTCTTCTCACTGGGTCTCTAATCGCTCTTTTGCTCCTCAAATAGCATCTCTGTTCTCACTCACGGGGCTTTTAGAGATTGTCTGTTCAAATTCAGAAAAGTGCAAAGCCTCAGGCTGACAACAGCTCCCATCACACACACGTTCTCACTCTCTCACCTTTGTTTCCACCTGCTGATTCTCACTTGCTCTCTTTCACCTTCTAATTCCTCTCACCTCGCCGATGCTTCTCTCCTTTAATGTCTTTTCCCTCTTGAGCTGTCTCTACATTTGTCTTATTCAGCCTCTGAAAAAGAGGGGGAAAAAAAGAATTGACTCACCTCCTCCTCCACCCAGAAGTGTCTTGTTAGCTGAAACGACAAAAAGAAAACAGGGGACTCTTCAGGGAAGATGTCAAGAGACATTACAGCAAACAGTGACTTAAAATGAAGTAATACCTTACTGGTGACTGACAATACAAATTTAACCAGAGGGGAAAAGTTCAAGGACAAGAATTAAAGAACCTCAACTCAATTTAAAAACTCCATAATACACTAACGTTCAAAGGTTTGGGGCCGGTAAGATTTTTTACTGTTTTTGAATAGACTGGCGGTGATGGCGCAGTGGATAAGACACATGCCTTTGGAGTGAGAGACCCGGGTTCGAATCCACTGTGAGACACCAATGTGTCCCTAAGCAAGATACTTAACCACCAGTTTCTCCAGAGGCGTGCGACCTCTGACATATATAGCAATTGTAAGTCGCTTTGGATAAAAGCGTCAGCTAAATGAATAAATGTAAATGTAAATGTAGACTATTATTATGATTATCTTTATTTGATTAAAAATACAGTAAGATAAGTACTAATGTGACATATTACAATTTAAAATACATTTAAATATATTTAAAAAAAGTAATTTATTCCTGTGATCCAAAGCTGAATTTTCAGCATCATTACTCCAGTCTTCAGTGTCACATGATTCTTTAGAAATCATTATAATGTGCTGTTTTGCTGCTCAAGAAACCTTATTATTATCAATGTTAAAAACAGATTTGCTGCATCCTTTTTTTTGTGAAAAGCATTATACTTTTTACCCAGGATTCTTTGATCAATAGAAAAAGCATTTATTTAATATGGAAAAGTCTTAATGCACCCTTGCTGAATAAAAAAATTATTTCCTTAAAAATATAATATAATATCTACTGTATACAGTATGACAATGGAGATTGTCCATTATCTGAAGAAGCCTGTTTAAAAGGGTCATAAATATTTATTGACTTTTTTCTGTAGACCTCAGCGGACTATGAAATCATACTGTACCTTTAAGAACTAAAACCATTAAAATAAAATAAAACATAATACAAAACAGTAAATGTTATACTGTATAAATAAATAAATAAATACATACATTTTCTTTTGTCTGACTTTACAGATGTGCCTTATGACCCTTTCATATTTCTGCTTGCTTAGTAAGTCGTGAGCCGGTCATCCAATGTGCTAATTGACATTTGCATCAATACAGCAACCAATACAGTAAGCAGGGTCCTGAACCATGTGTCATAGGTGAAAAGAAAGCCAATTTTGTAAATTAAACTCTGCTTTTTCCATTATGAGACATGAATGATAGAAAATATACTGCAAAATATTTTTGTCCATCAGTTTTAAATGTCCACAAAAAGGAAAAGTTGCCTCTGTTCACATCAAACCATGTTGCACAGATTTGAGTTCAAGTACGAGGCTGTCGCACAACAAAGCAGAAGTGAAACAACATTGTTTCATGATCAGACAGTGAAGCTAAAACACAAATGAGCAATAAGATTGCTGATTATTTTTTCCCATTTAAAATTCATTACACCTCTGCACATGGACATTAAAATGCATGATAAGTGACGAGCTTATGAGCGAACAAATAATTTACCAGATGTAGTTAATGTAAGCCCAGACACATTTTTTCCAATGAATAGACACACAGCCACAGAAAAAAGCACAAACACATACACACCCACAATTTAGATAGACTGACAAACAGAAAACAGTATGGAGAGAGAGGTAACCATAGCAACCCCAAAGCCCAAAGGTTTGTTACTGAAACCTAGTTAATTACACAGGGAGGGCAAAGGAGGAGAGATGGAAACAGACGAGATGAGAGGGACAGGAGAGACGGAGCAGGAAAGATGTAATTTCCAAGTGGAGGCCCCTTTCTTTCCTGTCTGTCAGAGGGGAAAAAAAACTACAAGTGAGATAGAAAAAGGGATCAGATATGCACAAGGAAGGACTGAGAGCAAAACAGTGGGAGAGAGAATGAGCGAAGGTTGTAAGTTGATGATACCCCAGGGAGAGAGATTTACCATCTGCTTAAACCCTGTGTGTGGTGTCTTACCCAGGGGAAGGGTGACAGTACCGTAGAGATGCACACACCACACACACTCACACAGCTCTGTGAGGCATATTGACATGATGAGATTGTATGCGGGAATGTGTTCACAAAATGCAATCTTCTTATTCAGAACTGTAACAATTCCTTTCAGGCAGGATGAAATGGATCTGCGATGAAAACAATGTGCATGAACATCAATACCGAGGTTGGGATTGTAAACAAAAATACTGCGCTGATTCTTAGTGTCAATTCGACTCTGCACAGCAAAGCACACAGCAAGAGGCAATATACTCCAATGACGAAAGTTTACGGGCGGATTAGGATCACAGAGAGGGATTAGAAAAAAGAAAAACAAAAGGATGAATAGTTGAGAATAAAAAAATGTTCAACAGAAGGTTGGGGGTGAGAGGAGGGACGGACGGATGAGAGGCAGAGAGATATGGAGATAAAAGCTGGGCGGTATATGGATCAAGAATGTGCAACAACATAGGTACAAAAACTCCATAAATTGATGAAAAGAACAAAAGAGAAAAGGTCTTTTTTTTTTCTTCAAAAACAGCACAGCATAAGTTTGCATCATTTACATTTCTTTGTTGTATTTCATAATAAAAATGCATTAATAAGAAGAGATGACAGAAAAGTTCATGTGTATATATATCAGGAATGCAGCGGTGTTCTGAAATGAGGCAAAGTTCTCACCGTTTTTTTTTTAATGTATTTTGTGTTTTTTTTTGTGTGTTTTTTTTAAGCAAATGTAATGGTTACACTTAATGTCATCACAATGTTATCCTGGTTAAATAAACATTACTTTACATTACATTCAAAAAAATTGAAAAAAGGAAACCAAATACAATTCTATTTTTTATTTTTACATTAACAATGTAATTCATGTTCTATTCATTAAAACCAAGTATAAATCTCATCAAGTTAGTAACCAAAATAATAACTTAAGGCAGTAACAATTTAAACAATATATTTTAGTTTCTTAACTAAGTTTCAGCGGTTCTTTTTAATAGTCAACTAATTTTCGGAACATTAATCATCAAGCTCAATAAACACTGGTCACAGACATGAAGGTGCAGGGTACAACGGAGCTAAAGAAAGATGTGCTTTTCACTATCCATAGTCTATGGTTGCAGGAAAAATATATATGTTTGTATGGAACATTGATGGTGCAACAGATTTTGTGTGAAAATAAATCATAAAAGGTTTATTTTGTTTAAAAATCTTATAATGAGGTGGTTTTTTCACACACAGTTTTTTTTTTTTACTAGACAGTGTAAAAGGCTCACCAGAGTGGGGCAAAAGGCACAAAGTATTAATACAAATACTTAAGCTAAAATATGTTATTTAACAATGTCTAAGTTAATACTTCAAAACAATCACTTCAGCAAAGTTTACTGTTTTCTATTTAAAAATAATTCATTTTTATTCAATAAATATACTATCATTAAAATATTTTAAAAAATAAAATTTTTTTTTTTGAAAAAGTAAAGATTTTGAAAGCATTGAAGATTTCATAATTTAATACAGATTTACAGTAGTAACAATAAATTATATTCTACTATATTATATGATTAATATTATATGTTTTAAATATGATGGTTTCATTATAAATATGGGGATTATCAAGGTGGACACCCAACTTAATAGGCTATATGATATTTACCATCTGAATGTAACCATGTGAAGTGGTCAATAAATGGAAAAGTCAGCCAGCTTTTTATTATCATGTTAATTATTGTGCCTTTTGCCCCAACAGCAGGAGCGCCTTTTACCCCAAATACCATACTTTTTATATATTCTTCCATTATTGAAAAACCGTTGCTTTAATTATCTTGAACAAAACTGAAAATCATTAAGACCTTTGTCTCAAAATACATTAATAATTTTAGCGATTCTCGTTTTCTACTTAAATCTACAACATTTAAAAAAAAAAACATCAAATATTAGATCAAATTAGCGCAGAAACAACTTTGCGTTGCTGTCCACGATCATGCCAAGGATCAGCCAACTTTCCACATGCATCTTGAAAAACTGATGTTTTGGAAAGTGCTGTGGCAAGTTGTGCAATCTAGTTCTCTAGTAATCTAGATAAAAATCTAATCAAATCCACCTTTTACCCCAGTGCGCCTTTAGCCCATATACTTTAATTTCCCCAAGCTGATTGCTCACTTAAAAACAAAACCCCAGTCATCATGTTTTTAGGCCATTTCAAGTTTGATTTTGACTTGGCAAAGAGGTGATATCTAAATGGCTGAGCTGTTTACTTACTTTTAAATTAGTCTTCCCATTGACCCAATCATTTTGTTCATTCAGACTGATTTGCGAACGCGGAAAACGCACGAAAGCAAGAGACGGGATTTATCACGTGAACCAGTCATAGCCAATCAACAAATCACATCCAATTATAGCACGATGGAGGCATTGCCTCATCTCACGTGACTTTCCCCCATTCTTTCTCAATTACCCCCCACCAATCCACCGCACTCTTTAGGGGGTCTGTTAAAACTCAATCGGCTCAGAGGAGGCAAGACAGATGCTGCATCCCGCTGTAACTTTACCTGCTGGTGTCGTTTTTGGACAGTGTTACTTTAGAAAAAATTTTGATTTATACACTTTTTAATGACACATTTTGTAATATTTGCGTTGTTTAATTTTTGTAATATGGATTATTTTCTCATCCTGTTTTTTGAGGAGGCACTGCCTCCCTTGCCTCCTTGGAGAAAACGCCCCTGAAATATACACATATGGTATAGGAGTCATACACAACACAATCAAGTGTGGTTGTACAGAAAACGTAATGGGGTCAAGTGTTTGGATCGGAAGTTTGTGTTTCTGAAATAGCCTGCCACCAGGGAGAGAGGGTGAAACCAGTGAGAGAGAGAGACGTTGTGTGTATGTCTGAACAGATGTCCTTAATGTCTGACACTCCAGAACCCTGCAGACACCTTGGCTTGTGTCCTCAATCACATTCGTAAACACACGCAAACACATATGCACTGTACATTATACACACCTCTTCTCAAGATAGCTTCATAAACATTTACTTCACTATATGTGCAGGGCTACAATAAAATGCAAGTCAAAGTCAATCCTACTCACAGTTCAGTGCGCTGATAGCTCAGGACCTGCACACTGCCTCATAGTCACATGCAGTCCGAGAGGGAGGCCCTAACAGCAAACTGCATGCCATGCATAAAAATTTAATATGACATAACCAAAAAAAAACAACGCTGATAATGCTGTACACAATCACATTATTCAAAAGGCGAATC
This sequence comes from Gila orcuttii, assembly GCA_026230005.1. NCBI lineage: Eukaryota > Metazoa > Chordata > Actinopteri > Cypriniformes > Leuciscidae > Gila > Gila orcuttii. Next base: position 12,206,344 of record JAPDVR010000016.1, on the reverse strand, counting down.
AAGTCTCAATGAAAAGGTAAACATATATTCTTAATTGAGTAAATAAAATCCTTTGAAAAAACAGTCAGATGGTAATTTTATTTAGAAATGCATGTGGTTTATGTATGGAAGTGATCAAACACCAAGATGCCTGTTTGGTAAATGCTGGGAGTGGAATAGGCTAATGTTTAACCTGGAAAATGTATCATCATATGTATCTATGGCAGATGTGGTGAAAATTTAAGTGTGAACCTTGCTGATATTTTATGAATATAAATGTTCATATATATATATAATTATATATTTATACGCACACGTAATGTAGCCTATATAGGCTGCCTACTGTTGTCTAAATTATATAATAAAAAAAATAAAAAAAACTTATATAGGCATGATATAGCCTATTGACATTTTAGGGTAATTTAATAGCCTACATGCTATAAGCATATATATATATATATATATATATATATATATATATATATATATATATATATATATATTCACTTCAAAGATAGATGTTTTGTTCGTAAAGTGATCCATGTTAAAATCCGTTACTCCGCTAAGGAGATGAAGGGGTGGAGTGGCGCGAAAGAGAGAAAGCGCGAGGCGCATCGCTCTGAGTGACAGGAGAGAGAGAGAGAGAGAGAGAGAGAGAGAGAGAGAGAGAGAGAGAGAGAGAGAGAGAGATTCTGAGCGCGCGCGACGGTCACAGCGAGTCTCACTGACTGAAGATTGAGACGGCTAAAACATAGAGAACGGGGGAATCCAAACCAATTAAAAAAAAATACACGATATAGAAAAGAAGAAAATAAACATTTCTCTGAATTAAATCGATGGAAAGATGCCATTTACCCAGACTGAGGTATGTTGCTCTAAACACTTCTTCATATTAGCTACTTGTTACGGTCAGTCTGAGACGGCTGAGGTAAGTTATTTATTCTCTGGTCTGCTAAACTCTCCCTTCAACTGAAAGGAGGTATACATATGTTTTTAAAGCTCTGTTTTGAGAAAACTGATATAGCCTATTCTGGCTGAATGCGTAGCTCTTTCATTTTTCTTTCATTTGTTTGCTCTTAAGCGCCTGTTTAATCAGTCTGAGGCGGCAGTCACATAGGATTTAAATACAGGCGCTTAGAATTAAGATCCAGGATTGCGACTCTAACTCATTTATTTTAATGACCTGTTATTAAAGGCGTGTGACTGTAGTGCTGTGTATTGTGCCCTGTATAGTAATGCTGGCTATTTAAATACTGGTAGTTCAACAATTTGGTGAAAATTTGCATTTGTTTTTGTACTTTCAAACCTGGTGCAGACAGGAGTTCATGTGTTTTTGCAATGTAGCACCCCGTCTCATAATCTAGCGATTATGAGAGAGTGTACAATGCAAACTGACGATATACAGTTGAACATCTAATAATAGCCTTTCCTTGGATATTAAATGACACTTATGGCACAGGTTACAGACATGTCCTACATGGTAATGTGATTTAACGAAAACTGAAGCACACAATTCGTATTTTTATAGTGGTTGTAAATGAGAAAATAATGCTTTAGTTATGACTTACTTTTATATTTAACAATATTTTTTTTCTATGGATATATCCTGTTGTTTAAATTAACGTTCACAGTTTAGTTCTCCTTTTTACCTATATTTAGTTTTTCAAGAAGATACATCTTTGTAAGGAAAGAATAGAAAGAAAGAAAGAAAGAAAGAAAGAAAGAAAGAAAGAAAGAATTGCAGTTTTGGGTTGCATCTTATTTATGAAAGCCAAAGGCACTCCTCTATAAATCTTCAGGGAAATCATCTTGCTTTCTAAAGGTGCAGTAAGTGAAGAGCGAGAGGCAGCGCATATGTGTGTGTGTGTTAACATGCTGGCGACCCTTCTATATTTTATCATATTTCCTTATTTCTCATCTTTTTTTCTTGCCCTGTTGGTAACAGCCAGGAAAGAGTGGGGGTTTTGTAGAGACACCAGCCTGTGTTCATATCCATGCCAAAACAGTGGGGCCAGTATGTATCAAACACATTACACTGCATGAAAGAAGTACAGCAAGGCCTGCATCATAGACACACACACATAGCCCCTCAAACACAGGCCCAGCTACCCCAAACTCATTTTAACTATGATTACCATCAACTACTCTTACATGTTTTATTTTACATAAGCAGCTTTGAGCTACGCATTTTTTTTTATTGCTTAAAAATATTCTGTACAAAAAAAGAAAAAAGATTTGAGCCCATCTTGTGGTCTCAAAAACTCTACATGAACTACATCAAGAGTGAGACATTTGGGATTAGCACAGTACTTCAGACCCAACTCAACTCTCACACAGCAGATTACACAGATTTACAGTACATCAACTCTAACACAGATTAAGATGGTGGTCAAATGCAGATGAGCAATGAGAAAGAGAGCAAAGGGCTGAGAGGAACACAGCTCAGAAAGAGAAAAATTAAATCTTAAAATAAACAAAACAAACAAAAATGTGATAATCATTATTCATTACATTTAAAGACAAACCAGCAAGACATTCGTTCATCTTCAGAACACAAATGAAGATCTTTTTAATGAAATCTGAGAGCTTTCTGTCCCTCCATTGACAGCCCACGCAACTACCAGTTTCAAGCCCCAAAAAGGTACTAAGCACAGCAACTCAAAATGTAATAACACAATGTACTAACTGCACATAATGTAATAGGTATTACATTATTAATGTAATAAAAATTTGAATAAAGTAAAAATTTTGTTAAAATGTAATAAAATCTCTAGCTCATAATGTAATAATGATTTTCCAATGTAATAACGATTTTTCACATAATGTAATAGGTTATTGTATGAGAAATCTATTACATTATGAAAACACTGTAGCAACTTATAATGTAATCGGTTCATTTCCTTCCTTTTTTTTTATCAGCGGTATTTAAGTGACGTGAAGTGACATGTGAAGGCCAAGTATAACCCATACTCGGGATATGTCCTCTGCATTTAACCCATTCAAGTTAGTGCACACACACATTAGGAGTAGGGAGTAGTGAACACACACACACACACACACACACACACACACACACACACACTGCAAACAGTGGGGACACACCCCCGGAGCAGTGGGCAGCCATTTTTGCTGTGGCGCCCAGGGAGCGATTGGGGGTTAGGTGCCTTGCTGAAGGGCACCCCAGTCATTTCCTGCCGTATTGAGAATCTTGTAAACTGAACCTGAATGTAATAAAAAAATAATCATATTTATAATAATAATTATAATTGCATGAATATTTAAATCTGTTGCATTTCGCTGGAAGTGCAAGACTGGATTTAGATGGGGTTTTTTTTATGTACCTTAAGGGAACACTAATATTTTTTATGTTTTAAAAGCTATTACAATTATAACAATATGACAATGCAATACATTTCTCATAATGTAAAAAATATTACATTATGAGCTCAAGATTTGATTAAGTTTTGAGAAAATTATTACATTATGAACATTTTACTACAATAATAACGTTAATAGTAATAATGTCACATTATGTGCAGTTTTCACATTATGAGTTGCTACAACATCATTAAAATAATCCATGTGACTCCAGTGGTTTAATCTCAATTTTATGAAGTGACACGAGTTCTCTGTTTGCACAAAAAGAAAATTTGTGTGACATTGTCATAAGGACTGTGTTGTAAGAGCATACATGAACACGATGATGAAGGCAAAGGTAATATTTAATAAATCCACAAGGCAGGTAAACCCAAACAGAGAGAACGGCTTTCAACACAGGTACACATGAACGAGACTCGGCAACAATGAACAGAAACAGAGGAACTTAAGTATACATGCATACAAGGATAAATAACGACACACACCTAAACTAAATGACGAAATCAAATCAATAACCATGACAACCAATTCAACTCAGGAAAATTGTGTAAACTGAAAAACAAAGTCCAAATGGTTTGTGACTGTGACAGACGTGACCTGAAGGCCAAGTATGGTAACCCTAAGTCTGAATTTGTTCTCTGCTTTTAACCCATCCAAGTTAGTGCACACACATTAGAAGCAGTCAGTAGTTAACACACACAAACACACACACACACGGAGCAGCGAGAAGACATTTGCTGCAAATGCCCAGGGAGCGATTGGGGTTAGGTGCCTTGCTCAGGGTCGTTGGTATTGAGAGAGTAAGAGATCGCTGTTCATTCACTCCCCCACCTACCAGGTGGTATTAAGAATCAAACCACAACCTTCGGGTTACAAGTCTGACTCTCTAACCATTAGGTCATGACTGCCCCTAATTTTGACCCCAACCAACACGCGTGTTCACACGTCTGCTCTCGCATCAACACAACACGCATGCGTCGTGGTGCTATCGTGAACTCGTGTTAGAGATTCATATTTTGTAAATAAAGTGGTAAATTATGTTTTTTTGTGCAAGCTAAGCACTAGTGTCGCTTCATAAAATTGAGGTTAAACCACTGGAGTCACATGGATTGATGTTTACTACCTTTCCGGGGCTTGAAAGTGGTAGCTGTGTAGGCTGTCAATGGAGCGTCAGAAAGCTCTCAGATTTCATTAAAAAGATCTTAATTTGTGTTCCAAAGATGAACGAAAGTCTTACGGGTTTGGAACGACATGAGGGTGAGTAATTGATGACGTAATTTTTTTATTTTTGGCTCAACTAACTCTTGAAGGAACCAAATATAAGTTTACAATATAGAATATTGTAAACTCTATATATTTTAAGGTGTAGTGATTTGTTTTTGTTTTCACTGATTTTATTTCAAGCTGTATCTGCATTGGCAGATCTCTAGACAGCAGCTTTAGGCGTCGTTTACGCTGTCAGTGAAATGTGACCCAATTACAATTTTTTGCTCATATGTGACACAGTTCGGATGTGTTCTATGACAGTGTAAACAGGAAAAAAAATGCATTCGGATATTTCGAAATCGGTTTCAGGCCTTGTTCATATGTGGAAATAAATCAAACATAAATCAGATATGTGCCAATACGACTGTCATGTAAACAGGCAGATCGGATTTTCTGAGGCATTAGGCTACGTATCCGCGGTTTAATGATGAGAGAAACCCCGACGCGCATCTGCAAAGGGACGGAATGGCCCGACGAAACATTGTGTCGTCGTAGGAGAGGAATGTGGACACGTTGACACAACATATCAAAGGTTGGCTTGCTCATTATGCCATAGACTCACTGCTCCTCGTTAAAAGCCCGCCACGATCTCATGAAAGTGCGTATCTATAGCACAAATTTTATTTCTCGTGCCATTTATGCCAAAAATAGTTTTTGCGTGCATATGATATGCACTTTATGGCATGTAATACACACACACACTCCACACCCATAATCCTACCCAAAAGGTTTACAGTGTCTATATTATTCACGCAAAAACTATTTTTGGCATATAAATGGCACGAGAAATAAAATTAGTGGTATAGATACCCACTTTCATGAGATCGTGTTTCATGTTCCCACCAGTCCTGAGATCTCTCTCGCACACAATAATGTATATGAAGCATATTTTCGTCTTCCTCCGCCTCAAAATCATGGTGATGTTTGGCGAACTTCGCATATATCAGTGTATGTCAATGTATGAATCAGATATGGGTCACAATTGAAAGCACGTGTAAACGGACGGTCAAAAAAATCAGATCTAGGCAACAAATCAGAATTGGGCATCAAGACCTGCAGTGTAAACGAGGCCATAGTTTTATAATTCACAGTTGGGCCTGTGAGAGTGGCGTGTGTGTCAGTGGGGTCACTCTGCAGTGGGTTACATTATAAAAACACAGCTTTACAGATTACAATAGAGAATAAAGGTGCTTCACACATGACTACTTTTCTATACATCTTTACATATATCAGAGAAAAAATGCTAACAGATGGCTAATATGTTTAAGTCATCACTGTCAGCACCTACAGTAAAAAGACAGTTAGCAGTAGCAGAAAACCTACAGTAGTGCACAAACAGACAAATAAACATACACACACAATGAGCCTTCTACACACTCACTATTATTACAGCTAGTTCACTATAAATTATTGACTATAGCCTTTGTTTCTAATTAATTATTTTGTCAAAGCCACTGGTTTGAATCAAAGTATCTAATGTACTTTGCACACAAAATAGAATAGAGGAAGTAGAGCAGTGGTTCCCAACCTTTTTTTGTCTGAGACCCCCTTTTTCCCAAGAACATATTTTAGGGCCCCCTTCACATTTAATGATATTATCGCTCTTGTAAGCTTGCAGCAAGGATGACAAAATATGTTGTTTTCAAACAAACGGTATGTTTACTATAACCAGATATGTTTATGCACAAATAATAGCCTATAATATTGAAAATACAATAACAAAAACATCAGTAGGCCCTTTGTAATTTAAAAAACGTAAGCCTAGGAGAAGCGTATATTGGCCCTTTTTGAAATGCAAAAACAAAAATATTCACACTGGTCTGTAGGTAAAAAAAAGAAAGAATATAGGCTATTACTAAATGACTGCTGTCTGGGGCCTCAATACTTGCAAGTTATTTGTGAGGCTTCATTTTTTATGTTTTTGGCGCTTTAGCGAGCGATAATAAACTTGCGTTTATTAACAGAATAATGCATCTTTTCGGAAGAACATTGTAGCTGGAACTACTTCTCTCTGTGTACGTCTATGACGAGTCACGCAGGTACTGGGCTACTCCGCAGCGGCAGCGATCCGAACCAGTGTAAAATAGTCCCAATGTAAACACTTATTATAGGTGTACCATAGTGGTTCAGGATAAGACAAAAACACGGATTGATGGATTCATGATGAACTCGCTCATATACATTTTGAACAGAAAAAAGTTAAGGACTTTTATTTAATGCTCATTGCTCAAAACTTTTCAAAATATGACGCGACCCCCCACAGAGCTCGCTGAGGCCCCCTTGTGGGCCGCGACACCCCTGTTGGGAACCGATGAAGTAGAGGAAGTGAGATAGTTGAGTGGTTTGAGGCTGGCAGACAGACTGAGCATTTCATGATCTAACTATCACCACTGTTGCTAGAGCAACTCATATTTTATTCCATATTGGGTAACAGAAAGGTTTCTTTTGTTGTTGTTTGTAGTACAAAATGGCAAACAAATAACACCTTGCCACATTCTTCTTACCCTGGCACTACATTCAAAAATGGAACATTCACTCAGCTTTTTGATATGGCGTTCAAGTGTCCAATCAGTATGAAAGTACTTCTAAAACTACAATAATACAGTGTTAGCTCATGTTTTCAAGGCTGGCAGCTGTAATAATCTCACACTTGATTTCCCAGACTCCCTAGCATTACCAAACACAGTAATCTGGAGCTTTTACCTCGGTGCTCTCATCAACGCGGTTACAAAATGTACATTGACGTTTTTTGAAAATTATTGCTGCTTGCGTAAATACATACATGGTAGTGATCGGACTTCTGTTCAATAACCCTGTAACTTAATCTTAATTGCATTTAGTGGTGGGTAATAGGACCATAATTATGATAAATTAATGATGAGTGATTTTAGTTCATGATATATATATACACACACATGCATATAGGCCTATATATATATATATATATATGTTAGGGGTGTAACGATATTCAAACCGAACCGAAAAACAGCGATACAGAACCCACGATACGTATCGCGATTCTCTCATGGCGTACCGAACATGCCCCGCCCCCTGCTACCCCGCCCAGCCCTGCCTCATTGGACCTCATGTCTTATGTGTACATAACGAATTCAGTTTTGTAACCCAACCACCAATAACACCATATAATAGCAATCTCAGTGTTTTGTTACTTTCGATAATAAGCAAGGTGTAATCTTCCAAATTCTGTCTATTTGATCACGAAATTCAAACAATAAATGCCGTTTTGGCGCTCTTTGATGTGGCGTGACAGATCGCTGTACTCGCTCCTCATTTCAAGCGGCAGCGCGGAGCGCGAGTAAACGCGATCATCTCTTCCTCAGTTACTGAATAAACATGAATGGACACCTGAAGGTATGTTGAAAGATACAGTATACTTACTGAAAGGCATCATAACTCGTGTAATCGCTCAATCAGTATTTCAGCAGCGGAAAGACGTCAATAAAACAGCTTAGTTTGTCACATAGCATTATATTTACCTCAGCAAGCAAGTCATCCAGTGTCCACAGCTTATTGGTTCCAAGAGAAATGAACTCTTACACTAAATAAATGCACTATATTAGCCTATATATTATATTTTACTTAACCTGTAAATGATATCTTGATTATTTAATGTTTAAAATATATTTAATGAAAATGACAGCAACAGAAATTATTATATTTCAATAACGAATTAGAGTAAAAACATAAGTTAATGCAAAAACTGCCTTATGTTCAGTTTACATGTTTTCATACAATGTGTTGTTGATTATTATATCTAAAAAATAAATGGCATCAGAATTTTGGCTAAATGTCTTGGCTCTGTTGTTAACCTTTAATGTTATAGTAATGTGTGGGCTCCCCATTTAGTTTACAGCATTAGCAAATCTTTTTTTTTTTTTTTTTTAATCCTTGCGAAACGTTTACTTGTAATTGAATTAATTTAAAGACAAAGATACAATTTTTTCATTAAACAACTGTTTAAAAAAAAAAAAAAAAAAAAGCAATTTTAGCCCCACCCCACCGAACCGAACCGAGACGTCAAAACAGTGGGAAGAACCGAACCGTCAGTTTTGTGTATCGTTACACCCCTAATATATATATATATATATATATGGGGGGGGGGGGGGGGGGACTTTGCTTTTCATTTATTACTTAAAGCTCACTTGAAGTTCTTCGATAGCTACTACATCAAAAACGACTAGCCTAACTGATAAAGTTCACACATCATTTAAAACAAGTGAACAGTCAGTAATAAAATAAGAACAAATGCACAAATTACAAACAGAGATGAATACTAAATAACAAAGTTACAAAGTCTAACAGTAGTATTCAGGTACAGAAAGGAATAATTAAGCCTAAATGTAAAATAACATTATTTGTTCACTGTAGAAATTAAATATAGTTTCATCTTTGTTAAAGCTATTTTGTTGTTTTATTAATATTAATGACACAGATAACAGTAGAAATATTAGGTGTGTCCTGTCACTTTAAGACCGACTGCACGGACCAAAAAAATGACAAACATCCGGTATTTTTCTAACTGTTCACTGTATAACTGTTGACATAAACAAGAGAATACTTGCTGAGATGGGCTTTTAGACATAATTTTGTGTTTATGTGTCCGTTCAAGGGCAAGGAAACGCGAAAGAGGAATCAATTCAGTGTTTGAGCGCTGTCTGAAACGCTCTCTCGCTCTCTGTGCGCGCGCTTCTTGTGCGCACAGATAACACGCGAATCCCGATTTTCACCTTTTCTTCTGCGTTTAAAATAGTTTGAATGTGTAAATTGGAAAGACGAAACACGTCCAAATTATAAACTTTCACTCTATAATGGTTAAATTTAGCAGTTATATATATATATATATATATATATATATATATATATATATATATATATATAAAAACAAAATTTCACATACCAGTGAAATTCCACAATTCTATATACCAGTTTAGATACTAGCAAATCTTCCACCTCAATCCCTTTTAATTATGGGCAACATGAACAAAACATGTCAAACACATAGCATTACATCAATTAATTATTATTATTATTTTTTTCATTAAGCACTTTTATTTCCTACTCCTAGAAAGTGAGTGTTTACACAACATCAATGACCACAATCAAACCACTTCTGGAAAATCTGAGAAAACTGAACAAGGTTACGACACTAATACTCTTCTTTTAAACCACTTACTCTAATCTTATAAAATACTCCAACCAAATCATAATTTCTAAGTTATTGATTCATTGTATATTACAGTAAGGAGATTGATGCACAGCTTCAGATAGCTCTGAGCTCTTAGTAATGTCCTTTTTAAGGGCGGAAATGCAGACAGACTTGTCTTGCTCTCTTGGAGGGGGAACAGCACCCACACAACAATGAGTGTTTTGTCTTATCCTCTGCCAGGCCAGGGTTGTCATAGACACAGGACCTACGTCAGAGTCATTTATTAATCAATGTGGCCGTTTTGGTCATTGACACAAAGTAATTTTTTATTTCGCCTGAATCAAACGCTCTTCTGTTAGACATAGATCTCTAGATGTGCCTCGCCTGCCGTGAACCAGTCAAGAAAAGACAGCGTTGTCTGAAAGAAAGTATGATAGAGGAGATTGTGTCAGAGTTTATAGGTAAAATGGGTCTCAAAGAGTTGCCTGTATAGCTCTAGAATCGATGAAATGGAGGCGATATGAATAAAGTGAATGTGGCTCTAGATAATTGGACAAGGTCTGAAAGGGGCCCGGAACCGTCTGAATAGATGGATTTTATTATTCCATGCAAAAACCAGCTGCAAGCTCTGAACTATAGGCTTTGATAATGCAACTAGTTTTGAAGTGCTGCTAATTTTTTTAACATGTGGCAGGTTAAAAGAGTCAGTATGGACATACAAAATAACTTGCATTTTATGTCAAAACTGACATAAAGCATGCGTATAGGCTGAAAGCACATCCTTTTAAACCCTGCAGCCTTCATTGAAATTACATAGCTTATCAAACACACGCTTGTTAAATCATTACAGCTCATTTATAATTTACATGCAGAGAGACCCATTCAAGCAGAGCTACAACTTTTTATATTTGTGCTCAGTTACTTAAAGTGATACTGTGTAGTGTGGGAAGAACGCAAAATGCATGTACGTGTTCGTGCACAGCATGGTGCCTTGCAGTTTGGCTCTAAATGAGCTATAAAAAAAACAAACAAATGCACAGGCCTCCCATAGGAAGCCAAACACCGCTCAGCTTAGTAGAGATTGCTTCTGAACATGGTTCGTTTCACTCTCCGCTCTGTGAGTGGGGTTTGTCGAACATGTGGGCAACTTTGTTCACTGACCTAAATGCATGAATTCTCTTTATATAAAAAAGTGCCACTTTTTATTCACCCCACAGTGGGGGATGTTTATTATGACATTTTGCTCTTTCTTGTTGTGTGAAATGCTGATAAGAGAAATTTACCCACATTAAGTCAATTCAGACAAACCTAATTATTTTTATTCCTGTGTGCACACTCTGATTTTGAGTGTTTGATGTTCATAAGCACTGGCTGAGGGACAGCAAGAGGTATGATTGGTTGTTTATATGTAATTGTGTGTGTGTGTGTGTGTGTGTGCGCTTGAAAACAGAGAGAAAGTGAGCACTGAAGTATTCAGGACTTAAATTGTCTGTTTATTTCCAGTGACTGCATCATTTACAAAGAGAAATAGAAGAAAAGGGCAAAAGAGAAATATGGCTGAAATAGTAATCCAAGGGAGGAATATTATTTGAAAGAGTCAAGGAGCTAGTTGAAATGCTTCACCAGAAAGATTTACGTATTATGTCAGTGTTCATGTATAATTCTAATAAAAGTCCATCTTATCCAGCTGGAAGGGTAGATGGTATATTGGCACAAAAATATTGGGATCACAAATGGAAAGGGAAATGGGAAAGCAAAATAAATAAATAAATGTAAACAAATTAGAAGACAAGTGAAGAAAGGAAAATGACTAGAAGTGGTGACAGTGATAAATGTCTGTCATATATTTACATTGATGAGATACTCACCTCAAGAAAAGTAAACATAATATAAGACAATATTAGAAATGTGATATAGCAATAACAACAACAACATTTTGCCTTCTAAGAATAATAGGAGGATGAATTTGAAAGAGGACAAATACACTAAAGATTGGTTGAGTAAAAATGTGGTTTAGCATTTACCTGTTCATTAGGGACCATGAGAGAGAGGAAAAATATGAGATGTGGAATTTAGAGAGAGGATGAAGAAGCATAAATTATTTCAGTAGCAAAATACTGCATACAATTGAATGGTCTGTATTTATAGTATTCAGGTATTTCTAAAATAAAAAAGAGAGAATTTTAACCACAGACAGGCATGCTATCCCTGGAAATCTCTAAATGCATTAAATCAACGTTGTGACGCATAACATTTAATTTTCTTTATTCAGACAACAATGAAAAACACACTCAATACAAGAGTATATTTCTCATCAAACCAAACACCAACGCTCTGTTAAACCTCTGGGTCAAGAACATTAATTCTTGTCCATTAAAATGATTTTATAGGAGATGACTGCTTAGTACACAATTTTATAGACAGATGAGATGTGCAGCTAGCACTGTCAGAGTTATGAGGGGTAGGGTTTCATTCGGATGTTGCAGGTGCAGATGAACAACTCCAAACGCACCACCATCCTGCTGCTACATTTGACTCCATCTTTCATGATTCACAAAAGGTAAAAAAAAAAGCTAATTCATTCTCCACTTTCTGTCGGCATTCAAGTGAATTCATCTATCTTCTTTGCAACTTATGAATTACAGTACCGTCATTCATGACATCAGACAAAAAGAAAGGCAAAGAATATTGAGGCATGTCACTCAAACTACACCAAAATAAGATGATCAGAGATTTTTTATGCCACTTAGAAAACCCCATAACATAATAAGGATGAATGCCTTAGTCAAACTTCCACTATTTGTGCTTGTCCTTGCATCCCAGTCATACTTTGCCTATAATGCAATCAGCCTTAAGACTAAATGATGCTTGTATGCGTTTATAAATACCAGTAAGCTTTGATGGGGTTTTTTTGTATTGCATAAACATTCAAGAGTTCTGTGTTACTTCAGTGCATTAGGCCTCTCTCTCACTCTCTCTCTCTCTCTCTCTCTCTCTCTCTCTCTCTCTCTCTCTCTCTCTCACCCTGTGCCACTTTAGTGCATCTTTATCACATTCACAAGCCACTGGCTCTGTTCAGTGCACAAACACTGAATATAATAAGGACATAAATCAGTATGGGCATTTATGCATTAATGGTTCACAGATTACAGTAAATGCACTGGTGAACATCCAAGAGGATGGGAGCCAAAAGAGAGAAGAGAGGAAGCGCACAGGAATAATACAGGAAAATGGGGATAACGGAAAAACAAGGTGCATTCCCCTCTCTGCTCATCCACGCATCCCTGTCACACTTACCCCTCATCTCTGCTTCTCCCTCTCTTTGCTCCTGGTTGTTCATGCTAAAAGGCTGCAGTGTGTGGGTGTGTGTTGAGAGGCTGGTCACATCCCTGCGTCTCCTGCCATTTTCACTCCCGTTGCTGAATTACCCCTGATTACCTTTAGCTAATTATCATTAGATCTTAGAGAGTGAAATACACACATACACACGCACACACATATTACTATTCAGCTCTGCAGAGCCACTGGCAGTTAAAGATCTGAGACATCACTGGACTGCAAAAAAAAGAAGAAAGAGAGAACGGTACCTAGGTACATCTCATCAAGGTGTTTGTACTCCACTGTCAAAACATCTCTGTGTAGCAATTATATATTTTTTTCCTTTCTTCACTGAATAGTAGGTAATTACAACGAGTAGACTGAGCAATGAATTAGTCTGCTTTCTGAAAAGAAGTTTTAAAGCGTCATTAGCCGAAGACAGATCTGTCGTTTCATGAATGTGACAATTGTAGAATATTCTAGAGAGCACTTACAATTCTAGAACGCAGAGTCGCATTGACAAAACCATTTTGAAAAACAAAGCTGCGCTGTGGACTATCACTACAACACTGTAGCCTGGAGGCCTAGAGAACTAGTTTCAGAGGCATGTGCTGATATGAGAACTGAAAAATATCCTGACACACAAGTATCCCCTCCGGCCAATGCTCTGCTATTATGGCGTCTATCTTCGTATCCCCAATGTAAGGCACATACAGACACTCACTGTTCAGTAAAATACCACAATTCCTGAGGGCCCTACTGTGTACCAATCATGTCATATTAACTGAGTTTACTGCTCTTATGTGCAAGGGACCAGCCAGTAACACAAAGCTCTCCAGTTGTTTACATTGTTAGCCAGCCAATACAACAACGTTGTTCATCAGTGCTTGTTGTGAATTAATAATGAACTGGATTTGCTGAGGAGTAATTATTTCATGATGTACTTGAGTAATATTTTATGACAAAGCTGTGTGAGTAACGAGATAGACCATTAAGATTTCATGCTCCTTCATGATCCTAAGACAAAGCCCAGTGAGTCTCAGTGTGTCTGTCTTTGTGTCAGTGCTGTGAATATGTGTTGTTGTGGATACTAGGCCTGACTGTCATTTCTGCCACCAAATTTGATTCCAATAGGTTCATCAATCTTCCTTCTTTCCTTTACTCCTCCATCTGCCCCGCTCTCTCTTTTCCATTCTCTCTCCCTCGCTCAGCAAATGAGAAATTGAAAGGCAGAGATGGTTAGGTTACGTGCACAGGATGGCAAAAATGTTTGACATGAGCTCATCCACACATGCATGCACACAAACACATATACACAGACACACTCACCCTCAAACATGCAAGGGCATACAAATCAAAACACAGATGTATCACCATTCTAATAACTTTAAGAATGTAGGACATCTGTACCATCAGCAATATTAACAGCCCCGGAGCATTGGAAATGCACTACCCTACTCCAGGTGAACATTATTACTGTCCATTTTCAGCATTTACTCAAGTAAGTCTGGGGATGGAGGTCAGTGCGAGCATGACAGCAGCACTGATATAACCTCTTATCATCTCGCATCATAATCTCTTCCCTAATGTGACTGCCCCATTTTACCGTACGAGAGACAGAGTGGCAGAGTGTGAAAGGTGAAGAGAGAAGGGCAGCGGGCTGTGTATTTGTCTGGTTTTATACCCGCTAGACATTTTAAGCCATCTGCCTGAATAGCGCTTATGTTTTTTTCACCATCTACATGCATTGATTGGCGAAAATTCCCCAATACGTTTATTGATTTTAATTAGCCATCTTTGTCCTTATTACTCCTCCTCTGCTCAATTCCCTTTACATTAGCTGTGCGCCTTGGAAATGCTCCCTGCCTCCTCTCACACTTGGTACTATGGGCCTCCGCTGATCCATCTTCAGGCTGCCACGTCCACATGGTTCATTATATTTCTGCAATAATGTTTTTGATCACTCCCAATCTCTGACTGGACCATGAAAAAGCAATTAGACTGGGAGTCAGTGGGACCCAGAGGAGACTTTAAACATCACAAACACAAATCAACCACGTCAGGCCTGGGAATTTAAACAGATTCAGCACACTACGATACAAAGAGAGTTAACAGTTGCTGGTTCAGAGGCTTTAGTCCCAAAGCAGCAGTTCTAGTAAACATAAAAAACAAACACTCACAGTGGAAATCTAAACATATGAAAATACATTATGCATAATTTAGACTCACCTAAAAAAAAAAAAAATTGTTTCAGAAATCCCTTTACCTAATACATAATATTACGTCGAAAAAGACACCCATCATTTGTTGCCCTTCCTCAGTCTTGTCAACAGTGTGACCCAGTTTGCAACAATACGTGTGTGCTTTGATTTTTGCGTTTTTGGTCCTGGCTATGGCTTAGAGCAGCCTGTAAAAGAGATTTTCCACTTAATTCTGCACACTGAACTTGACTTCACCATTTTCAGAGTTGATATTCTTTGAAATAGTTATTTTTAGGTCAAGCCAAGTTTAAAGAGAAAATGACCCACTGTGAATATTAAAGTCTTTCCTGTCCTGGCACTCTAATTCACTGAAAATGTTTTCTTCACAGGTAGCACGGTGTCAAAGATGAGGGGTTGCAACATCCTAGTCATCCATCTATTCTCATTCAAAAAAACAATATCAACATGATGTCAACTTTGATGGACACACTGCAACTTGAATACACATCATCGGCTCGGATACTCTCTTGCTGTACAGAAGTGATGAAAATTTTGGCTGCTTCTATTGATTGACACTGGAAAAAATTCCCTGTTTTTTTCTGGTTGACGTTATGCTTATTTCAGTGCCTACAATTTAAAGGAATCCAACAAATAAAGGGCTGCAATTTTCATTGGTCACTGAAGTTAAAGGACATAGAGGATCAAGAAGAAAGACCTTGAGCACTATTAATTTCCTATCTTGAATCAAGAGGACGAGTGACACCGCTCAAACACTGATTGCTCAGACCTACCAGCCAAAGGACAATGTGGGATACCTGCTAGATGGTAAGAACAGTTGTTTTTGTAAAAACTAGCCAACTTAAAAATGATTGGATTTTAGGAATTCTTGAATGCCTACATCCTGTCCTAATACATGAAATGTGTAAAGAGCTGTGTGGCTGGATAAAAAAAATTGTGCATCAGAAATATATCTTTCTATATTGTCAACAGAATTGAATTAGAAACTAAAAAGAAAGGAAATAAAGACTCAAGAGAAGGATCAAAAAAGCAGATTTAGGCTGAATGAAAATGCAGGATTGACACATATTAGCAGGATATACAGAAAAGAAGAAAAAAAACAGTACGATTAAAGAAGTGTATAAGAAGAGATTATAAGAGATTAGAGATGCACAGTGGGCGGTTACAGAGATGGCCGGGATGAAAACCTTCTTCAGAGCAGAGAAACGTTTCAGTGAAGGATAGAGAAACAGACAAGAGATGCAGAACAGAGGGAAAGTAAAGGTAACCTGCCTACATACAAATGTTTCAAACTGAGCAGCAGGTTAGAGACAGAGCTTCTCGCAGTCACTCTGCCATCTAAAGGCAAGTGTTTATCAGTATTTTAACCTTTTTGTTCATCCGTTCCTTCTGTAACATTAATGTTCCGAAGTTTGATTAGAAAAATCAAAAAAGCCTATACTTTAATAATAATAAGTACACTGTTTTCTTTACTCATCATTTATGACATCATAACATTTATACATTTTGGCCAAATGTAAACGAAAGGAAAAACTTGTCAGTTAAACGGTGTAAAGTACAAGTAAAATCTGCATGGTTAAAAACACGTACACATACAAAATTGTGTTTTTGAGAGTAAAAAAAGTCATTTTATTATTACCTTCAGAAATAATGTAAAATACAGGCAAATAAAGCAAAATGTTTATAAACATTATAAACACTATTAACATAACTATAGGCTATTCCCCCACTCCACAACAAATCCTTGAAATTTAACGGTATTCAGAACAGAACAAGAATGAAAAATAAAAGTAGCTAAATAAATGTCAAACTAAAACAAATTCATTTAAAACAAAACCTGAATTGGGCTCATGCCTACCACTCTCATTCGGCACAAATCCAAATGTTTCCATATTCGCAATGTATTTTGATGCTAAACTATTATTTATTGTGTTAACTATAGGCTTTGTACTTCACTCACTTTCCAATATCAACATTAAACATTATCCTGCATGTGCAAAAATGTGCTGTCATAAATTACTAAAACGTCATTCGAATTTGACAAATAATCAATTTTCTTGTTCCTAATAGTCAACATAATGCAGGGGAATCTGTAGAATGAACTGCAGCAGTGCTAAACATGAGTCATAAAATTACAACACTCGGACTATAAATGTATGAATTAAACTGACAGAGACTGTCAACAGTTTCTTTTCCATGCATCATTTTATTATATCCATGTATGTGGTTACAGTCAAATCATATAAAACAGTGAAATTGCCCTCGAACTCTTCGGTCTTGCCTGCACTCGAGATGGTGACGTGAGCTCCACTGAAAGTCTTCTTTCCTATTGGTTGTCGCTCGCGAAAATCGCTTCTCATTTGCATAAAGTTAAAATTTCGGAACTTTTGTCGCGTCTCGCATCGCTTGACACACCCACATTCTGTCGCCAATGGTCACTGTCGATCATGTCGTCGGAAGTGGCCAGCACTCCATTGAAATGAATGGGATCGTGTTGCTTTGTCGCTGGCGAATGGGGCTTAACTGTGCGTGTCCACTACAGCGGTAAAACTCCGCTCAGTGCCACTGGCAACGTTATAATGTCTCCGATTTGGGGTGTGTCTGTTGCGAGTGTGTTTAATCTATGTTTTTTACAACACACGGAAAATATAATCATCAGAGATGCAAGCAATTACATTTGGAAATAGACTAGCTTTGTTTCCAAATGCCCCAAGGAAAGATATCCTGTCAATTTTATAAACTTTTGTGAACTGCAGCCAGTATAATCACAATGAACACATCCAAACTGAAATATTTATTTTTATTAACAACTGCAAAGTGACTCATTTGTAAATAAAAATGATTTACACACTAAATCCAGCATAAACTCCGGCACAATCTGCATATTTGTAAACTCTCAAGACACGTCACATCCCGAACCTAACAGCGATTGGCTGACGACCGCATTTTTCGCTTAGTATTTGCATAAAGTCAAGAACTGCCCAACCTTTTTGACGCTCTCGGCCACTCTCTACGCTTTCTCCGGTACGCTGTCAATCTCACAATGCACTGCGCGAGCGTGAAGCTCGACTTCCATAGGAATGAATTGAAAACGCTCGCTCCGCTTGCTCCGTGCCAGTGGACACGCACCGTAAGCGTTCTGTAATCACTCCGCTTTGGGTCCACAACACACCGGAAAAACTCAGCTCACGGAAAAACTGCTCCGTGTTCACTCCATTTTAAAAGTTATTCTGGTATGTTTATATATATTCTGATATGTCATGAACATCTGACCACAACATTTATAATACTATATGTAGGCTAATGGCTAGTGACCGTGCCTATAGAGAGAAATGCACATTTACGGAATACATAAGAGAGTAGTCGGTTTCTTTTCGTTTTGAATTGTTTTGTTTAAAATTAGTCATTTCAAGCTTTCTTTAGATATATTTTTCATGACCGTGAAGTAGCCTATACGCTGAGTTTCGGTTCATTTATGAGACGAGCACCAGTTCAATGCAATCGCGCCAGCGCCTCCTGATTATAATTATTGTCTGCTATATTTGCTTCTCATTTATTAAATCTAGGCAATTGGTTGATGAAACATCGATTAAAATTAAGATACAATTTTAATCCATAACGAAATTCACTATAAGTTTTGTTTTGTATAAAGCCTTTCTTTAATGAAGTGGTCAAAATCATGTCTGACCCACTCCATGTCTCCCGATATATTGCGCATCTTATGATCCTATCTTACTCATGCTGTTTACTTTTCATATAATCAAAATAGGTGAAATTTAAAAACAATATTATATTATTTAAACATACATTTGAAACTAAATGCGTTTTATTTAATGGCTACAACATGTATAGTAGGCCTACAGCACAGAGAAATTTAATGTTGGAGCGGAATTTGAGTGAATGCGTTTTACCGGTGAGCATGTGGGGGAGGGGTGCGATTTTCAAATAATAATAGAATAATTCCCAGCGATCATCGAATATTATTTTTGCTTGAAATGCCCATCCCGCCCATAAATGCACTTTTTTTTCTGATGCTACTAGTGCTATTAGTTTCCCTATTCTGTTAAGTGTAAACAGGTTGAGTTAGAACATGCGTTATAATTTCTTATCATAATGCTCAGGTTAAAAGTGAATTTATTATTATTATTATGTCCAGGGTATAATGGCTAGATTAAAAACAGATATTATATTATATAGTTTTTGATATTAGCTCACTTTGCGGCAAAAGCTCTGTTGGCTTTTATTATTTGAGAAATAAAAACTTGTGTTAAAATTATGCAAATGGTTAATTATTTGTATGACTACATCACAAAGAGTCAAGGTCTTGTAAAAGCATTAATTAAAAACATTGAAATTTCATAAAAGTGTGTAAATAATAGAAATGCAGTTCAAAATGGCCTCTCTTTAAATGCAAATGTTCTTTGAGTATTTTATTTGTCATGGTAAAGCATGTACCCACTATACTCCTAATTACAAGAAGATGAAAAAATGCTCTTAAACTGGGTGTGTGACAGGCTGTGGAATAGGATTTGGCTGAGGAAAACTTGTCAGTCAAAATATTTTTTTTGCTTTAACCCCTGGACTTGTATTAGACAATGTTTAAGTTACATCAGACTTCTCCATTTTAGGAGATTAAATGTTTATTTTGTCCTCTACAGTTTACTATTGGACAATGTTTAAATAAACCTTGTGGGCTGCATCAGACTGCTCCATTTTGTTTGTATTAATCTTTGTCTTATATTACTGATCACCATGACAAGAAATCGGTACTCGGTATCGGCTGCAAAAATCCTGATCGGAGCATTCCTGTAGTCAAGTTATGTTTACAAAAGGCTTTAATTTACATATAAATCGAAAAACCCCACTATAAAACCCCATAGGAAAATCTCGAAGAAACCAGCGGTGAATTTGTCTTCCGGTTTCTGACATCATACTTGCACCATTCTATTAACCGGTTAATCTCAATTCAAAATAAGCGTTTCTGTTCAAAACTATTTTTTTTCTCTGTGTCCTCAAGCTTCCACCCCTCTTTGTGAGAATACACTGTCAGGGCTGAGAGACAGCTGATTTTTTATTTCTAAAAATACCCAAATGTATACACAATGGGAGAGCCATTAAATATGACATTTAAATTGCTCCCATTTTCATGCAGCCCGCCTCATTTAAAAAGAGAGACAGACTTGAAAAGGAGACAGTCAAAGTGACAACAATGATATCTGATTATAAAAAAATACCATATTTTTTGCTAACTGTTTCCTTAAAATGTTATAAATGTTGTCTGTAATCATAACAAACCAGATGAAAGTGTTTCCAATAAAATGGAATCATTTCCAATACAAACAAGCTTCCAATACTAGCTAAGCTCTATTGATCAGTTTAACATGGGTACTACCACAGTTTAAGGGTTTGTTTTGCATGTAGTTGCTGCCTAAGGTAACAACGTTTGTAACCAAGAGACAGCCAACCATTTCCCATCTGGCCTGGCCTGCAACACAAACAACCTTGAGTCCAATCCCATAGGATGGAAGGCAGCAAAAAGAATGAAGCCCCAGCAGAGAGTGATGCATACCAAACCTTCACACACAAATACTCAAAAAACAAGTTCATTTTGGATTAATGACATATGAGTATGTTAATGTCTCAAAATTGTGTACAAATGCACATTTTAGTGAACAAAGAATATTTCTTAAATTCCTTTACAAAGCGAAAATGTGTAACAAGTTGGAAATTCTCAATGATGCTTTCAAGCAGATAACATTATTTTGGTGGCACATATCAAAACTCACCACAACAATGTAGAACACATTGCCAAAAAACTGGATGTACAAGATCAATGAATGTAAATATATTTAGTGTAAACGGAGCACTGGCCAGTAATGAACATGATTTTACTGTGCAGGGGCCGTTCTTATTGATGAACCCTGATGCAAAAACTTATTGGTGATTTAAAAAATATATCAGGCTGTTTTTTTTTTCACAATAATGCTGAATGTAAACTTTTTTACTTTGATACATTTTAGACCTAAGGGGACAGTCTATATGTTGAATTATTATTAAAAAATAGTTTCCAGCTAAATTGCAAATATTCTTTGCCTTCATTCCTCTATTTAACTTTGATAAGATTCACAGACAAGGCTTGCAGAGAATACATACACAGGAAATTCACAATCCCTGGCCATCTAGTCAATGACTGGTTAAACATAGTGAAATCTCTGTTGGATATTCCATGTAGTCTCTCTGAATAATTCATGCTATTTTGAAAACAATAACAACCAAGAAACAGCATCCATTATGCATGTCAATTTGTTGTAAACGTCTGTGGTTTTCATCTAAATCTCAATTGCAAATCAGATCGAAAATGAGAGCTCTATCGGACCCTTCCGTGAACTTTCAAAAAATTGAGCTAAAATTAAACTAGTGATTTATTCAAACACTGTTCCCTGTAACATTTGAATTGAAATATGACTTAAGGTCAATCCAGGAATAAACCTGTAATTGTTTTTCTAGGAATTCAAATGTCAATCACATTTTAATACAAGTTCAGAACGACCACCTCACACGTACAATTTTCAGTGAATAATGTAGTAATGTAAAAGTTACATTCAACTCTTTCCACACTAATCATTTATTTTGCTGAACCTCAATCCATTTAACTTTTCTTGCAGTCCTTTTTTATTCTAATGTTTCTGTCTAATGCAGTCGCTCTGCTAAGGTTATCTAGAAAGTCTTTCAGCTTGACTGATTTTCTTTGCACTTGCTTACTAACCTCTTACCACCTTGCAATGTTTTTCACATTTAAGCAGAAGTCCTGTAAAAGTCAGACAGAATACTATATAACATAAGTGGACTTATAATTGCATTGAACTCTAAACCTTATGTAACCTCTGTTTTTTTTTTTTTACTTTTCAATATTTCCCACAGGCCTTGTGATTGGAAAGAAGGACAAGAAAGACCTGCGCTTACCCAACTACAGTGACTGACCAAGAATATTGACTTGAGACATTGGGTTAAACGAAGTCTGCAGAGAGAGTGCGGTACATTGCCTGGAATTATGGCCACAGAGAGCCTTGTTGAACTCCGCGATTGGTTGTTCCTACTTCTTCTATGCCTGACATTATTGGTTGAAGTTCTCGAGTTTGCAGCAGCAACTGCTGCCGCCGCAGAGGCAGCTCTCGGGGAGGCGGAGCTTCAGGGAGACGTGCCATGCCCCTCAGCTTGCAGGTGTGATGATGGCTTCATTTACTGCAATGACCGTGGCTTAAGCATCATTCCTCCATTACCATTAACGGCAGCTGTGCTCTATCTGCAAAACAACCGCATAGACAATGCTGGGCTACCAACATCTTTAGAGCGACGACTGACTGTGAGAGTAGTTTACCTTTATGATAATGAACTTGATGATTTTCCAACACATCTGCCTCCGTCACTACGGGAACTTCACCTACAGGACAATAATATACGAACTTTACCCCGTTCCGCTCTTGCACGGCTCCCCTTGCTGGAGAAGCTTCACATGGATGACAATTCAGTTTCAACCGTAAGTATAGAAGACAAAGCATTCGCCAACAATCCGAGGCTGCGTCTTCTTTTTTTGTCACGCAACCACCTCTCAAGTATACCATCAGGACTGCCTGCATCACTTGAGGAACTCCGACTAGACGACAATCGGATTTCAACTATTCCAACGCATGCATTTCGAGGTCTCTCCTCTCTAAGACGTCTCTTCCTCGATGGAAATCTGCTGGCAAATCAACGAATCGCAGATGACACATTCTCACGGCTGTCTAATCTCACAGAGCTTTCTCTGGTTCGTAACTCGCTCCAGGCACCACCATTAAATCTTCCAAGTATGCATCTCCTTCGGCTCTATCTGCAGGACAATGCAATAGCCCACATGCCACGGGGCTCCCTGGACGGCATGCGAAGACTACAGAAACTGGACCTATCAGGTAACAACTTAACGACTCTTCCGAGGGGTTTATTCAAGGATCTAGACAGCCTTTCACAATTACTCGTCCGAGGAAATCCCTGGTACTGTGGCTGTAACCTCCGCTGGCTTCATGACTGGTTGCATGAGCGAGGTTCATCAGTGACTGTGAGAGGTTTAACTTGCCATGGACCAGAGAGACTAAGAGGCATGGTACTAAGGGACCTTACCAGTCAATTAGAAGACTGTGAGATCAGTGTAGATACTGCAGGAGGAATGGTTGGAAATGATGGAGCAAAAAAAGAGAAAGGTTATTTTCCAACACAGCCCCCAGTTACAACAACCCCTCCACTTCCACAAGGTTCCCTCTTTACCCTCAGATCCAGACGACCAGGACACAAGTATTCTGATATGGGCCAGGACAGTCTTGGAGGCGGAAATGGGGTTACTGGTAAATCGTTACTAATCAGTGTAAAACCTCTCACACCAGAGACAGTCCACATTACTTGGCAGGCTGTACAGCCAGTTCCCTCCTTCAGACTTTCCTGGTTGCGACTAGGCAACAGTCCTGCAATGGGGTCAATCACAGAAACACTTGTGCCAGGGGATCGCCGTGAGTATTTACTTACGCAACTACAACCCCAGTCAAGTTATATAATCTGCTTGGTGCCTCTCTCTGGAAACGATGGTAAAAGAACCTCTTTCACGGCAACTGGTGGGTTAAACATTAACACAAACTCAGAGCATGAGCCTCCTGCTTGTGCCAAAACAGAGACGGATCCCCTAGAGCAGCCTATTTCAGACCAGGACAGCGATCGGGGAACTGACCAACTGTCAGCGCTACCACTTGCTGGAATTATTGGAGGTGCAACAGCATTGGTGTCTTTGTTCTTAATTTTTGGCATCTTCTGCTGGTATGGACACCGTGCAGGGTACCTTGCACCAGGTGATCACTCTATATACGGTAGAGATGTAGTTGGATCAAGAGGTGCCAGCAAACATTACGATGACTATGTTGAGTCTGGAACCATAAAAGACACGTCAATCTTAGAAATTAGGGCTCACGGCTTTCAAATGACACCAATGCCTGCCCAACAGCCTTTGCAGCCCAAGGCAAAAGTTGAGGATATGACATACATCCATACTATCTTTCCCTCTAATAATGCAACTCTTTATAGGAGCACCCTGAACCACACAGGAAATCCAGGCTATGGAACAAATCGAGGATACAGAGAAGGGGGAATACCAGACATAGATTATTCATACACGTGATAGCCTTTTTTATAACCCACTGCCTATTCTGTTCCTTTCTTTAGGTAAAGCAGTTGGGTGAGGGTTTCTTTTACCTAGGTTCTAAAGTAGGGGTGTGCCGATTCTAAGGGGACCATTTTTCCCCATTTATCATACACAAAATGTTATTACTGGGTAGAAGATTTCAAATAGATTTGAAATCAAAATATTTATATTTAAAATGGCAGTTTTCATATACCATTGGAGAACTGGTGTAACATGACTTTTAAAACAAAAATCAGGATTATGCTAATTGAATTGCATCTTTTAAGACATTACTAGAAAGTAAGAAAATTATTCACTGTTCAAAATTAGGAGTTAAAGGAGTTAGTTCACCCAAAAATGAAAATTCTGTCATTAATTACTTACCCCCATGCCGTTCCAAACCAGTAAGACCTTCGTTCATCTTCGGGACACAAATTAAGATATTTTTGATGAAATCCGATGGCTCAGGAATGGCTCCATTGACAGCCATTTAATTAACACTTTGAATGCCCAGAAAGGCAGGAAGACATCGTTAAAATAGTCCATGTGACTACAGTGGTTCAACCTTGATTTTATGAAACGAAGAGAATACTTTTTGTGCGGCAAAAAAAAAAAAAAAAAAAAGACTTTATTCAACAATTTCTTCTCTTCCGTATCAGTCTTCGTGGTGCTCTCAACGCATGCGTGTGTGGCGATGACGCAGGAGCTGGCGTTCTGACATATGACCCGGAAACGCAGGGCTGTGTTTACAAGCAGAACGCACGCTCAAATCATCAGTGCCAAGCGATGCCTACTGAACGAGAGAGTGTGTGCTGCATCGATTGTGATGTTGTCATGCCACATCTTGAAAATTTGGATAATTCAGACGATGAGACGACACTTGTATCTCGCTGTATAACAGAGGATCCTGTATAATTTTCATTTTTGGGTGAACTATCCCTTTAAAAAGCTATATGGACAGTGTCCTGCAGACACTGATGCGAAACATTAACATGGTTACATAAAATTGTTCAGAGTGGAACACCTCGTGATATGTGAATGAAGCAGGTTTTCATTCGGCACACCCCTATTCCAAAGTACCCTTTGTGCCTCCTTTAGTCTGTTTTCAAAACATTGGTCTTAATGGGAAAAAAGCCCTCTGGAACATGCTTAAAATACCTATAATAGTCAGAAAGTGCCAGGGATACCACTCTTGGTGTTGATGTTATCCAATATTCAGATGATAATTGAGCCGTTTTTGCATCTTAGTACCAATGATTATCAGTGTCCTAAAACTAGCTCATATTAAGGGTTAGCATGATGATGATGGTGATGATGTTGAGATCTGGGAAAAGGTTCATTAAGATATAGTTTTGCTACCTGGACTTTACTGTGTATATATGCACTGGGGGAAACTGATGCCTTTCCGTTCTGGGGATACTGATGACAAAAAAACAAAACAAACAAAAAAACATTTTTGGGGGGTGTCATTCAAATTCTAATTCTCCGTTCTCTCTCCCTCCTTTTATGGGCTTTTCCTTTATTCTCTCTATTTCTTTTGCACGCAGCACGAGGACTTTGTTCCTAACCCAGAGAGCTGACAGTGGTGATAATAGTTTTGACAATGAAAGACCTCAAATTGCTTCTGGGTTTCTTTTCTTTTAATGAGAGTGAGAAAAGTGGGGTATAAGGAGACAAAAGGAAAGAGAAGGAAAGAGATGAAGGCACAGAAAAAAGGTTTCATGTTCACAAAAGAAAAAAAACCACTGAAAAGGTGGATATCTTATGTCTGAGAAAGAGAAAAATAAAATTTTCTATTCACCACATGGAGGTTTCAAGAACAGTCAAATCAAATTTACAAAGCTCAGTAGTTTCACCTGCTCAACAAAAGACGAACACATTCAAATTATGATGGAAGATATGACTTTAAAATCGGAGGTAATTTAATCCTAATAGAAAGAGGCACGACAATCATGAAAGGGGGCAACCCTAATTGATGAATGAACCCAAACTGACAGGCTGACATAGATAATAGTCAATTTAGCATTTAAAAAATAAATAAATAAATAAACTAAAGGGCAGGGCTTGTTGATACAGAACATACCAGAGAATATAGTGGAGACTAAATCTTTTCAAGTAGATGACAAATGATCAGACAACATTTACACATGTCAGCTCATTACAATCTTTGTGTGTGTAACGCTGAGGTGCAGGAAAAACAGAAATCAGGGATTAATAAAATATGTAACACTGTGAACCTCTGCATCTCGTGTGTGAGCTAAGAAGGAAGAGAGAGAACAAAGGTCTTTAACTGATTAAAGACAATCCACTTTTTTTCCACAGTTTGACTTTGTGTGACTTAAACGCAGCATTAGCCGGGAGAGTAGAAAGGTGGGAACACTAAAAGGATATCCGTACCGGATCTGCAATTTTCCAGCCTTTTCTGATGCATTTTAAATGTGAACTATTCAAACAAGTAGTACATGTAAATCACTTCTTTCTCTCGTTATAGATATGGAATACCATCATGATGAATAGTAAATAAAGCTTGTTATCTTTTTCATTTATATATGTATCATTAAAAGTTGTGATGAAACACTTTGTTGATTTGTACTTAGTTAATAAAAATAAATTATCTAGAATAATACATGATCTATCCAAGCAAAAAATGTTATAAAAAATAATAACGAATGCACCCATCTATTCTCACCCAATCTTTCATGCGTGATGCATAACCCCCTTTGTCAGTTCCCTAAGGGCCTTATGAATTTAAACAGTTTAGAGAAAATCTCCATGGTGGCATTGATCGGCATATATGGCACAAGCTCATCCACTGGAAGAGTGAATAAAGAAAAGAGTAGCCAATTGGAAAGTGTCTGGTTAAGCGCAAACATGCCTCCAATCAGGATAGTGTGGTAATGCCTGTGTAAGCAATGCAGAGATCATTATAATGATGGCAGTATACAGCATCCAAGAAAGAAAGGGCTTTAAACACAAGCTCTTCAATAGCTGTGTACGTAAAAGAACTGCCACGTCCTCAGTGTGGTTTCTCAGACAGCGTAAAGTTCAATTAGTTATTTGCACCTGTTCCCCAACCCATTTCTCAAATGAATGTAATTCTACATAATTGCAAAACAGCACCTTCTTCCATAGCGATTTACAATTCACAGCAACATCAAATTATTGAGTGTTATTAAGCATATGACTGCCAAAGACAGTTGTAGACACTGACATATGGAAGAAGGCACAGATGTGGAATCCATAACGAACCTTAAAGTAGCTTTTGCCGCTCAAATCACCAGTTAAAAGGCCAACTTGACAATACCCAACAATTAACTTGAGAGTTTGACAAACAATTACTGGTAAATCAAACACCCAAGAAGCTACACCTATAGGGGCTTCACAGTGCCTCTCACATTGCACCTAGCGCAACCAAACTGAGAATTGCAATTACTGCAAGCAATTGCACCGATCCAAACAGCAGCAGAAACTCTCAGAAGTCGTCCCTGATGAACCACATGCCTCTTTTCCCTGCATTTACCACATTGGGTCAATTAAGCTAATTAGACTAGAGAGGAGACCAACAAATTCACATTCCTTCATTGGAGCTAAAGTGGCGATTGATTGTGAGAGAATGGTATAAGGTGGGAGGCTTTTAACGAGGCCTGAAATAATTGCTATGGGGCTGACATTCAGCAAACGTGCTCAGATCTTTTTTTTTTTTTCATAAATCATTCATTTAAAATCCTAAATCATATCATTAAAGGTTTAGTAACTGAAAGATGATTCCAAAGCCTCAGGCATCAAACAGAATTCTATCATGGCACTACATTTGGGAATTTCCGGACGCTCCGAAATATCTAAACAGTTATATTTTCATTCAATTCATATTCATTGTTCACATAAATGCTTACATTTTTTTTCTTCTTCTTCCAAATTGCCACAGTTTTCAACAAAACAAACTAAATTGGCTAAAATACTGCAGAAAAGAAAAGCTATTGCACTAAAATGAAAATTTCTAAGCGACGCAGACCGAATGAATTTATTAGGGTTGTGTGTGTGTGACAACCATTTCCCTCCAACAAGCTTGGTTTCCAATTAGCAACAATGTGGCATATGCTGAGAGATGTGAGATTTCTCAGTGTGAACTCATTTTAAATTCGCCTACGCTGGTGAGAGGGGTCTGAACCACCAGCTAAGGATGCTGAGCTTCATTTGCAACAGATAACAGATTTAATGGCTTATGCTCTTTGACAAATAAGCTGCATTTTCAGACCTATTTAGAGATGTCTACACATTTTACATACGCCTGTGTGGCGCTATCCACACTCCCTGCCAAAGCTGTGTGAATATCACAAGCTTTCTGTGAAAGGAAGACATATCAGTGTGAATTATGCATTCCGTCTTACCCGGCAGTGAAGTCTAAAACTGCGAAGGCAGAAATACAGCATTACTCCCTTCATTCTTACCCTCTCTCATGCCTCTCTACTATCTGTGGGGCTATTTTTCTGGCTTAGGGTAAAGATAGAGTTCTGTACAACGCATCTTGGGGCTTTCTAGATTATTCTGCTGTCAGTCAAAAGTAGAAATAAAAAAATAAAAAACGAGCAGCCTTCAGCTCATTCACAGTGCCCTCCATTTCTTTTGCTGCTTTTCATAATACAAAAATGCAATAAAATCCATCCCATTTCTTTCTCGTTTTTTTATTTTTGAGAAATTATATAAGTTCCATTTTAATCTATACAGCATGGCATCACTCTTATCTGGGATCGTTTCTGTATCCGTGTCTGGAATATCAGTCATCTGACTCAGAATACTGACACTTGTCCTTAATTCCCAGCAGAATAAAAATAAACATAGGGCAAAAGCAATTTCTTCCATGAGCAAACATGGTGCAGCAACACAATCTTCATTAAACAACACTGTTGATTCTTTTTTGCGGTTATGATCCTACAATAATGAAAATATATTCTTTTCGTTTACTTTTCAGTCATTTAACCGACAAGGGCATGTGTATTTTCTCACAAATCCAATCACAATACACTATTCACAATGTAATGCATCTTAATAAACCAATACAGGACAGTATATCCTCTCCCACTAACTAGATGGATGGGTGGATTGACAGAGCGATGGATGGCTAGTGGCGTAAAAAGGATGTTTATCCCTCCCTCTCGGAAGGACAGTTCTTAAGTGCTTGTGGATTTTATGTTTACGGTGTTTTATAGGGCAGATTCAGGAGCCAAGAGCTGTAAAATGTTGTGAGAGGGAGGAGAGAGAGGACAGGGGGTGGAGGCAATGTTATTGTAAATCCAATCTTTATTGAGAACAACAGACAAACAGTCCTCCCCACTCCAGCCCAACTCTCCATGACTCTCTCTACTGACTGATGAGTTCTCAAAGTTTCAAAGACTGTGTGTTTGCACGTTTTAGCTCAGTTCAACTGTTGTTAAATCTAACTTTCATAACAGTCTAGCACAGACACGGGAGAACTACGACCCTCAACATGGTTTAATTCAGCCCACAGGTCAATTATCCTGAAATTGTTTCGTAATTC
This sequence comes from Gila orcuttii, assembly GCA_026230005.1. Classification (NCBI taxonomy): domain Eukaryota; kingdom Metazoa; phylum Chordata; class Actinopteri; order Cypriniformes; family Leuciscidae; genus Gila; species Gila orcuttii. The sequence goes on along the minus strand of JAPDVR010000016.1, from coordinate 12,176,279 downwards.
GATATAGCTCAGTAGCACCTAACGAGCCTCCCCAAGCGTTTAACATGGTCGGGGTTGCCAGATTGCCATCCACACCAAAACATTTAATCAGAGCTTTAAACCTGCACAATTTGTCAACATTCTGCCCAATATTTGACTCAATTTGACCAGCAACCATGAGCATGCTCTCTCTCTCTCTCTCTCTCTCTCTCTCTCTCACTTTCCATTGCGAAAGGTGCTAGCAAACATCTAACTGCATGTTGGAGATTATCGACCTCCAGAGCTATTTTCTGTTGAAAGGAATGTCACTGCTTGGTGCTACTTCCATCTCTGTGATAAACTTTAATAAAATATAGATCTGTTTCCCAACCCTGATCCTGTAGTACCTCCAACATTCTGCACAATTTGGATTTCTCCCTAATCAAACACAACTGATTCAATTCATCTGCTCTTTAGTAAAGGCTCCAAGACAAGAAATGGTTACTACATTACCCTTTACATGAACAAATTCAAGAACAAAATCAAATAATGAACGGAGTGGCCCAATCAGTCACAGATACAGTTCAGAAAAGTGTGCGTCATGTACTAGAATAAGTACATTAACTTCTCTCAGCTTTAAGAATACAGGAACAAATCGAGAACAACACTGTATTTCAAAGTTAATTTTATTCATGTATGTGGGCCATGTGCCAAAAATCTTGCCCCCCCTGGTCTAGCAGCCTCCACAGATGAAAAGCTAAAGATAAACGGATTAGAAATAATCACTGCACTGTAACATTTGTTTTGGTGACTATTTTAAAGGCATGCTCACTTAATAGTATACACTATAATAATACAGGTAAGATTGGATTTCTTTGAACAGTACATGCATAATTTTTATGCAATGCTACTGGACACCAAAAATGTATTAAATGTTACTATGAAATCTAAACTTGCTCTTCTAATCCACCTTATCTTGCAACGTGGAAGTAAGCTATTTTCTGTGAATCAGTGAGACTTTCTTCTCATTAGGCATTATAGGTAAAGAAGAATACCAAAGTGCAGTGAACAGTACAAGCAGTGTGTTTATAATTACGAATACCAATTTGCAATATCAAGCACCATAACAAGTGGTTTTCTACATCCAAAAAATAACTAGAAGTAATAACGTGCTCCTCATCTGAAACTACTTTTTTTCCCCTTCTTTTTTTAATGGTTGATGTCACCAAGCCCTCTCATTTTTCAACCTGTCATACAGCAACAACGTTTCAAGATCCAGCCAAATCCCAATAGGTAAAATCAAGTGCCTCTCTTTTTTCCATTTCACTCGGAAATGTCACAATAAGTTGCAAACGCCATTTCAAGTTGACTTCCAAAAACACCAATTAGGTTATATTATACCTGCAAAATCTGCTAAAGCAACATGTTATAAAAACATACCAGATACAAAAAGTGTGTGCTTTCACTCAATTGGGTACTTTGGTGAGTGAGATGCATACTTAGCAGTCCTGAGAAGTTCATTCCAACCTCCAAATTAATGACCACTGGACAGTCTGTTAATCCTCACGCTTTTACACCGAGACCTACGGCCAGCCGATCAATGCGTCAACTGGGAGAGATGAATCAATGCCCTGTCAGACAAACTGCTCTCTCTCTCTTCATCCTCACTCTTAGTCCTTTGCCTTTTCAGCTTCTTTTTCTCCTCGCCCACTTCCTTTCTTTCTACTCATGCATTGCATACCTGTTTAAATGAGCTCCATTAGGCCATCTAGCAGCAAGCGTAAGTCGTATGTGGCAATATGATTGCTAAAACATTAACCAGTCATTGCTTTGCTTTATGGCAGCTTAGAGGTGATGATGGAGAAATAATAAACCTGAGCACTCCACTAACCCTGTATGAATATGCTAATGTCAATATGCTAAATATCTGGAATATGCTGACTCTAATAGCTGTAGATTAATTATGAAATAGTTTCGTTTCCTGACCTACAACGGACCCTATTCAGGTTAGACGGCATATTTATTTGAACACAAATGAAAACAAGGCTGTGAGGGATAGATGTACAGTCCTTATATCTTAGTTCCATTTAATTTTACAGTCAATATTTCGTAACGATGTACTTCAGTGTTAAACAACTGACACCAAGGTACACATTACAACAGTACAACCCACTGTAAATCTGTCCCTAACAACCTTGTTTCCTTTGTGCAAAATGAAATATGGCTACTCTGACTAAAGTTTGGAGGTAGAGCTTTACTAATATGAATCCAATGGTGTATTTCATGGGCGTAGAATACGCAAGGGCCGTAAATTCGTCCCCCACAATTTTTTCGAGCAAGCGTCTTCACGTAGAAGTTTTAATGGGACAATAAGAATAAATCTAGATTAAATTCAGAGTCAAGATAGTCTATGCATGACCAGACGTTTTATTTTGATCTAAAATGCAGCGATGTAAACATTACGGAGGATTAAACACTCTTGTGTAATGTATGTTTCATTCATACTGGAAGCTGGCTCTCTCACAGAAAGCCCAAAACTGACTCGTAGAATTAATAACTTGTGGCGTTCCAGGAACTCATAATACAAAGAAAAATTCTGTGATATTTTTTTTTTTTTACATTGTATAAAATCCATGATGACTTAATGCACAAGTGTTTGTAGTAATACAAACCAATCATAAAATTGTCATTTGTAAAATATAGGAATATTATAGAATTGAAATAACTGGTTGATGCTCAGCAGTGTATTTGATTTCTTAGTCAATAGCAAGAGATAAGAAAAAATAAAACCTGTCAATTAGACAATTGTCAGGAAAAAAACCTGGTAATACACTTGGCATTTCCGTTTCCCTCACTTCTGAAAGGATGGCTACGCCCCTGGTGTTTTTAGTCTGTCATCATAGTGCTTGACTTGTCTCTTTAGCTATTTAAAGGATGCAAATGTGAAAAGCTTGAAAGCTCCTGAAAGTCACTTAACTGCCAAGAACACACAAGCAAATGCAGATGAATGTTACAAAACTCTCAGGTGTGTCTACAAAGAGACTGACTGGATCCCAGAGACAGTAAGCTCTACCCCACATGAGCTATACTGATGAAGGCCGCTGACAATTACTGTTCAACTTTACTAAAATAGTACTGGAAAAAGAGCGACACGGCTGAAGAGAGGGTTTTTGTTGTTGTTCTCTATAGAAGTATTGAATGCATTTGCTCTCTAAAATCAAATGGACATTTAGTGCTGCCAACTGAGAAAGGCAAAGGCTCACTGCCTTAATATATAGAGCTGAGTTCATTTCAGACAAAACAGGGCCACAAACATTCAAGCTCAACTATGCCAAATCTTCCTGCAGATTGTATATTTTCAACAAAAATTAAATATAAAAATGGCCAAGAAAAAAAAAAAACGTTTAGCGATAAACTGCTGAATCTGTTTTAAGTTTATGATGCATGGCCAGGCATACACGTTTATGGGAAACGATAAAATTGTTTTTCGGACAAACACAAGCAGGTAAATGTAGACTATGATTTTTCCTATACTTCGATTCTCACCTGCGTTGGCAATCGAGTCAATCTCCAGTTTTGTGATGTCACCACTGAAGAGGGATATTTTCTTATTCAACTCTTCATTGACTTGGTACTGAGGCTTACAAGAGGAGTCTCCTAAGAGGAAGCAAACAGTGATGTTAACATATCAACTGTTTTACACAAAACAACCCCTATCTATCTACATCCAATAAAACAATATATTCATGTCTTTACCCTTCCAACACTTTCTGGACTAAAAAGATTAAATTGTACTCGGATCAAAACAAAGAGATTAACTTTTGCTATAATTATTATGTTCACCTGATGGACTCCAGACAGGAATCTTCTCCAGAGGAATGAAGTCAACCCTGTACATTTCCCTCCTCTTCTCCTTATCCATGGAGCAAAGCTTATCTACCAAATAGAAATAATTTAAACCAAATCATACCAAAATAAATGAAAAACAAAAATGCAAAGTTTTTATTTTATTCAGAAATTCATAACTACGTTATTAATAACTAGATGAGTAGTTTGTAAACAAACGTTGATGTTGGCACAAGAGAAAGCCTTCTGATAGATAGATAGATAGATAGATAGATAGATAGATAGATAGATAGATAGATAGATAGATAGATAGATAGATAGATAGATAGATAGATAGATAGATAGATAGATAGATAGATAGATAGATAGATAGATAGATAGACAGACAGACAGACAGACGGTTAATGTGGAGTCATTATCGCAAATTAGACCTCTTCAGAAGTTGGCGTTATTATATTTCTTAATTAGGTTAGATAAATTATATTTCTTTCTGGTTCTCTGTTAATGAAGGGTGTGTTGGACGGGTGTCTGACATCAGCACACTCTAAGGAGAGACTCACTCTTTGCCTCTTTCCAGTCACTGTTCTCCGAGTCCAGGTTCAGGCCGGGCCGCGCGCTCATAGCGTGCAGCGTGCTCGTGCGTAGAGACGCCAGCAACGCAGCCGAGACCCCCACGGCGCCTAGGACAACCATGCCGGAGCGAAGTGGCTTAACGGCCCCTCCACTCTGCCAGTGGAGAGACTTTGAGGCTATGGAAACCTTCTCCCACCTGCCTGCTTTACGTAAGACCCCCAGGGAGGGCAGCGCTTTGATACTTGCAGATCCTCTTCCTTCACTGCAGAGTGCATGAAAGCAGCGATGTGCAAGTCTGCTGATGAAATTGAAATGACTCGGCCATCTGTTTTCAGCGCTGGATATGAACCCAACACTTTTAGAGAGTGAAACACGAGCAGCAAGTTTTGACATCTGAAACGCCATGGTCTGGTCTGTCTTGACAGCTGGCAAATTTAATGTTTGAAGCCCGAATGACTCCCGTCTGCGCCTCGATTTTATCCTTGTTTCGATTAGAAGACAGTTGTAAGAAAGAGTTTATGAAGTAAGAAGTGAAATTGAAAGTCATCTGTCTGGTACAATAAAAGCAAATGGGACTATACCAATATGTAGGGGTCCATGAGTTAATTCAAGCACTTCTCGGTATTTGGATTGTCCCGGATCAACATCATTGATCCTTTACTGACATCTAGCGGCACGATACTGTAAGCGCAATATTTAGTCGAGATGGTCCACCATAGTAATTTTGGTTTGACAAGTACCATTTTCAACATATGAATGATATGATATGAATTAATTAGGACATACAGTACCGGTCTAAAGTTTGGAAACGTTACTATGTTTAATGTTTTTGAAAGAACTCTCTTATGATCGTCAAGCCTGCATCAAAAATACAGAAAATAAAAACAGAAATATTATTAACATTTAAATAATGTTTTTTCTATTTTAATATAATTTCAAATATAATTTATTATATTTTTCAAACCTGAATTTTCAGCATAATTAGAGTCACATGATCCTTCAGAAATCATTCATTCTGCAAGGATGTGTTAAATTGATAAAAAGTGATAGCAAAGATTTATATTGTTAGAAAATATTTCTATTTTGAATAAATGCTGAATGTTAACATGATGATTTGATACTCAGTTATGATCAAGGTTGGAAGACAGTTGTAAGGTAGAGGTTCCAGGTTCCATTTTTTCAATTTTTTTGGAACCTGTGATTCTCATAAAAAGTTAAACAGCATTTATTCAAAATAGAAATATTTTCTAACAATATAAATCTTTACTATCACTTTTTATAAATTTAACACATCCTTGCTGAATAGAAGTATTTATTTCTTTCAAAAAAATTACCGACCCCAAACTTTTTAAAGGTAGTGTATATTGTTACAAAAGATTTCTATTTAAAATAAATGCTGTTCTTTTTAACTTTTTATAAATCAAGGAATCCTGAAAAAAGTATCACAGGTTATAAAAATAATAATTAAGCAACTGATTCCGACAGTGATAATAAATCAGCATATTAGAATGATTTCAAAAGGATCATGTGACACTGAAGACTGGAGTGGCTGATGAAAATTCAGCTTTGCATCACAGAAATAAATTATATTTAAAAGTATATTCAAATAGAAAACCATTTAAAATTGTAATAATATTTCACAATATTACTGTTTTTTTCTGTAGTTTTGATTAAAAAAAAAAGCTGGCTTGATGAGATAGCCTACTTCTTTAAAAAACATAAAAAATAACATAACTTTTGACCGTACTGTGTGAGTATGTATATACAGTATATATGTAAAAAAAGAAATAAAGTACAAATATTGCATGTACCGTCTTAATTAATATGAGGTCATAAAAAACTGATTTATTTCAAGTGGAACTATAGCATTGAAATGTCATTTTTACATACCCCCCATACACCCTTTACATATCTTTTTTCAATATGGATCAAATTAAACACTAAAAAAGTCTTATCTTCTAAAATGCTCTTTCAGAGTGTTTCAACTGCTGACCCTTAGGGAGATCAAAAATATATGAATTTTATGTGAACATTCAAGTGCTTGAGTTCTTCTTTTGTGTGTGTGTGTGTGTGTGTGTGTGTGTGTGTGTGTGTGTGTGTGTGTGTGTGTGTGTGTGTGTGTGTGTGTGTGTGTGTGTGTGTTTGTGTGTGTGTGTGTGTGTGTGTGTGTGTGTGTGAGAACACGGTCATATACAGTTCCGTTATACGGAAGCTGAGAAAAGAGGAACACCCTTTTTTGTCAGCTCTGACATCCCCTGAAAAACCACAACTGATTTTACACAACAGAGGGGTCTTGCCCATATGAGTGTGTGTTTGTCTGTGTATCTCATAAAGGGACCTACCAGCTTTTAATTGGCTCCACAAGACGAAGACTCTATCGGCAAATCCAGAACAGAAAAGGTAACAAAATATTATTCAATATTTGACTCGAGTAATATTTTACTAATAAAAGTGAGTAATTTAAAATAACAACAGTAAGACATTTCTGTAGTCACTTTATTTCAGATCATTAACAAACAAGTAATCATTTAAAAATATGATCTGTAATTTAATAGGATGAATATGATTAGTAATTTATAGTATAATACAGTATAAAACTGACTAAATGACATCTAACACAATTGATATCTACCCAGCTAAGCATGTTGTCGTTTTAATTTCTCTATTAATTTCTTTTAATGTAGAGTTTAAAAGACATTTATGTCACAAATAAAGTTGAGCTGTTAAATCCGCCACATATGTGTCTAACTTGAATTTGGGTCTATTTCAGTTTTCAGTTTCAGTAAACTATATTCAAATGTATCACACACACACACCCACACAGACCAATACCACACCAACACACCTTATAATATCTAGTTGTGGATTAAATGCTTGATTAAAAGAGGAACTGTGGTGTAAAAGGGAAGTATCGGCCACAGTACACATAACTTGGAGCACATAAAATAGCATGATTGCGCTCACAAGATATGAAGCATGTGCTAGTGATGTGTCCATTACCATCAGTATGATCATGCTAACCATGTGATGACTCATCATGCTAACTCATCATGCCTTTTAAAGTTCACATTTTGGTCTATGCTCAACACTAAAATAAAAGAACGTACTGTACAGAATAGCTTATGAGTAATCAAACCTCATTGGTTCCAGCTTTTTTTGGGGTCTCTGGGCAGCAGAATGGCAGCGTGGGACCTTACAGTCACAGTGGAGGAACTTGGACCTGATGCCCCACCTTTCAAAATCAGTGTGACCTCTGACCTGCACATTGGTGGAGTTATTCTCAAATTAGTTGAGCAGACCAGTGAGTTATTTTCTAGATGCTTCAAAAATCTAATTCTGTGACAGCAACATTTACATTCTTACAAAAGATTTCTATTTCAAATAAATGCTGTTCTTTTGAACTTTATATTCATTGAAGATTGCTGAAAACAAAATGTATTGTGGTTTCCACTGAAATATTAAGCAGCACATCTGTTTTCAACATTGATATTAATAAGAAATGTTATAAAAGTAATAATATTTAACAATGTTACATTTTTATTAAATACATGTTATTTTGCCTAGGTGAGAATAAAATACTTATTTGGAATCTAAAAATCTAACTTTTAAACGTGTGTATTGTCAACAGCACAACAACTTTTTCCATTTCTGTAAATACCCATTTTTAGAATTATGTAGGGTTCCTCAATCTTTATTTACCCCATGAGATGTTCTTGTGTCTTGTTTCTAGAGCTGAAGAAGGACTGGTCCGATCATGCCCTGTGGTGGGAGCAGAAGCAGCAGTGGTTGCTGCGGACCGGCTGGACACTGGACAAATGTGGGGTCCATGCAGACGCTCGCCTGGTCTTCACTTCACAGCACAAGCCTCTGCGACTGGGCTTGCCAAACGGGGCGACTCTGAAGATGCGGGCCTGTTTCTCCAGTTCTGTGTTTCGCACTGTCGTGGGCATCTGCAGGGTTCTCAGTAAGTGAGCTTGGATCCAATGTCCCCTCTGTAAGCAATCTGTAATCATTTTAATCACCTCAAGTGTCAGTAATCACCTCAAGTGTCAGGTGGCCATTTCCAAAATGAATCTTTCTCGCTTTCAGACATCCGTCACCCAGAGGAGCTCTCCTTGCTCCGTCCTGTTGAAGAAAAAAAGAAAAAGAAAGACAAAGATTCATCAGAAGAGCTGTATGATCTTACAGATGTTCCTCTAACCGCAGGTGCACAAAATCACATATTAAATAAGTTTTTGTTATTCAAAAGTTTGGGTTAGGCAAGATTTTTTTTATGTTTTTGAAACCTCTAATGTGGCAAGGCTGCATTTACTTGCATCAACAAATACAGTAAAACAGTAATAAAAAAGAACGCCATTTATTTAAAGTAGACATTTTTTAACATTATACATTATTTGATCAATTTAATGTGTCCTTGCTGAATAAAAGTACTAATTTAAATAAACAAAAGAAAACTTACTGACTCCAAACTGGAATGGCAGAGGCCTAAATTTAGTAAGAATAATAAGTAGTTATCATTTAGTCAAAGTATTCTAGTTTAAAGTGGATTTTACCTTGATGTAGGTTCTGTTCAAGCTCTGTACAATGGCATGCCGGCTCACTTTGCTGACTCTCCTAAGACTGAGGCGGTGTATAAAATGTTGTCTGTCAGTCTGCCCTCACCTGCTCCTGAAGCCATCGCTAAACTCTACCGGCCGGCCAGTGTGGTGGACAAAACACATATTCACACCAGGTACAGCTGACAAACAAAGATACACATTTAAAAAATGATATTCCACATTTCACCTTAAATATAAATGCTCCTCTGTTCCCCGGAGGTGGTTGGATTCATCTCGTTCACTAATGCAGCAGGGAATACAAGAGAATGACAGACTATGGCTTCGTTTTAAATACTACACTTTCCATGATATGGATCCCAAGGTAGGACTTTGGTTACGATATGTATATACAATTTTTCTAAGAGCCATGAAACTGAAAAAAGTGGAAAATTGATTCTCTCTCTCTGTTTATAGTATGATGCTGTGCGTTTGACGCAGTTGTATGAGCAAGCTCGCTGGACGATTCTCCTAGAGGACATAGACTGTACAGAAGAGGAAATGATGCTGTTTGGAGCCCTGCAGGTACAACAGAAAAATAATACTCCCATAAAATTGATGTTAGCATTAAAAGGAATAAACACAAAATCATTGGTAAGCAATAGCATTCTTACATCTACCTCTCTTTCTCCACTCTCTTATTCAGTACCACATAGGAAAATTGTCCTTGTCTCAGGACATGGTCTCTTCCTGTCAAGGGATGGATGACTTAGAGTCTGCCCTGAAATCCCTGGAGGTCAAGATGGTGGGAGACGACAACAGCACAGACATACTGGTGAGAGACGCTTAGAATAAATCCTCTTTACTTTAATAGAACAGCTACAAAGCGACATGGAGGTGCAATGCAGAGACCGATTTAGAGGTACTAGTCTGACATCAGTGAACATCTGATTTACTTTCACAGGACAATATGACTGCTCCAGAGCTGAATGACTATTTGAAAATATTTCGGTGAGGCTCTTTCTTTTGGCTAAATTCTACTGTCAGTCCCATAAACATTTGACCCATGATTTTATGATGATATGAAACCATGATTTTCCACCCTGTAGGCCAAAGAGACTCACTCTAAAGGGTTACAAGCAGTACTGGTGCAACTTTCAGGACACATCAATCTCCTATTATAAAAGCAAAGAGGACCGCTATGGAGAACCCATGCAACAACTGAACCTGAAAGGTCATTTATTTATAATAAATAAAAAATAAATAATATATTTTTAATTTAATTAAAACTTTTTTTGGCACAACATAATTGCACTTTCGCTACCTGAGAAACACCAATGAAAGTGATAGTGTGAACTGAACATACTGCAGTAGAAAAAGAGAACAAAAAGTTGAGTAAAAGTTAGTGAATCTCAATCTCATAGATACAGTATTTAAACTCCCTGACCTCTGAAGTCTTATGCAAGAAAGAAGATTTAGCCTTAATCATGTTTCATACTTTACTGTCAGAGGAGTTATTTCTGTGCGCAGCTCTCCACACTGTGCATGTGCAACATGTGAATATGTTTTCACACCTCAGAGGCTGAAACCGAAGCATACACACTCATCAGTGTAATGAGACTGTGTGTTGACTGAAACTAATCTGCATCTCCCCAGGCTGTGAGGTTGCCCCTGATGTCAGTGTAGCAGGCCAGAAGTTCTGTATCAAACTCCTTATTCCTGCACCAGAAGGCATGAATGAAATCTACTTGCGTTGTGAAAATGTACGTAACTGTCGATAACATTAATATTCAAAACTCTGATAAGTGTTTATGTTAAAAGTGTTTATGTTAATGTTTAGAAAGAAATCTCTTATGCTCACCAAGGCTGCATTTATTTGACCAAAAATACAGTAAAAACAGTTTTTTTGAATATTAATTTAAAAATATATTAAAATAAAAAAAATTCTGACAAAGCTGAATTTTCAGCATCATTACTCCAATCTTCACTGTCACATGATTCTTCAGAAATCATTCTAATATGCTGATTTGCTGCTCAAGAAACATTTATTATCATCAGTGTTGAAAAACTATTGTGCATTTTTTAGGATTCCTTGATAAATATAGCCCAAAAGAACAACATTTATTTGAAACAGACATTTTTTGTAACATTATAAATATCTTTACTGTCACTTTTGATCAATTTAATGCATACTTGCTGAATAAAGCCAGTTCCAGTTCTTTTTACTTTTGAATCGTAGTGTACTTGCAGAGATTTAAACCATTTTTATTTAATTTATTTTTTAATTCCCACCTACCCCACCCAATCAGGAGAAGCAATATTCTCAATGGATGGCTGCCTGTAAGCTGGCTTCCAAAGGCCTGACATTATTGGACAGCTCCTATCAGAGTGAAGTGAAGAACATCCAGACATTCCTTTCCATGCAGCGTTGCAATTCTGCAGCTCCCGCTGCACAAACTGACGACAGCATCAACACACACAGCCTCGTCTCACCAAGATACCATAAGAAATACAAGCCCAAACAGGTAGAGTGACCATAAAAGGTGCTTGCCAGGCATTTTAAGTTGTACAATGAACTGCAATATTTATTTCAGGTCATCTATTCAGTTTTTGTGTTACCTTTTTATATAGCTATATATATATAAACTATAGCCTATTCTATATTAATTACCACAACCTCACCTCTTCTTGTTCTTTTCAGTTAACCCCTCGTATCCTGGAAGCCTTTCAGAATGTCGCCCAGCTTTCCTTGACATCTGCCATCTTGAAGTTTCTGCAGATCTGGCAAGCTCTGCCTGACTTTGGAATTTCCTACTTCATGATCAGGTGAATGGACTAACCTTACAGGCACAAAAAAGATGGTCAGCTATTGAAGTACCTTTTAAACAAGCTTGTTTATTTGAGAAACAGTAGATATGCAGTGGTATGTGGTAAAAATGACTTTTTATAGACATTTTATAAAGGTCTGATCCAGTTTCACAATCCAATAATTTCTCAGGTTTAAGGGCTGTCGTAAGGATGAAGTTTTGGGCATCGCTAACAACCGTCTGATCCGTATAGACCTGGGAGTTGGAGATGTGGTAAAGACTTGGCGTTATAATAATATGAGACAGTGGAATGTTAATTGGGACATACGGCAGGTGGGTTTCAATAAAAATTATAATAAAAATAAGGAAAAAAATATGTGACACTGAAGAATAAAGTAGAGGTTCTCATATAAAAACATTGGCTTCAATTAGAAATTCAGTCTTTTAAATGATCAACTCCTGTCTCTCTATTTAAGGTTGCAATTGAATTCGACGGAAACATTAACATAGCATTCAGCTGCGTGAACGCAGACTGTAAGGTTGTGCACGAGTACATCGGAGGATACATCTTCTTGTCTACTCGCTCACGACAGCAAAGTGACACACTGAACGAGGAGCTCTTCCACAAACTCACCGGCGGCCACGAGGCTCTCTGAGCACAAAGCAACAACTTACAGAGAAGAAAAATCTCTGAAGCTACAAATGGAGGAAACTGATAAGAATTCAGTGTTCACACTGCTTAGCAACTGTCCCTTTGTTTTACTTTTACTGATCAACATACAATCATTTAAATTAAGAATGTTGTCTAACAGTGAAGCATGTTTTCCACATCCTGTTACATATATGCACATCTAATGATTCTGTATAAATCATCACACCTAATATATGACTACCTAACAGGAAAATATGACTAAATTAATGATTTATAACTTTGTAACTATTTTAAAACTATCTTAAAACAATGAATTTTGTCATAAAACGTGGTACCGCACTTGTCATTATTTGAAGTGTGTCTGTATTTCTGCCATCTCATTTGAGTTACAGTTCAGGAAACCATTGTCTATCATTGTCTGTCTTATCAGGCAAAGTTCTGTTGGCCAGTAACTGACAGCACACAATTTCCTATCTTTGTCCAACAGTTTCAGTTACTGTACCAGGGCTATTTTTAAATAGTCTTCAGTGTTATGCTGGGTCAGAGAGCTTGGTATTGACTCACTCAGTAACAAAGTGCCATCTCTGCATTGTCCTGATGAGTTTCACAGCCTTGCTGATTCCCCATTATTCAGAAGTATGAAAAACATAATGCATTGAAATATTGAGCATTATGGTACACTATTGTATTCATTTTAACCATACAAAAATGTACTATTGGAGTGAGTGTGTGTATGCAACAAAACACATTTTCGAGCTTATAGTACTAGTAGTATAATTTTAACTAATTTTCAGATTGAAAAAAAAACTTAACTTTACCAAAAATGTGGCAACATTTCTACATTATTTTGAGAGTTGAGGTTGTTTGCATTTCAATATGACGTGTTGTTTAACAGTGGCCTTAACCCTTGTGATTACCTAAGTCTCTTTGGATAAAAGCATCTTCTAAATCACCAAACATCAAAGGAAACGTAAAGGAAAGTAGGCTATAATGAAGTAAAATAAGCTCGTCTAACATCTATAGAATAGAACAGCCAAGTATTTTACCCTGCTACAACATTTGTAATTGTGAGGAATAAGTAGTACCACTTGAAAGTATTAAACTTCCTCAAACTGGTTCCCGAAACAACACCCACCCACTGCTCAGATGTGTGAGAGTGTCCGGCTGTAAGTTTCCAGTCTTGACCCTAGTGATTCTCTTTAGTCCAGGTGATGGCGACACTCAGACACAAAAGTAGGCTACATGCAGCAAGTAACAGCGAGGAAGACAGGAAGTCGTTACCCGGAAATCCGTGCAACACGCTTGTAAACAACTCGCGCAAGCGACTGATCAAGGTGTACTGTAAAATATTTATCATCGTTTTTTGAATTTCACACAAGACATAAGGTAAATTAGCAACTTACTGACTTAAACCCGGACTTGTAAGAGATACTGCCTATTAATTTTAAAGCCTTTTAAAGTCTTCGTCAAATACAAGTAACGTTAGCTGTAAATAATAACGTTACACAACTCAAATTGCAATACATATTTACATAACTGTCTGGTTTTTATACAGATGTCTACACTGTGTCACAGCAGATTTTGATCCTTTTTTTTTAGATGTCTGTTTTTGTGTATCACGAGGAGTGTGTTTTTCCCCACATTCACTGTTTCAGAGCTAAATTATTGCTATATCTGAATATATGTTTTGAATCTCTTTATAAGTCGGTACAGCTGAAAATCATGTCGACAGAGGAGCCTAAAGTGACGGAAGGGGTCGTAGATCTCGAAGAGCCGAAGAAAATGACCCGAGAAGACTGGAGGAAGAAGAAAGAGCTGGAAGAACAGAGAAAATTGGGAAATGCTCCAGCTGAAGTTGACGAGGAGGGAAAGTACGTTGAGCAGAGCGAATGGAAATAAAACTTGAGCAGAATGCACTCAACCATTCATAGATATCAGGACTGTTATTTAAAATAAAAAGTGGGAATGTGTTTGATTTGATATCTGTCATATTAGGCCGTGAGACAGAGGGTTGATCGGTACCTTTTTGAGGGATTAAACTGCATGGTGATTTTTGTGTAGGTATATGACCCTGTATTTGAAAAATGTGTGATAGCATTAGATTCAAGGTAGTTTTTGGTTACGGAGGGCGATTTTCAAACATATGGTAAGAAATAGGATAAATTACATTTGTAAAGGAGTTTGTATAAGAGTATTGAGTTTGTAAAAATTTGTATTATTTGTGTAGTATCAGAGCCTGAGGAAGCATGGTGTATGATACACTTGTCTTCTGGCATTCCCTTCTCCATGTTGAAGTGGATAGCACCACCACTAAATCTGAAACAGCATAAAACATTTGATTATCACATCTCCAGAAAAGTACTTGCACAAAATTCTCAAGTAGAATTCCGTGAAAAAGTCCAAATCAGAAAAAGCATGGGATCAAAACACAAAACAAAACAGCCATATCACCGTAAACTGTTGAACAATTTTTTTAAACGATTTTCAACTCAAAGTTTCTCAGCGCCCCAGAGGCCTAGAAAGGTGGTTGACACATTTTAAAGCCCCGACACTGCCTCTTCCAATGCAAAAAACAACCGTTTGGATTATAGAAGCATTTTTCTCTCTTGTAGTCACTGAACACCTTACCTTGAGATAGGATGATATAAGTGTCGATTTCTCATGAAAGCTACCATGGATCGGATGCTATCACACATTTTCCAACACTAGAGATGTGTACCTTCATGAAAATCAAAAAGAAATTTAATCCCTCAAAATGGTACCGGTAGCCCAAACTTGGGGTCCCGTCTCATTGCCTATATATCCTGTAATTTTTTTTCCTGACCGTAATATTTTGTTACCAGGGATATCAACCCTCATATTCCCCAGTACATCTCATCTGTGCCTTGGTACATCGACCCATCAAAGAGACCCACCCTCAAGCACCAGAGACCCCAGGACGAAAAACAGAGTCAATTTGCGCCCATTGGAGATTGGTACAAGAGAGGTGTACAAGAAGTAAGTACTTCCCCTTTTCAGATAGACATAATTTATAAAAGTTATTTAATGTCTAAAACCCTTTCTGATTGCCTCCTTGTCAACTAGAAATCAGTCAGCACGAAATACAGGAAAGGATCATGTGAAAACTGTGGTGCCATGACACATAAGAAGAAAGACTGTTTGGAGGTGAACAGTTTATAATATGTGTTGTGATGTTATTTATATGTTGGCCACATTCTTATGCTGCCTTCAGAATGGAATACTAGCTTATTATTACTACTGAATACTATGCAGTGTATACTACCGTTCAAAAGTTTTGGGTCAGTATTTATTTAGCAAAGATGCATTAAATTGATCAAAAGTGACAAAGACATTTATAATGTAATAAAATATTTCTAATGAAATAAATGCTGTTCTTTCTCTTAATCAAAAAATCCTGAAAAAGTATCAAGGTTTCCACACAAATATTAAGCAGCACAACGTTTTTTCAAGATTTTTTTAAAGTATATTAAACTAGAAAAGCTTATTTTAAATTATAGTACTATTTCACAATATTACTGTATTTTTGATCCAATAAATGCAGCCCTTGGTGAGCATAAGAGACGTTTTCTTGAGAAACAAAAAAAAAAGTCTTACCAACCCCAAACTTTTGAATGGTAAACACTTTTGAAATGTTTTTCACAGAGACCCAGAAAGGTTGGAGCGAAGTTTTCTGGCACAGGTTTGGCACCAGATGAGCAAGAACAGATTCAGCTCTCAATGGATTATGATGGAAAGAGAGATCGCTGGAATGGGTACGATCCCGATGAGCACATGCGCATTGTAGAGGAATATTCAAAAGTTGATCTGGTAAGTCATGTTGTTGGAAGTTTTTTGTGTATTTATGTTTATTCTATTATACTGATAGGCCATTGATGCAGACTCGCTTAAGTTTTTTTTTTTTTTAGCAAAGAGAAGTTTTTGTCCCGTGACTATTTGCATACATTTTGTTGGAAGGGTCTTATTACTATATAGGCCAGTGGTTCCCAAACTTTTGTCGCATCCAGTGTAGACAGCCTCAAGCTGTTGTGATGCATTGTGACAAATGTCAGATCCGGTGTAGGCACTGTGTTTTAAAGACAAGAAAATGATGAATCACATCTCGCCCTCGGATTCACCAGTACAACGGTGGGTACTGAAAAGAGACCACAGTGGGTTGCGTGCCTCAAAATATTAGCTTCTGACAGTAATAAGCCAAACAAGTTAAGAGTCACTCAGAGACTTCACATCATGAACACAAAGAGAAGCCTATTAATAAGTTAATAAGTTGCAGTACTGTATTAATTAAATGTCTGAGAGTCTCTTTATGTGGGTGCATATAAAAATATTTTTCTCTACCAAAGTTTGGGAACCACTTGTTACTTGTATAAGCCATAATCAATGCCTAATTTGATATATATATATTTTTTTTAACAGGCTAAGCGTACTCTTAAAGCTCAGAAACTCCAGGAGGAGTTAGCTTCTGGTAAACTAATAGATGAAGCTGTAAGTATTCACAATTTTTCCACATTCATTTTATAACTATGCAGGATTTTTTTTTTAACAAAACATGACAACCGTATACCATGAAAATGTTACTATATGTTTGTCATAACCTTGTATTTGATTTAATTAAACGTTAACATCTTAACATCCTTCTAGAATTCAAGGAAGCATCTTGATGATGATGCAGCTCAGGTACATATCATGTTCAACTTAATCTTTATGTACATTTTTGACTATAAAACTTAAATTGTGGAGCATCTGCACTCAATAAAAATTGTTCTCACCCTCTCCAGGACCACAGCAGTGAAGATGAGGATGAGGACAAATATGTTGATGACTTTGACATGCCCGGACAAAACTTTGACTCCAAGAGACGAATCACAGTCAGAAACCTGAGAATCCGCGAGGACATCGCTAAGGTAAAAATAACTGGCAAATAATTCGGCAAACCGATGTATGTTAATTAAGGTCATGACACTATTTGTTTTTCCAAAAATATTTGGCAGCTGAGCTAAAAGAAAGTCACACTTAAAAGTTCCCATAAAAATGTCCCATAAGTATAATTTATAAGAGGATAAATATGATCTCCTCAGCATAAGTAGTAGTAGCAGCATATAATATTATTACCACAGAGTGCTGTATCATAACTATTGCTGTCTTTATTTTACAGTATCTCCGAAATCTGGATCCAAATTCAGCCTACTATGATCCCAAGACTCGAGCCATGAGGGAGAACCCGTACTCCAACACTGGAAAGAATCCAGAAGAGTAGGGGCATTTTTTGTGCATACAATCAAAAGAAATGTGCTGATGTGAATATTAATGTAAAGTTGACTGTCCAAGATCATCACTTTTATGTTAGGGAAGTTATAGGCTTCTTATAGAAAGCTTGCAGATTGTGTACTTAAGTTGGGGTCTCTCACTAACTCAGTGGTTCTCAAACTTTTTTGGTCACACCCCCCTTTAAAAATGTAGCTAAAAATGATTAAAAGAAATAATTTTAATTGATAAACGTGACAAATGACAAACACCTGTAATAGTTTCACTTTGTAATGTCGTTGAATCATTGAAAAATATAACCGTAAGAGAGAATAATAGCTAGAAAATACCTTTTAATTGAAACAAAAATGTTGACATTTCAGTGATGCTTTGGATGAACATTATACTGTATAATCAGTGGCTGGAGTGAGCTCTTTTGATGAGCTCAGCTTCTTGTACATCTTCTTGCCGAACCGGAACATGACAGCGGAGCGGTACGTTCACAATATCAGCTTGTGATTCCGCTGAAGAGGTGCTTTTCTATAGCGAAAAACTTCTGTCAGGCTTGTTCAGGTGGTGACAAGTCAACGGTCTGAAGAAGCACGATTCAGTGGAATTGGCATTTGGTGCCGGTTAATAAAGGAGGAGTGCCAACCGCTATTCACGTACTTGATTGTTGCCCAATGGGGACGTGCCCCACAGTTTGAGAACCACTAAGTAGAGAGTTACTTAGTTTACAACACATTGTACACCACTAAGGCAGGCCCAGGTTTCTCTAATGGGACTATTAAATATTGGATTGTAAAAATGAAAATAGTCTGCTAGATGCCAAGGAAGCTGATGTGTTTAACTTGCTAAATTCCAGTAAGCTATTAAAAAAAGTCACTATAAAATATTCACATTTAAATGTGCCTATTTCTGTAGTTGTTTCTCTGCCTGTCCTCAAACTGATGTGTTTGGTTTGGCAGGGTGGGCTATGCTGGTGACAACTTTGTGCGCTACTCAGGAGACACCATTTCCATGGCCCAGACACAGCGTGAGTAGTCTTGATTTGTCAACTCCAACAAAGATTCCTCTTTACCGGATGTTAAAAACGGGCTCCAAACTCTCAGTGCTTGTTGGTCTAGCATTGTTTTGTGTGTCTCTTCTGCAGTCTTTGCTTGGGAAGCCTATGAGAAGGGATCTGAAGTTCACCTCCAGGCAGATCCAACCAAGCTGCAACTTCTCCATCAATCCTACAGAGTCAAAAAGGACGATTTCAAAGAGAAACAGAAAGAGACTATTTTGGAAAGGGTAAAGTGTAGACTAGTTGTTGACTAGTGAAATTGCAAAATTTCCCCCTTCCCCTGCTCGTATGCTGATGCCTTCATGTTGCACTTCTCTGCAGTACGGTGGGGAGGAACACTTGGACGCTCCTCCGCGAGAGCTGCTGCTGGCTCAGACAGAGGAGTATGTGGAGTATTCTCGTCACGGGGCAGTGTTGAAGGGACAGGAGAAGGCTGTGGCCTGCTCCAAATACGAGGAGGATGTGCTCATTAACAACCACATGGTAAGTTAGCTGCCACTACTGGAAGTGTTGCATAACTGGAGAAGCTTATAATGTTGTATTTTTTTTTTTATAAACATTAAATATTGTTTCCCTTGGCTTTTGCAGTGTATCTGGGGATCGTATTGGAAAGATGGATATTGGGGTTACAAATGCTGCCACTCGATGGTGAAGCAAAGTTACTGTACAGGGGAAGCTGGCAGGAAAGTAGTGGTGAGTATCAAATGTAGTTCCTGTAAATGAAACCATCCATTGTGACTTGTAATGCACTGGGGGAAAACATGTGATGCATAAGTTGGTAATACAGGCAACAAGAATCTGATTTTTTTTAAATTATGCATAAAAACATGTATGTTATTACTTTTATTATTTGTTTCATTTTTATTATTTATTATTTAATACATACTATTTGCACCATGCATCTATTTCTATATATTTATCTCTCACAAATCTGTTAAAAAAAGTTTTCTGCTTATTTTTTTCAGAGTAATTCTTGTGTTCCATTTGAAGAGGATGTACAGGAGGCCCAAACGAGTGAAGAACCAAAGACTCTTTTACAGGTACATTAACAGCCTTCCACTTTTTGTGATATGATTACAGTAGAAGAACATGACAGGAAGATGATTGTATTAAACTAAAAAAAATTCACAGATGCACCAGGAAAAAATGAAAGACAAGAAAAAGAAGAAAAAGAGCAAGAAACACAGAGATTCTGACAGCAGTGATGAGGAGGATGAAGCAAAAAAGAAAGAAAAGTTGAAGAAGGTGGGTGGACTGTTTCTTTTTAATGCCACACACACACACTTGTATCGTCATGTGCTAAATGCATCTGTGCTCTACATAGCCTATTGTGAAGGAAAACAATGTGTCTTTTTGTGCAGGCATTGAATGCGGAGGAGCAGAGGCTGAAGCAGGTGGCTGAACTGATGCAGATTGACGAGAGGAAGCGGCCGTACAACAGCCTAAAAGACATCCGTGAACCCACAGAGGAGGAGATGGAAGCCTTCCGCATGAAACGTTACCGAGCCGATGACCCCATGGCCTCTTTCCTGGGGCAGTGAATGAAAACATAAATGTCTTTTGTCACCAACCACAGAGATGTCATAGTCTCAGTGTAAAATCTGATTTTGCTGAATCTGTGTTATACAAAGACCGTTGTTTTTAAAAACTATGAATGGGAAAAGCCCTATATTAGTAGCTCATGACAGTCTGTTAGAACCAGTAGTTTTTCCATTCTTTTCGCTTTGTATAAATCTGTTGTGTACTTTGTTTTTGGGCAAGTAGTAAATCAAGATTTTTTTTCTCAATGTTTTCCTAATAATATGTGTTGTTTTATTAGTTGTTTAAATATAAAGTGCCCAGTGAATTACAAATCGGTTATGTTAGGTGAATCATCTGTTTTGATTTAACAAAATAGGTTCCATTCTCTCTTTCCAAGGTATTTAAATGGAAGCATAATTCAAATAACCTGAGCAGTGGTTAACATTAAACATTTATATTTATACCTAAACATGGCTATGTTTGGTTTGTTATGCCTTTGTCTATTCAACATGCAATTCATGCCAAATTTCTTTTGCAAATACTCAGAAGTGTTGGGAGTATTTGAAGGCACACTTTACACAGCTCTTTCTTGTAGCTTTTATGTAATAATATTAAGCCATTTTTCATTGTTTTGTGGCCTGCAGAACTAAAGTATAAAATTTTCAAATGAATCCCCTCCCACTGTTTGTTCAATTACATCATGGATGAACTATCTGGCAGAGCATGTCAGTGCTAAAACTGGGTGGATGCTTGCAAAGTTGTGTGGAGTACATGTAAGATACAATCGTATTACAACCCTTGTTTATATTCTCTATTTTTGATTTTGACAAAAGGGCAGCTGGACCTATTTGCATTGCTACGCAAATCTCATTCCTCTGGTGAGGGCTTTTTCCAATGCATGCTTTAAATGTGTTGTTAAATTGTGTACTTCGGTCAATTACTTAGATTTACTGCCTAATTAAAACCTAAATGTTTACTAATAACTGCATTATTCACAACCTGCATGTATATAATGTGATCATTGGTGCTTGTTTCCGTGCACAACTCTTTATAGGTATATACAGGAAATCCATGGAAATTCCCCAGAACAAATCTGGCCCCATCTGCTCTGTTTGCAGGCACAGCTGCATCATGCATCAGTTACCACTGGCTGTTTGCCTGCTGTCTCTGTTCTCTGTGACTATAGATTCATCCAAGAAGGGACGCAACTTCACCATCCATTCATCTCAGCTTAGCTGCAGTTTGCCAGGCCCTCAGGGTCCTCCAGGGAGTCCAGGTACAGCAGGTCCCAGCGGTAGCGTAGGCAAGATGGGGACGCCAGGTGTTGATGGCCAGGATGGCAAGGATGGTGACAGGGGAGAGAAGGGAAAGACAGGTACTGTATTTTTCAGCTGTAAAATTCAAATGTAAATGTAAAATGATATTGTCCTTTTTTATTTTGACTTGGTATTAATTTTGATTTATATTAGTTTTTATTTTTATTCATATAATTGTATCTATAGTACCTTTGTAGCTCAAGGTCACTTTAAAATATATTTAAGTATAAATATGATATCACATTTGGATAAAAAAAAAAACTGAATGAAAATCAAATGGGTGAGTTGTTTCAGATAAGGTGGTACAAATTTGTGAATATTTATTCTCACATGTCAGGTGAACAGGGTCGTCCTGGGAACCCTGGAAAACATGGACAACAAGGACGCCCAGGACTTGTTGGGAAGGCAGGGCCAAGGGGCCTAAAAGGTGTGCGTGGGGCACCTGGTGTGTCTGGAGTCGCTGGGATCAGAGGAGAGGTGGGAAATAAGGGGGAAACTGGTGCCCCTGGGGGCTGTGACTGTGGAACAGAGGCACGATCTGCTTTCTCTGTAGCGGTAACCAAGAGCTATCCCAAGGAACGCACGCCTATTCGCTTTAACCGGATTTTAATGAACGAGGGTAGTCATTACAATTCCACCAGTGGAAAGTTTAATTGTGTAATTCCTGGTGTGTATTACTTCACATATGACATCACGTTGGCTAACAAACACCTGGCAATTGGGCTTGTTCACAATGGCCAGTACAAGATCAGAACATTTGATGCTAACACAGGAAATTATGATGTGGCTTCAGGATCAACAATACTCAGACTGCAAAAAGGAGATCAGGTCTGGCTTCAGATCTTCTATTCAGAACAAAATGGACTGTTTTTTGATCCATTCTGGGCTGACAGTCTTTTCACGGGATTTCTTATTTTTGCTGATCAGGTGGCTCCAAATGAGCCAAATATAATGACAAATTCTGGATCATCCTGAGTGAAATTTATACTTGTCTCAAATACATTTTATAAAATGTCCCCTAATAATCCAGTGTTTATAGATCCACCACATCTGTATATGAGGGACATGATTATTGATTAAATATTGACAAACATTAGTTGTCAAGACCTAAATCTATCCCTTGATTTTTCACCATACCCTTTACCTCAGTGGACTTTTAGACATACATGACCTTTGACCATCTAAAAGCCTGTTCTGTTAATCTGTTCTTTTCTGATTGTTTTTTTTCTCATTCTATTGTTTATTTACTTTTCACATCTAATCATGTTCACTGGTTCAAAAGTTTAGTATGACCTTGTCTTGTTGGAACACGCTGTCACTGGAGATACGTGAAACCCTCCTTTTGAAGTGTCGTTTTGTCTGAAAATAGCAGTCAATCATGCTGCTGTTATCATCTAATCAAATACATTTTATAAAATGTCCCCCAATAATCCAGTGTTTATAGATCCACCACATCAGTATTAGAGAAAAATGAGGGACATGATTATTGATTAAATGTTGTCAAGACCTAAATCTATCCCTTGATTTTTCGCCATACCTTTTACCTCAGCTCAGTGGACTTTTAGACATACATGACCTTTGACCATCTAAAAGCCTGTTCTGTTAATCTGTTCTGTTCTGATTGTTTTTTCCCCCTCATTATATTGTTTATTTACTTTTCACATCTAATCATGTTCACTGGTTCAATAGTATGACCTTGTCTCGGAACACGCTGTCACTAGAGCTACGTGAAACCCTCCTTTTGAAGTGTCGTTTTGTCTGAAAATAGCAGTCAACCATGGTGCTGTTATCATCTAATCTAGGTTCATGAGCAAAAACACTGCTGACATAAACAGTGCAGTAATTAAACCTACGGTCACTCAAGTGACCATTAAAGGATATGTAAAGACATTATGCTTATGGGTTATTTGTATCGTGCAAAAATGAGCAATCTGTCCTGCTTCATTTCCCACTGCAAAGTCAATTTGTAGGCCTACACACGAATTTTAGATTGACATATTAAAAGAACGATGGACTTTCGTTTTGTTAAAGCTGTTATAAGTGCAGCCATTGCTTAACCTAAAAGGTAGGCTACGCTTGATTATTCTTACCGGGTAATTCTCGCTATGACAAGAAAATCATGTAACCAAATATGGAATGTACGTTTGGAAAACCGTACAATGTGCGTCAATGATGACGATATATTCTAATTTCCATACATCTTAGCACTTTCGACTCTGATTGGCGGGAGTTGCTCTAAGTCCCTCCCATTGTCCGCCTTCTACTTCAGAAAAAGTACGGGGTGTCCTCTGACAGTAGAAGGGCTAAACCATTCATTTGTGTGAAGGTGAATGTCGTGTTATAACGTCTTGCTATTTTGTATCTTTCCTTAAACGAGTTTGGGATTTGTTTCAAATGTTGAACTCTTAATCATAGCATTAATATTTCATATGCATAATGACTCAATACATGATGTGTTTTTATTAGTACATGAAGATTAAATTTTCTAATCTCCCCTATCAAAATATAGTTCACGTGTCATCCTGGAATATGACGACACTTCTACCGGCATTTTTCCGTACAGCGAAAAGGCATGTCTAAGTACTGTCCAAAATGTATTTTACAAGTGTAATATAGGTTAGTAAACTTATTTCATCCGTATCCATACCATAATTTGCTAGAGTGAATCAGTTTAAACCGAGGTTCGAGGGACTGTCAACTTAAGAAAAATAATGCATCCCGCCCGGCGCTGTTCATCGCTGCTTCATCGAGACCTGGCCGCAATCTGTCTGTCATCACTGGGGACACATCCAAAGAAATCCGGTCCGCTGAAGGAAAGCAGCCTTCCGAGTTCACGACTCTGTGTTTATCCTTCTCCAACCAGGTCCAACTCCTCACCCGTTCTTCTCGGTTCTTTACAAGGTAATTTAATTACTTAAGAATGTAGTTTTGATAATCATAGCGTGGCCCTCATGCCACAATAAATGACTCATGTACAGTAAGTGGGAGTGATGATGACTTGTCACATAACGTTACATCCTGAGGTGTGGAAACATATTGCAGTTTCCCATAAGAAATTCCAAACAACCGTGTTGATTGATTTTGTCTATAAAGGCATTTTATGATTTTTATTCAGGTGCATTTGTTAAGTATTAGGCTAGGTTGTTTTTTAATTGTCTAACAAATCTGTCACTGAAGAGCAGTGTTTTAGTTTTTAACAGTTGTATTTAGCTTTATTCTTTATTTTTAGTTTGAGTGATTTTAGTATAAATTATTTCAGTTTTGTTGACAGCTATGCCAGTGCAACATTTCTAGTTTCCATTGAAGTTTGTTTAATTTGATATTTAATTTAATTTAATATTTTATTTCAGCTTATATACCTGAAAAGTTTTTGGTTTTAAGTAAATTTGATATATAATTTTGTTTTAATAGTATTATATTTAGTTTTTCTTAATATTGTTTGTTGAGTTTGGTGTTCTGTACTTGGATCTATTCTAGAGTGCATTCAAGGTAACTTGATAGTTCTGCTAAAGGTCAGTAAACAGTGCAGCATAAACAGCCCCTAAACCAAGGGTTCGATCCTCTTAAACAGGTTTTCCTTGCTTATCTGTGAGATATGCTCTCTTGACTTGTTACATTTATCAAACTCTGCATCATTTGTGCAGTTTTCTTGTAGCATTTATACATTAATGACATAATGTTAATGGATGTCTGTGTTTAGCTTATAAAAAGATGGAAGGTGACAAGCACATACTGTAAACCAAAAGTTGTTGTTAACCAGCAAACAGAAAAGTAATTCTAGCTCTGTGTGAACAAAGCCCCCTGCAGGACCGCTCTTGTGTAAGGGATTTGACCTGGTTTAGGACAAGGTCTGGGAACAGTGATGTTATGTAATTTTGACCGAATAAGCAAGTAAAAGCAGCTCCAGTAATTGTGGGAGTATTAACACTAACAATGAGTTATAGTATTTGATTTTACATTGTAGAATTTGGATTTACAATGTTATTTTCCCCAGCAAATATATGCACATAGTGTCCAAGGCAAAGATGTAAGCAAATATTCAATATTGGCATGGCCCAACGGTAAAATAAAATAAAAAAAAAGTCACTGAAAAATCCATGATTATTGACTACTAGACAAAATATTGGGGTGTATGTTTCTCCCAATGTCTATGTTGATTACGGCCCTGGTCCAAGGTGAAGCTTCTCTTTAAATGTCATTTCAATAATGACAACTGGAATAGTTTTAGCATGTTATTGAATACGGGGCTCGGGGGACCCTAGAATCGTCACCACCTTTCGTACCGCTAGCGATGGCCTTTGCAGTAAGCATGTAAGATATGCTTCTGCTGCATAAAAATAGACATACATAAATCCTGTAGCATGTCTAGGGAGGTGGAGCTGGGGGAGGTGGAGGGTTTCAGATGAACTCTGAAAGCGCGCTGCAGGTCTAGCTTACAGCAAACAGTGAATCAGACTATTTAAATGTTGAGCATTGGCTGCAGGATCAGCAGAAGCCAATCATCTTGTGTCATGCGGTAATCATGTGATTACTTGCAGACTGCAAGTAAAGGACCTATCAGCCTGCACCCTCTAGAGTTTCATAAATGAACTAGATATTTAGGCATAGGCTGTGAATTATCTTCATACATAATGAAATTGTCAGCATTTCTGTTAAACAGAGAATAGCTTTATATTTGGTCCCTAATTCTCCCATGCAATAGTTTTACCAAGCGTAATGTTACATCACACTACACGTACAGGTCACGACTCACTATGCAGCAGGCAAATATGAAGTCTCGCTTCATGATCTTACATAATGAGTCAAATGAAGTGGTAAATGTCAGAGCTTGGGGAGAGAGCTCAGCGATGTGTAGAATGAGCATTAGTTATGTAATGAGGATTTATAATCTCTTCTTGTGCTTCCAAATCAACTGTATATTTTTTCTCTGGTTTTGGTGATAGGTTGACATTTTTTAACACTTTAAAATTCATTAGTTTTTAATGCAGTAGATGAATTGAAGATAAAAATGATTTTTTTTTACAGCATTTATTAATCTAGGTTCATGTTCATTTATAAATATACTATTGTTCATTGTTTTTTTTTGTTTGTTTGTTTTATAATGCATAAAGTTTGCATTAAAGTTTGTGGTTGGTATGTTTTTTTTATGTTTTTGAAATAATTTATTATGCCCACAAGGCTACATTTACTAGCTCTAAAATAAAGTAAAAACCATAATATTGATATTTATAATTACAATTTCAAATATTTTAAAATTGTATATTAAAATATCCTGAATTTTCACCATCATTACTTCAGTCTTTAGTGTCACATGATTCTTCAGAAATCACTCTTACATGCTGATTTGGTCCTCAAAAAACACTTATTATCATCAATGTTGAAAACAGTTGTGCGCTGCTTAATAATTGGATAGAAACTGCTACATCTTTTCAGGCTTTTTTATGAATGAAAGCTCAAAAGAACTGCATTTATTTGAAACAGAAATGTTTGTAACAGTATAAAAGTCTTTATCGTCAGTTTTGATCAATTTAATGTGTCCTTGCTGAATAAAAGTTTACAATTTCTAATTTCTTTCAAAAAAAAAAATTATTACTGACCCCAAACTTTTAACAGTATGTAGAAATTATTATCAACCAAGAATAATAAATGCTGTAAAAGTGTTTTTTGTTTTTAGTTCATGAAATCTAAAGCATGAACTAATGTTAACGAATTGTAAACTTTATTGTAAAATGTCAGTGAAAAATTGTGACCTTATTATATTCCAGACAAATGAGCAACACGGTCTTCCTCAATCCATAGATTAAATTAGGCCTGAACGGTTCTCTTTACCCACGTGCATGGCTGTGTGCACATGTGCGCAGGCATGCATCGGGTCACACTCTTGATTTTCAAATGAGTCATTGTTCAGAATGAATGGTAGGGGAAGCACAGACACACTGGTTCTTTCAGGAACCCCTTTGTGTAGGAACACACACGCAGATACACACACGGTCACATCCACAGCCCCCAGAATCTTTGCATACGAAAGCGAAAAAGCTCAAAGGTTGGATGCTTCTCTCTGTCTATCAACTGACCCACTGGTGGGATACTGGATCATCATTGAATTAGTCCTGGACTCCTACTAAGTCAAAGTGAAGAAGATTGTGCTTTTAGTTCACCTGCATTGGAGACATTCAGTGGAAAAGGAAAAAAGAAGAGGTAGTTTTAAAAGAAATGCATGTTTCTAAGTGTTTTAGACAAATATAAGTCCTAAATGTTTGAGAAAGTGACCGTACGGACCATAGACCCTGAATAGTTATTGATTTAGTTACAGTGAATGTGTCTAGAGATGGTGAGTTTTAAATTAGACAAGATGACAAATCAGATTTTTTAATGCTGATACAATAGATTCATGTGACCTACGAATTAAAATTTTAATTTGTTGCTTTAAATTATGGGTGATGTGCGGTTTAAACGATTACTAAGCAATGACCAACCTCACCCACGAACAGCCCTGAGTATTCAGTACTTGACTATTCCATTAATAAATGGAAAATCTTTACTTGTTACATAAATAATACCAAGATTATGCTTTTCCGATATGATGAAGACATAAACAACCACATAAATATAAATAGAGAGACACTGGAAGTAGGTATTTTTCTTGTGGAGGTAAAGGAGGAGGCAGAGGTGGAACAGGATGAATCAGATGAGATAAATTAATCAAAATCAGTATTAAAATTAACATAATCACACTAAGTGCAGTTAAGTATAAGGACACAATAAATATAAGTACACTAATGTTCAAATGTTTGTAGTGTTTTTTTTATGTTTATGAAAGAAGTATGTTACGCTCACCTTGTCTGCATTTATTTAATCTATTTAACTATGTATATTGAAATTAACTATTTAAAATAGTATAATAAATAAATATATTTATTTATTTATCCCTGTAATGGTAAAGCTACATTTTCAGCATCATTACTTCAGTCTTCAGTGTCACATGATCCTTCAGAATCAGCAAATCTTCATTTCTGTTAGGAATCTTTGATGAGTAGAGCATTCAAAAGAACATCATTTCTTTGAAATGTATGTATTTTTGTAACATTATAAAAGTCTTTCCTGTCACTTTTGATCAATTTATTGCATCCCCGATGAGTAAAAGTATACATTTCTTTAAAACAAACTTTTGAATGGTGGTGTAAATATTAGATTAAGATGAAAATGTGTCCCACTTAGTCATGCAAAACTTGCTCCTGATTCTACTGTGTTTTTGGTGGCCAAGACAATGGCAAATGTGAACAATGATATGCTGTTGTTGCTAAGTGGTTTTTAGTGTGTGGCTGCGCAGTTGCCAGAGTGTTCTGGGTGTTTGCTAAGTGGTTGTTAACTGGTCTGTCAAACGAGAACCTTTTTATTCTCTGCTAGATAAAAAAAATGTATGTCTTGAGTTGCGAGTTGCTTATTAAAGTAATAGAAAACCTCTCCTTAACAAGCTACATGATTTGAGGTATCACACATGCTTGTTAATACGCACCAAGGGATGAATTAATAAAAGGTTTATTGGTAACACTTTATTTTACAGTGTCATTGTTACATACTGTATGTTACATAACTATAAATTATCCATAATTACATGCTACTAACCCTAAACCCTAATCCTAACCCTATAGTAAGTGCAAGTAGTTACTTAATATTAGTCCGTACTTAAATATATAATTACAGTGTTAAAAAGACACCTTATAAAGTGTAACCAGTTATATATGAGCAACAGTAATAGTGATTCTCGTGCAAACAGTGTGCACTAATAAAGATAGCTTCTTCTTGTCCACAGGAAGATCAGTGAGTGTTCCCTATAGCACAGTTTGTTCTCGATATTGTGTCTGCGAGTGAGGCTGAGTTGTCATGAAAGACAGTAGACAGCAGTTTCCAATGGCTGCAGTTAACCCATTGTCCATTAATAAGATGAATAATTTACAGAACTATCTGTAACTAGCATCCAATGTCTTTGTTTCCATTAAGGTTTGATTTGCTAATGAGGTTATGGAAATATTGTCTATTGAGATAGCATACAAGCCAACAAACATGCACAAACTGCAAGAATGTTAATAGGGGATTCTAAAACTATTTTTTTAATATTTTGCATATGTATTTTACATGCAGCATTTATGTCCTCATATTATTTGATTTTATGTGCAATGTTTGTCAAATTTATTTGTCACACTGCATGACTTTTAAAGTGAACTGCAAAAAACTAAAAATGATTTAAATACATGAAAAAAACTATTTATTTAGTCCAATTAAAGCACCTATAATATACCTATATATGTTATTATGAATCTGTAAAGTTGTCCAAAAACTGCTCTCTACAACTATGCCAGAGTGTGTGTAACATGTTGTGTGTGTGTGCAGTGTGTCAGATGGGCAGTAGCAGCAGCAGTAGACTCTTCAGTACTCTGGCCCAGACTCTGAGCAGCGCTTCATTGTCAGACCCACATGTGGATCCTGACGACTATGAGTATGAGCAGGCCGACCCAGACGCGCTGTTGCGTGAGTGTGAGGAGGTTTTGAGGAACCGGCCCCCTCGTCTGCACCGAGACTTTACTATGACCAGAGCCTGTTCACTGCAGAACGCACCCCTCCGCATCATGCAGTGGAACATCTTAGCACAAGGTACAGAGTCTGTCTGCTTATGTCTTGTATTTGATTCCTCTTTAACAGCCAAAGATCATTTATTTTATAATTATTATTATTTTATTTTTTTTCAAAATTCCTGAGGAGACCCTAGTACCTTCTTGCGGCCCCAGTTAAAAAAAAAACCTTGCTTGATCTTTATATTAATCTAGGACTGAACACACTTCACCTTTAACTGCAGTGCTACCATATGATGCTCAAAAGGTGACATAAACATTCTTCATTTTTCTTGTGTATCTGTAGCTCTGGGTGAGGGAAAGGACTGTTTTGTGCGCTGTCCGATGGAGGCATTGAACTGGTCTGAGCGGAAGTATCTGATACTGGAAGAGATCCTTACCTACAGGCCGGATGTGCTGTGCCTGCAGGAGGTGGACCACTACTTCGACAATTTCCAGCCTGTGCTCGCCAGCTTGGGCTACCAGAGCAGCTTCTGCCCCAAGCCGCGCTCTCCCTGCCTGGACGTTCACAATAACAACGGCCCCGACGGATGCGCTCTGTTCTTCAACCGCCGTCGCTTCCAGCTGCTCCACACCACTCACCTCAGGCTCTCCGCCATGATGCTCAAAACCAACCAGGTGGCCATCGTGATGACGCTTCGCTGCCGGCTCACAGGTCGAGTCTTTTGTGTGGCGGTGACGCACCTGAAAGCGCGGAGCGGCTGGGAGGCGTTTCGTAGTGCACAGGGGGCTCATCTCCTCCAGCAGCTCCGCGACATAACTGCGCAGTCATACCCAGAGATGGATCAGGAAACCCGGACTAGGGTTGGGGAAAGTGAAGAGGGTATTCCGCTGGTGGTATGTGGGGATTTTAACGCGGAGCCGAGCGAAGAAGTGTACAGGCGCTTTATGACTTCTCCACTGGGGCTAGACAGCGCTTATAAGTGTCTAAGTGAGGACGGGACCATAGAGCCGCCCTACACCAGCTGGAAGATCCGGCCCAGCGGAGAGAGCTGCTCCACATTGGACTACATTTGGTACTCGGAAAGAGCGTTCCAGGTGGACGCTGTGCTCAGGATACCGACTGAAGAGCAGATCGGGCCGGACCGGCTCCCGTCGTACCATTACCCCTCTGATCATCTGTCACTGGTGTGTGACCTTAGCTTCAGTCAGCAGCCTCATAGGCTCATGTAGCTGTCAATCGTTAGTGCTCTCCAATAGGAATCTATTGTCTGAATTTGAGAATGCATTATTTGTATTATTGCTCAGAATGTAAATGATCTTATTCACACAAACTTTATTTTTACCTACTTATGTAGGTCTTAATGCACCCCTGTGCACATAATTTTCCTTAGAGATGAATTATTATCATGCTCTTGTTTGTTATACCGAGGTTGTGCAATATACTGTAATTTATTAAGTGCTAAAGGATGATCTCAGGAAGACTCACATTCTCAATTAAAAGGTTCCAGAAGTGAAAGAACCTTTATATTTATATTGACTGTACTTTTTTTCTTTTAGTAGCACTGTAATCATCAATATGTTTGCCACTGACCAATAATACAAAACATAAGTGTACTTCAATTGTGTGGTGTTTCATTCTTTAATGATAAGCAAAACTGAACTAGTTTGGGAAATCTAGTTCTAGAAATCACTTTGCAGTAAGTGTCCTAGGGTCTTATCAGACTGAGAAACTAAACTTTTATTCAAATTGTATAGTCAAGTTATTAATGTCAACCATTTTACCATATCTGATTGGAAAACAATCGTTATGTCTAATGTCAGCTTTACAAAACTTTTGTAACGTTTAAACTTGTTTTCAGCATATAAGCTACTTACCTGATCATAAGACATTTTTCAGATGTGTGCCTTTCTTTTGAGTTTTGATATCGTTACTGATATTCACACTAATATTGAACTGACTGGTATATATTTTAACATTGTAATTACTTCTACAACTACTTCACATTGCCTTTTAAATCTGTCCTTGCATAGGTGAAAACTTTTATGACCCAGGCCAGATCCAAACATTGTCATCCTTTAAAGCCCAACCAATTCTGGCCCGAATCCCTCAGAGCCAATTAGCAGAAATACAGAGCAAGGCTTTGTTCTAAATTAACAACTTAGTAAAATGCTCTACAGTAATCCATTTACATGCCACAGACTAACGTCTCTACTGTAGAGAACATAATATCATACAGTATATTTAGGGAAAGTTTGTTGATATTTTTTTGGTTGTGTACTATGGTTTCATAATTGACAGATATTGAACTGAAATTAATATCAAACTTCATGCCTACACTTTGACCAATGAATTTCCATCATTTTTTCATATGTCAATTGTGATAACTGAATGAAGTTTTTATTTATTTATAATTTGATCAAGATGACATTCACAGAGAGTAATTTCTAACTGAAGACATACTTTAGAACTGACCATACTTAATAATATACAGTACTGTGCAAAAGTCTTAGGAAGGTTAGTATTTTTACACAAGCATTTTTATTTTAATATAAAATGTTTAATATAGAAATGCTTTTATTTTAGCATTTTACACATGTGCCTAAAACTTCTCACAGTACTGTAGCTTTGCAGGAAGGTTTCTTCAAGCATCTTGGAGACGTTGCTGCAGTTCTTCTGGATTTAGTCTGTCTCAGTTTTTTCTGTTTCTTCATGGAATCCCAGACAAACTCTATGATGGCGATAAAAGATCTCCATGTGGAGCATACTACTGTATATGCCAGCTATTGTCAGACTCCTTGTGCATACAAAAATCTCACTGGATTATTACAAATATTGGCAAAATAAATGTTTTGAAGTGTAAACCGATATTTCCTACAGACAAGCAATAGCAAAAGATAAAAATAACTGGCTTAAAACAAATTTTTTTTGGTCTGAAAATATTAACATGCCTAAAACTTTTGCACAGTACTGTATGCATGCATGTATGTTTATGTATAGAATTCCATTTTTATTGACTTAAAATTCCTTGAAATTATCAGATTTTTCATGACTGTGGGAACCCTGTGAGGACTAATGAACAAAAGCACCTTTTAGACTAATGAAAGAAAGAAAAAGATGATTTGAACCAGCTGTTTGCATAATTCTCTATATTTAAATCTACTTGGATACATTTTTGGGGTAAGAATACAACAAAATATATGCTTCATATATTGAATATTCAATATACTGTATCAGACATTCTTTCCCTTTTTTGTACACATGAAAAACAAAACATAAAAAGCAGTGGAAACAACAAAGTGATAAATGCACAGAAAGGAAATTATTTTAAAAAGTCTGAGATAATACATTTTTTTTTTTAAATGTCCTTCAGAAAACAGTTTCCTTTAAACTGTACAAAAAAAAAAAACTTCCTGGTACAAAATATAAAAAATAAATCATATTTACACAAATCACAATCAATTACTTTTATTAATGACTTAGGAGGAAAAAGCTGACCTACGGCTGCTTGTTTTACTGATCATTAACTACCGCAAAGGTACATCTATGCACAGATTCTTTAAAGCTCCAAAATACCAGGTGATCAAAACGAGCATCTTGGCTGTTTCTCTTCACCCATGACTTACTCTCAAACTTTAGCACCAAGTGAGGTTCGTTCCTACAGCATTACAGCACAGATGATCGGCTATAACGAAGCATGATTTGAATGGATTATTATAAGAAAAAGAAAGAAAAAAGGCCTTCCAAAATCTCATCCAGATTTGAGGCTACACATGGTGATTATAGTGTAGGGAGTGAACAAGCGTCTGATCTGTAGTGCTGGTTTCACCTGTTTCACAGAAGACAGCCAGTCTTTACGTCACTCATTTCATTTTGTATCTGTGTCACAAGTGTTGATGTCGGTTCCTGTGAGTGCAGAGACATTTGATGTTTGCTCAGCTCTGTGTGGTCGTGGGGTTTGTCTGTGTGCTCGGCGTGGTCCCTGCAGCACTGTTAACTGTCTGATCCACGGAAACCTCAGGAGATTCAACCTTAATAATAGTCACATCCTGTAAAGACATTGCTGGCTGTACGTTCGGCACCATGGTCACCCCTGGCTGCGAGGTCACCACGGTTACAGGAGCTGTGGAGGTGGATGTGGTGATGTTGGAGGGGATGGCGAGCTTCAAGACTTGGGTGTTGCTGGTAGGCACGGTGACGGGGGAGAATGTGCCCAGAGTGATGGGAGTGCCGGGTTTTCCGGGCATGGTGGGAAGGGTGATGAGCTGCAAGGTGATTCTTTCACCACTTTGCCCCTGAGCAGGCACTAGCGTTGGCACGGCCTGAAGAACCATTTTGCCAGTGCTGTTACCCCCAGTGACAGAGTTGGGCATGGAGAGGATGGATGAGCGGACGGAGGGTGAGTTAACAGTTACTGTTGAGAATTTCTGACCCTGTGTCGTCATGAGAACAGGAACCTGCATGGCCAGCCTCACTGTCCTGGAAACAAACAACAACAAAAAGCATTGTGATAGGTGCGGTTGTAAGCAGTAAGCTATGAAATCGTTTCTACAAGGTTCAAATTTAGACATTTTGATACCATACCCAGGGGCTGTTGCTATGTGTTCTGGTGACTGTTGCACGGTCATAAAGGCATCTTGTCCTGAGGATAGATTGATGATTTTAGATACAGCAGCAGAGGGAGGGACTGGCATCCCTTTGCCTTTTGGATTGCTGCGATTGGAGGCGGCTGGGGTTTCTCTTTTTCCCTCGTCAATGCTGTCGTCCATATTGTCGTCATCATCTATGAAAACAATGTCTTTGGGCATCTCCTTAAACTGGTACACAAGTCTTTGGCCTTCCACTTTTGATAAAATGCCCCGTTGGTAGTAATACCTACACACACACACACACATTTAAAAAATAAAAAAAAATTAATCAAGACAAGACTGCTAGAAACATTTTCTGTTCACTGGTAACATTGATTAAATAAATCTAAAACAACAGACAAAACATTACCTAAGCGCTCTTCCCATTGTCTCATAGTTCATGTCAGGTTTATTCTTATGTCTGCCCCATAATTTAGACACCGCTTTGGAGTCCACAAGCTTGAATATGCCCTTCTCCTTCTGAGTCCACTTAATGTACTTTGGACAGGTTTCCTTGTCCTGCAGAAGGTCCAACAGGAACTCCCACAGGTAAGTAGTTGAGCCTGTAGGACTCAAGACTTCAAATTTGTGGCACCAGGAAAAAATATTCTCTTGCATAATTAAGTAAACCGAAACACTCACCCTTGCTGTCTTTTGATTTCCTCTTATAGACCAAATCCAGAGATCCATCACAGCAATTTCGTGGAGTTCTGGGTTTTCGTCCTGCTGGTGAAGATCACACAAAACAAATGAATCTCTTCTAGAAAATTACAGTTTTCAATTGTTATTAAGAAATTGAGCTGAAAGTGCACTTTACGCACAGGTGCAGTTTAACACTTAATGCAATGTACTAGAATACGCAGCAATAAACAATAAGCAATAAACTTGCATTCATTTCCCAACGTTGCTATAGTTAATTGTCTTAAAGGGGTAATAGCAAACTGTGGTTCACCTCTCTTCTTCTTCTTCAGTAAATCTGCATCCTGCAGGACAACAGATTCCATTTCCTCAGTTCTCACTTCCACCTCCATCTCAGACAAAAGCTCCTCTGCAGAGAGAGAGAGAGAGAGAGAGAGAGAGAGAGAGAGAGAGAGAGAGAGAGAGAGAGAGAGATCTATCATTGTTACTCTTCATACAAATGTGATTTACAGATGTGTTAAGTAGTCATTTGTTAAGTTAGGACAGCACAAAACACCTAAGAACAAATTAAGACATTTAAGAACAAATAAGACATGAGGTACATGTTAACGTGCACATGCTTTAATCACACACCTGTACTGCGATCCCCCTGCAAGCTGGCTGGTGAATCCATGTGGAGCAGAGCTTCAGCTGCCTCGATAGTTTTATCATGCACCGAGACCTCCACTGAGAAAGAGGAAAAAAGTTTTCTGTTTTCCAAGTTTGCCAATAAAAAAAAGAAGCAGATTCTGATACAAACAAACAAATAAATGCCATACATACAATAATTTAACATGTTCTAAACAATACAAAAGCCTTTTAGAATTGAAGGTTGTAGTGTAAAAACAGATGCTACAGGGCCAAAAACTAATACAGAATATTTTAAATTGAGCTTGCTTTTGATTAAAAGAGCATTCTTTGTTCATAAATATTCTCATGTACATAAACTCGAAAAATTGGCGGTACAGGCAAAATATATTTGCATTTCGATGTCTTCATTGGCTACACTGCAGCTTACGAATCAATCAATGCTAAGCGCTGAATGGCCAGGCGTCCTGTCACTCAACGCCTATACACTTCCGCCCTAAACTTCAAAAACAAGCGTATTTTTAAACAAATGTGATATATTTCACTAAGCAAAAGTCTTTAAATAACTCTATACATCACAGAAAATAAGTCGAAACGTTATTTGTTTATAAAACCACACGGTTGCTAACGTTACGTTGTATGCAACAATCTCAAGCAAATCTCATTAAAAACAAAAGCTGTCAATTCAAATTTCTTGCATGTCGCTTTTAATAACCAAAAAGCATAACCGCACCCGTTATACTATAAAAATATCCCGCAACAAAACTCTTTATTATCGTCTGCGTTAATCTACAATCAAAACAAAGAACAGAACCGTTAAGTTAGCTGATTTAAACAATCAGATCATACAAATATTTAACTGCTACTATTAAACAATCTTTAGCTGCATGCTTTACCACAAAACCCTATTAAACAGAAAATCATGTTATAAACAATATATCAGATAACGTGGCCAAGACGCAAAAAAAGAAAACAAACGCACTTCCTGGTTTCTGACAACCACCATCAATCCCCTAAAATAAATCATAACTCCAACCGACTTTAAACAAACAGTAATAAATACACACAACACCAATGTCACATATTACTCTAAGAAAACAAAACGTATCACTAAAACAAAATAGCAAGAAATTATTTAATATTACTTAAACTTGTCGCACGGGATAACGACAGCTCTTCACTTCCTGGTTGTCAAGCGCTTTTGCATCCTTCAGTTTAGCAGGAGTCCAACGCTCATAATATAAAATCACGTGATACACTATTGTGATGAGTTATGTATTTTTTTTATATATTATTATTATTGTTTAGAAGCTTTGCAGAGTAAATCGAAATGGAGTTCAAATACATTATGAAACGGAGTAGTCTTACCAGCTGCTGCAGACTTCTTGACATAAAAATTACTAATAATATCTGCACCATGTATCTCTTCGTCTCCGGTTACAAAGACTACACTGTCTTTCTACGCTCCCTTTCTGCTTTTCAAAAAAATGTCAATACTATACTGGGCAGCTAATATTGTATTTCGTATCACTGAGCGCAGAAAATGTATAATAAAATAATTATTTACATCCAGCTTAATGTTTGTGCAATCTATATACCCTTTTTAATTTTTTCCTACACAAATTCTTCTTTGTGAAGCAAAAGCTTTGTTTTTTTCTTCTAATTTGTGTCTTTTATAACTTCCACAAAAACACCACAAGATGTCTCTCTTTAGCTGTTCCTGCTGTTAAAAGATAACTGGAAAAAGCTTAGACTACTAAAAAACAGTAGGCACATTTGGAAATCGATCTAAAATTACCAGTCCATGCAATCATATTTCTTAGGATTTTCAGAATTAGGTCTATTGTTCAGTTAGGCAAAAAACAAGACCACCTTTTGACTACCTCAGATTGGTCTTCCAAGCAGATATATAACAACATTTTCCTTCCATGGAAATATGATCCTCTATGAACTGTGGAATTATTGCTCACCTGCTGCAATCTCCTGCAACTCAGTCTCCACAACTTGTTCCTCAGCCACATCCTGCACCAGGTAGGTATTCTGATCGTCATAGACTAGCACCTGTGCAGCATAGCACTGCTCCAAATCGGCACTATTTACCTGCTCCACTATCACTGCAGGACAGTGCTTTTCTCCGTCAGGCTCCACTCCATCAGGACAAACCTCCTAGCAAAAAAAAAAGACAACAATAAACACCTTGAGACTTGAGTTGCCTTAAAATGCCTAATTTTAAAGTACATTTTAGTTCATGCTTTAAGCCAGAGACACACCAGGCCAACAATCAGCTGTCGGGCCGTTTTTGAATGTTAGCCGACTTGTGTTCCGCACAGTTGGCTCTAGTCGGACACCGTCTGTTTTTATTTTTCGGCCGATTCAGCCTGTAGAATCGGCGTCGGGCCATCAGTGAGAGAGAGAGAACTCTAATTCACAAAACTGAACTGAATCAGTGCACGAGAATAATAGCAAAACAGCGAGCAAAGAAGTCACGACGGTATAGACAGAAGGCTGTTGTACTTTTACATCACCTTACCTGAGTGTTCCTGCATGAATATTTTAATAATAACATGAGATAGAAATAAAGAAAGTAATCAGCATGATCGATATTCAAAACGGTGAGCACATGCTGCTTTGTTTACGGTTTGTGTATCTGCAGCCTGCAGTTCAGGCCCTGTTTCCCTTTTTGAATGACAAATATAAACAAATATATCAGCAAAAATAGACAGATATCTTCTTTACACACAGGCGAAGAACACATGTGCTAGCTGACAGTCAGCTGTAGTGCTTTTGGTGTGTTCAAGTGCAGCTTTTTTGCCCCAATGCAAGGCGACAGCACAGTCGGCTTTCATCAGCGGCAGCACCAGTTCTTTGGCGTTAGTTTGGTGTGCCCCTACCTTAAGTTGCAATTCTAATATGAGTGTGCAGACTTCACCTGCTGTGCTTCCTCATCTCCAGTGACATACTCCAATATATTCCCTCCTCCATCTACTATCACCACAGAGGTCATGACTCATTCCTCTGTGTCAGAATCAAACTTATCCACTGTGCCTCTGCTGATGACCTTGAGTGATGTCACAGCCTGAGAAAAGAAAACAGCCATTAGTAAATGCAGTAAGCAACATTATGAAATTAAATGTTCAAAACTCCCAAAGGCATATGCCCTTTACAATCACATGATAACTTTGGTTATTAAGCCATGTCCGGCTATCATCTTATCAGTTATCATCAATCAGTTGGCATGGGGAAAAAAACAACAACTTAATATTCTTACAAAGATCACGAGCAGAGCTTTAGGCTTAAAAAAAAACACATGCAGAAGCAAAACAAGAAAACGGAAGAGGCCTGTATCCTGCTGGCAAAACTGATCTCAGCCCAATCATTTTCACGGTTTAAGGTTTTTCTTTTTTTTTTTTAAGTAGAAAAACCCCTAAGGTCATGCCCATTTTATGCCCCCTTTGCTTATCCCACATAAAACACTCTAAAATTGAAGATATTGAAGAGAGAACTAAGATGATTAATAACTATGAATGACCAAAGTTACTTTATCAAACCCTCACCTTACACAAAAGTGAAAATGTAATGTTAATCTGGCTCTTCGTGAAGTTTCTTAAACATTCTGTCAATATGAACTGTTTTAATCAAGCAAAACTGCAAAATAGGCAAAAGCGACAATAGATAAATCAAAGAGGAAATGTTTACATTAAAATAAATGCTTGGTCTACGGCTTAATTTTGCTCGTCTGTGTTAACCTTTATCATAGTTTTCCATCAAGCATGACAACATGTAACGTTAAACTCTGAGCCTCTGACACTAGACTGTTAGACACTGCCAGACTAAATGCGCGTCAGGGAGCTGCTATTATTGCCATTAAAACAGCGCTTCCATTCTCCATATTGTATCAACTGATTTATCAACAAGGAAGTGGCAAAATGTAAATAATAACCGTTTAAAGAAAAAAACAATACAAACAAATTATCAACTTTTACAAAAACTGCATCTAACATGAATTAGATCGGTAAACACAGCTTGCTATATGCCACACTAAAACAAACTGTTACCAACCTTCTGATGAAGTCTTAAATAATTAACTTTAACCTCTAATGTATGTATAGATGAAAAAATATAAAATTTCTCACCGTTTGTGGTGATTTCTTGTCGTTTGGTGAACCTCAAGACTGTCGAATTACACCCTGTCATAAGGTTAGCATGCTAACCATGCTAATGACAGATTGACTGGCTGATGTTAAAGCTGATCAACTTGCGCGAACTGCTCACTGATAAAGCGCACGCATGCAGGCGATAGGCAAATGTCTATTTAGTCGATGTAAAATACAAAAAGTATGAGTTTTGGCAGGCTGCGTTAGTGTAGTAGGTAATGTTTTGCGTAGCTGGTTTCGGGCCTCCCGTTAGCAGGATCTGACTGACGAACTGCGCAGTGTGCGCAGCAACCGTAAGTGACGTCACATACACCCTTGTCAGATGCGCGCGCGCGCTTAAATTATAATAAACAAATATAGTGACCATGACACAAGTTAACTGTATAATCACATCAAATAATATCACAATAATATTTTTAAGTCAGTGTCCAAATGTTTCAGGGGAAGACAACAGGCAGATGATATGTAATACAATAATGTAGTAGGCTATAGACGTGTCGTCTCATCTTGTTATAGGCTAATTATGTTTCAAACAATACAGCTCAGCCTTACATTGTGGCTTTGATACCTTCAAAATATATTATTATTATTATTATTGGAAAAGCAATCTGTGCTGTCGTAACCTTATACAAATTCTTATCATTGTCCTCTATCTTGTCCTGAATTTACCAAAATTGTCTTTCTCAAATCCAACATATTAACAGCACTGTACAGTGCCTGATAATTAAATCTGATACTCTAAATCTTAGTCACACACAATCACACTGAAATGTGTTTTAACCCTTTATTTTTCTTTGATATACAGTACATTCACAGTTTAAAACCCCAGTTCAGGGCCTACAGTAAAAGTGAAACCTAAAAACGGCACAAAAATATTACATCCCTAACCCTTAAAACAAAGACAAAAGAACCTGTGAACACACCCTTTATGATACGGAAACATACTTCACATTATTTCCTCACATTCACATTATTCAGTTGTAATCTTACTCATAATACTCAAGGTCCCTTTTCAAACATGTAAATAAATAGAAGTAAAAACTGTTAGGTCAATTGTTAAGTATCTTTTCGTGTATTTATCTGACCTTAATTTCCCTTGTGGATCAATTTAGTACGTCTATCTATCAGTCTAAAATTTGAATGAGAGGAGAATAGCATCTAATCAAATCAAATGAGAATCAAATATGATGCTGAATGTATCATAGAAAGTGTAACTTTGGCATAACATGTTTGGGGACATTGTTTTTGACACAACAAGGAAAGTACTTTATTATGAACTTGTCAAGCAACAGGTTTTATAATCACTGGTTTGATGATGATGATGACGACTGATTGACTCTGATGGATCAATACAACAAACTAAGAGAGAAGAGGAAAACCAAGACAAAGGATGCAGCAGTGTGATTTGCCTTTTGGCCTTTAGAAATGAATTATGGAATTCTGACTTGGCATGGCATGATATTTAATTGATTGTTTTGATAAATGCAATCCGTTTGTCAGTTATTTTCTGACCTAGTCATATCACATTGTAAATGCAAGCTGGTTACTAATACTGGTTACTGGAAATGTGTAAAAAGAACTGTCATTTTAAGCTGAGGTAGAAAGGTACAAATCAAATTTAGTGTAAGTTTATAAATAATGCAAATAGAAAAATAGCATAGATTGAAGATAGAGGACAACCTGAAGTTTAAACAGAAAACTGGTGGCCAGCATACAGGTATGGCAGTGTTTGTGGCAAATTTGTAGCCTTGCTGGTATAGTAACTATTGACACTGCAATTCCTACTAACGTGAGGTTTGAGGTAGGATTAACTATAGTATAGGCTTCAATGTGCAGTTGACTCAAAAAGAGTAGAGATCCATTTATAAAGGCTAAAAAGATCGGTCACAGCATTTCATGCATATTATAATTGTCAAGAAACCTGTATCTCTCATATCAGAGAGGAGTGAATGTTCAAATGAAGTAACCACATTTCAGTGGAAAGAGAGGTGTACTTCGAGCAGATTGGGAAGGTAACAGCATTCTGGGTCCGGTGTTAGGATTACTGAAATCCAGGGGGTCAAATTGTTGGTGGGCTCAATGTGGACGCAGGCAATAGGGAAGGGGGAAGGCACATCACTAATTCTTTATCAGGGAACCGGTTTACTATCCCAGGACTCTACTAAACTGAGAAAAAGACAAAAGAAACCAAAATTTGTCATGTCAATGTACACTATCATTCAAAATCTTGGGATTGGAAAGATAAGTCTTTTTATTTGATCAAAAACATAGTAAGAACCATAATATTGTTAGAGTTTAAAATAATTGTCTTCCACTTCGATATATTTAATAAAATGTAATTTAATTCTGTGATGGCAAATCTGAATTTACTCTTCAATCTTCAGTGTCACATGATCCTTCAGAATTTATACCAATATGCTAATTTAGTGCTCAAGAAACATTTCTTATTATTATCAATGTTGAAAACAATTGTGCTGCTTAATGTTTTTTTGAATACTGTGATTAATTTTATTTAAGATTTTTTTGTTTACTAGAAAGTTCACAATTTTAGCACTTGTTCGAATTTAAAATTTTCTTGTAACAATGTATAGGTCTTAACTGTCACTTTTGATCACTTGTAATGCATTCCTGCTGAATAAATTAGCTATCTATAAAAAAATCTTACTGACCCAAACATTTGAACACACACACACAAAGTATAAAAAAAAGATTTCCACAATATGTTACCTTTTTTAGTTGCTGCTAATACATCTGCACTTTAAGCAAATGGCGCTTGCCCTATGAATGAAATAAAAGAGTAACATTTAGATCATGTCTTGGATGTCTTCAAATACTATATAAAAAACTTTTGGTGTATTCACCACTTTCTCTTTAGAATCACTATTCAGCTAGTTTCAGGTCAAGTTTTGGTTAAACAACATTTTTGCTATCATCATGATTTAATTAACTAGTAAACTCAGCATTGCATTGTTAAACCAGATTACCTGTTACCTGACCCGATGGCTCTTCACCAT
The DNA here is from genome assembly GCA_026230005.1 of Gila orcuttii. Classification (NCBI taxonomy): domain Eukaryota; kingdom Metazoa; phylum Chordata; class Actinopteri; order Cypriniformes; family Leuciscidae; genus Gila; species Gila orcuttii. Next base: position 12,133,110 of record JAPDVR010000016.1, on the reverse strand, counting down.
CATCAGGGGCTGGGATGATTCTGCCAGTCATGGGGGACACACCAAGCACCATAGGCTTCTTTTCTGTTTTGGGACCTCCCTCCAAGACAACCACTATGAAGTCTCGTTTGGAGTCTTCCAAAGCATCAGGTGCACTTGATGTTTCATCTGGAGAAACCTTCTCTGCCACCACTGTGCTCACAACATCTGGTTCAGCCACTCTTTCTGTAACATCCACAACCGGACTTGCTGCTTCTTTCTCAACCACACGTACTGAAATCTCAACAACTGCACTTTCTGCAATCACCTCTGAACATGCTGCTGCCTTCACTTCCTCACCTTCTTGTGCTTCTATGATGACTACTGGAACAACCTCTTCTGCTACTGTGGCTCCAGGTGTTTCCTCAGGTTCTCCAGTTACCAAGAAAACTGGCATCTCTTCTGGAACAGGTGCTACTTGCATCTCTGTTACCGGTTCAACTACAGGGGCAACTGGTGCCTCTTCTGTCACTGGGTCAACCAGTACTTCCTCTTCTATCACAGGGACATCAGATGCCTTTTCTGAGGATACTGGTGAATCAACGGGTGTCTCCTCTGCTGCTGGAGCCTCTTCTACCACTGCAGCAAAAGGTGGCTCCTCTACAACTGGGGAAACTGGTGCTTCTTCTGCCATTGCAGCAACAAATACTTCTGCTACTGGTGAATCAACTGGTGTCTCCTCTGCTGCTGGAGCCTCCTCTACAACTGGGGAAACTGGTGCATCTTCTGTCACTGGAGCAACAGACACTTCCTCTGCTACAGCAGCATCTGGTGCCTCTTCTGCTACTAGTGACACTGGTTCCTCTTCCATCACTGGAGCAACGGGTGCCAGCTCTGTTATTGGTTCACTTTCCACATTATCTGTTGAAGTCACCTCAGTGGGCTTCTCAGGTACAGCTTCAACTGGCACATCTTCCACAGCTACAGACACCACAGGAAGAACATCAACCACAGAAGCAGCAGCCAGCTCTACGTTTTCTGCATCTACTGGGCTGACCGACTCTGACGGGGTCACTGCAAGACACAATCAAGCCATCCAATAATCATATAAAAAAAAAACAGGCATCAGATGTTTGAGGTGACAAAATTATTTAGAGGATTTAGTTTAAATATTATTTTTTATAAATAACTATATTGCATTGTGTGTAGTTTAAAACAGCAGATGGATCTAGATGTAGACACAATGGGAAAGATAGAAGTGAGACTACTAAAAGTAGAGTGCAGAGGTTCATCCTCACTACAGTAGAGATATATCTAACAGCACGGAAAAGAGCTTAAGTAGTTTAAGTAAAGTTCAAGTACATTAATATATGGTCTATGGTGTGTATATTTCACAGAATGTAAGAGATTTTCAACAAGAATCATTATGTGTTAACACCATGCAGCTCCATTTAGGAGTTTCCCCATTATTCAAAACATGCAGTACATGAAGAGGCTTTACTGCCAAATATCACCTAGAAAAGGACACACCACAAATGTGATCACCACAAAAATGAAGATATGAAACCTCTAACATTTTGTGATGGATTTCTGAATTTAGGGATGATATCATAGACTATAATGTACAGCATCAGGACACCAGTGATCTTTACACTAAATTCAGCTTTTTAAAACATTACTTTTAAAATAGAGGATGAACTTGCCAATGTTTAACATGTAATATTTCAGATTTTAAAGGGAGTTTTCAGAAAAAATTAAACACAGAGAATATATTTTTGATATGCATCCATAATTTTATTAAATGGCTTCGAAATCCCTTATTCATTTTTATTACACGAATGCATTTTTTCCAAGTAAACGAGCAATTTCATTGAATCACATACATACTTGAGCTCCTTGGTAACTTACTGAGTTCCTTGTCAGATCAGTCATACAGAGGAATATAAAGGGAAAACTAATACAGAAACACAGCTGGCCTAGTTGCTAGGGAGCAAAAGACTCAGAGATTTCAAAATATCAACTGGCGCGTACCAACTAAGTGATATCTGGCAGAGAAGCACATGTTTGGACAAATCCAAAAATCAATAACTGCACTGTTAAAGTTATTACAGAGCAAATAACAACATAGAGCAGTACATTTGCAGCTTTTCTGTGTCTTTGCGTGCAGTTGTGCCTCAAAGAAGAGGTAAGGCAGGATTGAAGTTAAAAATGACAGGAGCCTGGCTCAGACTTAGTGAGGTTGAGAAGACAGAGAGTGAAACTGAGTGTAAGAAACAAGAACAGGAGTAGATAGTCTGAAGTGTGTCCACTGGAATGTTTGGTCACAAATGTAACAAAAAGCAGCAACTTTGGATTCTCACAGTGGTTTCTACAGTTATCATTATATAAGTTCATTAATATAATTTAAATATTCCAGCAAACTCCAGGAATATAATGAAAATATACACAATCAGCTGTGTGCTGTTTAGTGGGATTACATTATTGCACCGCAAGGATCAAATCCTGTTCTATAACTCACCAATGGAAACCGAGGAAGTACAGTACGATGAGGACTATACGGTCAATCACATGCACTATCATTCAGTTAATGTCACTGAACTCGTTACATCTTCAGTTAATGACTAAAGAATCTAATTGGAAGGGTGGAAAACTGAGGATAGATAGAGAGACCTGCAGGTCTGCAATAAAATCTAGCAAGTCTCTAAAATTGTTCAAGTGTCATGTTTTGTTCTTTCTTGAGATTTAAGGATGACATGTTCGAATTAAGTGTGACAGTGACCATTTAGCTATATAGGACATTTAAATCTTCTGTTTCTTGTGTGTGTAGGTCAGTGTTTGAGTACCCATGAGCCATTCAGGCCTCTGTACTAGTAGCCTCAGCTACTGCCTCCTCTTGGGAGGCTGGTGGCGTACCGTTGCTCTCTGACACCGTGTCTTCAGCTTGGATGACCGGAGTAACAACAGCCTCAGCTGCTGACTCTACTTCCTCTGCAACCTTCTGCACTTCCTCTGCCACGGCTGCCACCTCCTCTGCCGTCTCAGCAACAACCCCTGCCACCTCAGCAACCACTTCTGCAGTCTCTGCGACCATCTCGGCAACCTCTTCCACAACGGTCTCAAGGGTTGCCGTCTCCTCTCCAGTGGCCTTGGCTGTTTCCAGCAAGACCTCAGGTGCTTCAGCAGCTGCATCGTCCTCGGCTGTGCTCTCTACGCTTTCTGCCACCTCTTCTTCCTCTGCACCAGCTTCTTCTAAACAGACAATAAAGAAGGAAAAATCAACCATTTCTTTTAGCATTCGTCTAGTTCATTTTGAAACTCACATAGAAATTACCAGGTCATATTTATCCCCAAAATAAAAATAAAAGCATATGAAATTATATTTTGCCTAAAGAAAATGAAACCTATTTTAAGACTATTGAGATTGTTTTACACATTTTTTTTATGACGATTAAGAATATTTTGCAAACAAAAAGATTATTTTTTTATTTGATACCGTATCATTACAGTAGAGTAATTAAAATCATCCTGTCCAGACACAATGATTTTTTCTTAATCAATATTTAAAAAAGGATCAATTAAATTCAGTTCAATTAATACTACCATGATATGTTTTTACAAATTAGATATTGCATTTGTTCTCAATTTATTATTTATATAATAAATAATAATAATTTAAATATTGAATAAATTTTTTCTTACATTACTAAAAAAAATTAACTTTTTCCTTAAGGTAATTAGTTGCAATTAGCACAATTTTCAATACAGACCTTTCATTTATGAAGAGAAGTAATAGAGCTTGCAAAATAGCAATACCTAGACATTAATACATGGACATTTATGGACATTTATTGACATTTATTTTTATTTTTGTAAGGTGGTACTATAACTCGCAATATCTATGATGACTTCCGTATATTAATAAATTAAAAATCTGTGTTGAGAATTATACTAACTGCAACTAATTACTCGAGGAAAATAAAAACATTTTATATTAATCATTTTTAGAAACGTGAGGAAATTTTTATTATTTATTATTTAAATAATTATTTAATTATAAAAATAATGATAAAAAAGTAATTATTTAATATGCAAGTAAAGTATGTCATTGTAGTATTAATTGAACTGAATGTAATTTATGCTAATTTCCTAGGAACATTTGCATAGCTAAGAACATTTACTTTGTCACCATGCCTTTCTCACGCACTCAACATCCATCTTACCAACCTGGAAATACCTCATCTTTAGGGCATACAAGGAATATAAATCCAGCTTTGTCAAAATCACTCACAACATAATCACTGAAGGCAGCATGCAAAACCAAAGAATGAGGAGGGAGGGTGTAAAGAGAAATTGAACAGAAAAAAAAAGGGAGAAAGGGGCTAGGAGGGCAAGTGAGGAGAAGGAATACAAAGATGGCTGAGCCTTACCATCTCTTCAAAGCTAGCAGTACCAGCAACTCTGTGAATTCCAGCAACACAGAATGACAACCAAAGGGCTTTGTTGAGCGTGTTTAGTAAGTTAGCCCACAGAGGGAAGCTTTTACATGTCTTTCACCAATTTCTACTGTATTAGTCCACAATAAACATTTTAAATAAGGGTTTCAAAGTCAATGGAATGAAGAGAACTTAAATAGATAAATATCAGTTCAATGAAATAGCAGGACTCATAATGACAATAACTCAGGAGAGAATCATCCAAAAAGTCCAGCCCCGACTGTCCAAATTAGTTTACTCTGGAAAGAGTCAGAACAAAGACACAGTTAGGAAAGTAAGGAAAGAGATTAGTTAAGAGTTTTGAGTTTGTTGTTCAATATCATGATTTCATAGTTTTGTTTTGGCATTTGAAAGACTACAGTATGTGACCATAGTAGCAGAAGACCACTGCTTAGTGCTATTGGCTGGCAAGTCTTTCTGGACTGGACTGCAGTGATTAATAGAGGATCACAGGTAAATAAGTAGGGAAAGAAGGTCGTGAGGGAGAATGGAAGTGCACAGGGGTGCAGACGGATCATATAAATGGGTTATTCAAGAGGAGAGTGACACAGTGTCAAAGAGAACGACACCCAGTTCTGATTAACAGGCTTTCTGACAAATAGGATCAGGGGATCAGGTGGGTTAGAAGGGTAGAACATGAGGACAACTACTCAATCCAATCTCAACGACACCAAGAAAAAATATGCAGCACTTCATCAAAACCAATAAATAAGGCTTCCTCTGCCTTTTTAGCTCACTTTTCTGGTTTTCTAGTTGAAGTTTGTTGAACTGATGAAGTTCTAGGCTCTCAATAAACAAGAATTTTGTTTTTGCAGTTTAGCCATGAGATAATCTACCCATATCTGCCCATTGTAGTGCCATTATAGGATATTTGTAAAACTTAAAAATTAAGTTGATCCTACTTGGCATAGAGCAAATATTAATCAGATCAGGTCATAATCCATGTGCCTAGAGTATAATCTTTGTCCAGTGTTCTTTGGATTGTTCCAATCTTTGTTGCAGCTATCAGCCAATAAAATATCAGGATCGATTTAATAGGAGGTGACGAGGGCGCTAGGGCGCGATTTCATTTAGTTACCCTCTGAGTCTGACCCTCAGAAACCAAAGCTATAATACATTTCCAGATTACTCATAAATAACTCCCAAACATACTTGTTATGCAGCTGTTCAGACCATGCAAGTTAAACCACAAGTTAGTTTTAGCAAAACACACTAAATGGATCCCACTGGTTTTAAGACAAACAGATGTGTTACATAGACATTTACGTCAATTTAAATATCAAAGTTATTTATTATGGTACATCATGGAAAGATTGACAAAAAAGAGATCACATATAAACTCACCATCACCATTCTCCCCACCTAAAAAGAACAACAAAAACATGAAATGTTACATTTTAATCTGAAATCTGAACCCTAAAGCTGCTGTATAAAGCTTTCTGTCAACAGTCACTTACTCGTATTAGACCGCATAACACATTATGTCCGCTTATTTAAAATACTTGAATGAGAGAGAGTGTTTCTCTCTCTAAATGACAGCGATGCTGCTGTCATTTAGATAAGACTGTTTAATAGTGCTTTGGCTCAGATGCAGGACTGTTAGAGACGCTTGGATATGATACAATTATTCAATGTGGTGGAAGTGGTTTTGGCAAGACTGAAATGTGTACTAAGAGGGCAACATGTCTTTTGTTTCGGTTGTAATTATGTGTTGGAAGGGCTGCAATGGATTATTTATTGGCATCTGCGGTAGATCTTGTAGATCCATGCAGTAGATAAGTTGACAATTAAGATCAGCAGTCCTGATGCCACTGAGAATTAAACCTTTAGGGTTACTATCAGTGATGTGTGAAAAGCATTGGTTTTCATTTAATATCTGCAACAAAATGCCAAAGATTAACTATATGTTACCTTATGCCTGTATCTTTCACCTTCACATTTCACTATAAACTTCACAAACATGAGAAGGCTATACAACCAGTTTTCAACTTTCTGTAACCAGATAAATCATTTCCATTCATGCACCCTAGATTTAAAACTACTCATCTGAATACTAAAAGTGACATTGGCTGAAGATACAATGCTGAAAGCAGAACTGACACTGGGAAAACAAAACCTGACTTACTCTTGGGCGGCCATGGTTTGGGTTTCCACTCAGACTTGGGACGAGCATTAATTTCAGAAACACGGTCATCAAAGCGTTCTTTGTCTGTTACAACTGTTTTGTAAACCTATCATAGAATTAAAAAGATATTAATAAAACAAATTTATGATCTGACATCAATCTATATCAATGGTTTGAGCTTTAACCATACTTACATATGCCAAGGAACCGGCGAAGGCTCCACCACAGAGGACGGCGTACAGGAAATTCTCACCGGAGCCACCAGGAACTGATGACATGAGCCTCCGTGGAACTACTGCATAGAGAACAGAGGAGTAAGGGAACGATTTTGGATCAACATATTAGTTGAGGCAACGATTATGGTCTCATTTCGACAGCTGTGTCCTCCGCATGTCGCATTTGTCGGCCACATTTCTCTAACTCTCTAATAGAGTTTTAATAGTGTAGGCTAATAGAACTAAAATATTATTTGTATTTAAGAGTTAATGCTTTAGTTAAAGTGGCTGGCACAGAGATTGACCTCCATGGCAGTAATATGGAGGTCCTGAGCTGCTTCCTGCCCAGTAGGTCAATGGTTTTAGGTACCTATAAATATGCCTGTCAGCATTCATCTGGATTTTCAAACATTAACTGCATCAGAAATCGCATACTTCCCTACCATATAATTAGCAAAAAACAGTATGTGACAAAAGTAGTATGTCCAAATTCACAGTATTCATAAAAGAGTTGGCAAAAAGTACCCGGATGACCCACTTCTTCCGATGAGATTCTGAAGTGTGCATACGACACTTTACTACTTGTGAAGTGACAACTGACGCTGAGAAGTCACATGATGAGGACAACATGGCGAATATACGTCCAGATTACATTCATACTATATAGAATGTACTTTTCTAGCGGTCGTGAAGTTATTACTTATTCAAAATAAGTGCTTACTTAAGAGAGTATGCGATTTCGGACGCAGCCATTGTGTTTTTGCATTTCCATGACTTTAAATTCAGTAACTCTCTATATAGAAGTTTATCTCCAACAGTTGTGTTTATATAACATATGCAATGATTATTCAAAATGTATAAAGAGAATTATGCATTATTTGTCTATTTTCTTACCTAGATAATGGTTTAATAACCAAATATTCTATTTTATATACTATACTTGAATGCCTATCTTAGTACAGACAGTTCCTTGTCCTAAAAAAAAGTTTGAGGTCAGGGAGCAACTTAGATTTAGAAAACCATCAGTGCAGTAAAATTTTTGGTTGAATTTTTGACCCTTTGGTTGATTGAAACACAAAGATCCTTCTGACATGGTAGATGAGCCTTTTTTCAGGAGTCTTTTCAATATTCTCATTAAGATAATCCAGTCACTTGTGCCCAGCTAGAGTAAATGGGTTCTAGACACCTCCGTGTTATTTATACCAACTAATCTGTTAATCTTTCCTAGGAGTCGAAGGGTGAAGCAAACAGAAAGTGAGACATGCTTAGTTAGACCACTGGGAACCAACTTGAGTTTTTCAATGTTAGATGTTGATCAATATCTAGGTTGGCAATGGCCATTATAATACCTATATTTACATAAAACAATTTAACAACAGCAAATAAGACACAACTGCGGAAATTAAACAAACATGTATTTCTCAAAATAAAGATTTTCACAATATGGTCGTCTCTGTCTTATATTGACACCTAGTGGTTCTGGAATCGGATGCAGCATCAAACAAAACAAAAGGCTTTCAGTTACAGATGCTACTAGAAATGCCCTGTTCGCAGAAAGTCACAATTATTTTATTCTGCATGTGAGTGTCCAATACTATTTTTATTTTAACAATAGGCCTGCTATATTAAATGGATAGCTCTCCATTTACAACATAATCATAATTTACTTAACTTAATGTTAGTTGAAAGCATGACCTGTTTTCTTAAAACATCTATCCTGCAAATAGACCCTCCAAAAAAGATTAATCACAGCTTGATACTGGAACGGTTGAGAGGACAAGAATTAAAATGAAAGGCTTTAAGCAAGTGGTGTCTGACGAGTGTAGACCTCCTGTCCAGCCGTTAATGGCTATTTGAGGAGATATTTAGTGGGTAGGACAGACACCCTGATCCAATCTATGCTTATGTTGCTTTTTTCAACAGATTTTCATGATGTAATATTCTTATTAACTGCATTACAAACATCCTAACCTAGATTTTCACATACATTGATTCATTTAATACACTCAAGCAACAACAAGGACAGACAAGTGTCTTGCTTTAAGAATGTCTGATTGTTTATTTAAACAACTAGGTTTCCCAACAGGGGTCTATGAGCCCTCCTGGAGTCCATAAAGTGGGGGGTCTGTGAGTTTAAAATGCAAGTGCTAAATTCAATACAATAATAATAAAAGCATAAATGTTTAAAAGACAAACACAGGGGTTTGGGTGGCAAAAAAAAGTAGAAAACCCTGAACCCTGAGACAATCAGTATCTAATAAATTAGTAATACTAAAAGTATCTATTTAATAGGTACTATCTACACTGAAAAAGACCTGAAACTATTTTCACTCAGAAATTTACAGAGTCCCTAGAGGGACATTGTGGAGGGGGAAAAATGAGATGGTAGGGAAAATAATAAGTCAATGCTTTTGTGTTCTCTCTTAAATGTTTTGCGTTCCCCAGAGTTCTTTGCCAGCAGACGCAAGTATCTCTAGACTAGGGAACGCAAAATCTTTGCGGGTAAACGCAACGTTTTTGCACGATTTGAATTTTTTTTACATTTTTCTTCCAATCTCATTTTTTCCATCACCATGTCTCTTTAGATGCTCTAACTGATAAACTGAAATAGTATGTTCTTTTAAAACGTACTTTAGTAAGCTTTGTCTACTTCTTTTTGGCCATCAAATAAATAATATCTAATGAATAATAGTATCTTTAAAATAAAGGTACTAGTACCTAAATAATACTAGTACCTAATGGAATTGATACTAGTAGGATAAAAGTACATTTTTAGAATTAATTGTTAAAACGGCTTGCCATAGGCTACAGCCAGCCACTGAGTTCCATAGGTCCGCGTGCGTCTATAGCTCGCCACGTACAAAACCACGTGAGCTATACGTGAAACACAGAACACCATAGGAACACTGAAGGTCAAAAATCAAGCGGAGTATAAATACTTAAACCATGATGTCAAAAATAAATATTCAACCGATTCCCTATTACGCAAGTTCGTGTTTCATAATCCATTTAATGACGACGGAATGAATTTGACAGACATTAATCGAATCATATTCAAGAGTCCAAAACTAACCTAACTTTTCACAACGTTTAAAATGCAATGATAGTTCGTGTATTTTGAATTATAAATCTGTGTATATTACTGCAGATTTGCAGTTCCCAAGATGGCTACATTCTTGTGTGCTTGGTGCCAGGCTGCGGTTTTAGATGTGTACATTGTGTTCCCTGCAAATGACACGGCGAACATGTGTTAGTAGTAGTAGGAGGCGTGTAACCTCTGATTGGCAATAAAACTTGACAATTATCTCAAAAGCCATTTAAAAAAAAATTTGAAGTACCAATAGCCTCCGACTGACCTTCATGTCCCCTTAACCCTAAACTACATGTCATCGGGCCAAACAATTGTACATTATGATGCAAATCAGCTCAAACACATTTTGAATGTTTACTAAGTCGATATGCGTGAAATAACATAATTAGCAGATCGCGATAGCCCAAAACACAACAAATACACTGCAAATGGTATGACTAATAGATATAAACAAAACTTAAAGAGACAGATAAAACGGTCCTCACCATCTCTATAGAGGTGAGCACGGTTGATGGACAGCCGTGCCAGAGCTCCACCACACCTCTGCCAGGATGCTCTGCACGCAAACATGGTCCAAACTGCCACTGCCACGGGAGGAAAGCAGCGTGAGAGTCCAATGGAGGCGCAATGAATGACTGTGTGACAGTGCGGAGATATGCGGAGGGGGAGGAGTGAACTTGAGGGGAGGAGAAAACGCTCGTAGAATCCTCCCTCTTGCTGGATTCACTGGCACGATGGCCTTAAAGAAATTAAGTAACATGTATTTACCCAAATGCTTTTGAACCACATGCGTATCGGCTTAATTTATGTTACAGACTTTTTTTTTAAATCGCAAAATCACTGGAATTTAAGTTTCACAGACTGACACCCGTTTACTAAGAATGAATAACGGTACCAGCAAACACTGAACAACTCCCCTTAAAGGGATAGTTCACCCAAAAAATTAGCCCAATACTCACCCTCAAGTCATCCTAGGTGTACATGATATGACATTCTTCTTTCAGATTAATACAATCTGAGTTATATTAAAAAATGTCCTGGCTCTTCCAAGCTTTATAGTGGCAGTGAATGGCCGCTTTCTGTTTTAAGTCCATAAAAGTGCATCCATCCATGAAAAAAGTGCTCCACACGGCTCCAGGGGGTTAATAAAGTCTAAAGTAAAACTGAAAGACTAAAATAACTAGGTTCCGGCAGACAGCCTATGCAAGTCGACATACGCCAAAAGGGTAACACTTGATGATAGACGTAGTATGTAGGAGTAGCGTAAGCTTTGACGCCTCTTGCGGTTCAAACAAACAGGGCTGGGCAACAAACTCAAGCTCCTCCAACATTTCCCTTTAAAAATTCTCGTTTTAGACTTCTAATACGTTCTTCTAATAGAACATCTAATAGTCTTCTAATATGCATTCGTCAATGCATTGTGCATCAGGTCAAGTGTTACTCTTCCACCGTAAATCGATGCGTACAGCCGCTTTAAACATTTTAAAGTTTGGAAGAGCCAGGACATTTTTTAATATAACTCCGATTGTATTCATCTGAAAGAAGAATGTCATATACACCTAGGATGGCTTGAGGGTGAGTAAATCATGGGGTAATTTTCATTTTTGGGTGAACTATCCCTTTAAGTTAGTAGGCTATATGGTTTTTGGTTATTTTCATCCCAATTCTTATCTTCCAAGAACATTCACATGGAAATTTAAGTGACAACCTAAGAATCAATACATTGTCTAATGTTTTTTTTCCAAGGTTTCATAACCGAAAACTGTTCCCAGAATGTTGCAGAATGCTTTTTGTGACAACTATCGGTTAGCTCCTTTAGGATGTTTATTATACTATTCTGTTTAATAGTATGTCTAAGTACACAATGTGCTTAACTGTGTGTTGAAAAGCTGTTCTGAGTAATAAAACAAGACACTGTCCAAAGCTCTGTGGCCTATTAGAGGGGCATTCGGCAACTATTTCAGCTTAATAAAACCGTTTAGAAATCATTTGGATGGTTTAATAACCTGTTCTGGTGAGAATGGTGACTTTCCCCACTCCCCCCAACGTTCCCAGGCAGAAAACCAACCTTGCAACATGAGGACTAACGTCCCGGTAAGTTGGAAATAGGAAGTCTCGTGAGAAGCGAGAACGAGCGAGAAACACAAACTGCTTTATGGCAATTCGACATAAACACACACGCCGCCCTCAATGTGTATGATGCATTACCCACCTCGGTAGACATAGATCCACACGATAAAGTTGGCCGGCTCCGATAATAACAAATGCACATGAGCAGCGGTAGAAAGGGGGAGAAGGGTGCCTCAAGTGAGTTTTTTTTACGACATTGTTGTGAAATATACGCCTCACAGCTGTAGGGGGAGCTGGCTGAGAAAACATGCGACAACAAAAGTGAAAATCAGCAAAGAAATAGCTAGGGTTGCCGAATGCCCCTTTAATTAGTATACTATAATGAGATCTTGGCAAAAAAGATTACACCATTACACATAACATACATGCTGTTTTGTGTCTGTCGTCTTGCTTCTCCTGACCACATTCATCTAAATGACTCCATACGATCTTAAAAAATTTAATTTTGAGATATCACTGGTTTGATGACACTGAATGTTGTCTTCAAAAGTCCCATGCTTTGTAAACAACTGACAACCTATTTCAGACACTTAGGCCTGGTTTCACAGGCAGGGCTTATATTAACACAGGATTAGACCTTAGTTCAATTAGGACATTTAAGTATCTTTTATAAATGTGCCTTAAAAAAAAAACATTAATGGTGTGCATATTGAGATATATCTGAATATTTAAAGATATGTCAGTGCAAGTTACTTTCAGTTAAAACAGCTAAAACATGCATTTAAGTCTGGGACTAGGCTTAAACCTTGTCTGTGAAACCAGGGGACAATTTGCAAGAATGATTCTGCTATTGTTTTGCTTATAAACCACATCATTACACTGAATTGAAGGGAACAAAGGGAAGCCATATATATATATTTAATATAATATTTATATCTCTACAGCTCATGTTAGCTGGAGCCAGGAGCGAGTGACAAGAGGCAAGTTATATATACACACCTTTATTTAACATTATTGTACATCATTCAATAGCAGAGGAACATCGAAACAGGAAAAAACAGAAGATCCATGAAGCACAGAGCAATCAGTGCCCTGAAAAGGGGAAAAAAACAATGACTATTACTTCATTAGCATGGCATCATCTCATGTAAATACAGATCAATTAACAGGTATGTTTTATATATATATATAATTTCAACAACAGATTAATTACTGCTTCAACAACTGGAGTTAGGCGCTTTGGTTTCACAAGGTTTCCAATCTCACACCGAATAAGGAAATAGTAATGGTTTTACTTACATAGCCTTGTGAATTACTCTAACCCATTCCTTGTTTTGTACTCATGCACATCAGTGCTGTGTTGCTTGAACAGCTGGTGGGGAACAGAGAGGGTGTTTAGGAAACTTAAAAACAGGTGTAAGTTTGTGTGCATGTATGAGAGATCATTTAAATGGAGTTACCAGTGCCCACAAGACAGCTGTACTTCCAAATGCCAGTCCTACTCTCAGCATGTTTGGCTTGGAGGGATCAGATTTGGATGCTGTATAAGCATTTCTACTAACCACTGAAAAAGAAAGAAAAGCGATAATCAAAACAATCTATATTTAATGCAGTCTGACTTTTTTTTGGACAGGTTTAGTACCTGTTATAACTAAGTTGATAGTTTGTATATGAATGGATTTATTAACAAGAAGACAAAAACAAAATTTGTGAAAACAAATCTTTGTCCTTTGCTTGTAATTCACCAACACCTGAAAATGGACATATAATTAAGACATACTACTAGACTGCATATATATATGGACATTATAAATGTGCACAATTTATTCTAAAATGTTAATATATATATATATATATATATATATATATATATATATATATATATATATATATATATATATATATATATACCTCATACATGAGTTGTAACTAATACATTAGCTGCAATGTTGCTAGTCTTGCTAAGCTAAGAAAGGTCAGGCCATAACGTACTCCTTTGCTAAGATAAGGCGAGTGAACACATTTACCAAGTAAATGTACTGGGACTATAATGTACGCCTAATATAATTCGCATTGCCGTACTCACTCTTATTGACAGTCGCAGTCCGCAACAATAACCGGCCGAGAAGCATTTTGACGGTGTTTCTCTACCAGACAAAATTTGATCTTTGCTCGATTGTCTTTCCTTCCTCCAGCCAGGACTGGATGACCTAGTGGCACGTAGAGTAATCGATCACCAACTAAAGACCTAAAGACTCGTTGACCTCCATACTGTGTTTCGTGCTTGGAACAAAGTATACAGCAGTATACAAAATATACAAATGTATACACAAATGTGCTAGACTGAACATAACAACCATTCATTGATTAAAAAATATATTTCATGAAAAATATGAAGTCCTCTCTGTAACTGACATTTGGCTTTGACCCTGACAATTTCTTTTTGTGTTTGTTAAATTTTCCCAAAACAATAAAAGGAAAAAACAACAACTAATATCTTGAATATAAAAAATATGAAACTTAAAAAAATAAAATTAATTATTGATGTTTTCATTGGTATAATACATATTTATATTGGATATAATATCTGATTTCTTTCTAATAAAATGTTCCATATTCATACAAAAAATTATTGGGTATACACAAAGAATAGACAATAGATTATTTTCTGTTAAACAAAATCTCAGGAATAATCAATATCTAAACGAAATCTCCAAAACACTCTTAGCTGTAAATAAACCCTGTAAATAATTTAAATAACCTTTTTTACTTTATTATTTAAACAGTATTTTTCACAACGACTCCAGACATTAGCGATTAGCCCAGTTAACATTTCTAATTACATTCGTCCACAATAAGCTTTTACGACTAGCTGTTTCACCTATTATATGTTTATTAGTGTTTAAGAATAAAAATATGTCCTGTCTCAGAAACATTGATTACAATAATTGTAATTATAAAGTCAAAAAGGCAAACTGTCATTTTCATACACTTTGTCTACTTATTTCATATAATTATATATCTTAATTTTATAATATATTAAAATAAAAATATATTAAAAAATATATATATTTCATCCCGCCTCGGAAATGCTGCACACTCGACGCATGCGCAGTTCACCGTTTGACCCGGGGAGAAGCAGCGGTCGCCATTTTGGTTCTGAAGGGGGGCCTGCTGTCACCACGTGAAGTCGAGGAGCCCCAGACAGCGAAGTTCGGGGGGCTTTTACGATACAGCAGACAATCCGGCCAGAGGATCGCAGATTCCGATTCATGATTAGAGCAAAGTCACGGTGATCAACACTGAAAAGCTAGAAGCATGCCTTCGATAACTCTGCCGCCGAAGGAGAACGCTCTCTTTAAGAGAATATTGGTAAGTTGGGGGAAATATATCTGCAAACGAACGCTGGATCGTTAATAATAGAAAGGAAGCGTGTGCCAGTCGCCTTCCTATTTTAGCCAGGATCTCTCTCTGCTGACCTCACGAGAAACCTCCAAAGAGTCTTTTGCAAGCTGAGAGAGAGAGCATTGGCGTTGCTTTAATACTCGTAACATGACTGTTAGCTCATGCACATTCACGCACTTTGAGAGCAGATGAACTTGCCTGACACCGAGCAGCTAACTACCTTAGCACGTTAAGCGCAAAGATCAGTGATTTGATAGCTGTGGCCGGAATAACCATTAAACAATGCTTTACGTCGCTTTATAAAGCTGTACTAATAATATAGTGTGGTGTTTGAGAGTTTCGTGCTTTAAATCATGTCAAAACACGGAGTTGAAACGATTAGTAACCGTACAAGTTGACAGTATGAAAGTTAATCCATTTAAAGCAACACCAACCGCCAAATAACAGCAGTGCATTAAAGCACGAAGGCAATATTGCTATAGTTACGTTAGTGTGTACAGAATTGTTACCCAAGTTTAATTGGGAAAAATACTTTAAATCCACTTTTATTATTTTGTATTGGCACTAGTATTATTAGTAAGTTACCTGACCGTCACGCCTCAAAAACGTCTGTCAGATGCTGACTGGACAAACTAGCTCATTAATCATGTGTGGAGGTTATATCAGGGAGTGGGACGTTATCATACTAGATAGATTTTGGTTAACACAATTATGTGTAATGCAAGGTAAGTCAATCAATTTTTTGATGGCAAGTGCCAGCAATATGTTGATTAACCAGGTTAAAGGTAGGGTTGGCAATTTGTTTTAAAAACATTTTTGTTATAATGGTTGAAACTCCCTTCACATCCTGATAGTAATCAATAATATTAATGGTCTTAATATTAAAACATGTATAGGCCTATATATTTTCTGTGGAAGTCTCAGGACCAAAAAAAATGTTCGTCCAATCATTTTATTAGGTCCGAATACATTGATATGATGTCCTACCTACCTGTCAACGTATGTATTTCCATACTTCCAAGCACCCTGCTCATGCAGACATCACACATCATCAGCGCGTTGTAGACACAGTCACTGGGCAAGGACAAACAGCAGTCATCTTTTATAGTTCCTCCTGAACCAAAAAAACGAGCTTATGCTGCGTTCACGCCATGTCGTAACCGTAATTATAAGATGGCAACCTGTGATGTTCTACCCGGAGCTGTTCACGTCTTTAGATTCGGATTTATGCGTTTCTATGTCAACACTATCAATGCCGAAATGAATGTGCAGCAGTCAGATGTAAGTAAGTGTTCTGTAAGTTAAGTTTATTATTATGGTAATGTTATGTGCTTTGAGACATTAGGTAATTTAATGCTATCTCATGACGCTTTGCAGAATCTGCTGCACGTGTAAGTGTTTTGCTGCTGTTCTGTTTTTATGCGTTCATGTGTTTTGAAGGAGTGTCTTTGGAGATGGGATCTCATGCTTTCAAAGCTAGCTTGTTAAGCTCCCTACCATTAAGTTTAAATTAATTAGTTATCATTTGTTTTTATAAATTTGGCATTTATTATTTGTGAATAATTATGAGAGTACACTAGTATATAGATGGCCTCCAAGAAGCTCACACTCTTTGGCTAAAAGCTGTAGAACCTTAATTGTGATTTCATAGATTTTTAATATAGTTCATACAGAAACCAAAAGCAAATGTATTCTGGGAGACTAGCTTGACAGGTTGGCTGTGTCTCAAAACATATTAAGCTGTCTACCTACACAGTTAGGTCTAGTTAGACAATAGTCTAGTTAGGGTTTGAGACACAGCTGGTTAAAGTCAGCAGCCATATCACCCTGTAGCCCAAGACTGGTTGCCCACTGAAGCTGAGCAGGGCTGAGCCTGATTAGTACCTGGATGGGAGACCTCCTGGGAAAACCAGATTGCTGCTATGTACGTTACCAAGCTCGGATGTGTGCAGTCTGGTACAAAACACAGGCATGACGGCGTAACGTTACGATTATAACGTTAGACTATAAAAAAAATGAAAGACGTTAGCTTCAGTAAAGTTAGCTTCATTCATTGAGAGGAAAGGTATGACGTCACATGCGCGCCTTTTGGGTTTGTAGTCTTTGTAATTACGTATTTTCACAGTCTTATACCTCAACAGTTTTAGATCAAACTGCGACTTCCTTGACTTTAAAATGTATCTTTTAAATTGACAAACATCATATATGTAATTCAGGGCACAATTCAAACGGGATCCAAATAGCTTGAATTGCTAGAAGTCTTTATTGTGATTTGATGAATTTTTTCAACTAACACTACTTTTAGTCATGATAATGTGAACAGCAGTGCCTAATGAGCTCTGTCCATTAAACATGCTTATGTTAGAAGGGCATTCCTTCACGTTAATGTTATGTCGATATTTGGCAGACAGCTTTCATGGGATGTCAAAACTGTTGTGGTGACCAAATGTCTCACCATCATAGCCTTTTTTCTTCTGAGCCTGCCACAGGCGTTTTAGTAGCATTGTCAGGGTTCCTAATATGCTGTTTGGAAAAGTATGGAATTTGATTTGAGTAATTTCCAGGTCTGGATAATTATGGAAAAAATATTAGTTTTTCCAGACTATTGCCCCTATTCAGTTTTCTATAGTACGAGATTAGGAATTTCTAAAAAAAAATAAAAAGTATCATACACGCAAATAGAGAGGTGGGTTAAAAGTATAAATTTCTCGATTTTAATGGCTTCTCATTTTTATGAACCAATATCAATTCTTAAATCCCAAAAATCAATCTTTTAGTCTATGCTGTTTTCACTTGATGAATAAAAAAAACTTTATAGTACGCCTCCCATCCAATAAATCACAGTAAGCTTTGTGCATTGTTACTTTTGATGTGAAACAAAGTCTCAGCTTTCAAATTCTGTCCATTTTATTACAAAATTCAAACAATAAATACTGTTTTGGTGCTCTTTAATGTTGTGTGACAGTTTGTTTAGCGCCTCAGTTTAAGCGAAGCAGCAGCGCACGTGAACCGATCATCGCTTCTGCTTGACTACTAGTTACAGCACCATATAAACATGAACGAACATCAGAAGGAATGTTGAAAGATACACTACAACTTCCCGAAATCCGTAATCGCTCAGTGTTTCAACTGCGGGAAGACATCAATAAAACAGTTTGTTAATGTTACATTTACCTCAGAAAAGCCTTTCAATGACCATAAACTTGTGTAACAGTGAGAATAAAAATATTTACAGATGATGTTTACCAAGAATAATGCTGTATAAACCATTTATGTTAAATATGGTCTGGAAAAGTATGGAATTTTGAAATGGAAAATGTGTAGCAACCCTGCATTGTAAAGTACTTTAATAAGAGTTACATCAAATATACAGCAGATCTGTAAGGGGGAAGTTGTTACAGAAGGTGCAGCCGCCTTCTCAGATTTTGTCTTGATTATCCAGCACATGTCTTTGCAGGAGTTCATGAAATCTTTTAACCTTTGTGTTCTCTTGTGTCGTCACAGAGTGCCAAGGTGATTCACATTTGTATCATAGACTCAGTGTGCATTGGTTATTATGCGTCTCATACCTACTTATGGTGAGGTTTTGGCTTGATGTTTCTGGTTTGAAGTGTTCAGAAGCTGTACATCTCTAACCACACATCTCTACTGTACTTTCATTTTGCCTAATACACAATGAAAGTGTATTTAGTGAGTGTGCTTTTCCTGTTTTATGTCTTGCAGAGATGCTACGAACACAAGCAGTACAGAAATGGTCTCAAGTTTTGCAAACAGATCCTTTTCAACCCAAAGTTTGCCGAACACGGAGGTAAGACCATTCTCAGACAATAATTACTTAATTTTATCATCATTTTGAATAATTAAAGTGGTTGAGCACATGATCATTTCTTTTTTTCCCCCCATCCCTCAGAGACCCTCGCAATGAAGGGACTGACACTGAACTGCTTGGGCCGAAAGGAGGAGGCGTATGATCTAGTGCGACGAGGTTTACGAAACGATCTGAAGAGTCATGTCTGTATCCTTAAAACCTCCCATTGACAGTAGATTCATGAAAAACATTGTCAAAAGAAGTATTAGTAATTTTTGTGTTCATATGATCATTGTACGTAACTGCTAGTGAATGAAACCCAGTTTGAGGTACTTTGTAAATCTTAATTTTAGGTGCCTGGCAACTGTACTTCACTGATCTTCTCACAAAATAAGTAAATTAAATAAGAGTTAAGTTTTTTTATTATTTATTTTTCTTAATTTTTTTTTTTTTACATATACATATTTCTTGTTTAATATTTTTATTTAGCAATAAAAATGAAAATAGTAGTAATAACAATTATTTATTTAAGTCATATTGATATAATCACAACATTTTGGGCAAAATTGTGAATACAAGCAACGCAAACCCCCCCCCCCCACACACACACACAAAAAAAGAAATTCAGCAATAGGCGCAGTGCAGTTTCCTGTCCTTAACTCTTCTTCAGGTTGGCACGTGTACGGTTTGCTTCAGCGCTCGGATAAGAAGTATGACGAGGCCATCAAGTGCTACAGGAATGCTCTTAAATGGGACAAAGACAATCTGCAGATCCTCAGAGATCTCTCACTGCTGCAGATCCAAATGAGAGACCTCGAAGGTTACAGGGTAAGTTATTTTGAATGGAAATGCTTGTATAACTATGTCAGGAAATTACTATGTTCCATGGAAAAAGCCAGTTAAAATACTGTTGATTTATATGTTGTCCAAAGTCACCCTTTCACTTAAATTGTTGGTGAAAAAATGGTGATATGTTTTGTCTTATAATTCATATTTGTATTTATATTAAATCTGAAATATGCACATTATAAGAATTGTCACTTCTCTCATTTCTCTCTCACAGGAGACCAGGTACCAGTTACTGCAGTTGCGTCCAGCTCAAAGAGCCTCCTGGATCGGATATGCCATTGCGTACCACCTTCTGGAAGATTATGAGATGGCGGCTAAGATAGTGGAAGAGTTCCGCAAAACACAACAGGTATTTTTTCATCACTTCCTTACAGTTATGTCATCTGCACTGTTTATTTTTGTGAAAAGCTTGGGTAGGGGATACCACTAAGTGTTTGTTTTTGAATGCCACTGAGGATTGTGGATGATTGTATTTCAGACATCTCCAGAGAAAGTGGATTACGAGTACAGCGAGCTTTTGCTGTATCAGAATCAGCTGTTGAGGGAGGCCGGGCTTATCAAAGAAGCCCTTGATCACCTGACCAACTATGAAAAACAGATCTGTGACAAACTGGCTGTAGAGGAGATACGAGGTGTGTTTTTATAAATGTGTCAGGGGGATGTTCAGTTCAATAATGTCAGTTATTGGCTGATATTAGAGGGTCTTGTGTATTTTTTTTCAGCTGATTTGATGTTTAACTCTGCATACTTTATTTTTTTACTTATAGATTAACTTTGCTGCCATCTAATGCTCACTTAGTTAATATTTTAAGCAAACACGAATTTAATAACACTGTTAAAAGTTTGAGCAAATCTCAAATTGAATATTCATATTTAAATACTGTTGTGATGCCTAAATTCACTTATACATTTTTTTTAGTTACTTAACTATTGTTCAAAAGGGTCAGTAAGATTTTTTAATGTTTTTGAAAAAAGTCTGTTGCACTCATCGAAGATGCATTTATTTGATCAAAATACAGCAAATTAATATAATATTGTAAAATATTATTAAAATATAAAACAACTTTTCTATTTGAATAAGTTTTAAAATGTTCTTTATTCCTGTGATGGTAAAGCAGAATTTTCAGCATTATTACTCCAGTCTTCAGTGTCACATGATCCTTCAGAAATCATTCTAATATGCTGATTTGATGCTCAAGAAACATTTCTTATTATCGATGCTGAAAACAGAATCTTTGTTGAATCGTATGATCAAAGAACAGCATTTATTTTAGATAGAAATCTTTTGTAACATAAGTATCTGTATTGCCCACTTTAATCAGTTTAATGCGTCCTTGCTGGAAAAAAAAGCATTAATTTCTTTTTAAAAAAATATTAGTGACCCCAAACCTTTGAATGGTAGTGTATTTTTAATTTTAGACAAAACAACACCATTTAATATGAATCTGTAAATTGCCGCTGTTAGCTAGAACTTTAATAAGGGTGCATCCTTTTGTGTGTTGTCTGGGAACTCGTTTATCATGCGCTGTTGCAGTTTCTCTAAAGCAAAGTGTGTTGGTATGTGTGTAGGAGAGCTGCTTCTGAAGTTAGACCGGGCTGGTGAAGCTACGGAGGTTTACCGTCGACTGCTGGAGAGAAACCCTGAGAACTGGAGCTACTATCAAGGGCTGGAAAAAGCACTCAAACCAAGTAAACGCACATTATCCTGAACTCAGCAAATCTTGGCTGATTTTCATTTCTATTAACCCTTATTATGTCATGCTGCTTTCAGAGAGTGTCGAGGAGAAGCAGAAAATCTATGAAGATGCCTGGATTAAGTATCCTAAAGGCCTGGTGCCAAGAAGACTTCCTCTCAGCTTCCTCACAGGTCAGTCTTGTCAAATCAATAAGGCTGTTATGCTCTCATAATGTGTCTGTGTATATGACCGCATTTGTTTCTCGCAGGTGAGAAGTTTAGAGAGTGTTTGGATCGCTACCTTAGGATGAACTTTAGCAAAGGATGCCCACCTGTCTTTACCACACTCAAATCACTCTACCACCACAAAGACAAGGTGAGATGACAATATGACCTAGAGATGTGTAGAAATTTCTGCACTTCAACAAATAAGAACATTTCTTTCCGTCTTTTGCAGGTAGCGATTATTGAGGAGTTAGTTGTGGGCTATGACAAAAGTTTAAGAACCTGTAAAATGTTCAACCAAAATGGTGAGTACTTGTAAACAGATTTTAATGACTGATTGCAGTTGAAGTAATAGTACTATAGGAATAGTATTTTAGCCTTTAGTTAAATGCGATTGTTATTTTTTTCTTTTTATATTATTTTATAATTATTTGAATTTCTTTTCTATGTAAAGCCCTTTGAATTCACATTGTGTATGAAATGTGTTATATAAATAAACTTGCCTTGCCTTGTAATGGTGTGGATGGTGCCAAATTTCTCACTGTGGACATGTTGCTGAATTTGTAGATGACGGGAAAACGGAGCCACCCACCACTCTACTGTGGGTTCAGTTTTTCCTGGCCCAGCATTTCAACCATATCAGCAAACAGACGCTTGCCCTCGAATACATCAACACAGCCATTGAAAGCACCCCCACCCTCATAGAGCTCTTCCTCATCAAGGCGAAGATATACAAGGTAAAACACACTCAGGTCTAGGAAACAAACTGAGGTACTTTGCATCAGGAGTTAACGAAATGACACACCAAGTGTTTCAAAAATATTCTCGAGACAGAACCTGAACCATTAAACAGAACTTGAGAGAGTGACTTGTTTTCCATCTCGCTCTTGTTCTCTTGAAAGCATGCGGGTAACATCCGTGAAGCTGCTCGATGGATGGACGAGGCCCAGGCTCTGGACACTGCTGACCGCTTCATCAACTCCAAGTGTGCCAAGTATTTGCTCAAGGCTGGCCTTATCAAGGAGGCTGAAGAGATGTGTTCCAAGTTCACACGGGTTAGTGTGGTTAAGCTCAAATGACACCAATTATTGCATATACACTACCAGGGTTTGACATTAACAACTGCCAACCCACGGGTGGATTTCAGCAGTGGTGTATAAAGCAGTCATTCCTACTAGCCACTTAGGCGCGTTGAATTTTACATATAATAAATATATACATTTTTAAATTGTAGTCTTTTAAACCATTGTATTTAACTCATTCTCGCATACTTTGTGCTCTCACCCAAAGTGCACACACATAAAGCCGCCTCTCAGTACTAAATTGAGTTTTTTTTCACTGCTTATTGTGCTTAAACAGTCAAATACACATGAAATAATGTCAAAATGCCTGTCTTGGCGAGTATTCACGTAAACACAGTCAGTTATGTTTTTAGTGAACTTAAACAGTTGAGAAAGGAAACGCATGTGTAACAGAATGATAGATCTGTGCATCGGGTTTTAAAGTGATAGCAACCTAATATACCTGCTGCGAAATTATGAACAAGCAATAGGGGAAAAAAAACGTTTTACACCTTTTTTGCTGGTGAGCAAAAAAGTTAATGTCAAGCCCTTTACATTACAATTAAACATTTTGGGTCTGTACTCTGTAAGATTTTCTTAAAGAAATTAATACTTTTATTCACAAAGAATGCAAAACTGATCTGAAGTGACAGTAAAGACATTTAGAATGTTACAAAAGTTTTTTTATTTCATATAATGCTGTCCTTCTTATTAATCAAAGAATCTTGAAAAAAAATCTATCACAATTTCCACAAATTCAACTTTGCCCTAACTGGAATAATTTTCATTTTAAAATACATTAAAACAGATAACCGTTATTTTTAATTATAATACTATTTCCCCGTATTACAGTTTTTACTTTATATTTGATTGGTTAAATGCAGCCTTTGTGAGCATAAAATACTACTTTCAAAAACATAAAATCTTCTTGTTCCCAAACTTTGAATCCAAGTTTGTTCCTTTAGTTAATAAGTTCATTCAGTTGGAGGCAATCTTGGCAGCTGTTTTTTTTTTTTTTTGGCCTGTAGTGTATCGGAATAGAGAGAGGCCAATTACGTTGAAAGACTATATTTCAGTGATGTTTAAAGGTGGGGTATGTGATTTGGAAAACGACCGGCAGATTTTGAAAATACACAATTCAAATGGTCCTACCTTCTTTCCTCCAACGCTGGCCCTGACTCCACCCATTCGAAGAACATGGACGCGCAATCATGCACGAGCGAAAACGCGAGAGATTGTAATGACGATTTACTACTAATCATGGAACCGGCTATACTGACGAGATGTGCATGCGTCACGAGCTTTGAGTATGCGCACGAAGGGGGTTACGCGCGGTTTGTGGTACAACCGTTTGATCGAAGAATCATTGGACTTACTGTCCAATGATTCCAGGTGGTCTTAGAAATGTTTGGCTGGAGTTTTTCGAGTCCTGCCCGTTCCACAGATGATTAAATTGCTTAATTTTTCTTTTCAGTGCTTCTAACTCAGTGGCTGTAAGTGGGTTAGGAATAGGATTTCAAGTTATTTTGAAAAAATTGACAAAAAAAAGAATCACATACCCCACCTTTAAGGAGTAAATTTTTTCTGAATTTTTTCACCAAAAATAAAAACAAAAAAAGTTAATTCCCACTGTACAGTAAAATCTGACTGGTAATGCTTTAACCGGTAATTCACTTAGCACTTGTAACTAACTGGTGGGACTTGCTTTCCTTTTGACCTTTCATATTGACCTTTTTAATTTCTCACATTTATTTTTCCAGGAATGATCTGTCTTAGTGCCAAAAACATAGTGTATCTGATGTTTGTTGTTTCCTGCAGGAAGGAACCTCTGCGGTAGAGAATCTGAATGAGATGCAGTGCATGTGGTTCCAGACAGAATGTGCTCTGGCCTACAAGTCCTTGAACAAATACGGAGAGGCGTTGAAGAAGTGCCATGAAATTGAAAGGGTAAGTCCTACAGCATTACACACTGTCAGATGTTTACCTCAACTTTTAATCTGTAGTTTAATACCTCAATGCTAAATCTGTTGGTTTAACACAAAGCTAGTTCAAGGTGAATGGTCTGAAATATCCTGACACTTTCATCTTGCTGTTCACAGCATTTTGTGGAGATAACGGATGACCAGTTTGACTTCCATACATACTGTATGCGGAAGATGACGCTGCGCTCCTATGTGGATTTGCTCAAACTAGAGGATGTGTTGCGTATGCACCCTTTCTACTTCAAGGCAGCACGTACGGCCATCGAGATCTACCTCAGCCTTCACGATAACCCGCTCTCTGATGACAACAAGGAGTCGCAAGCCGACAACGGTACCTTCATGCACACTAAACAAACTCAACACATTCAAACCTCAGAGGCCCAACCTTGCTTTTTGGAGAAAGTTTACAAAAATATGAGGTGGTTTTGTTTTCTGAATAATTGTTTATTCTGTAGCCAACCTGACAGACAAGGAGCTGAAGAAATTGCGCAACAAACAGAGACGTGCCCAAAAGAAAGCCCAGTTAGAAGAGGAAAAGAAGAATGCTGAAAAGGAGAAACAGTTAAAGAACCAAAAGAAGAAAAAGGAAGAGGACGAGGAGGAGATTGGAGGACCTAAAGAGGAGCTCATACCAGATAAACTTGCAAAGGTGTGTATGTTGACACAGCCACTTGTTCTTTAGAGGACAAAGTATTTCGATTTTTCATCACATTGTCATGTTTTTGTCTGTAGATTGAGAGTCCTCTAGAAGAAGCGATTAAGTTCCTGACTCCTCTGAAGAACCTGGTAAAGAATAAAATAGAGACGCACCTGCTGGCCTTTGAGATCTACCTCAGGAAAGGTGACCATACTAATGACCTCAACATAGTGATTCATAACGTTTCCGGTTCTGTGATTTAAAACTAATAATGTGTGTTTGTGTTTGTAGAGAAGTATCTTTTGATGCTGCAGTCGGTGAAGAGAGCTTACTCATTGGACCCCGATCACCCTTGGCTCCACCAGTGTTTGGTGCGATTCTTCAAAGGAGGTACATAAAGGCGGACATACTTTCCTCACATAGAACAAAAGCATACAGTCCACTAAGATTTGTGTTTGTTTTCAGTGTCGGACAGTAAGGACATGCCTGAGGCAGTGCAGACGGTTCTGAAGCAGGAGATCACAAAACTGTTTGGCGAGAGTGACCCCAAGACTTTCAACAAGAACTTCCTGAGCAAACATGCGAACTCAATACCACACAGAGTTGCAGGTACCCACTTGTGATGTTACTGAACTTTTAGAAACCAATATTTTGGAAACTTCTATTTTCTTACAAAAAGTACAATTGGAAGTATACACTATCGTTCTAAAATTTGGGGTCTGTTTTTATTCGTAATCTTTTGAAAGAAATTAATAATTGAATTCAGCAAGAATACAGTAAAATGATCAAAAGTGACCGTAAAGACATTTAATGTTACAAAAGATTTCTATTTTAAATAAATACTGTTCTTTTGAACTTTCTATTCATCAAATAATCTTGAAAAAAAAGTATTAGAGGTTCCACAAAAATATAAAGCAGCAGTTTTCAACATGTATAATAATAAAAAATGCTTCTTGAGCACCAAATCAGTATATTAGAATGATTTGTGAAGGATGAAGACAAAAGAAACACAAATAAAGAAACCAGTTATTTTAAATTTAAATAATTTTAAAACACTTTTTTGATCAAAAAATTGCGGTCTTGATGTGTAAGATACTACTTTCAAATCTCACCAACCACAAACTTTTAGTAAGTGTTATATTTATACTTCATTTGATTACAAATAAAAATGAAACAATAGTGATGAAACGCACTCAATCACATTACTGCTTGTTTGCATAATCTTGAACTACACCTCATGATTGTCTCCTTACTGCTTTGTTGTTGTGAAACTCTTCAGTATTAGCATGCAACTAAATTCTTTTAGCTGTGCATTTAGAGTCTGCCTGTTTTTGTATGCAGCTGCTAAGATGATGGTCTTTCTGGACCCGTCCTCTGAGAGCATGGCTGCTGAGCTGGCTACTTCTTTAAACGAGCCCCTAACAGGCAGTACCATTCAGGTACAAGAACTATAAACAGAACAGTGTACATTTGGTGATATTTCACAAGAAAAGAATGATGCTACATCTCTCATTTGTATGTGACTCTTAGACGTGCACTGAGGCGCTCCAGGCTTTGAGGGACGGCAGTCTGGGCTCGCAGCAGGAGAAATTTCTCGAATCATACCGTGTGGCTTGCCACGGTGTCTATCCCTACGCTGTAGCCTTCATGCCCCCCGGTTACCAGGACAACTCTGCGGTGACCACCAACGGAGACCTGTCCCCCTGCGACCACGAGGACATGCCCAATGAGATGTGAGCATTTCAGGAAGTGAGCAGGGTGGCCGTTGTATGGCCGTCAGCATTTTGAGACCAGACGCCCCACAGAGGTTGAGACTCCACTGCACTAACGAGACCAGTTACCTTCTGCCTTCGCATCTACTCACAGGAGCGAGCAAGCAATAGGGGAAAACCCCGTTTTACTCCTTTTTTTTTCCTTTCTATCTTGTTTTTTTTTTTTTTTTATATATGGCCAATGGCGTCTCTTATGCTAGAACAGAATAAACGGTATTACAGAGAAAGATTGATCAAGACGGTCACAGTGAACTCATTGGGCCTAATTCCTGTTTATCAGACACATGCATCTTGCTTCTCATGTTTTTAAGAGTAATTTATATAAAATAATATTAAAGAGAACCGAATAATATCAGGAGGAGCAATACTATTGGTCCTGGTTTGTCTTGCGTGGTCGTGTGCCAAACCTGTGGGGCGGACCTTTAGATGCAGATGACGGCACCTGGGGAGGGGGGTGGGGGGAGTGTGTGGTAGTGAATTAATGTGGCATTGTGTTGCTGGGCACAAAGCAGTTCCAGGATCAGCCACCAGGTGAAGCCAGCAGTCGAAGACTACCATGTCAATCGGGAGGTGACTCGGCCAATTCAGCCGATTTAAAGGTCACCTGGAGTGTTGAGGAGAGGCAGATGTGCATCTCTTTATTATTTTTTTCTTTTCCTCTTCTGCCTTTCTGTTATTCAGTTAACGTCTAAGAGGCGGCAGTGGCTTCTGTTGGACCTTTTACTGTGACTGTTTCTTTTGGGTTTGTTTGGCTTATTTTATTTTTCTCCCACTCATTGTTTGGTTTCTCCTTATGCTGGTTTCAACCTTTCTGTTTATGATCCCCCCCCCCACTACATCAAACATACCACTGTCTGAATTCTGAAAAAATGTCTCGTCATTTGACATTCACACAGTTACAAATAAAACAAAATAACATAACGGTGATTCACTTCTTTTTGTTTTTAATTTCCATATTTGGTTGTACACTGTAAGATGTAACCATTTCATTTCTCAGAAAATACAGACCACAAGAATTTGCAGAGTTGTTTTTCCAAACAACAATTTTACTGGTTGTTAGGAAATAAGATGACTTTTAAAATATATTAAACTGAACTATAGCCTCAATTCATGTTCTATAGCAATGGTTCTCAACCTTTTTGACTCCAAGGTTCTCCATGTTCCACAACAATATTTGAAGGCCAGTTCTTTGTAATTTATTTATAAAGTCTTTATCTTTTTAAAATTTTGATCCAGTAAAAATTTGAATTTTTATAAATATTTTGCAATCATAGTTTCTACCCTGTAAAATATTTTAGAACTTCACCTTGGTCCAGGTCTAGATGTCACACTTTTGAAATTAGGATTCCTCATATATTCAGGTTTTTCCAGATAGCTGTTTGAGTGAATTATGATTAGACCCATCTTGATTTTTTGTTGTTTTGGCCTATAATTTTAAGTCAATTGGTCGAGTACTACTGTGCTACCGTTATATGGAAGTATTTTGTTCATATCCTTTTCTTTACACTACATTTTGTCCCATCTTCATAATTATTTGTCTAAAAAACTAGGTATGAAGAGTAGTTTCACAAATGTTACGACAACATATTCATGCATTCATGGATGTATTATTTTGCTTGTTATGAAGTAATTTTAGACTTGTGTAATTCCACACTTGTTTAGAGTCTGGCTTTGGGCACCGCATCTGTCGGTCCGTTCTCATGTTGGCTCTGAGAGCTGAGGAAAGTGTGGTCCAGGTTGAGGTATGTAGTGATGAACTCTGGGAAATCATTCTTCTGCACTATCTCTAGAAACATGGACACAGCAGTCATCAACCTCTCTCTGGCTCTAAAGAGGGTGGAAAGAGAAAAGGTCAGTATTTCTCAATGTGAGCTCTTGGGCAATCAAAGGTGGCATATAGCTCTGTAACAGATGTACAATGGTAATTTAGAGAAACTACTGTATTTTTTTTAATACTGCATTTTTCTGAGATATTGTATAATTTATTTTAGCTTTATTTCAATTACTTATATATATATATATAAAGAAAGATCCATTTCAGGATAGTATAATTTTGTAAAAATCCAAGTAAGCTTTATTGGAAAGTCTTTAGTTTTTCATGCTTGTTCAGTGAACCATAAACAATTATTGCACATGAACCTGTGGAACAGTACTTAAGACAATTAACCGTTTACTGGCATCAGTGAACATGCCATTTAGTCCAGCTGCTGCTGGCATGAGGGCTGCACACCGTTTTTGGTTCCCATAAGAACCTTCTTAAAATAACAATTTCTTAGTGTGAAGGAAATTTTAATAATATAAAGACCCCTTTTCCACTACAATGAACCTTTTGTGCAATGGAAAGATTCCATGGATGTTAAAGATTCTTTATGGAACCATTGATGCCAACTTTTTAAGTGCAGATGTGAACAGAGAACTGCAATGTCCGTAATGTAAGATCTGATCTGATCCTCCTTTGTTCAGGGTCTCATAACTTCACTGAGTTAGACTAATAAACTATATAACTTTGAGGAGGAGCTTAATATTTATTAAGTACTTTATTTTATTAGTGTATATATTGAATTTTAATTTTGTAATATTAACATTTTTATATAGCCTATGTTATAATTTATATATTTTATAATTAAACAGTAGTTTTTTCATTTTGTCCCCAAGGACATCCTATAACCAAGGTAAAATCACTGCAACGCATGGTCTCGTTACTGTAATCCCACTTCATTTTGTGTGTACATTCCAACAAATGTATCTCATCTATACAGCATTTTCTACCTGTTTGTTTGGCAATTTATGGCTGCCTTCAGATCTCCCATCAGAACGGCAGCCAAGCTGCTGACTAGAGCTCGTGTCACCACCGTCCCATCATCCTCCAGTCTCACCTGATGCCGGATCCACTGCCAAACCTGATAAATGCAGCCACGCTAGAATAAGAGATGACGTTGTATTGTACCATGTGAGCTGGGCATTGTGAACTGACCTGAGATCTGGATATCTCAGCAGTTGCTGAATCCTCAACCTTCCCCAGATAGAAGAAATGACCTCTGCCTGTTGTTAAAAGTTAATATCCATAAAACCTCAAATTTTCTCAGCACAAAGCATAAAAACAGTTTTGTACCTGAAAGCCAGGCTTCAATGAAGAGGATTCCAACAGCGATGTTATACCTCAGTCCATGCAATGTTACTCCTCCCTATAAAGAGATGTAAAGCACTTGAAAATTAAATATAATGGCAACTGCATTTAAACTATAATGAAAATTTGCAAGACCTCACCACACCAAAGACCTTGAAAGGAACTTCGACCACACATTTATTAATAAGTTGACAGGATTTGTAGGGATTTAATTTAACTAACTGCAGGCATAATGAGCAAGTCCTCGGGGGTCACATTGATGTCTTCACACAGGTGCATGAGTTGGTTCTGACCGTGAGAGTGAAGCTGGAACAGCTGTGTGAGAGAAAGAGTTTTATATTTTTATATGTAAAATTTTTTATATGTATATATGCTAGTGATGTGATGGGAAAGTCAATGATTAGACCTATGAACAACCTGTTATAGTAAGTGGGACACTTACTTTTTGCATGGGTTTAATCAGGTCCAAGTCATAAACCATGAACCCATCAACTCCTGCTTTGATCTCCAGTAACTTAAGTCTAAAGCAACACGAGAAAGATCATTTGTATGGAGAACAAATACAGAAGTATAATTGGATGAGCTGTCTTTTTTGATCACCACATACATTATATTATATTATACAGGTCCTTCTAAAAAAATTAGCATATTGTGATAGTTAATTATTTTCCATAATTTAATGATAAAAATTAAACTTTCATATATTTTAGATTCATTGCACACCAACTGAAATATTTCAGGTCTTTTACTGATGATTTTGGCATACAGCTCATGAAAACCCAAAATTCCTATCTCAAAAAATTAGCATATCATCAAAAGGTTCTCTAAACGAGCTATTAACCTAATCATCTGAATCAACTAATTAACTCTAAACACCTTCATAAGATTCCTGAGGCTTTTAAAAACTCCCAGCCTGTTTCATTACTCAAAAGCGCAATCATGGGTAAGACTGCCGACCTGACTGCTGTCCAGAAGGCCATCATTGACACACTAAGCAAGAGGGTAAGACACAGAAAGAAATTGCGCGTGGCATGGAGGCAATCAGCCTGTGGCACTGCTGAGGTGTTATGGAGGCCCAGGATGCTTCGATAGCGGCCTTAAGCTCATCCAGAGTGTTGGGTCTTGCGTCTCTCAACTTCCTCTTCACAAAATCCCACAGATTCTCTATGGGGTTCAGGTCAGGAGAGTTGGCAGGCCAATTGAGCACAGTAATACCATGGTCAGTAAACCATTTACCAGTGGTTTTGGCACTGTGAGCAGGTGCCAGGTCGTGCTGAAAAATTAAATCTTCATCTCCATAAAGCTTTTCAGCAGATGGAAGCATGAAGTGCTCCAAAATCTCCTGATAGCTAGCTGCATTGATCCTGCCCTTGATAAAACACAGTGGACCAACACCAGCAGCTGACATGGCACCCCAGACCATCACTGACTGTGGGTACTTGACACTGGACTTCAGGCATTTTGGCATTTCCTTCTCCCCAGTCTTCCTCCAGACTCTGGCACCTTGATTTTCGAATGACATGCAAAACTGAGCAACAGTCCAGTGCTGCTTCTCTGTAGCCCAGGTCAGGAGCTTCTGCCGCTGTTTCTGGTTCAAAAGTGGCTTGACCTGGGGAATGCGGCACCTGTAGCCCATTTCCTGCACACGCCTGTGCACGGTGGCTCTGGATGTTTCTACTCCAGACTCAGTCCACTGCTTCCGCAGGTCCCCCAAGGTCTGGAATCGGTCCTTCTCCACAATCTTCCTCAGGGTCCGGTCACCTCTTCTCGTTGTGCAGCGTTTTTTGCCACACTTTTTCCTTCCCACAGACTTCCCACTGAGGGGCCTTGATACAGCACTCTGGGAACAGCCTATTTGTTCAGAAATTTCTTTCTGTGTCTTACCCTCTTGCTTGAGGGTGTCAATGATGGCCTTCTGGACAGCAGTCAGGTCGGCAGTCTTACCCATGATTGCGGTTTTGAGTAATGAAACAGGCTGGGAGTTTTAAAAAGCCTCAGGAATCTTTTGCAGGTGTTTAGAGTTAATTAGTTGATTCAGATGATTAGGTTAATAGCTCCTTTAGAGAACCTTTTCAATATATGCTAATTTTTTTAGATAGGAATTTTGGGTTTTCATGAGCTGTATGCCAAAATCATCAGTATTAAAACAATAAAAGACCTGAAATATTTCAGTTGGTGTGCAATGAATCTAAAATATATGAAAGTTTAATTTTTATCATTACATTATGGAAAATAATGAACTTTATCACAATATGCTCATTTTTTGAGAAGGACCTCTATGTAGCCTAGGCTTTACGATAACTTGTGTTAAATTTTAAAATTAATGACTGACCAGGCAATTAAAATATGGATTACAGAACTGTAACGACATAAGTACAGTCTCTGATGAACTTGTCTTGACTCGAGTACACTTGTGCAAAACAGGCCCTTACAATGTTATGGTGTTGTGGATGGTTTGAAGGGTAGCATCACTATGTAGTTCTTAAGGTATTCTGAATGGCTGTATAGGACTGCTATGCGGTTGCCAAGGTTGGTGGTTTCCAAATCTAAAGAGTCTAAAAAGTCTGTATTATACTCAGGTCCTTAGATATGGCTTGTGCTCCTCCTTCAATGTGAATTGGCCTCGGCCTGTCTCATCGTCTGCAAGGGAACAGCCTGATTGCTTTGACCATCTCCAAAACAAGGTGCGTGATTTAAGGTATAATTCGTGCATGGTGCAGAATTACAGGTCAAATATTAGTGCGTTATAGTAATATTTTATATTTATAGTTCCTCTGTGAGATTTTGCAGGCGAAATCCAGTCATTCCAATAAGAATTCCCATGATCGAGAGTTTCGCGTGAGGGCGAAAACCCCACGCAGGTTTCGCTCATGTTCAAGCTGGTCACGTGAATTTGCAGCGTGGTCCAACAGAAAGCAGTGCTTCATACATCTCTGTGATATTGACCTGTTTTTGCATGGGAAATTTCTCTAATGTGACCTCAAATCGCAACCCTGATCAATAGTAATAGTGATGCTGCCTTATTATAGCATAATGAAAATATATGATATCCAAAATAATTCAAAAAGTTCATTTTTTATGCCATATTTGGATTTATGTGCCACTGCATTTTTATTGTGGTTATGGATTGGATTCAAATCACCATAACCATAGAGCTGTTATTTGCATCTTGCCTGGTGACAGTAGTGAGTACAGTCTTGTAGAGGTCACTCTCTTTGTCTCTAGGCAACAGCAAAGCTGCCATGCCACCTGTCGCTAGGGCACCCCTGCGGTGACACGTCTGCACTAGAAGGTCCATGTAGCTGTGCAGAAAACGCTTCTCCATATCTACATACTTACTGCGGTCAGGGAGGAGGAAATCAGCCCGATTACCTAGAAAACCAAACCAGCGTCACTAACACTAAGATGTGATTGGGTTTAAACTCGTCAAACTTGCAGAAAGCATATGAGCTGACCGAATTTGTTGACAAATGAAGCTGAGTAATCCCAGATGCCACAGTTGAGACCAGCAGAGTGTTCCTTGAGCTCATACAAAATCTCCTCCATCTCGAACGATGCCAGGACACACTCAATCAGCACGGTAGCCTTTATACAGCCCGCTGGCAGGCCAAGCTACAAAATAACTCAATCAATATCGGAATATAAACTGCATGGTAGTTAAAACTGCAATGGATCATATGCAATCTCGATCTGCACCTTCTTCTCAGTCCAGAAAAAAATCTGACTCCACAATCTGGCTTCCATGTAGCTCTCAACCTGTACAACAAAACATGAAGATGTTCTTGGATATGTTTGATATACACTGAAGTTTTGTCCTAGTAAATGAAGTAACATTATCTGACACTGACCTTGGACAAGTAGAAAAAAGGGCCACTCTGGTTTTGAAGAAGTAGTTTTGCATTATGAAACATCAGCAGACCAAAATCAAACAATGGACCAGGAACCTCTCGACCATTCACCTACAGGGAAACAGATGTAGTCTTTTCACAACCAAGAAGGATATTTTATTATTCAGGGTTAGCTCATTTACAGCTTAAGAGATTTCTTAGTAATCTTTCATTTTGTTCACCAAGATTT
Source organism: Gila orcuttii (assembly GCA_026230005.1). Lineage (NCBI taxonomy): Eukaryota > Metazoa > Chordata > Actinopteri > Cypriniformes > Leuciscidae > Gila > Gila orcuttii. The sequence continues at coordinate 12,098,540 of JAPDVR010000016.1, read as the reverse complement.
TGCCAAGTAAGATATGTTCCTGGATCAACATATTTTGTTGATCCTGGAACAACATTCTTGTCTGAAAATTTAGTAACCCTATCCCTACTCCTAAACCTAACCTTACCCATACGTTATCCCTAAAATCATAGGGAAATGATAGGTGAATAAGAATGGTGTAGATGCCCTTAACCCTTGTTGTAAGCCTATACCTTGACAAAACCAATCCCTCAAATCTGACTGGATGATTGGGATGTTGTTCCAGGATCAACAAAGATGTTGATTCAGGAGGAACATGTACTTTGTGAAATCACATTCACCCTTTAATTTTAATATCAATTAAAATCTTTTATTTTAATCTGAATCAGATATTCCTCCAAAAACCCATTTGGAGCAATATAAACAGATGCAAATTAGACATTTATTGACAAAAGAAGAGTTTATGATGAATGACTTTCATTGATTGTCCCGCGCAAAGATGATCATATGTGGTGGTCTGTGACCTCTAAAAGATTGAAAACTCCTGTTCACTGATGAAATTTTAAATAGATCTCATTTGTGGTAGTAAGTTGTTAATTTTAAAACAAGTTAAATCCTACAATAGAACATTAAATGGAACTCCGTTTCAAATAAACCAACACACATGGACAATCGCGGATATCCTAATCTGTGCCATTATACCAGCTCACTACAGATCCATACCATCATGTTGTGCTCCACCATGTTCCACGCTCGAGGACGGAGCATCAGGACTGGAGCCTGAGAAATGGGTGGTACATCTATTTATAAGAAATGTGACAAATTGTTAACACATGCTTTCCAGATCACAGTTTTAATTAAAAAAAAGTAGCAAGAGATGACATATGACTCACCATGAAATTGGTTGTGCACAGCCAGGTAAACATTATAAATGCCCTTTATTTGATTGTGATATGTTGGACAGTTGCCATCATCAAAATCAACCTACAACAGAGCAGAACAATAGTATAATTACAACCAGGAATCCATTTTTTTCCCAATCTTTTCTGTATTCAGTGCATTGTAGTTTATATTTGCCACTATAGTTTTCTGTATGTCACCACCATCATATTAGCACAACTAGCCTAAGTCGTACCTGTAACCCTTGGGCAGTAGATTTGAGTCCCATTATAAGACGTTGTGTATCACAGGGTGAAAGGTCACCAATGTCCACATGTCTGCAGTGTAATCTGTCTGGAACTGGGTTAACTCTCCAGCTGGGATCATTTCGGATGTGAGCTGTGTCCTGCAGAAAGCCTGGTAACTCTCCAGTAAGATCCAATTGAACTTTCCGGAGAACTCTCAAGTTCAAAACCTTGCAAAAGAGTGAGAATATCTCTCAGTGAAAACTTATCCAAAAAAAATAAATACATAAACAAACATTGTTATAAGTAAATATGTAATTTGAGTTTCCTCAATTTTATATTGATTACTGTGCAGGTTAGTTCCAAAAAAATACAACAAATCAACATTCCCATTTTGCTATATATTTATTTATACATTGCTCTATATTGACTCTTTTATTTTGATCTTTTAAAACAGAGTAACAAACTGTAAAAACTATTAGAAATTACCTTGTCAACCTCAGGTTGAAAGGTTGAAATGAGTTCAGACAGAAATTGCAGAGCATCAAAGTTAAATAGAGTATGAAACTCTCTCTCCAGTCCTGAGAGAGGCGTTTCCAGCTCAACACCTTGATGTACCTATTTATCAGCACATTAAACCTGCATGATCTTCAGACACTGACGCCGGACAACAGTTTCATCATACTGCACATTACCATTCAGTGACATTGTGACACACTTAAATATGTAGACTATAAATTAAAACAAATATTTGAACATAATGAAAACATTTCAGTGAATAAACTTTTAACATTTAATTGAGTGTTTTATTAGGCTACTGTTTTAAAACAGTAAAAAATTGTAAGAACTTACCAACATTTTCAGCAGTCGTCCAGTAAATCTAGAGTTGGACTTTGGTAAGTGTCACTGTTTATACTTGGAGCAACACATGACCAGGCTACAGTGAGGTTTCACTCGTGAACGGATCGGTATTTTTGAACAAAGCTTTTAAGCGAATGAATCAGTGAACGAACCCAACTGAATCTTTTTAGTCAATTCCCCATCAACGTTAAAATAACAAATATTAACAATCAAGTCATCACTGAAAAGAATGTGAAATCTTCCACCCCGTTGTTTATACACAATTAATTGATTCAATTTAATTACTTTTATATTTATTTAGTTTGTTAGTGTGTGTTTTGTGTGCTCTGTTTACAGAAATATGTTTAATTTTTGTTATGTGTTTTTTCTTTCTGTGTATTGTTTGGAAGTGGCCTACCAAACAAACGCTCTCAGTTTTCTGTAGCTTCTCGCGAGATTACAGTTATGTATCAACGTCGTACGTGGCTACAGACCTAAACAGACAGAGGACTCCGTCAGGAATGCATCAGCAAAATGTACAGTGTACCGGTCAACACGTCAAATACACTCGCCAACGTTTGAATCTTTGAGTTTTGCACATGAAGCTTGAGGTGAAGGGCTGAAGGTTAAGCGAAACCTGCGTTTGAATCACTTATTTGACCCGTTTGTTAGTACATTTTCACTGTGTCAGTCTGTAAGGGGCACTTGTTTCTCTATAGGAAGACAGCATGGCAGATATCGAGTCCTCATTTGAATTCAGCTCATCTTTGACCAGCTCTTCGCTGCCTCCCCCACGGACTCGAATCTTTAAGATCATCGTGATCGGTGATTCTGGAGTTGGCAAGACTTGCCTCACCTATAGATTCTGTGCGGGCAAATTTCCAGACAGGACTGAGGCCACTATCGGGGTGGATTTTCGGGAGAAGGTTATTGAAATAGACGGCGAGAAAATCAAGGTGAGGATGCTTGTAATTTTAGAAGGTTATTGTGTTAATTTACTCCAGTGTGCGTTGATTTAACCCAGTAAAACCTGACACAATGAAATAATAGTCAGAAAAATACTTCTTTTTTTAATGGAACAGAACCGTTTGCACAATGTGTTTTATGTTTTGTATCATATTCGATACACTTGGGGATAAAAATATGCCTCAATTTTATTCAGAGGCCCAAATTGAGCACAAATATGCAATTTAGAGCAGTTATTTAGAAGAAATTCTGATAGCATTTAATGTTAATCAATGAGATTTTTGTAACAATATAGCTGAATACGAAAATAAAATGCATATAAGATATCAGTTACCACTTTATGGCCTTGTTTCACAAAAAGGGTTTAGATTAAGCCAGGATTAGGCCTTAGTTCAATTAGGATATTTAATTAGCTTTTATTGAAGTGCCTTAGAAAAAAAGATTACTGGTGTGCATCTTGAGACAAAACAATGGCATTGACATATTTTAAGATAAGTGAATGCAAGTTGCTTTCAGTTAAAACAGAAAACCATTGCATGTTCCACACATGTACCACAAACTATCAATTACACCACAGAAGGCAGGTAGTAGATTGTGTTCAAACATTGAATCATGTTTGATCATGTTGAAAATGTAGTGGCCTTAGAAATTCAGGCATCAAATATGATACAGTTTGAAAGACAGTAACAAGACAGTGAAATTAAATACAGGGTTAGACTCGTTAGTGTGCCAATGCATTGGTGTAACAGCTTGTTCTTCCCCTATGACGTTCCCAGCTGTCATAGTAGCCTCAGTATAGAGCTCTGTTGCACACTATATGTAATTTTTGAAAACCTCCCATGCACAAGACCCACACTTCACCATTCACATAATACCTGCCTGTGTTGTTCATTTAGGCAGTGTTCGAACTATACCATGTCCTTCATGGGGGTATGGGTCATGTCGTGGGATCACTATGTCGTGGGATCACTATGCAAGCACTATACAGGATTCACCCTATTATACTTTATCGACACAAATTGATAAGTCAAACAGCAAACAGCCATCCCCAAATAGTCTATAGCTACATAGACTGTCTTTGACTTGAACAAGGGTTACATTACTCGTCAGGCTACAGAAGAATACCGTAGTTCATCTGTTCAATTAGGCCTAAGACATCGAGAGTCACGCAGACCTATAACAACCCAGCCACAACACATAATTGGGAATAACATGCCTTACCTTAACACAGAATGGATTTCAAGGACTTCGCGCGCAGATCAATGGCCTCCAACGTTTATATTTTTTCTACGAATCTTTGAGTTAACATGTAGCCTACTAACCATGATTGGAATTTGCACCGCAGTGCCACCACACCTTGATGCTCATGACAAGAATAGCTATAGTTATCTTTATTGAAGTGAATTAGGTTTAAATCGTCGTCATGCATGAATGAATGATATTTTTGCTATTTTAGACATAATACTCCACGATGATCACATTACACGAAACTGAAATTGCACGTCAAAATAAAACATTGTCAATATTTTGCCCCGAAATTTCACGAATCAAGTTTTATTAAGCCCCATTTTATGAAGACCCATGTCTTATTAAGGGGAGCCGAGCTCCCCCTAGCTCCCCCGTAGTTCGCACCCTGCATTTATGCATGAACACACCCTGCATTTTCCTGTAATGTTTAAAGAACAGATATGATGACATAAGTTGACAGATAATTGCTCTCCCTTTTCCCCTCTTCAGGTCCAGTTGTGGGACACCGCAGGCCAGGAGCGCTTCCGTAAGAGTATGGTGCAGCACTACTACCGCAACGTCCATGCTGTGGTGTTTGTCTACGATGTCACTAATGCTGCTAGTTTCCGTAGCCTTCCGGCATGGATTGAGGAGTGCCGTCAGCATGCCCTGGGGCAGGAGGTGCCCAGAATCCTGGTCGGCAACAAATGCGACCTGCGCCACGCCGCACAAGTGAGCACTGACGTAGCACAGCAGTTTGCCGATGCACACTCAATGCCTCTGTTCGAGACCTCTGCCAAAAACCCCTATGGAAACGACGATGGCAGTCGGAATAACAGTGACCACGTAGAGGCAATTTTTATGACTGTGGCGCACAAGCTGAAATCTCAGAAGCCGCTGATATTAAGCCAGCCACCTTGCGGATCAGGAGATACTGTCACTCTCAGGAGGCAGGATGAGGAGGACAGGGGAAGTTGGGGCTGTGGTTGTTGGAGGAGCTAATGAGCTAACACGTTTAAAGGAGGAGGCACCTCTTTACAGAACGGAGATGATGAAAGGTGAAGCACTTTTTAGAGAAGCAGATTTAGAGGTGCTTTTGTGTTCTCTGTGAAGCAGAACTCTAGGATTGAGGACACAGGAACATTTATTCTCAAGATTTATTAGTGTGTCTGACGTGCAGAATATGGCCATTATTTAAAGGGGAAACGACTTTAGGAAAACGTTTCTCCAACACTCCTCAGAAGCTTTGACAAGTTGCATGTAGGCCAACCTACCTTACATATACAAGCTTCATATGCCACAGCCAAACATTTTTACTAGATTTACCTTCTAGTTTTTTTTGTCGGTTATGCAGTTCCGCAGTGGAATTGAAGGGTAAAATTGTTATACACAAGATGTTGCCTTTTTCATCATATCTTTGAAACAATCTTCTTGCCAAAATTAGGTAAACTGTTCTGTTAAATCCCTTCAGCCTCCCAGTTGAAACGGCAAATCTGGTTTAGTCTGTGTTTGTTGTTTGTTCTCTCATTCTCTCCCACCCACACACATGCAGGAACTTCCTGTGAAAGTTGGGAGGAAAAGACAAACCGGCAAACACTCACTAAATGCAGGTTATTTATAATTAGAGCTGCTAATAGGTCTTCGAGAAGCGAGGAATGAATTTAAAAGTAAAATAAAGCTGATATTCTTGCCTTTCCTAAAAAGTCTTAAAGCCAGTCCTTGTCCCACTGCCAGTGTTTTATTTATTGCCAATTTATTTTCTTTTAGCAGTCATTTATCTGAATAAAATCAACTGTAAGGAGTTATGCATTTTATCCAGTCTTTCTTGTGAATCGGTTCGAAATTTAGATGTGGTTTAAAAAGACTTTGGGTAAAAGGGACAATAATTCACTGATGATATTTACGATAGTGTCTAAGGTCGTTTGGTATGTAGTACTGCTTTGTTAGACAAAATGAAATTTATCTGTACTATATAATCAAAGATTAGTATGATTACCTCATATTATTCATGGCTCTGTGCATGCATTGATCTGAACAAAAGGTCTGATATTAATCTATATTTGAATGTGTAATCTCTTCGTAGTAAAAAATATACAGACTCGCTAATGGCTAAATTATCTCTTTCCCTTTGGCCATTTTATTTCCCACACTAATATGCAGCACAGAGTTTAATCCATTACGAAATATCCATTCAAGTCTTTAATGTAACAGCACAGCAGGTCCTGTGAAGTGCATGAAAGAATCTCAGGCATGACATGTTTTATTTTATTTTTTATGGGGAATTGCCAAAAAGTGATTTTGCATATGATTTTCAAATATGTATGTGAAGTGGGTTGGTTACTTAAGGGCCAGATTAGCTGATGTGTTCCATTGTTTGATTGGGGTACAGTAGGAGAGCATGTGATTGGCTGAGGAACTGTGCATGGTATGGCCCTTAAATTTAGTAAATGTATTTTGTATCTTTTGTGTTTTGACCCTGGGTGACTACAAAAGGATTATCTCATTTATCTGCCAGAAACATCATGGGCATTCATACTTTCTGTAGGTTCATGCTGAATTGATCTCTAGATAAACGCTCTTGGTTCTATTGTTTGTCTATTTATGTATTTCTGTTTGCATTAACACATTAATAACAGAGAACAATGTAAAATTTAAGTAGATCTCTAAAAGTCCACAGAATGTTACAGATTGAAAATTACAAATGCAGCAAATATATGGAAGATTGTTGAATGTTTCAAGTGACACACTTTTTTATTACATGTAGGTTAATTATGGTTTATTAACTTCCACTGAAAGAATATTCATCTTTGCAACCAGTGTATGAGCCAATACATGATATCAGGGGTCAACATTTGATAAAACAAAAATGCCAGAACTCAAGCATGCACAACATATCTTTAATAATATTTTTTTCTGATACAACTCAAATCTTAAATTTTGGGTAGTGAGTTGAGTGAAAGTGATTAAAGGGTTAGTTCACCCAAAAATGAAAATTCTGTCAGTATTTACTCACCCTCATGTTGTTTCAACCCCGTCAGACCTTCGTTCATATTCGGAACACAAATTAAGATATTTTTTATTAAATCTGAGAGCTGGATCACTCCTCCATAGGCTTCTTAAGGGATTGAAACTTGCCAGCCCCGAAAATGTATTAAAGACATCGTTAAAATAGTCCAAGTGACTACAGTGGCTCAATCTTAAGTTTATCAAACGACGAGAATAATTTTTGTGCGCAAAAACAAACAAAAATAACGACTTTATTTCAACTATTCATTTCCTTCTCTGTGGGCCTCTAGTCAGTTAACTTAGTGTAATAGCGTAGAGCTACGTCACATGTAGGCTTACTATTGGCCGACGCTGGTCATGTGGGTGATGCGTGTGACGTACAACAACAGAAGCGTACGCTATTACACTAGTGAACTGACTCGAGGCCCACAGAGAAGGAAATGAATAGTTGAAATAAAGTCGTTTTTTTTGCGCACAAAAAGTATTCTCGTCGTTTGATAAACTTAAGATTGAGCCACTGTAGTCACTTGGACTATTTTAACAATGTCTTTAATAACTTTTCGGGGCCTGCAAGTTCAATCCCTGAAGAAGCTTATGGAGGAGTGATCCAGCTCTCAGATTTCATCAAAAATATCTTAATTCGTGTTCCGAAGATGAACGAAGGTCTTACGGGGTTGGAACAACATGAGGGTGAGTAAAAACTGACAGAATTTTCATTTTTGGGTGAACTATCTCTTTAAAGCTACACTGTAAGATTTTCTCCCATCTAGCGGTGAAATTGTATATGACTACCAACTGAATATTACTTTCTAGCCCCTCCCATTCCGTGGGCGTTTTAACTCATACGGTGGCCGTATTATTCCCTGATTATTCCAAGAATAACATGGCTTCTAGTTCGACTTTGTCATAAGTGTTCCTTCAAGTGATGAGGTTACTATAGAAAACTATTGCAAATTGCATTTAGTTATTTAGTTAGTTAACATGTAGGTTATGACCTCTATGTTAAACGAATAATAGTTTTACGTTTTCGTTATTTTGGTACCCAAGATGGAGGCGCAACATGGCTGGCTGCCGCCATTCGAGCGACTCGCTCGTATGTATTCTGAATGGCAGATTCTACGCTTACGAGAATACTTCATTAGTTGGTGGAAGTAATTACACATGAATGAGCACATATAATTTTGAAAGAACAAAGTGTTTTTTGCTAAGAAGCAACTTAAAAAAATACCCAGTGTAGCTTTAAGGAAATCAACAATATAAACCATCAATCTACTGTAATCAAAGGAGTGCAAAAGAAATCATGCTTGTTACGGTTTTGATTTTAACAGTTAATGTTTTACTAAGAAATGAAGTACCACATCTTTGATCTTCAGAAGAATGTTGTGCCTTATTTATCCGCGTATGGGAAATCAATTCTCGTAAGACAATAAACTTCTTTTTAAAGTAATGAACTGAAAACGCATCTCAAAAACATCAACATCAAGTGCATAGTCCAAATGAAATTTCTGAAACTGATTAGTTTTATTAGTCTGAGCATCCATTTAAAAGCAATAGGTTGTAGTTTTAGATCCATAAAGAGGCGAATAGAATAGAATTCTTAATTTATAATAATTGTTTATTATAAAACATACAGGTTTATTTATGCAAAAATATCAGTTTATGATGTAAAAAAAAGTATAAAGCTAAGGCATATGTGTTCAGAAAAAAACACAAATATAATTTAAAATTGATATGGCACTGATAATAACTTAAACATCAAGAAACACATTTAAGTAGAATTGAAACAAGCAAGCTCTGTGAAATTTGGACATTTTACACTTTCAGGGGCAAATTAATTAACTAAATTTCCCAATATTTGATATTTTGCCCAGTCACATACATAAAAAATAAAATAAAAAAAATACTAAGCTAGTCTGCTATATGGTGGAAGCGTGGAGAGGTCTTGCTGTTCTTGCTCAGGACAGCGATCCATGAATGACACGGGGGAGTTAAAGATTCGCTCTTCTCCATCTGCATTAGAAAAAATAAAATCTCATTATATTTAGCCACATCCTCACTAACATCATCATAATTGCATATATTGTGGCTCATGTGGCAGATGACTCATGAAATATGATTTTGTTATCTCAGTGTACAAACCCACTTCAACAACATCTCTTGCATACCTTGCCAAGTGCATATGAGTTCAGTTGGAGTAACAAGATCGTTCTGAGGAACTAGAAAGTCCTGTAAAATACCCAACCATGCAGTGATTAACAGCTCAATACTGTGTACTGTATATTAACTTTTAGATATTGGAATTTTCTTATGAACTTCCTTGTTTTATAAAAGACTTCACCCACCATGCCATTTGCAGAATTGTAGCAGCCGCAAAGCGGTAGACTGCGACAGCCAACGTATACAATCAGAGAAGAAAAGAGCAGAGACGCCGTGCAGGCCACCAGAAGGGTGCTGTTTGCACCTTTTACCATCCGGCTGAGTACAACCCTCTACACAGGACACAGCTTTATAAATTATTTCTATATTTTAAGATGAGGGTATAACATAGCAAATTAAACATAATCTGGTGTGACTGTACCACTTCAGGGATAGGATGGGCATGGAAGATCTCATCATCATCCTCTCCATAGCTGAGAGTGATGCAAGCATAAACAAAGACAATCACAACGGCAAAAAGCGACACCACAGAGGAGACGATCATGGCGTTTACCTTAAAGTATTAATGAGAGTGTGTTAATATCAACAGGTAGAAAGAGACAACTGTCAGGAAAATTACTTTATAAATTCACAAGAAAAAAAAAGAGAGTAATTATTACCAAAATAGGGTTTTTCTTCTGAGACGCAAAAAGGGCAAGTACACCAGGTGCAGCCATAATCTAAAAGAGGGAAAAGTAAAATGAGCTTTACGGAATCAGTGCTAATAGGGTGAATGCGGTTCATGTGGGACACCTAAGCTTAGTGTTCTTTATGATTATGTGCAAAATCTTCCGTTACTAAAAATCAATATTAAGTTCATTCTAAACCACTTTCACAGTGGCTCAGTCAGTGGGTCACCGTCTGTCACCTCACAGCAAGAAGGACCATCTAATGGGGAGGGTTGGGGAAAGACCTGGCAAGGCAAACTACCCCGGAAAATCATTCATGAACAGTCTCTTGTGTATAGCGAGAAATGGCCCATAGCATTGGGCCTACTGAAATGGTTAATAATGAATGAATGGTTAATGAATGAATGAATGGTTAATGAATGAATGAAACCAGTTCAGCAGCAGTGGGAAACAGAAAATCATGTTAAGGTTATAATGTAGTGAAATTTTATATATTTGGATAGGCATTCAACATAACTCTCATTTTAATCATTTTTACATGACCTTCTGAGACTGAACCAGTTTGCCAACAATATTCTGGTAAACTGGGATGGTACATTATTGGTTAACTGGGGAAGCCATTTTAAAATAAATAAATCGTAAGTGTTAAGCTTTCTCACCAGTCCAGCCCAGAGTGGAGCCCTAGTTTCACTCAGAGTAGTGCTCTTTCGGAAAACTGCGTCCATAAATCCGCAAACCACGCAAAGCCCCGCGCACGCCACCTGAAGGATGCCGAGGACCACCACACTCTTCTGATTGAAGATGAAATACCTGTAACGGTCCATCTCAGGCCTTCAGTGGGGACAGAAGAATCAAACAGTAGTTTTATGTCCATAAATATTATTTAAAAGAGAAAAATCTTTCACTATTATGTCTCTAAACGGAGTTGGATCCTTTATCAAACGTAGGCTATACTGTCTTGAAGCATAAGTCACTATCGCTTTCCACGTTTGGGTTGATTCTGGAATTATAGAACCACTTCACTAACTTAATTATACTAAACGCTATTCTGAAGCAATGCCAAGCACAATTTAAAAGTATAAAGTGATTTATAAATTCTTTAAATTAGAATATATTGCGTATTTACCTATGCCGTTTTCCCTTTATTACTTCCGGACCGCTTTGTTAAGAAGAAAGCGTGTCACTCATTTACCTGTCGCGCGCGCAGGTGCAGCACGATGACCACGCCCCCATTGTGTGGACATATACAGTAAATGTTGACCTAATTACTTTGGCATTAAATGTTCCTGCATTTTGGCATAAAGAAAATCCGATTTATATTTTCTACATTTCATAACATCCCTCCTTATATAATATATATCATCCTTATATAATAACTGAGAACGTTGAAAAGATGAGTCAAATGAACTTGTGCTCTATGCTGGAGTTTTATTGATAAATCTTTGTTGGTAACTTTTGCATAACAAAGGCTGAAGTTCAGATCAGTAGAAAGATTTCTCTTCACGACACTCTGTTCTGTCTTTTCCCAACATACAAAGTACAATTTACTTAAATTTTCTTTTGTGGTGTAGATTTTTCATTGTACTCTTGATGTGTGAAAAAACACAAAAATATAACAAATAAATAAAGGGCCTTGTCAATATAACACTGTACAAGACAACTACAGCCTACATAAACTCAACTGTAGCTGCTTGTACATGATAATAGAGACAATAACAACAAACATATATATTTTAGTTGGTGGGGGAAACATATGCAGAGCAGCAAAATACACTAAAGGTCCTTCTCAAAAAATTAGCATATTGTGATAAAGTTCATTATTTTCCATAATGTAATGATAAAAATTAAACTTTCATATATTTTAGATTCATTGCACACCAACTGAAATATTTCAGGTCTTTTATTGTTTTAATACTGATAATTTTGGCATACAGCTCATGAAAACCCCAAATTCCTGTCTCAAAAAATTAGCATATCATGAAAAGGTTCTCTAAACGAGCTATTAACCTAATAATCTTAATCAACTAATTAACTTTAAACACCTGCAAAAGATTCCTGAGGCTTTTAAAAACTCCCAGCCTGTTTCATTACTCAAAAGCGCAATCATGGGTAAGACTGCCGACCTGACTGCTGTCCAGAAGGCCATCATTGACACACTAAGCAAGAGGGTAAGACACAGAAAGAAATTGCTGCGTGGCATGGAGGCAATCAGCCTGTGGCACTGCTGAGGTGTTATGGAGGCCCAGGATGCTTCGATAGCGGCCTTAAGCTCATCCAGAGTGTTGGGTCTTGCGTCTCTCAACTTTCTCTTCACAATATCCCACGGATTCTCTATGGGGTTCAGGTCAGGAGAGTTGGCAGGCCAATTGAGCACAGTAATACCATGGTCAGTAAACCATTTACCAGTGGTTTTGGCACTGTGAGCAGGTGCCAGGTCGTGCTGAAAAATGAAATCTTCATCTCCATAAAGCTTTTCAGCAGATGGAAGCATGAAGTGCTCCAAAATCTCCTGATAGCTAGCTGCATTGACCCTGCCCTTGATAAAACACAGTGGACCAACACCAGCAGCTGACATGGCACCCCAGACCATCACTGACTGTGGGTACTCCAGTGCTGCTTCTCTGTAGCCCAGGTCAGGTGCTTCTGCCGCTGTTTCTGGTTCAAAAGTGGCTTGACCTGGGGAATGCGGCACCTGTAGCCCATTTCCTGCACACGCCTGTGCACGGTGGCTCTGGATGTTTCTACTCCAGACTCAGTCCACTGCTTCCGCAGGTCCCCCAAGGTCTGGAATCGGTCCTTCTCCACAATCTTCCTCAGGGTCTGGTCACCTCTTCTCGTTGTGCAGCGTTTTTTGCCACACTTTTTCCTTCCCACAGACTTCCCACTGAGGTGCCTTGATACAGCACTCTGGGAACAGCCTATTTGTTCAGAAATTTCTTTCTGTGTCTTACCCTCTTGCTTGAGGGTGTCAATGATGGCCTTCTGGACAGCAGTCTTACCCATGATTGCGGTTTTGAGTAATGAAACAGGCTGGGAGTTTTTAAAAGCCTCAGGAATCTTTTGCAGGTGTTTAGAGTTAATTAGTTGATTCAGATGATTAGGTTAATAGCTCGTTTAGAGAACCTTTTCATGATATGCTAATTTTTTGAGACAGGAATTTTGGGTTTTCATGAGCTATATGCCAAAATCATCAGTATGAAAACAATAAAAGACCTGAAATATTTCAGTTGGTGTGCAATGAATCTAAAATATATGAAATTTTAATTTTTATCATTATGGAAAATAATGAACTTTATCACAATATGCAAATTTTTTGAGAAGGACCTGTATATTGGTTTAATACTGCATGGTTAACAAGTTGTGGTAAAGAAGTTGAACACTTCAAGAAATAGTAACAATAGTCTTTAAAACTTTCCAACTCCATTCCGCTTTATAGATTTTAGTCAAAATGCCTTTAAAATCACTTGCTCTTATTAATGCAACCAACTCAGTCACTAACTGACACACAAACCAGGTCCTTCCACATTGTAGAACAGTAGAACCATAGAATTTTGTTGCTTGCTCTGTGATCTGAGCAAGGATTTCACAATTAAAATACCTGTAAATGGATGAGGATGCAAGAAATCAGTCAAAAAGTGTGATTATTTGTAATTGTTAGCTTAGTAATTGTGTAATTGTGTGATTATTTGATAGTCAAAGGACAAAGTTAAGAGTTTCTGGTGGTAGTTGCAGGCGGGGAAGGGAGATCATATTATTTTCAGCTGTGGTGAAAAGGGTCTTAGCAGGTCTCGTCGGCCCCTTTTCCTGACACCCTCTCTTGAAACTCTAGCAATTGCTTTGTGTACCATCCTGGTGCTTCTGGATCAGACTTCCCTGATGGCTCATGGTCATAACCATAAGCAACAGTAAGTTCTTCATCCTTCTCCATGGCACGGATTGTTCGGATGCATTTTATTTGCCCAAAACGAGGATGGACGTACCTGGACAGGTAAAAACAGGTTTTTACCCAATACTGTCCAACAATATGATTAGTTTGTATTGAAATATCCAACAAAATACTACTCAGATTAACATAGAAAAACAAAAGCACATGGTCTCTGTATATTTCTAAAATATACATTCACACTCACGAGTCATATTTGCAATTGGGAGTGAAGGAGTGATTGGCCTTGTGACCTAGAGATGCACAATAATTCTCAGTCAGATTGAAAGGTTCCGGAACATCAATCACAGTGTCCTCATCCAATGAAATAGTGTTCCCATTCAGGGACCAATCCCGACTGTCCACCTGTTAATTTAAACATTAACAGATTTTAGAATACTTTAAATTTAGCTCATCATTCAGCTTTACAAAATTTAAAAGTATTACATTCTGGCATTGAATAATGTAAGATGGAAACAAACAAACCTCTGAATGTGTAATGCGGACACCATTATAAAAAGCCATCACCGTGTTAGCCTTAGCCTCAGTTTTTGCAAAAAGCCCTTCTCCAGCTCCGGAAATAAGTGAAAGTCCCGCATACACACTGTTAAACCAAAAGAAAACCACCTTTCAGCTTTAATCAACAAGATGAAGACATAAGAAATAATGTATTAAGACTAGAGAACCAACTGAATCTCCCCCACTGAAATGACAAGACCAGACAATCCATCACTGGAACAAACAAGTACATATTTTCTGTTCAAAACAAGATTTGATAGCTTGAGGTTTACATGGTTGATCACAGCTTGCACCAACCGTTGACTTTCGTAAGGGTCAGGCAACAGTTTATGGCTGGCGATACATGACGAGGTGGATTTGTCGTAACAGTAAACAGGACCTAAGAGAGACAGAAAAGAAAGATTATCCTAGAACAATTCTATGCCAAGATGAACGTTTACTAACCAGAATTAGGGCTTTTAATTTGCATCAACGGGTAAACAGTTTCAGATAAGAGTATAAATAAAAGTACTACTAACTGTCTGGATCAACAGTGAAGTGTGGTCTGCCATTCTCTTGAGTGGTAAGACTGGCAAGTTGGGCCTCAATCAGTTCACCATCAACAAATGAGCCATAGAGAGCTGTACGCCCATCAGGGTAAACATAAGCCACTGCCTTTCCTGTCATCTCTCCATCTTCATTCACTTCCCCCACCACGCAGGCGCCATCCTTTAGATGACAGAAAAGAAAAGAAAACTTATATATACACAAACCTGGAGCTTTTCAATAGACTGTTCATGTTCCTAGTTCAATATGTTATGGAATAATAACAAATGTTGTCGACAGAATTGAACTTGTCCTTTAACATGCGTGATGTAAGGCAAAACAAACCGGGTAGTAGACCCAGCACATGCCACAGCGAATGTTGTCCTTGTACTGGCCCCTGAAGACAGGTTGACCATCTGGATTGAACTCTTGAGCAGGTCCATTGAGCTCGCCGTCTACATAAGTCCCATGTAATGCTCCTCCATCCTCGTAAGTATAAATGCCCTGGCCCTGCAAAGCATCGTCCACATAGAAACCCTCCAGCGTACTAGAGGGGAGAAAAAGGTAATATGCAGGTGAAAAATAATTATATTTATTTATCTGCTATAATTAAATTGATCCAAATAAGCTTTTTAGTATGTAAGTGTACAAAATAATAGTACACCAAAGAGAAGCAAATAGAATCGGGAAAAGGAAATTCTGCAAGTTAATTATCTTTCATACCTTTCCAGACTGCTGGTGATGATGCATGTGCACTTAAAGGGATAGTTCACCCAAAAATGAAAATTCTCATAATTTATTCACCCTTTAAGTTGTTACAAACCTGTATGAATTTCTTTCTTCTGCTGAACACAAAAGAATATATTTTGAAGAATGTCGGTGACCAAACAGTTGATGGGCCCCATTGACTTCCATTGTATTGAAAAAAAATAAAAAAAATACAATGGAAGTCAATGAGGGCCATCAACTGTTTGGTTACCCATATTATTCAAAATATCTTATTTTGTGTTCAGCAGAAAAAAAGAAATTCATACAGGTTTGGAACAATCTATTTCGAGAGTTGGAATGATTGAGATAATTAAATCTGAGAGTCTAATCAACAGCGATTAAAAATCATACAGTGAAAATCAATAATAAACTTAACAATGGTGCCAACATACACCACAAGTCTCAAACCTGCCATCAAAAAAGAAGAATTTTCCTTTTCCATTCTTCTCCCCATGAACAAAGTGTCCCTCAAATCTGTCACTGGAGGAGTAGGTCACAGTACAGAAACCATGAGGCTGGTCATCCTCATCCAGTGGCCCTAAAAAGTCATGACATTGTAGTCAGAGAGAAGCAAAATAATAGATTAATGAGTATATACTAATACATTCTATACCTAAAAATAACACTAATTTTAATGTCCCAGGATAATAACATCAATTCAGTTAGATACTTGACACAGCAAAAACATCCAAAGTGATTGTACACTAATTGCTGGAAGTCCAGAGCTGAGACCTGCTGTACGCGACTCTGCAGTTCTGGATTGTGTCAACAGCACACTTTCCACGTGGCTTCAACAATAATATTATACATCCATGCAATAATAAATCCAACCTATACATACGACATTTACAGGGTCCTTAAAAAGATTATATATAAATTGTACAAAGCGTCAGTAAATGTAATAAAATGGAAAATATTTCAAGTGAACAAAATTAGTCTAACTACACTTTCTGCCTAAACTGTAGTATCTCCGTTCATGGGATTTCAGAACGAAACTTTACTAAAGAGTCCAACACCGAAATAGGACTAGCTGTCATCTGGGCATTTTAAAAAGTCCAACGCTTACGGGCCTCGCGTGTTTGACAGCTTGTGTAACTTACATACAGACAGAGGACAGCTGTCGGTAAGATAATCTTCGGCAGAATGAGACTGCATAAAAGTTCAGTCTGAGGAGACGACAAAAACAAAGTTACGCACACCGCATCATTTGTGAATACGCTTGTCATACCTTCCACCACTTCTTC
The DNA here is from genome assembly GCA_026230005.1 of Gila orcuttii. NCBI lineage: Eukaryota > Metazoa > Chordata > Actinopteri > Cypriniformes > Leuciscidae > Gila > Gila orcuttii. The sequence continues at coordinate 12,081,616 of JAPDVR010000016.1, read as the reverse complement.
CATATTGTCATCATCGCTGTCCATGTTTGCCCTTCCTCTGTTGTTTATTAGAGGTAAAGCAAGCTGCTTCTGTATTTGCCTGGCTGTCGCGGAAGCCTCTCACAGTTCCCGGCGCACAGTGTCTGACATCATCAGCGTCGAGCGACCAGCACTGATTTCCTTACACAACAGCGCTGTGCTCTAGCGTTGGGAAGTTTGAATCATTTTAGCGAATCGGTTCACTCGGACAAATCGCTTACTTTAAATCGTTCTCAAACATATTTGTCAGCTGATGCGGACGAAACCGTACTAAAAAATACTCTTGACAATCAATGTCAAGCTGACATTGTCATCAACACTATGCTTTTTGTTGTGAAATACTGTTTAAGGCCACTCCCAAATAAAATCCTCAGATGACTCTTCAAACGAATAATATAGGTAGGTACAGGCTCTCTAAAAAAAACCTGCTTATTGTGTTGGCTTTGTAAATTAAGTCGAAAAGGTCCAAGTTCAAAAACATCTCCTTCTTATTCCCAACTCATACTGCTATTTGACTGGAAAGGCGAAGTGCATAGTCTGACATGAATCATGATGCAACACCTTTTGCAAACGTTAGACCGGAACTTCCTGATCTTGAAAACAGGAGGTAATCTGCAACAGGCGTGACTGGACCTAATTTCACATCTTTGTGGCTAGACTTGATCAAAAAAAGGATCTGTTTCGAACCACAAATATGACTTCGGATATGCCAATTCTCCTCGCAGCAGTGTCAATACTATCTGCTCTCCATATGGGTAAGTATCTTATCTTCTGCACCATCAAAAATACTAACGTGCACTGCAAGTGGACTATTGAATCATGATAGTTGGCCTAATAAAAAATTAGACACCCTTAAAAACTCATAAAGGTTGTTCTGTTCAGCAAAGGACCCTCTTTTTATTTATACTATTTGTCTGTATAGTGCTCTGCTGTAAAGGTCTTTGGAGATTAAAATCAATTATTGACGGTAAAATAAAGTTATTCCGATTAGGTTTCTTCAAAACATTGATAATTTTACTATTTGATGTATGTAGAACAGAATTAAATAACTATCTGGAACTTAAACAAAAACTGTAAAAGCTTTATTTCTATAGGAGTAAACATAATGTGTTACATTTCAAATGGTTTAATACATTTAAAGTTGTTAAAGATGTGTTGCCAAAAGTAAAAAATAAAATAAAAAAGTAGCTAAACCGTAGAACTTTTGATTTGTCTGCCCAAAATCGGACAAATGTGTAATAAGATCAGGTCAAGGTTTACTGCTAATTAAAATGATGTTCGATTTCAGTGAGCTATTTCAAGATAACTTAATCATTCATAAAATCAGAAAGGTTCTATAAATGTTTGTATGATTATCAAGCCAATACTATATACTTGAAATCACATGTCAGATATGTATCATTATTTTTTTTATTTGTTATAATGTGGTAAAACGGTGTGGCTGAATAATAGTGATTGAATATCTTAGCATTTCAGGCAAGACGTGTGGGGTGGTCGAGGATGAAGCACAAAATCATGCCACCCACTGTTACTGGACCACCTGAGTTTGAAAGGACATTTCGTGCACAGTAAGATCAAATATCTTTACAGCCAAACTGCTTCATTGATGCATCTCATACTTCACACACTTCTCACTCACACACTTTCATTCAATAACAATCAAATATGAAATCTGCTTTGATTGGCAAGTCACAAATATGTCTTTCCACCATTTCTTTAGCCAGAATAGTGTAGAGTCTTATTCCATTTTCCTGGTGGTATTGTGGATCTCTGGCATCTTTTGCAATGAAGGTATGTTACATAGTATGTTTCTATAATTATGTACATTGTATATTTATATACAACAATGATATAGTTACACAGAATGTATGGTGTATAAATAAAAATAAGAAACAATTTTATAACTTATGAAAAGGTCTTTATTTTCCCCTTTTTATAGTGCTTGCTGCTCTTGGAGGAATTATGTATATTGTGGGCAGGGAGATGTACTTTACTGGCTATATCAGTGAATCCAAAAAAAGGTGATAATCAAAAGATTTGTTTATATAATATTATTTATATTATTTTAAGTAGTGTCACATTCTTGCTGTTGTTTCTAGGTTGCCAGGGTTTTACATGGTGCTGTGTGTCCTGTTATTCCTAACTGTGACGGCTACCATTGGAATCATTCAATCATTTTTGGACAAATATCTCAACATCAGACTTCTCTAAAGAATTTGATTCTTAATTTGAAAAAAGAAAACTGTTTGCATCCATTTATCAAACAAAAGGCATTATGTAAAATGTATACATATTTTATGCATGTTTCAGGTATACTTGATTTTTTTTTGTGTCAGTTCTCCTTCTAAGATTTACATTACAGCATTAATTTAGAGGATCTACTCACCACTTAATTCCTACTATTCAATTGTTGAAAATGCGGTCTTTAGTGGGCATCATGTGGACTGAATTGAAATGCTGGAATGCAGTGAATTTCTCATCAGGGAGAGTTAGAACGAAGACCTGGTCATACTCTACTGGAAAATAGTAAATGCAATACTCAAACACTGTAACAATATATCCACTCCAGCAAGTCAATGTTAATAAACCCAATTGCAGTTTATTGTAAAGTGATAAGACAGAATAAAAAAGATTCATAAGTCTAACCTTAAACAAGAACGAAAGCAAGACACTCACCAAAAGATGCAAGTTACATTAACAAAAGCTAGACCAGAGACAAGAGAAAAATTAGGGTTATATATACAAAAAATAAACCAGCGACTAATAATCAGAACAATAATACAATTACAAGAAACCTAGGAAAACAATAAACTTCCATTGATTTGATTGAAATAATTATTGCTGCTTGTACAATTTACTTAATTAAAATGATTTAAAGGAACGCAATTGCTAAACACTGTGTTAGTAATTAATGTTATTCTGTTCAGTCCGTTTAAATATGTAATGTTAATCCTTTTGTGTTAGGACTACCTAAAGCATTTTTGTTGCAGTAACTTAAACTAGACAGTGGATTTTTAGTTTTAGGTGAAATTAAGTTTTATTTTACGTGTTTCTGAGTAAAGGGAAATATCTTTGTTAGGTGTGTGATATTTAAAAGAGTTTCTGTTATGTTGAAGTTTTTGTGGTTACCATTGTGCTGAAGAATAGGGCATGTGGTTGGGTTGTGGGTGGCACATGAGTAAAAACTAATATATATATATATTACTCAATGAGCGGTAGCTGTGCTAATTCTATTGTAGTGACAAGTATCCTACTTGTTGCAATGTGATATATAAGATACAATGACAATCAAGACTTAACATGACACTTTTTGACTCACTATTTGTTAATATCAGTCTTAAACTAAACCCAGTACTCTGCACGATGTAAAATAATAATAATAAAAAGGTTTAGCTATTTAGCACTTTATTTCACAAGTTCCTTTGCCCATATAATCTTTAAACTAATGAGGTTAAGCGTATTTGGCTTGCTGTCCGCAATGGAGGAGCTCGAGGAAGCAGCTTCAACTCAAGCTTAGATATACTCCCCAGTGGGACTACTAATGCTTGGATGATGAGTATGGTAGCAAGGTGCCTAAATTATATTGGTGGAGGAATGCCAAAACAGCTGATGCCAGAGCAAGGTGAGCACCTGCTTATATGCTCCAGCAGTTAATTGAAAGATTAGATGGGTTTATTCCTCCCGAAAATACGTTGTGAACTTCACTAAGTAGAATAAAAGTTAGAAACAGACTGCTACTTTCACAAGTTTGTCTTTATTCTCTAATGGTACAGCAACTCAAATAGTGAAACTACATGAATGCAGAAAAATAATTAGAATAAATAAAAAAAATACTGGCAAGGAATCACATTTTCATGTATTATAGCATTCATCAAAGCATTGACTTAATAATATTGACATCAAGTACTTTAACTGTACTTAAAAATGCATTGTCAAAATTTGTATATGTACATTTTTCATGTACATCTTAGAACAGCATAAGTACCATCAGTATTGACCAAAGAGACATTGTTGTGTTGGAGCTCGATGAAAGTCATGGCTTGACAAGTTTTACAATAACAGGACACTTTCCCGTGTTTCCTGCTTTGTCCACCACAGAAACCTCCAGATCTCCAAGGCAGCAGATCCCAGAATAATGCAAAAGGGTTGCATTATAGCCATTTTCATCTAGACCATCATATTGAGTAAATTTGCTAAAAGCCCCACCAAAGGAAGAAATACGTGTGTGATCGATTCCTGAACCAGCTCCATCTGTCATGATATAGGTCACTTCCATTATTGTATTTCCACATGATAAAAGACAGTCTGAAGTGTCATTTACCACATGGCACACTGGTGGAGTAAAATCAGTGACCTAAACAGAAACTAAATGTTATTTATTTCAATTAAATACTATAGTAACTGCTAACTTGGAGCAGTATAATCAATTAGCAGGAAACTGGACTGAAAAAAAATGAAGATGCACATTTCACAGCAGTTTACAATACACCTACAACAAACAGATGTTGTACTTACATTTAGTATAGCATCTCTTCGTTCTACCTCTACCCTGTCCGCATTTTTCATTGCTTCATTTTCACTGATGACATCACGGTGCGGAAAAGCCAGTGACCATCCAATCAGCATGCAGAGAAAGATCAGTGTCTTTGCAATCTTAACCATTCTGATCAGATATGGAGAGGTTTTAAAAAATCTATTAAAACTTTATGCTTTTGGCAGGAGAATTAATTTTTTTTAACATTAAAACATTCCACATGTTAAAAAGCTGCTGTTTCATCCTCTTTTCCTAGTAGGCTACACAGCAAACAAATAATTGTATTGTTTAATAAGTTAACTTTTTTAAAGTTAACTTTAAGATATTTTAAGTAGCCTAAGATAACTCTACAAAAAATGTATAAGAAAATATTAAGCCTTACTTCAGAGAATACATCTGTCTTATTTTATTTCCCACTTGTTTTGCTTCGTTAATTTAGCTTGTTTTAGAGATGTTTAGATATTTTCCTGAAAAACAAGATAAAAAAAATTCTGATAAATAATTTTTGCAGTTTATAATCTCAGCATTACAACACTTGCTGGGAATGTCACAATGAGAACAAAAGCACAAATGAAGAGTAATGATACTGAGGTTTGACTTATGCCTGTGGATTATTAGGGGTGTTGTGGATTGTTATCTCTGTCTTTTGGATCTTGGTGTGCAAGAGAGCAGAAAAGTCCCTAGTTAAAAAAAAAAAAAAAACGTATACCAAAATGTACTCAAAATAATTGTATTTCATACTAAATATACTACAAATCCATTAATATATTTACTGAAAAATCGCTTGAGACTGATAGGCCCCACATTCTGAATTATACACTCGAATGCTATTTCCAGCTTCACCATATTATGAATAGGGTGTAAGGTAAAGCTTGTTGGTCTACAACAATAACAGGTAATAGCCTAAATCACTTTTTTCATAAGAGATCTTTGACTTCATAAGTGATTTTCTATTTAATTAGTCATTTTTAGGCCTTAAGTAGGGTTATATTGATATTAAATAAACAGAAATATTTAAACAAAAATAGAATTGCACACTATATTCTAGTAACCTAATAAAAATGCATCAGTTGCCTATAACATGCCATCCAGTTGCATTGTAGTACTTAAGAAAAAAGTAATTGACTTAACAAAGAGCACCTGTCTGTTATTTTTACTTACTGTTATAAATGATGAAACCTCCAATAGAAAGTAGTGAAATCTCAGGTAGCAGATCTGTGTCCTTTCTGAATGATTTTGTTAAGATGTGTCAGTCCTGTTCAGACACACTATATCAGTGGAACATAACTTGCACAACACTGAAACTGCAAATAAATACTAAACCTGTTGTCAATGTTTAACGCGTTCAGACTCTGTGTTCATTCCAACAAATCGCACTTTCTGTGGTGTTTTTGTCAATTAATGCCTCCCAGAGTGTATAGTAAGCCTATTATTAGAGTCAGTGGATGCTGCTAAGTAAATCTGAGTTGCTCCTAGAAATTAACATTAAATATTATTCCCAAGTCCAGGTTTATACGCTTTCCATATCAAAGTTTGGACATTATATTTTGTGCTGTTTTCTTGACCTTCTAATTTGTAAAACTCAACAATCTTTTGCAACAATCATAGTCACAACAACAATCATAAATATAGGCCATAGGACAAGAAATGGTCACATCCTTATCACAAAAGTCAATGAATGATTTTTGTATAAATAAACTAAGCAACCATGCACTTGCTTTTGTATAAACCTTGCCAGGACCATAGAATTAAATCATTAACAATTTGTTGGGATCAGGTCAAGGTTGCTAAATGAAATTGTTTAACTTTATTCTGCTATTTCAAGATAGCTTGTTATTTTTTTAATTATTATTATTTGTTGAAAACTCTATTTATAATTAATAAATCAAAATTGTTTTTTGAAAGTATTTCTTAAAATGTTTATAGGCTATACTGTACATTTCAGGCAAGATGTTGTCTGAGCTACGGGCACAGTCAATTCTCAAATCTTTTAAAGCCAAACTGCCATAAGTTATGTTTTTCATTTAATTTCATTTTTTTGTTGTTCTTTAGTTTACTTTATCTATGTGAAACTCTTGAATCAATCAGTCAGAGGACACAGAAAACTTAGCCGTGCTTGGCCACCTGGAGGCGCTATAACCCAACAAAACTTAAACATTTACTCTAAATAGGAAAAGTTGCATGCAGTAGGCCTATCTTAATCCAAGAGGGCAGTCATGTCTCAAAACATCATTCGATTAGCCTATGTTTGGATGATCTTTCAATTATGTTTGGACAAATATCACAATATCAGACTTGAAATGACATAGCCTAATTAAAATTCTTATTTTCAAACTAATGGTTTTCTTAGGTTAAGGGTTTTGTTGCAACATGAGGGCTGTTCCATTAAACAAGATTATAATACAAGCCAGGCTTATTTTGGTTAGTCAGACTTATTGTTGGTTGATTCTGTTTCATAAAGCAAACTTAAAATAGTTCAAACTCAGTTACTCTTGCAACTTAACTAACCTGGTCCAGGGCAGGCTAACTGTCAGGCCAAGCCTGAGTTGTTACACAATGATATTACCACTGACACTCTCACATACTATTTTGATCAGACCAAAAATAAATATAGTAGAAAAAAAATCAAACTAAATAAGGCTACAATTATGTAAGATTTAATTGGATTTTTTTTAAAATGTATGAATACATCTCTCTCTGGTTTTACAGTATATAAGCCTATTTGATTAACCCATTACAATAGTAACTTTGCAGTTATTGCTATCACAAAATACACTTAATACTTGTAGGTTTAAAATTCTAAATAAGGCTCATAATGTGCAACAACAAATATTTTAGCTATATATAGGCCTATATATATATATATATATATATATAAAATGTAATGTACTTAATGTCTTTCAATTCAAACACATTTAACACAATTATACAAATTTAATTATATTACATTATTTTTACTTTATTTTTATTAAATTATATTAAATTATTTTTACTTTTTTGTGATAATACCCCATTTGTGATAATACCCACCAACACATAAAAAACATAATTAGAACAATAACCAATAAGTACATAGTTAAACATTTTACATATGAAAAAGGGAAAAAATAAAAAATAGATAAATAAATATTAATAAAGAATTAAACATTCAGAATTTTTATATCAAACTCTCTTATGATGACACATTCAATTAATATTATTTAAATATTAAATAAATAAAATAATAAATAAGTAGCTATATTAAAGGGGGAGGGGGGGTATATAAAAAAGGTAATTAATGTAGATGTAGTCCTTTATTTGATCAAATATTCTTTGATTTTAGAGTTGCCAATATCTTAACAAAATGTATACTTTTGCTCTTAATTTCATGTTATCCTTTCCATAGTGTACTCTAACCAATCATTTAAAACGGTGGTTTCTTGCTTTCTCAAAAAAAAAAAAAAAAAAAAATATATATATATATATATATGTATATATTGCTTCAAAACCTGTAATTCTCAGTATTCTAAATAAGTAGGCATATTACCGGTACTCATCTTTATTAAGGAGCATAGGTCCTGTACCCAAAACTATATTTTGAATCTTTATTATATTTAATTTCTTTAAAAAAAAAATCTTCCCTGAATTAGGCTACTTCTGTTCTTTCTTTTTTTAAAATTAGCTATTATTTTAAGTAAAAAAAAAATGTAATGAGCTATAAGTTCCACGCAACTTATCCAACAGCCTAAAGATAAATGATTGTCGTTAGAAGATATTTCTGGTGTTAAAAATATATTAATTTTTCAAGCAAAAATTACATTATAGCTCATATTTGGCGCGCATGCGCACAGCTACGCTCGTTCAACGTGAGGTTTAGCAGCAAAATGGAAATATTTGCAGGAATTTCCCACATTTACAGATGGAGAATGTGAAATGTAAGTTTTGCACTGAAAAAACATGTCTCAAACGCATTAAACACAAAATATATAGGCTATGATGTTTGCTGTGGTAGTGGATCGACCCATAGGGCTGCTTAAAAAAAGCGTGCTTTTAAGACTTGATGAACCTGGATCAAATTAGTGGAATTGCGTGAACTTCAATTATCGCTTTAGCGTCCGGACTTTGATTTTTCTATTACATTTTTAAATAAACGTATAAAATACCATGTTAAAAAAATATTTGCTTCCTTGGCATGTTCACATAAGTGTTGGCTGTATTATATTAAAAGGACTATGTGTTATTTTTTTCCTTAAGCATTGAAATAACTAGGGGACTTTTGTTCCGAATATGCAGTTTGTCAGAGGTCATTCAGTGTAACAGGACCAGGAAGCAATTTTTAAATAAACAACCAACAGTCAGTGACATCATCAAAGGGCACCCTGAAGATCGTGTGGTGCTGCAGCAAGTTATGTTTATTGCTCTTAAATATTTGATAATTTCACCTTTTCATAGTTACCTTTTTACATAGTAACTTGAGTAACAAAAACACGTGTCATTCAGTGAAATGCCAAAAAAACACTTTTATTGTTAGAGTTTTTGAAAAATATGTAGATGTTGTGAATAACTATGATTAACCTTTCTGGTCAAGTTCACTGTTTGATATAGGTCGCTAGTTGTTAGCCTGCAATATTAGCTTAAGTAGAAGTTTCGTCATTCAGGGTAATGTTTTGTCATTCGGTGTAATGCAAATTGTCTGTTACATCACAGTGTCATCCATTAGGCCTACACTGAATGACAGTATCACTGTTTAGATAACATTTTTTGCATTTTATTTATATTTCAGATAAATGAGGGATGTTTAGCACTAAAAGAAAATATTATTCTTTATAAATATTAATGTTTTAATGTCTTTTTTTTTATGTGTTACTGATTTATTTTAGATGCCCACAAACAAAGAGTTACTAGGCACCAGCAGACCCAGTAGCTTTTAGCACGGAGACGAGAAAGGTTTTGAGGATTGCAATGTCAAAATAATAGGGCTGGGTTAAAAAGATCGATTTCTCGATTTTAATCGATTCTCATTTTGAAGAACCAATACTGATTTGTAAATTGATCTTTCTGTCTATGCTGTTTTCAGTTGATTTTAATCAATATCAAATTGATTTGAAATCGAATCGTGAAATTTGTGTCAAAGCCTAGACCTAAAGTGCAAAGGCAATAGTGTCTGAACCTGAGCCATTAACCCTGAGGAAGTCAAAACTCACTTCAGCAGACTGGGAGAAATTTATCGACTAGGCAGGTCTCTCTCTCTTTCTCTCTCTGTGTGTGTGTGTCCTCGATTAAATGAGAGACATTGATTATATTACCACCAGTTTGTTTCACAATTGTTAAAGCGATAGTTCACCCAAAACTGAAAATTACCCCATGATTTACTCACCCTCAAGCAATAGGTGTATATGACTTTCTTCTTTCAGATGAATACAATCGGAGTTATATTAAAAAATGTCCCGGCTCTTCGAAGCTTTATAATGGCTGTTTCTGTTTTGAAGTCCATAAAACTTCATGTATAGAAGTAATTATTTTTTCCTCAGAAAAAGATCAATTTAAACAGGACATATTCTAATGTATGTGAAAAAGACTAAATTTAAAGCAGTTTTAGACTTTTATTTTTTTGATGCTTGAAACCCCCTTTTCATCTTTGACCGAAATATACTTTTGGTTATTTGGCACTTTATGAAGTAGAATAAAAGTTGGAATCAATAGAAATATGCTACTTCCACAAGCCTGTATTCTCTAATGCAGCAGCAATGTAAATAGTGAAACTACATGAATGCAGAAAAAACATAAATAAAAACGTACTGACGAGAAATAACATTTTTATGTACATATCATAAAGCAAGTCATTATTGTTCATGTAGCCTACATTTTCATGTTTTTTTTTTTCTGTGCTATATTATTTAAATGGCATGTGTACAAAATGAAGTGAGTAAAGTGCACATCCATCTTAGAGCAGCGTTGATTTAAGTGCCATCAGTAAACTTGACCAAAGAGAGATGGTTGTGGTGGAGCATGGATGTGGGATGGACAGTCATTGGATTGACTGTAGGTGTAACACGTTTTATAATAACAGGACACGTTCCCCTGATTCCAGCTTTGTCCTCCACCAAAACTTCCACATCTTCAAGGCAGCAGATCCCAGAATAATGCCAAAGGGTTGCATTGTAGCCATTTTCATCTAGCCCATCATATTGAGTAACCTTGCTAAAACTCGAACCAAAGCTAACAATGTGGACATGATCGATCCTGAACCAGAACCATCTGACATGATGTAAGTCACTTCCATGATTGTATTTCCACATGATAAAAGACAGTCTTTGAACTCTCATTTACCACACTGCACACGGTAAAATCTGTTAACTAAAAAGGAATTTTTTTAAATTATTTATAACCTTTTTTTTTAAATAGCATGACAACTTTATGTGTAATTTAAAAAAAGCAAAACTATATAATTAGCAGTAACTATGTTCATTAAAATTTACGTGCCATAAATTGCAATATTTATGTAATGTGGCCGGGATAACCATCAGAGGGCACTCCAACCCGGACAATCACCACACATCCACATACTCCATTCCCCATAATCCTTTGCCCAGACCATCATTCATTATCACATTCACCTGTGTCTCATCCTGTTTAGCTCACACTACAAAAGCCTGGTTCATTCTGTTAGTCTCTGCAAAGTCTTGTTAGTTGTTGAGTGTTGCACTGCAATTCCAAGCATTCTCCTGGTTTTCGATCTTCTGTCTGGTCTTCTTGGTTTCCTCTGTTTTTGCCTGTGCCCATTATTGTTTAGACTGATTACCTGGTGTTTATGTCCTTTGCCTGTTTTCAACTACGATTGTGGATTACACTTTCAATAAAACTGCATTTGGATCCTCAACCTTCTTGTCTCAGAGCAGTTCGTAACAATTTAGCTGAAAATAGCTGACTAAAACCACTCAATTACCAATTTTCCACCAAAAAAGAACTGGTTCGGAACTGGTGCTGGTTCAACTGCCGAACCTTCTCAGAACCTGTTTGTTTTTCCACTGACTAGAGAGCCCAGCGAACGACGTCGTTACGTCACTGTGTATGTCGCCATACATCTTAGCTTTCCCAGAAATGCTTGCGCCAACTTCAAGCATAACAATTATAATGGTGGACTACATCGTCTTTCTGCAAATGTTTCTCCTGGCTTTGTGATCCTAAATTGGGGTCAGAAGAAGACGTTTAGAACACATTTGTGCTGCTCGTCTGGATTACTATAGACGGAGATTACGTTCGAGAAGAAAGGTAATTATAACCCCGCCCCCAGCCCCCGACGTAAGCATGACGTGGTAAAAGAACGGTTCTAGTCCAGCAAAGAGTTGGTGCCGCTTTGGAACCAATTTTCCTGGCCGAGAACCGGTTCTTTGGCCGTCGAAACACAAAGAACGGGTTCGCGAGTAGGCACCGGCTCCGAACTGGCTTTCAAAATGCTTTGGTGGAAAAGGGGTAAATGTAAAGCACCTGTCTGTTTTTTACTTACCGTTTTTAAGTGATGAATCATCAATGAAAAGTAAGATTATTCACCTCAGTTCAGACTCCAATGGATAGCACTTTCCCTGGTGCTTTTGTCATGCCAAGCTGTATAGGATTATTATTGGAAGTAAATATGAGTTGTTCCTAAGAAATGTATATTATTTAAGAAACATTATTTTATATCACAGAAATAAATTAAATACATTAGGACCTAATGAATAATAACCCTAAAGTTAAGTTTTACTGGTCTTTAGGGTCTGTTACAAAATTTTAAGGGTTATATTTGGTAAAATTAGCTGTAGGTTAATACTGCGATACTGCTATGATTGCAGTACTTTATTTGGTTCATTCTTTACCAAAATCTCTAGTTCTTCAGACCGATCATGTCAAAAAGGACAGATAGATTGTTCAACCAGGGTTTCCGCGGGGTCTTAAAAAGTCTAAAATTCTGGACTTTAAATTTAAGGCCTTAAAAAGTCTTAAAAACGGCCAGATTTTCATCCTAGGTCTTAAATTTAATTTAGTCAGGTCTAAAAAAGTGTTTACCCTCGTTCATTTCCAGAAACGCTGGCTACATAAAGTTATTACAAAGTAGCAAAAAAGTATCGAGTTGTAGCCTACAAAGCGGAGCTCTAGAGCAGGGGTCTCCAACACGTCGCTCGCGTGCTCCAGTAGCTCGTGGCTTGATATGAGCTATCGCGTCTTTTCCGCGCTCAAGTTTGTTCAAGTGTAGGCGCGCGGCAAGCACGCTCATAATTGAAGCGACGCGTTAATTTTTTTACCAGGCGCAACGAGATGGAAAAAATCTAAACTTTTCAGAATGCCGCAAATGCACGCACCGCAGGTCATGTGACAGGAACCAACCAATCACCCCTTTCCCATAACAGCATTGAAAGCTCCGTCAACATGAAGGATGGGGGGTTCACCCAAACACTACTAATAAATATAAGCTAATGTGTAAATGTCAGTAATTTATCTTTTTGACTCATTCTTTTTATAAAAAAATATTTAAAGGCTGAAATATGAGGTTTATCTTTGTGTAAAACCTTTTTTGTCAAAACAACTTTATTTGAACTTGTACATGTTAGTAGATGACATGTTGCAAGACACTCTTTTAAAATCTAGCCATCATTTTTATTGGTATTTTAATGTTTATGTAAACAAAAAGTGCATATTGATGCTAATCAATTTATTTGCTGTTTTTCGACATAAAACTAGTTGAATTGACTTCATTCTGTAGTATTAGTACTTTTTGAACAGGATTCTGTGATAACCTTGATAATTTTGGTCACTTTAATCATCTCATCATTTCCTCTCTAGTTATGATCAACTATGATCAACTAAAATCAACAATAATTGTGTTTTTACAGTATAATATGCAAAAAGTAAAATTTTATATTAAAAAAATATCTACCTCTCCTTCTCTCTCACACACACACACACATAGATAGATAGATAGATAGATAGATGGATAGATAGATAGATAGATAGATAGATAGATAGATAGATAGATAGATAGATAGATAGATAGATACTCTAATGATCCCGAGGTAACTAGCCTATCTAACTTGGATAATGCGTCGTGTAGGTCTTAAATTTCAATCTTAATGGTCTTAAAATGTCTTAAAAAGGTCTTAAATTTGACTTACTTAAACCTGCAGAAACCCTGTCAACTTTGATTAAAAATAAACATGGCAAAGGAAGGCTGAGTCTTGACTGAGCATTCTGAAGTTCACAGCAATTGCTTGTAAATCTAAGGTGTGTGATCCTGATTTTATTATATTTTTGGACCTTTATCAGAGCAGGAAGAACTAGGACACCTTATAAACTAATGATTATACATTTCTACAGTGTTTTATCATGTGATGCCTCATTTAGCTGTATCTTAAACTTATTAACTATGTGATATAACACGTTACAGCCTAACCTTGCTGTTGTTTCTAGGTTGCTATGGGTTTTACATGGTGTCGTAGTCCTATTATTCCTAACTGTGATGGCTATCATTCAGTCAGACCCCATGCCTCTCTCACACACAAGTTGGTATGGTATTTTGAATAAGTTCCCCCACAGAGAGCACTGTAAATTATGCCTTTAATTGATTTAAACAAAGGACTAAATATGTGGCCTGTACATGTGCTTAAAGTAAAACTTTATAAAGCACTTTATAAAGTACAACAAAATTAGAATGAATAGAAATACTGTGCATACCACTACTTCCACAAGTTTGATTTTATTCTCAAAAGCTACAGCAACATAAATAGTGAAACTACATGATTGCAGTAAGATAAGGAATAAAAAAAGTGTTACTGTCACAGTTTAACATACCATACAGCAAGTCATTGTCACATTTATATACAATGCACATCCATGTTAAAACAGTAAAGATTTTAGTGCCATCAGTATTAAACTTGACCAAAGAGAGATGGTTGTAGTAGAGCTACTGGATGTGGGTTTGACAGTCATTGGACTGATTGTTGTCACAGGGCGTTTTATATTAAAAGGACACTTTGCCTTGTTTCCTGCCTTGTCCATCACACTAATCTCCACATCTTTGAAGCAACAGGAACCAATATATTTTACAATAGTTGCATTGTAGCCGTTTTCATCTACAGTTGTATCAATGTAAATGAAAAAGGTAGTGTTGAATTCACTAGAGTCAGTGGCAGAAAAAGAGGGGTGATCAATTCCTGAACCAGCACCATCTGACATGATGTAAGTCACTTCCCAGCTTGCATTTTGACAGGACAAAGGACAATCCAAACTCTCATTTACCACACGGCACACTGGTGGAGTCAAGTCTGTGACCTAGAGAAAATATAGCTGCATGATATTTCTTTCCATTAAACGCCATATGTGTTTAACTTATGCTGTAGCAGTAAAACAAATATTGAGTAGGGAATCAGCATACATCAGTACAGATGAAATGAGGCACTTACACTCAGTACAACATCTTGTCTTTCTTTCTCTACCTTGTCAACATCTTTCATTGCTTTATCCTCAGTGGTGACATCATGGTATGGAAAGGCCTGCGACCATCCAATCAGCATGCAGAGAAAGACTAGCGACTTTGCAATCTGAACCATTCTGATCAACTGAAGAGATTTTAAGAATAGATTTAGATGAAAGTTTATGGTTATAAATAATGATACTGACAGGAGTATTCATTTCCGTGAAGCCATTCTAAGGTTTCTCTTTGTGTTTTTCACGTACAGACGACAACGTTGTCGAAACGATCTCTGTTCACACGTATCCACAAAAACGACTTAAAATGCTGTGTTATGCCTGCCAGGCCAGTTGTTGGCAATGTCACTTTGTAAAGGAACGCGTAATACGCATGCACATGACGTTACCGTTTCCAAAAATTTGCGCTTTTGTTGTTTACACAGAGACGATAACGGTATCGTTTTTAAAAACTTGCACTTTGAAACCCGTTCTCAAAAGCTTCCGTTTTCAGGCCCCCAAAACGCCGTTGCCATGTAAATGAACAGCCAAAACGCATAAAAAGTTTTCCATTTTTAGTTGAAAACGGTGTCATGTAAACAACCACTAAGGCTATGTTTCCATTAATCATTTTTGAATACCTCTGAGTCCACACCATACAAAGCGAAAAGAAATTTATTAACTTGGGAGAGCGTTTTCAAAAAGCTCCATCTTCGCTGACAAAAACGGCGTCTCAGGGGCAGTTTACACGACACTGTTTTCAACTAAAAAAAGGAAAACTTTTTATGCGTTTTGGCCGTTCATTTACACGACACTGGCATTTGGAGGGCCTGAAAACACAACATTTTGAAAACGTGTTTCAAAGTGCAAGTTTTTGAAAACTATACTGTTATCGTCTCTGTGTACACTACAAAAACGTGAATCTGTGAAAACGATGATGCATGCGCGTGCTTAGTCTAGGCATGCGCGTTTGGCGCGAGTGCTCTGTAAAAGAATACGTATGTGCGTAGGCGCATAGTCTTTCTTTACAAAGTGACATCGCCAACTACTGACCTGGCATGCATAAACAGCATTTTTAGTCATTTTTGCAGATCTGTGTGAAGAGGGATCGTTGTCATCAGTATACAAAGAAAAAACTTTGCATTTTTTGCACATCGTTGTCATGTAAACGTACCCTTAGTGTGGACGGAAGGCCAAAATGGAGATAAAAAGATGCGTTTTCAAACAAAAACTTATTAGTGTGAATTGATTTTGTCCATCGAAAACTGATTGAATCGTTGAATGGTTGTGGTTTACTTTCAAACAAAAACGTATTAGTGTGAATTGATTTTGTCCATCGAAAACTGATTGAATCGTTGAATGGTTGTGGTTTACTTTCAAACAAAAACGTATTAGTGTGAATTGATTTTGTCCATCGAAAACTGATTGAATCGTTGAATGGTTGTGGTTTACTATTGCTGTCCTGACATGTGAGTGACAGGTTGTCCCGCCCTCGTGTCAGTGAACATGTCAAGGGAAGCACTGATCTATATAAATTACATTTATATAGATCAGTGAGGGGGACGCAATTTTGATTATGATTATGAGAGTACTGATTAAGATTTTTCCAGTGTATATTCTCTTTACAACACTTGTTTACACAAAACATGTCACAGCAAGGGCAAGAACTTTCATCGTAACGGATTTCCCATTAAAGGTATAGGTTACCCAAAAATGAAAATTCTGTCAGTATTTACTCACCCTCACATTGTTCCAACCCCGTCAGACCTTCGTTCATCTTCGGAACACGAATTAAGATATTTTTGATGAAATCTGAGAGCTGGATCACTCCTCCATAGGCTTCTAAGGGATTGAAACTTGTTCCCCGAAAAGTCATCAAAGACATTGTTAAAATAGTCAAAGTGACTACAGTGGCTCAATCTTAAGTTTATCAAACGACGAGAATACTTTGCGTGCGCAAAAAAACCCAAAATAACGACTTTATTTCAACTATTCATTTCCTTCTCTGTGGGCCTCGAGTCAGTTAACTTAGTGTAATAGCGTAAGTGTTTCTGTGTTGTAAGTCACACGCATCACCCACATGACCAGCGTCGGCCAATAGTGAGCCTACGTTTGACGTGCAACACAGAAACACTTACGCTATTACACTAGTGAACTGACTAGAGGCCCACAGAGAAGGAAATGAATAGTTGAAATAAAGTCGTTATTTTTGTTTGTTTTTGCGCACAAAAAGTATTTTCGTCGCTTGATGAACTTAAGATTGAGCCACTGAAGTCACTTGGACTATTTTAACGATGTCTTTAATAACTTTTTTTTTGGGCTTGCAAGCTTCAATCCCTTAAGAAGCCTATGGAGGAGTGATCCAGCTCTCAGATTTAATCAAAAATATCTTAATTCGTGTTTTGAAGATGAACGAAGGTCTTACGGGGTTGGAACAACATGAGGGTGAGTAAATACTGACAGAATTTTCATTTTTGGGTGAACTAACCCTTTAATTTCTTTCCGGTAGTAATCACTTCCTGAAAGCACACGCATCTTGTTGGGGTAATTTTGGTTAATACGTAACTATGTAATCTTTCTGGAAGAACTGGAGAAGCTAAAAAATAATGCAGGCAGCAAGATTATACTCAACTACCATTATGTACCATTTCCCACTTCGCCATGCATTATTTTAGTCTTCAATAACAGGTAGGCTAAAATAAATGTCTTTGAAAAGAGACTTGTAACTTTATAAAGGTTTATAAAAGTTACTTTCTATTACCTGTTTGTTTTGTCAAGCGAGATTATCAGTTAAAATACAATATGCCTATAAGTTTAAAAAAGTTTTTTTTTAAATGCAAATTAATATAATCATTTATAGACATAAAAACACATTACATGTTGTTCCAGCAATAAAAAGCCACCACAACCTTGCTTAATATGGAAATACTTACCGTTATAAGCGATAAAATCTCAGTAATGATAAAAGTAGTGAAATCTCAGGTAGTAAGATTCTGCGCCTCAGTTTAGGTCCTTCTCTGTTCCAAATTGTTTTGGAGACATGTATTAATAAGATTTTCAACACTCTCAGACACACCCAGGCATGTCAACATGACCCATTATATCGTCAGAGCCGGTCAGTGGAACATGAGCTTGCACAATATGAAGTGATTGTTAGGCTGCTTGCTCACGCTGTAAAGTATTATTAAAGTGGATATTGCTAAGTAAATATTGTTCCTTTGACATGAAGCATGGGGGTCTGTGACAGGAAGTCAAGTGAGGCATAACTAACTACATAAAAAAATATTTGACACTGTCTTACATCACTTTCTTTATCTTATGTATGCTTTGTATTGTATTTGTAACTTAATTTGCTAAACACAAAAGAAGATATTTTGAAGAATGTCAACCAAACAGTTTATGGGCCCCATTGACTTGTTTTCCTACTATGAAAGTCAATGAGGTCCATCAACTGTCTGGTTTCTGACATTCTTCAAAATATTTTCCTTTGTGTTCAGCAGAAGAAAGAAATTCATACAGGTTTGAATCAACTTGAGGGTGAGTAAATGATGACAGAATTTTTATTTTTAAGTGAACTAGTTTTAAAGGGGCTAGAATTTAGAAACCCTTGTTATTAGCGACATCGGTGGCTGTTAAGTAAACTGCACCCAGCAACTCCTTGGTCTTTGCTCGCACTCTTGCAAGTGTAACATAGAAGAGACTGAGTCAATGCCACGATATAGTCACGGCAAAGTTCATTTTCGTTATTCTTCGCTTAGAAGTAAAAAAAGAAGTTGGAAATACATTTTCAGCGATATACTGATAACATTTCTAGACGCCGTCCACGCTGCTGAGAGTGACGTTAAGATGAATATGTAGCCTAGATGTGCGCTTTCCTAGCAAAATAAACACATCAAAAATGACAGCTGTGAGATAGCAGTTAAGAAAATATCAGATTATAGCGATGTGGATATGTTTGTACAAGCTCTGCATTTCAATGATATGTCGACAAATGAAGCAGCCTAATTAAAATTACATATTGACATTACAGTGTAGAATAGCCTAGCTCTTTCTGCATTATTTTCAACGCATTCTCATCCTAGGGCGTCATATTTTGACCGTTCGTCAACATCCTTTAGCGTCAATATGGGTAGGTTTAGGTCTGGGGTAGGGTTAGGGTTACACCACTAGGAGGCGCCTTCTGGCCCATATCTATCTGCGTGTCATATTGACGCTAAAGGGTGCCATGTGCGTCGGATATTGACGGATGTCAAAAGCGTCATTGTATAAGCATTTATTTCATGAGTCACAGAATAGAAAAGATGCTTTCGGGAGAGTGCATAAACTTCACATCCTTTTGATTTTCCTGACAAAAACGTCCAGAGTCCAGTCTACAGGCTTTCAAAAACAAGTTAGTCAGAGAAACTTATTTCGGATAGACTTCTAAGGCAGCTTAACGGTTTAATAATCTACCGCAAAATAAAGGGAGCTTTGGTGATAACTAATCAAATATTTAATTGCTACAATAGTGATGTCTCGCTAGAAATTACATCAGAAGTAGAAATAAACATACATTTACACACACACTGACCACCAAACGCAACTTTCAGATGACATCTTTATTTTTTTTTTAGCTCAACTGTCTCAGAAAGGATAGCACATGATTGTAGAATATCAAAGGCAGCAAAGGATCCTATATGCTGCCTTCAAAAATTGATCCGATGAAGGTATCTCAGGAGACAGGAAGTGGATTCGGACGGGTCTTGATGTCCAGCCTTGACAGGAGGTCAGCTATTTGTTAATATAAGTGTATAAATAACTTGAGCAAAGAATAAATTCTCCTCATAAAGCGTCACAAAGTCCTTTCATTGTTTCCAGATGTGCAAACATATTTTCTTTTGGTATTTTAAACGTCATTGGACTTTCTGAGATGTCCTAATTTTCCTGAAACTGTTTCTTTGCATCACTGTTTCTCAACACTTTGTCACTGTCTCAGCCAGTACTTTCTTAATGGTTCAAAGTGTTTTATTTTTGCTATTACATTTTACCAATTAAGCAAGAGGCAGCCAACTTATCGCACAATAAATTCGGACAAGGTGAATCAGGTCCCATGAGTGAGGTAGAATCACAGGTTAAATAAGAAAGGGACATTATGGACTCTAACCTTTTTTTTTTGTTAATAAATGGATTGGAGATAAAGAGAGCTGTAGGCTATTTGTCTAACTTAATGATTACAGAGGAATAAAGATTGCATTTCAAGCCTCCACACGGCAATAGTTCACTTAAAAATGAAAATTCTGAAATTCATACAGGTTTGAAATAACTTGAGGGTGAGTAAATTATGACAGAATTTTCATTTTTAAGTTTTAAACCTATTACCTTTAACAAAAGACATCACAATTATATAATAAAAGTACGTCATCAGTGATGCGTACAGCTATGTGGACATCTTGCGTTTATCGCTTCCTTTGGCTTGTCTTGTGAAATCAAGGAAACTGCACAGTCCAGAGAACTCTGGCCCCTATGTGGACAGACTTGGTATTGTAATCCTGGAGTGAAAGTAAGCAAATTCATTTGGTCCTCCAATAGGGTGAGATAAAAGAGAAAACACACAATTGTTCAGGTTTTGCTCAAACTTGTGGAGTTCATGCAGTTCGAGTGCTGGTTCCTTTACAACAAACTGAATTTTACAACTTGTAATTTTAAAATTTTAAAAATTTTAAAAAACATTTTGCATTAAATAAAAATACAAACATTTTCACTAGTGCTCTCAGACATTTGGACCTCAGTGTATATATACTGTATATATATTATTTTACTTTTTAGGATTGGTGGTAATGTAAAAAGGGAAAGATGGCAGTCAAATACTCTGCATCAGAGATTCAGTCTCAGTGTATCACATTTTTTGCACTACTAACTGATGTCTAGTTGTTTTGCGTAAAACCTCTTTTTCCGTTTTAGTGTGGAATTATCTTATCTGTAACGAGAGATTATTAATTAAAAAAACAAGAAAGCATCTGAGCACATTTACTGCTCTCATTGGTGAATCATCAGGACAAGTGATCTTGAGAGAGTCAGACTGCACTGTGATGTTTAATTCATCTAAACGAGACAGTTCACCTGTCAAGCATGTCTGGGTCAAGATATAATCTCTGGCCTGAACATAACACAAAAGAGAATAATCCAATCATTTGTCATTATTATTTCATATCTTTAAGAAACGGCGTATCGTGCTTTCCGCAAATAGGACACAATTAGACCTTAAACGATGACATTTATCAATAAAAAATACATAGTTAGAAATTGGTTTAAAAATTTTAAACCAACGGTTGGGTCTGTCCATATTTGACCCACACTGTTGACAACCCAGAATTTTTAAGAGTGAGAATAAAGAAATAAAGTTTCCATAAATTCTAGAAAAATTGTGAATAAGTGTCTTAATTTTAATTTTAAAACTTATTTTTCTTTGTAGCACGCAAACTTTTTCGGATGCATGCAATCTGTCAGACACTGGTGTAAATTATTTTTAGAAATTAAAATGAATTAATAATTTAATTTTTTTTTATTATTAACAGATTATTTTAAAGTTATTAAATTGTTGTATCATTTTATTTGTTCACTCAGAAAAAAAGTGCAAAATCTGTCTCTAGGGTGGTACTTTTTCAAAAGGTACATATTTGTTCCTTTTAGGGACTAATATGTACACTTTACATACTAATATGTACCTTTAAGATATGTCAGTATGCACCCTTTAGGTACAAAAAGTGTACATTTTAAAAAAGTACCACCCCAGTGACAGCGTTTGTGCCTTTTTTTCTGAGAGTACAGTCAAGAAAGGTCAGGACCTCTGCAGAGACGGGCCAAAATCTTTGTTTTCTCTGGGGATACAGACTTGATATCTTTGTACACTATTTGTGAAAAGTGCACGTGTGTTTTCTAAAAGACAAATGGTATGTGGAAAAGGAATTAGATGATGATACTGGTGAATGTGATCTAAACCTGATCAAACAGATACAGTATAAGGCCTTATAATATTGATCAGTTACATGTGGCATTTAATATGTATGACTGATCAATAAGCAATATATCCTTCTACGTTACAAGATCTAATTTCTCTCTTTTCTTATTTATACACACTTGCCCCTTTCCTTACCCTTTCCGTTTCTCTTTCTCCCTTAACCAACCTACATCCCTCTCTCCTCCTACCTTTTCCCTAACATTTGATAGATTGCAATTAGATATCCTTGTAAAATCAGCAGAAGGAGTCGTTACTCAATCCTGCAGTTTACATTTCGGTTTTGTCGTCAGTCAATGGCATCCTCTCTTCTCCCCTCACCCTGAGTTCACTGCGTCTGACGCACAAATACTCCCCTATTTTATCTCCTCTTTCATTTTCCGTTACTGAGCTTTCTCTTCTGACTGAGTGTAGCTCTTTATCCATAAATTATACATCAGGTGAAGGTGACAGACAGAGAGAAGATTTCATGCTATGATCATTAAATCTACTCAAATATGAAGCGTTTGATAAGCTGAGCATGAGCAGGGGTGTTAGGAGATACATTTAAATGCACTGATCAAATCTGGAAAGATTAACCTAAACACAAATGTGGGCATATAAACTGTCTACAATGAGGTCACCATCATTTATGTCCTATTGAAATCTGTGAGATTGGGTCTCAAAATATTGATATATTGACAGAAGAATATTGACACACACACACACACACACACACACACACACACACACACACACACACACACACACACACACACACACACACACACACACACACACACACACACACACACACACACACACACACATAAGTGAACACACCCATGCTAAAGTTGACTAAAAAGAGGAATAAAAAATAATCTTTTGGAAATTGATCTTACTGCCTTAATAAAAAAAAAAAAGGGACACCAATTAGGACACCTTTAAGGACACCAATTTTCTTTGTGAATGAGTAATGTACCGTAAATAAATAAATGTTCTTCCTTAAAATACAGGTTGCATAAGTCAGGACACCCCTATTTTAAATTCCCATAGAGTCAGGCAGATTTTTATTTTTAAAGGCCAGTTATTTCATGGATCCAGGATAATATGCATCCTGATAAAGTTCCCTTGGCCTTTAGAATTAAAATATCCCCACATCATCACATTCCCTTCACCATACCTGATTGGCATAGTGTTATTATAGTTAGGCTAATAGCTGGTATGATTTGCATTGAAAGATGATCTTATGGAAAGTACCCCATGTCAATCTCTAGGTATGGTGAAGGGTATGTGATGATAACTTTATCAGGATGCATAGTATCCTGGATCCATGAAATAACTGGCCTTTAAAAATAAAAATCTGCCTGACTCTATGGGAATTTAACATAGGGGTGTCCTGACTTATGCAACCTGTATTTTAAGGAAGAACATTTATTTATTTACGATACATTATTCATTCACAAAGAAAATTGGTGTCCTTAAAGGTTGGATTTTTCCTCATTTTTTTAATTAAGGCATTAAGATCAATTTCCAAAAGATGATTTTTTATTCCTCTTTTTAGTCAACTTTAGCATGGGTGTGTTCACTTATGCTAAGCACTGTATATATATATATATATATATATATATATAAATCTGTGAGATTGGATCTCAAAATATTGAACCTTTTAATATATGTATATGTATATGTATATATATATATATATATATATATATATATATATATATATGTATATGTATATATATATATATATATATATATATACACATACATGTGTGTGTGTGTGTGTGTGTATATATATATATATATATATTTTTTTTTTTTAAAGGTTCAATATTTTGAGATCCAATCTCACAGATTTCTGAAGATGCTAGTAATAATGCTAAAAATTCAGCTTTGATCACAGGAATAAATTACATTTTAAAATATATTCAAATAGAAAACGGTTATTTTAAATTGTAAAAATATTTCACAATAGTACTGTTTTTGCAGTATTTTGTATAAAATAAATGAAACCTCGGTGAGCAGAAGAGACTTCTTATAAAACATTTTAAAAATCTTACCGTTCTAATCATTTTGGCAACCACTGTATATATAAATAACTGCCACATAACATAACATAATCTCAAATAAATTGCATTTCAAGAATCAAGTAAACCTCAGAAAATGGCTCAGGTTGTTCTGTCTGAAAGGGCCTAGTAAACAGTTGGAACATCCTGACGCTGTCCACGCTGCTGAGAGCGAAGATGAATATGTAAATATGCACTGCTTAGTTTTATTATTATAATCTTATTTTCATAAATTATGAAATAAAAAAATGTCTCTCACCTCAGAAAAAGGCACTTCCCTGACATAGATGATATGCTTTTTATAGTTATATTAGCTATCGTCCAATCCATATATCTTTTGACTAGTTGAAAAGAAACAAATTTTATCTTAAAGAAAATTTCAGACTGACGTTTTAATTACACTTTTTATGCAAATTCTGGTCATCAGAACACAAAAAGAATTATAATTTGATAATGACATTGCAGTTAGCCTAACGTTGCCAGTCATCAAATAACAAAAGTATTACCCTTACGAAATTAACCATGGGTTTGCTACAAAAAAAACATGGTTATCAGTTAACCATGGCAACCACAATTTAGCAATAGTTTTGCTACACTAACCATATAGTTTCATCATGGTAAGCTATTTGTAGTTGGCTAACATGTGGTTATACAAATGGTAATCAATCCGCCAAAAACCATGGTGACTACACTTTTACTATAGCCTAATAAAACATGGTTAAATTTCGTATATTGATCTTATTTCAAATGCTGTATTAAACTAATTTCAGAGCTCTGTATAGGTCATAGGTTGTTTTATGTTTGCAAAATAATAACCTAAAAATAATAATTAGGCAACGTTCTGTATAAGTTACTTAAAAGTCCTTGCCACATCTCTCCAGTAAGAGAATCATAAGAAATAGAGGTTGATTGCTGTGGCATCAGATAAGAACATATCCAGGTTTAGATAACAGGATGATAGCGATCACTGCACAAACCATGGTTTATAGTTGATGTTTGTTCTACACTAATAATATTCAAATAATATAAAATAAAATAAGTTATTATAAAAATAAAAACATAAGAAAACAAAAACTGGCAGAAAGCGCTATACAATACAGAAGCAAATTTCAAATAAATACATGAATAAATAAAAACAAGCAGAAAACAGTGTGTAGAGTGAGGTTATGTGTGTGAGATTTCATAAAAACCTTTGTTGTTGTTTTTTTAATCTACTAACACAGAAACCCCTCATCTTACCAATCCAATGCACTTTAGAATGCAGCCTAGAATTCAGATCGAAAAGGGCAAATGAAAGATAAGGAGAGAGAGGTATCGGATGGATCGAGTGTCACCTTCGGAATGTTAGAAGGCCAAAAAGCAGACACGGTATCCTTCAGTATTTTCCTGTTGGATAAAACACACCTTGCCAGAGAGAAGGATGACAAACTGTGGACTTCTACAGAGGAGCAGATGACTGAGTCAGATGGAGAGAGACATATAGGCATCAATAGAATGAAAGATGTGGCAAAGCAGAAAGAGGTTTAAATTGATTTCTTTTGATTTTTGAAAAGAAAATTAACACATTTATCCAGCCTTCCTAATTCAGCTTGAGTTACTGAATACGGTTCTGAGAAATTCACAGGAGAGTAACAATAGCAATTGCAATTGCACGGAGGGAACATCTGACAGGCCCATATTGGGAGGGGTAAAACAGGTGTTGTCTTACTGAGAGAGAGAGAGAGAGAGAGAGAGGAGAAAGAGAAAGAGAGAGCGTGCCATTGTTGCAAGATGTTCATGATTATTCGAGAGGGATCAGCAGGAGGGGCAGGTAGTACCGGCGGCATGAGCGCTCCACCGGTGAAAACAGCGAAACAGGTAAACAGGTAGAGTCATACATGTGTGTGTGTGCTTGTATTCTATGAACTATACATTTTTTGATTCCCAGAGAGTGTTTTTTGTCTTTAAAATATTCTGCTCTAAATAAAATCAGCTTAAAGGTAAATTGTGATTTCTGCAATATTAAAATACCATGTTTTTTTCCAGCTTAGTATGACAAGTAAACAATAGATTGATTTCCATGTAAAGCGTAACTCTTCGGCACTATAAAAACATTTCTATGTTTGTTTGAGCTCAGCCTGGCATAGCAACATTGGCACAATCAATGATATTAGTTTTGGGGCTGGGCTATCTATTTGACCGACCAATGGCAGATGGACGGATTGTTCAGTAAACCTGTTAAAAAAACAATCTTTTCTGTTTGCTGCATTTTAAGATTGAATTTAAGCCGGGGACACACTTAACGATTGTAAGGCTGATTATGAATGTTATTTGATACTTACGATCACAAACACGCCGAGTCAGAGACAGTTGCGTTTACTCGGTGTTCACAGCTGGTGTTTAAAATCTGCGTTGGAAAGTCTGTAAGTGTGTTCAGTTCAGTCTTAGAATGTTTCAGCTAGTCGTAAAGCGTGTCCCCGGCATTACACGTCACTGTTAACATTAAAGTTTAATATGAGCACAGCCACTGTAATCATGCTGGATGAATAGTTTAATTTAAGTAAAATTATGTTTACCTGAGGTGTGTTCGACTTGAGGCAGTGCTGCACAGACCGAACGGTGAATGACATCAAAGTTCAGAGAGATCGATTAGCAAGCTTTCGAATCGCCATCGCTGTACTTTGATGTCATTCACCGATCGGTCTGCGCAGCGCCGCATCAAGTCGAACAGACCTCTTGTCTACATTACAGTACAAACAATACAGTCAACCTTGATTGGCTCATTTAAGTTAGAAGATATAAGTCAAATCTTGATGACAATTTTAGCTCTACCCACAATTACCAGCCAGTGCTCTGACTCCACCCACTGTGACTTTTTTTCCTCTCTCTTAAAAGCAATCCACATTGTTATCAAACTGGATGTGTGCCTCACTCCCTTTACTCCCAAGGGTGGCGCCTTATTGAATTTTACGTGCATGAAAATTAGGCTGTGGGGCATTTGATTCAATTATATAATTTTTACAACTCACAATTTTCAAAAATGGTTTTATGGAGTTTTTGTCTACTGAAAGTCTTTTGGAACAATCAATATGTTGGTAAACAACACCAGTACAGTCTATTGAACACACATCACAGCCTTGTTTTCATCCCTGTCTAAAATTAAATATGACTAAGTTCTATGTAGCTTTTGTAATTATCTTTAAAATGAGTCCCCAGTTGCTGATTAATCATCAGCTTAGTTGGGATGTCTGACCTCCTGTGCCTTCTGACAGGTCCAAGCCGCAATCAAGAAGAAGGTGGAGAAACAGAGGAAGCAAGTTGAAATGGGTGTGGTGGAGGTATTCAACAACAATGCAAAACCTAAAATGGGACAGCGAAAGAATCAGCCCATCGTTCCTCCCAGCAGAGGTGGAGATGGTGAGGAGGAACTTGAAGAGGAGCCCGCTGAGACTGGGGAATCGAAGGAGCAGGTGGAACTCGACCTCGTACCTATCATTGAGTCTGTTTTTGGCCAAGTAAGACTGCACAATAGCACCCCCTGCAGGACACCATTCATATCCCATACGCATATTGCCATTTCATACCCTTCTACCTACAGTCGTCTTTCAGTGGCCCACTACTACATTCAATTCTGCTAAATAAATGAATGTACATTTTTTTGTGAAGAATAAATATCAGCATGTTATCTAGGTAGTTTAACTGATTTTATTTTAGTAAAAATGTTATTTAAAATAAATGATTCAGCCTGACTAACTGACTATAGGTTAGTAGATTTAATTTTAGAAATAGGTGTTATAAAGTGAATCATAAGAAATAAAATGCACGTCAAAGCATCAGTTTGCTAGTTTATTGGTCTTTTTAAGTAAATCTAGAAATCATTATCCAATGTGCTCTATTCACCACCCGACCTGACCCTCAAAATTGACTTTCATTGGAAAATTGACTTGAGGTTCACTTTCAGTCAGGTTAATTTAGTGTTATTTTAGTATTATTTATATAGTATTATAGTTTTTAGTAATATTTTGAATAATCTTTTATGAATTTATTTCAGTATTCATTTTAGTTTCATTTTTACTAAATTTGTAATGTAGCAATATTTCGAATTTTCATTTAATATCTATATTTAATTTTATTTCAGCTTTTAGTTTTAGTTAACAATAATAACCCTGTTCAATCTTAAACAATATTTTTTACTCAACTAAATTGAATTTAATTTAGATGCTACCACATGCATGATGTTTCTATTCTGGGAAGGTATTCTTGTCTCCCAAAGTGACTTCATTAGCAGATAGTTGGTTATGTGACTGCCAGGCATGAGACGACAGGTTAAAGAGCTGTCCTAACAAGCACGTCTGTCCCCGCGTGGTTCATCCGCTCATGACCTGGTCTTAGCCTTGTAGTGTTGCATTCCCACACTATAGGATAACCTTGCGTCCAGTGGTAATCACTTGATATCGAGCTTGAATCACCAGCGGTGAGCACACTAGAAACCCAATCTTGCCCACTCACCTTTCTGGAAGAGGGATCATTGTTTGTTATTGTCATAATTATTTAATTGGCTTGGAGACATAGATAGCTACAAACTCATTTAGGATGATGCATTTACTGAGTCATTGCCTAAGCTGAATTTAATAAACATCTTTTCTTGCTTTTGTTTAGTCAAACGTACTGAAAAAAAGAATGAACTATTGCTGGTTATGTTGGTATTTACGTTTTTGTAGCTTACATTTGCAAAGTAATTTTCATTAGAGCATTCTGTGAAACTCTATCCATTAGTTTAAGTCACCTGAGAATGGGTATTGTTAGATAAAAGGGTTAACACATATAGGTTGACCAGTCTGACATCTGATTATCTTTAAGTCAATAAATAAAGCAGAGGATCTGAACTGGATATACTCTCTACTTAAATGGGAGGGTAAGCAAAAGAGTGTTTTATTTCTGAAAATCGATTTAATAATAAATGAAACCCCTGTTACACATATGGCATTTTTCAAAAACAAGGAACTCAATCTACCGAGAGGTTGATAGCTAGGTTTTGTTTTCCATCTCAGGCCAATTTAACTGTTGCGACATATAAAAGGGTTTTTATAACCATGGATTTTAATGAATTCTGTATATTAGTGCAGAAATATTTAAAGATTTAAAAAAAGCAGCTTTCAAACTTTTTGATGCCAAGGACCCCCAAATGAGTAATAATTATTACTTTAAAAAAGTAAGTAATCATTTATTATTACTTTAAAAAATAATTATTTTGAGGGATCCAGTTTCTAAAACATAAAAGCATCTTTAGATTTTCATGTATACATGTAAAGATCCGTTTATAATCTGTGAGGGGGAAAAGTGTTACAAAGACAACATAATTTGTGCTAGAATAATTAATTGGCATTTATATTGTTACTGTACTGAAGCAAATAACTAAACGTTTATTTTACATACTAAACCTATTTATTAATTTGAATTAAATTGACTATGCCTTTTTTCTACCTTTTATTAGTAAGTAAAGTAAGTAAAATTTATTTTTATATCACATTTAAACACAGCTCGCACTGACCAAAGTGCTGTACATAGCGCAATAACACAGAATAATAAAAATAAAATAAAATAAAATAAATACACTTACAGATCAGTGATTTAAGCTAAGACAACATCAAGAGACAAACAGTTAATTACAGACATAACAGGGTAAGACAATTTAAAACACAGGGAAGGCCAATGTAAATAGATGAGTTTTGAGCCTGGTTTTGAAAATTGTAATTGAAGAGGCATGTCTGATGTCAGATGGCACTTGGTTCCACAGCTAAGGGCCAGCAATAGAAAAAGCTCTGTCACCTTTTTCCTTAAGCCGGGACCATGGGACATGGAGGAGACCTTGGCTGGAGGATCTGAGGGACCTGGGGGCTACATGGGGATAAATGATACCAGCTATATAGCTGGGGGCCAGAGGCCACTTTAAAAACCATCAGTAGTATTTTAAATTGTATCCTATACTGGACTGGAAGACAGTGCAAGGAGGCTAGAACAGGTGTAATATGTTTATGCTTTTTTGTGTTCGTGAGCAGTCTAGCTGCTGCATTTTGGACCATCTGAAGCCGTTGCCACCAGTGTCAGAGGAAGACCAAAGTAGAGAGAGTTACAATAGTCTAGGCGGGAGGTTATGAAGGCTTTTTCCAGATCATTGTATGCCAAAACAGACTTGAGTTTGGAAATTATTCTTAATTGATAAAAACTAGTCTTTACAACAGATGCAATTTGTTTGTCCAGGTTAAGATGGGAGTCTAAAATAACACCCAGATTACGTGCATGGGATTTAACAAAGGGGGCAAGGGGGCCAAGGTTGGCAGGGATGGAATTTTTAGAATTTGAAGGGCCAAAGACAATAACTTTTGTTTTGTTATCATTTAACTGAAGGAAATTGTTAGCCATCCTTTTCTTTTAAACAGTCTAAAAGAGGCTGCATGGAGTTGCCGGATTTAAGTGGGATGTACAGTTGGGAGTCATCTGCATGGAAATGGAATGAAATATTTAATTTTCTGATGATGTTACCCAGGGGGAGCATATAAAGGCAGAAAAGTACTGGACCCAGAATGGACCCCTGGGGGGCACCATAAGACACAGGGGCAGGGGATGAAGAGTACTGGCCTATACTGAAAAAGATCTTTTGGTGAAGGTAGGAGTGAAACCAGTTATACCCTTAATGCCAACCCATTGTTCGGGACACTCTAGTAATATACCATAGCCTGGCTCCGCCCTCCTACGTACTTCCGCTCAAATTTCATTTTCCTTCAGTATTTGGTCTGGGATTGTGCTGTAGTCTTTGGTTTTCTCCGAATCATTTTTTTACCGGGCCAGTCAGCGAACAGAGGGAGTGGCTGAGAATGATGACATTGATGTTGTGCATTATTTTGAGTTGTAGTTCAGTAATGGCAGCGGAGAAAGATGCGAGCGAAGCCATTCAGTCCGTTGTGGCAACGCTGCCGAATATCAAGAAGTTAAAGCCGGAGCAAGAACAATCTTTGCTTAGTTTTGTTGGTGACAATGATGTATGCGCATCATATGCAAATGACATACGTCACGACCAAACATTAGCGATTGGTTATGGCAGATCCAGAGCGTCTCTGGGCAGATCCAATAGTTTTAGACTTCAATAGAGTACCCGCCTATGGAGCGGTGCCAAACTCTATGAACAAATGAAATTAAATGTACGAGAGTCTGGTGGGACCAGGCTAAATATAGGCCTACCATGGTCTACAGGGTCAATTGCAGCGCTGAGATCCAACAGCACCAGAATGGTATTATCACCTGAGTCAAGAGTGAGCAGCAGGTCATTTGTCACCTTTAACAGGGCTGTCTCAGTGCTGTGACGGGTTTTGAACCCAGATTGGAATGGTTCCAGGATCTCTGTTGAGTTGAGGTATGGAAGCAGCTGTGTTAAAACCACCTTCTCCTAAATTTTAGAGATAAATGGCAGTTTAGAGATAGGCCGGAAATTATTACGACATTTTGCATCCAGATTATGTTTCTTTAGCATAGGCTGGACAACCGCATGCTTGAAACATGTAGGAACTTTGCTGGTGGCCAGGCAGGAATTAAGAATAAACTGAATAGAGGGACCAATAGCATCAAAAGCATTTTTGATAATCTGTGAAGGGATAGGATCATGTGGAGCTGTTGATGGTTTCATGTGCTTTACAATGTCCCATAGTTCAGTGTAGGACACTGCTTGGAATTGGTCAAAAGTAGCTAAAGCAATGGGGAAATGTGGTGGTGTGCTGGCCCGGATCTATACCATACGGGCAATCTGGGCACATGCCCAGGGGCCTTTGCGCAGAGAGGGGCCCTCCGTGATAGAAGTTTTTTTTTTTGTGCTACATAAAAATAGTATACACAAGGCTTGGCCTCGATTTTGATAATTATCCAATCAGAATTTAAAAAAAGTTGTTTACAAAAAAACATGTATTGTGATTGTCTGTTTTATATGTGAGTTGGATGGCTGGACAGGTGATGATTGGAAGCAGGCCGCATACACTGTGTGGATTGGCTAATGATAAAGGTGGGCTGGCATAGAGCAGGTTGTTTACATCGTACTGATTGAAGATCAGTTAACTCTGATGGCTAACTCCAGTAGCCACCGTTCAACCTGAAGAGGGGAGCACGTTTTTACACCATTTATTGTAGAATTAAAACACTTTATACCCAAATGTCAAAAAATGTACTCGAATCAATGAACAGCATTAATAAAACCCCAGTCTTACAGATCATTAACTAAGTTACGTTACCCTTTAAGTTAACAGCCCTCAAAAAACATTTAGTAAAATCTTTTCTTTCTAATTTTTCGCAGACCTCCAGTACCTCCTTGTGGCCACTTTAAGATCCATGTTCTAAAACAACCACTTTGTGCATATGTGCATCTGTGTGTATTGCTTTTTGTCAACTTTGATAGCAAAGAAAAAAAAACACTGATTATAGCAGCATAACCTAAGGATTTCCTGTCATGTTTTTCTGTCAATACACACTAGGCCTATACGATTGCTATTACTCATGCAGTTTGCATGTACAGCAGCTGGTGAACTCAAACACATCTGGGACTCAATAGTCCCACAATGCTCAGCTGCTCATAGAGTGACCTCGTTTGACTTGACTCTAATCTGTGGGCTCAAACATGCAGACTCAAACAAATTCTTCCTCATACACACCACAAATGCATCATGATGGTTTTTATTATACACCATTATACAATGAAGTGTTGCATTTATCTACATGCTGATCTTTTCTTTTAAACAAGAATGTTGGCACAGAAACACAGTTTCTGGTTTCACAGTTTCAACGTGTATGTGTGAGTGGATTAGAGTAGATTATCATTCTGGCAGGCTGGTGGTATACACAGGGCAATGTCGCAGGGTTTTACATAAATATGAGTGCGGATTAAATAGTGGTTCTCTGTTCATCTGCCCAAAGGTGTGGTTTGATTAGACTGGGATTATCACATGCACACACATACACAAATTTCCACTGGTATTAAAAAGACAAAAGTGTTATGTGGATGGAGGATGAACCCAACAGCAGACAGCAGATGCAATGAACACAGGATTTATTGAAGACAAAAAGGGAAAACAAAGCCCACGAAGGGGCAAAACAAGACAGGACTATATGGTGACTAACTAGACAACGACACTGACAAAGTACTAGAAAACAACAACACTACGAGAGATACTAACAATGACTAGACTTTCTATGACAAGACTTTCACAGGATACTCACAAGTAACATTTGGCAATGAACCGACACAAGACCGCAAACACAAGGGGATTAAATCAGGAGACTAATCAAGACATAACAGGTGACACGGGTAAAGCAATAAAGACTGGATCAGGATAACAAGGGGGCGGGGTTAAGAGACGAGACAACACAAGCACATGGCCCAAACAGGCCATGCGCTAGTACACAAAACATGGTTCTGCCATGATCCTGCCACAAGACTAGGAAAATCAAGAACATGATGGCAGAATCATGACAGAACCCCCACCTTAAGGAGCGGCTTCCAGACGCTCCTCAAAGGGACACTAAGCACAAGACAAGACAGAACGAGACATAGACAAAACCCAACAAAACATAGCGAACATCAACAACGGCATACATGAATAAACTATAACAGGGTTCGGGTGGAAAATCAAAAACAACATACAAGGCAGAGGGGGTGGAGGAAACACAAAGTTCATGGGGGGTGGAGCAGGGTGGATGGGAGGACTGGGGGTCTTGGGTCCATGGGATGAGGGCTGAGGACAAGAACTCAGGGCAGGTCTGGAGGAAGACACACGAGGACGAGACTTGGGCGAAAGAGTCCGGGGTTTCGTGGTGACAGGGGGAACAGTCCGAGGTGAGGTGGAGACAGGGAGGGCAGACCGAGGACTAGTGGCGACAGGGACAAACGGGGAAACAGTCCGGGGACTAGTGGAGACAGGGACAAACAGGGAAACAGTCCGGGGACTAGTGGAGACAGGGACAAACGGGGAAACAGACGGGGATGCCGCAGCAACAGACTCAGACACAGAGGACACGGAGGATGAGGTAACGGGACTTCTAACGGGGGATATGGCAGGTGACGGGGCAGGACCGGGTGCGGCGCTCACGGCGCCCGGCTCGGGTGCGGCGCTCGCGGCGACCGGCTCGGGTGCGGCGCTCGCGGCGACCGGCTCGGGTGCGGCGCTCGCGGCGACCGGCTCGGGTGCGGCGCTCGCGCCGACCGGCTCGGGTGCGGCGCTCGCGCCGACCGGCTCGGGTGCGGCGCTCGCGCCGACCGGCTCGGGTGCGGCGCTCGCGGCGACCGGCTCGGGTGCGGCGCTCGCGGCGACCGGCTCGGGTGCGGCGCTCGCGGCGACCGGCTCGGGTGCGACGCTCGCGGCGACCGGCTCGGGTGCGACGCTCGCGGCGACCGGCTCGGGTGCGACGCTCGCGGCGACCGGCTCGGGTGCGACGCTCGCGGCGACCGGCTCGGGTGCTGCCCTCGCGGCGACCGGCTCGGGTGCAGCGCTCGCGGCGACCGGCTCGGGTGCAGCGCTCGCGGCGACCGGCTCGGGTGCAGCGCTCGCGGCGACCGGCTCGGGTGCAGCGCTCGCGGCGACCGGCTCGGGTGCAGCGCTCGCGGCGACCGGCTCGGGTGCAGCGCTCGCGGCGACCGGCTCGGGTGCAGCGCTCGCGGCGACCGGCTCGGGTGCAGCGCTCGCGGCGACCGGCTCGGGTGCAGCGCTCGCAGGGACAGGCTCGGGTGCTGCGCTCGCAGGGACAGGCTCGGGTGCTGCGCTCGCAGGGACAGGCGCGGGTGCTGCGCTCGCAGGGACAGGCGCGGGTGCTGCGCTCGCAGGGACAGGCGCGGGTGCTGCGCTCACAGGGACAGGCGTGGGTGCTGCGCTCACAGGGACAGGCGTGGGTGCTGCGGACAAGGCAGGACAGACAGGGGATCGCGACAAGACGGGACAGGTAATTAGAAAGGGCCTTGGCCGTAATGATGACCGACATCTCCTGATGAGCAGAAACAGCTTGCAGAACATCCTTGGCGGCTAGATCGGCCGCAACTCTCTCTGCAGATCCTGGAACAGCGCTTGCAGTAGCGGGCTCTGGAACAGCCAGAGGGCAAGAGGCTCCCCTCTTCCTCTTCTTCTTCCTGGGTCACGAAGCAATGGTCACAGCAGGACTCGTGATCGGCTGGACAGGCTCAGTGGAGGACAAAACGGGAACTGGGAAGACCACTTCTGGTAGGGTCAGCTCAGATGAAGATGATTCCGAAGGGGAATCCCACGAAACCCGTCTCCCTCGTTTACCACGGAGGTCAGTGGGTGTGGAAGATGCCTCTGGAGTCGTGGGGGAACCAGCCTGGTCCCCAAGCGTCGCAACGCCTATCATACGACCCTCCGGGATGACAGGAAGATAGGCAGAAGGTAAAGACCTCGAGGACGCCGCCCCTGACTCCTCCCGGGAGAAGTGGTCATACAACCGGGAGAAGTTTGACAAGATCCACTCACCCTCGGGTGAGTATGGAAGGGTGACACTCTTCTTGTTGAGGGGGGATGACAACCAGACTTCTTCAAGGGGGTCCAGACGATGCTTGGCAGAGAAGGACAAACGGTCTGCTGGGTTCTTCTTTGGTCGGTTCATTCTGTTATGTGGATGGAGGATGAACCCAACAGCAGACAGCAGATGCAATGAACACAGGATTTATTGAAGACAAAAAGGGAAAACAAAGCCCACGAGGGGGCAAAACAAGACAGGACTATATGGTGACTAACTAGACAACGACACTGACAAAGTACTAGAAAATAACAACACTACGAGAGATACTAACAATGACTAGACTTTCTATGACAAGACTTTCACAGGATACTCACAAGTAACATTTGGCAATTAACCGACACAAGACAGCAAACACAAGGGGATTAAATCAGGAGACTAATCAAGATATAACAGGTGACACGGGTAAAGCAATAAAGACTGGATCAGGATAACAAGGGGGCGGGGTTAAGAGATGAGACAACACAAGCACATGGCCCAAACAGGCCATGCGCTAGTACACAAAACATGGTTCTGCCATGATCCTGCCACAAGACTAGGAAAATCAAGAACATGATGGCAGAATCATGACAAAAAGCTTTTAACCTCCTGTATTTTTCATTTGACTCTTCATAGTAACGCTACAAACTAAGGACTCTTTCTTAGTTGTCTACCAATATGTTTTTTATATGGCTGATACTGATATAGTATTCATTTGGCTGATATAATAGCTGTGCAATCTGAGACCACTAATGAAAATGCTGCAATTTTTCATAGAAATATGAACTTCACAGGTTTA
This sequence comes from Gila orcuttii, assembly GCA_026230005.1. NCBI lineage: Eukaryota > Metazoa > Chordata > Actinopteri > Cypriniformes > Leuciscidae > Gila > Gila orcuttii. The sequence goes on along the minus strand of JAPDVR010000016.1, from coordinate 12,045,281 downwards.
TGCAAAACCTGATGATCATGTTTTCTAGCATGATTTGAAATGATCCAAAAATAGTATCCTGTTCTTGAGTGGAAGAATAACATCTGATATCTGTCTTTACAAAGGAGATCACATGATCAATGCCATAAATGTTGTCTAGAAATAGTATGGAATATTACATCTTTTTTCTTAATGTTATATAATCCTACAAAGAACCCCCGCTCGACCCCCTTTTAAAATAAAAATTTGAATCCCAAAATTTCAAAGTGGTGTGAGACTTCATAGCACATTGAATTTTTAAATGTAATAATTTATTGATAATTTAATGTTGAGCAATACAGAAATTGAGTGAAATAAACGAGTGAAACACTTATTTTGCACAAGATGTAGGCTACAAAAAAAGGAAACAATTATATATATAAGTATAAAGTATATATAAGTATATATATAAGTATTGGAAATAAAAAATATGCACAATATATGTATGAATGTCTCCTGGTTAATGGACCACTGCTCTTTCTTGCACTTATTTGTTTCTCCTCTGTTTCTCAAATCTCCTTGTACTCTCTGTACATAATCCCGTGGCTCTCCGTCTTTAATCTGAAATAGGGATTAAAAAACCTTCTCATTTCTCACCCTCCCCTTACCTCCCTCTCCCGCTCCCGCTCGACCTCTCTCTTTCAGCTTGCAAACGAAATCATTTGCATTGGACTGCAATCTGTGAGGAAAGTGAGTGGATAGGGAAGAGAGGAAAGAGGCAGGGAGATTTTTTTAAACGAGATGTGAAAATGGCAAGAATAAGGAGAAGTATGCATGATCTATTAAACATTAGTGTTGTTTGTGGTTTGCTTTGAGTTATAAGAAAGGGTCTGAGATGAGAAAGAATGCAAAGGTTTAAAGAGACATTTTAGAGTAACTAAACAACATGGACTTTAAGTAGCTTAATATGGAAGCAGGCGAGTGTTATATTGTCATACCACTCTACGAATTAATTATATAAAAAGAACAGAAGAGGTGAGGTAGGAAACATCTTCACTGAGTATTAAGGCATGGGAAACTGCACCAAACCATCCATGAAAAACAAAATGAAGAAGGTAAGAGAAACCTATTGAAAGGTCAGAGCCTGTATATCAGGGAACTGTGTTTCTGTGTTGAATGTAATATTGAAGTGAGACTTTAAGACTTTTATAGATATTTTGTTAATACTATCATAATACTTTAGTTTATGGACATGTCAAACACATTGGCTAAATTGTGCTTAATTAGATTGTGTCTCAAGTAAAATTTGGCCTCACCCTAAGGGTGTGGCTGAGGGTAAAGTGGCTGGGTCAGTGGCGCCAGGGCCCCGCCCACCCGGAGACGCTGACGGAGAAAATGAAGTAACTTCTGAGTTTAAGGAGCCTCTGAATGCACTGGTCCAAAACTGCACCATGCTACATAATATCGTCGGACCCGCATGCATCTTCCTAAGACAGGGCTTCGCAAAGTCACAGCTTGTATGTACTATGAAGAACTAAAAACATAGTGTCTCAGCATCTACATTCTCCATTTGCTTTAATAGAAAAGATCACATCATCGTCATTGTGAATCATCCACTACATTTCACTCCCGTCCACTGGTTTGTTGTAAAAGATCAGTCAGGGAATGGAAAGATAATTAATTCTAAAGTGGGAAATAAAGTCATGTTTGCAGGTTTCTTTCATTTACCTGCTTAAGCTTATTTGTTCAGCAGCCATCAAAAGTTGTCCAAAACTATCGCTCAATAGATTGAGATCAGTAAGATTATTTTTAAAGTTTTTGAAAAAAGTAATTTAATGCTCACCCTGCAAGGCTGCATTTACTTGATCATTTATTTTGATTCAGTAAAAACAGTAATATTGTGAAATATTATTACAATTTAAAATAACTGTTTTTTTTTTTATTATTATATTTTAAAATATAGTTTATTCCTGTGATGGAAAATCTGTATTTTCAGCTGCCATTACTCCAGTCTTCAGTGTCAACAGTTGTGCTGCTTAATTTTTTTATGGAATCTGTGATCATTTTTTCAGGATTCTTTGGTTAATAGAAAGTTCAAAAGAACCGTATGGACAATGTAAAAAATGGTTAATAGAAAGTTCAAAAGACCGTATGCACAATGTAAAAAACATTTTCACGGTTTGTTATCACAACTTTTTTGACTTTGCCAAATCAACCTATATAATTAATGTGGATTAGATAACATAATATTTTGAAATTCTGTTAATTAAACCAATCTCCGTCTTTGTACTAAATTTTTTTATTTCAATGAACTCAACATTTTAAGGCAACCAGGTAACTTACTTTAAGTTAAACCAACTATTATTTTTTTTACAGTGCATTTATTTGAAATAATTTTTTTTAACAATATCCATGTTTAATATAACTTTTAAACAATTAATGCATTGCTGAATAAAAGTATTATACAATGTTTGACTTTCGACGGTTGAGAATGACAATGGATTTTTAACAATGCTTTTTTATTAAACAGTCACTGTGAGGATATGATATTCAGTTAACTGAGAAAGGATTCTGCGCTGTATTTGCGGCATATGCAATCCACTGGTTTATGCGTATGCATGTTTTTATTATATGGGATTGGGTATTAGATAAAGCTGTAAATGGAAAGGAGAATCATCTATTGGATTTTCTCATGGCACTCTGTTTAACCTCATCCACTCTCTATGCGTTGCGTGTTTCTCTGGGCCCTCCTCAAGTTAAACCCCCAAATCTCCTTATCTTTTAGCTGCTGCCGGGCAACTTTCACTATGTAATCTAGTGACTACCCATGTCACTACATTATTACACATTGGAACCAGTCCTCAAACTTGCATTTTGTCCCAGTTTCTCATTTCCACATACCTACCTATGTGTTTTGTCTGAGTTGTTTTGATGATTCAGAGAGAGATCATGTCAAACAGAGGCATGTCTTCAAGTGCATCAGTGTTTAACGTCTTTCTTATGTCTCTTGATTTAACAGGACAGGGAACTGCGGCCAGAAGAGATAGAAGGTATTCACAGTAACCACACGCCTCACCCAAGTGTCAGATTGGTAAACACCCTGTTCGTTCGTGTATTTCAACATCTCTTTCCTTGTATTTATGCAGAACTAAGAGAAGCCTTCAAAGAGTTTGATAGGAACAAAGGATACATCAACTGCAGAGACCTGGGCGAATGCATGCGGACGATGGGATACATGCCGACAGAGATGGAACTCATTGAACTGAGTCAACAAATAAGTGAGTGAGATCACTGAGAAAGAGTTATGATCTGTGGCAAAATGACATGCATATATTATGATACTGTATTATAGTCTGAGACCATAAAACAAATCTGGGATTTTTAATTAAATTCAACTTTTCAGTCTTCTGATTTAAGTTGTTTTGTTGATTATTACATGTAATAATAAAATGTAAACATTTTGTAATAATTTATAGAAAAAAATACAACCCCAAATCAGAAAAAGTTGGGACATTTTGTAAAATGCAATAAAATCAAGGATCTGTGATTTGTTAATTATATTTAAACTTTTTTTAACTGTCAAAAGTACAAAGAAAAGTTTTCCAATGTTTTCACTGACCAACATAATTTGTATTTTGTAAATATGAACAAATTTTGATTTTGATGGCTGCAACACACCCCAAAAAAGTTGGGACAGAGACATGTTTACCACTGTGTCACATCACCTTTCCTTTTAATTACACTTTTTAATCATTTGGGAGTTGAGGATACTAATTGTTGGAGTTTTGCTAGTGGAATATTTGCCCAATCTTGTCTGATATAAGACAGCCGCTCAACAGTCTGTGGTCATCGTTGCCTGATTCTCCTTTTCATGATGAGTCATACATTTTCCATAAGAGACATATCTGGACTGCAGTAAACAGGCCGGCACATCCCTTCTATGGTGCAGAGTGTCTAGAAACCACTCAGTTTTAGCACGTGCAGAATGAGGCCTGGCATTGTCTTGCTTCCCAGGAAAGATGTCATCTTGGTGGCAGTTTATGTCTCAATCCAAATATATGCCTCCATGTCAATGGTACCTTCACAATAATGCAAGTTACCCATACCGTTTGCAATGATGCACCTCAATACCAGCACAGATGTTTGCTTTTGCACCTGTCGCTGGTGAAAGTCTGGTTGGTCCCTTTCGTCTTTGGGACCGAAAACTCAATGTCCATTTTCTCCCAAAAACAAGCTGAAACATGGACTCATCTGACCACAGCAGACATTTCCACTTTCTTCTAGACCATCTGAGATGAGCTCAGGCCCAGAGAACTCGCCGGCATCTCCACATAGAACTGATGTAAAGCTTTCTACTTGCGTAACAGAGATTCAAGTGGCATTTCTTGGTGCAGCGTCAGACTGTGTTCAGTGAAAATGGTTTTCCAAATTACTCCTGAGCACATGTGTCTGTATTTAACAGAGTAACATGATGGTATCTTGTGCAATGCCATCTGAGGGCTCAAAGGTCACGCACATTCAACAGAGGTCTCCTGCCTTGCCCTACACAGACTGAGATTTCTCTGGATTCCCTGAATCTTGTGACAATATTATGTATGGAAGATGATGAAAGACATAAATTCTTTGCAATCTTGCATTGAGAAATGTGATTTTTTAAATTGTTTGACAATTCTCTCAAGATATTTGGCACAGACGTGACCCATCTTTGCTTAAAAAGACTGAGAAGCACTTTTACACTCAAACACGATACCCTCAACTATTACCAATTCACCTGCTCATTGTGGACTGTGTCAAAATAGTTGGATAATCTAATTTGGATAATCTTTTCACTTTTATTTGGTCTCTGTCCCAACTTTTTTGGGGTGTGTTGCAGCCATCAAAATCAAAATCTGTTCATATTTACAAAATACAATTATGTTGGTCAGTGAAAACATTGGAAAACTTTTCTTTGTACTTTTGTCAGTTAAAAAAAGTTTAAATATAATTAACAAATCACAGATTCTTGATTTTATTGCATTTTACAAAATGTCCCAACTTTTTCTGATTTGGGGTTGTAAGAAAATTAATAAGGGACATTTTAATTTCTGTATTTTTAAGGATAAAATAATAAAATGTCATTTAAATTAAAATTGCATTTAACATTTATTTAACATTTTGTATTGTTTTACAGAAGAATAAAAGGTAGGAAAAAAAAAACATACATTCTCTGTATTTTTTAAGGTGGGGGTAAAATCGACTTTGAGGACTTTGTGGAGCTCATGGGCCCCAAAATGCTGGCAGAGACAGCAGACATGATCGGAGTCAAGGAGCTGAGAGATGCCTTTAAAGAGGTACACACACTCACTCTCTTACACACACACACCACTGTGTTGACTGTAGCCATCAGTGGCCTTATCAGCATTTTACCGGTGTGCAGTTTGACTCCAATGGTGATGGGCAAATCAGCGTCACAGAACTGAGAGAAGCCATGAAAAAGCTGATGGGAGAACAGCTGAAACCCCGAGATATTGACGATATCCTTCGTGATGCCGACCTCAACGGGGACGGACTGGTTGACTTTGAAGGTAAAATAGAAAGATGGACAAATAAGGATGACTAATATTCTCATTTCTTAGCATTTTCAGTTTACCTCTCTGAATATACTGTATTTCTGTTTTCCTTTTTGTTTTTCCTCACTCAACCTTCCAGAGTTTGTGAGGATGATGTCACGTTGACGGAAGACACAGAAATTTTACAGACTTTATTTTCATCATAAGTCACTACGAGGGACAGATGGTGCAACTATCTGAATGTTTTTCAATAGGCCTCAAGAGATAAAATTTGTAAAAATTATTTTTTAATTTTAAGCAAGCATTATTAAGCAGTGTCTCATTTCAGTATAGTAGCCTAATGTTGTAATTGTACTGTTTAATTGGTATTTTCAGAGATATATTTGTCTGATTACGAGTGTATTGAATTTGTATAGTGTGCTTAATTTTTTTTTAAATAAAATAATTTGATTACAGTGGTTTTATAATTACCTGTTCACATCTCTTCTCTTTGTTTTAGCTAGCTATCGAGCAGACTGTGTTTTTAACATTCACCCAGAATGAGATCAGTGCCACCTACATGTCATGAGATCTGAAAAACTGCTTTTTTAAGGCTATTTATTTTCTCATAACTTTTGAACAGTTTGTCAGAAAATTGTGACCTTGGTGTCTATGGATTCATTGTGTCATGCCAAATCCGAGGATTTTGCCAGGATCGGACGAACATTAGTCCTCCATTTTGAATTTTGCCAGAAATTGCAATATCTGTCATATTGGCACAAAATTAGGTTGGGATCATCATCAGCATGTCCTGAAGGTACATGAAAAGTTTAAACACAGTGACACCTAGTGTAGATATAAGTTTCTTTGTTGCAAAAACACTATTTGAAAACATTGTTCAAAATTTGTTTTCTCTGTGTCCTTAATTTCCTTGGCTTACGCCGATTCTGATGATATGTAATTTTTCACTTTCCATCATTTTATTTGTCCACCATTTTGAAGCAAATGAAAAACAAATTTTTTCCGCTACTTGTACAAACTTTGTCCAGTTTTGTCCAAAGTCAGATCAGAAGATCTGTGGACCGAGCAACACAGAAATGACTGAACGGATTTTTGATATTCACTAACGGCCCTGCGAAATCCCTCACAAAAGCTGACCATGGATATGTTTGTTGTCTTAGGCTAGTTATTTTTGTATGCCAAATGGTTAGCATGCTTACCAATTGCCATTCTTTCTAATGTGGCTCTTCAGCTATCAGGTAGCTGTAGTCTAAGTTAGCATTAAGTTATTTTAGCATGCTAATCTGGTTAACATCCTAAGTAATGCTTTTGTTTGCTCATTCTCACACTGAAAGCTCTCCTCAGCAGCCTATTGCATGTACATCAGTGAGTAGCTCAATGTGTTATGCCACAGGCCCTGAACGTTTTACATCGTGGGTTCGAATTCAGTGTGTTATACTTAGACCGCAAGAGGTACTGTGGCCTGAAATGGTGCAAAAGTTTGTTTTTTTAATGTTCCAGACATTTCTAAGAATTATCTCATCTGAATACAAAATGCAGTGCGTTTATGTACAAATTCTTAATTTTGCGTTGATTCTCACTTGAACTATGGAACTTCGGCATCTGTGTGAAATTCCCGTGTGGTGCAACTTTATAAAGTTGTCTGCTATATTTTTACATTTTGATTACTTAAATATGTTTTTTGTTCATTTTGTGTTAATTCTCATCTAAACTTCTGCTCATTTTGAGTTCATCCTACCTGTAGGCTACATCTGAACCGCAAGACCATCTGGGTACTTTTGGCATACATGCGCTATTAAACATAGGTAACTATTATTTTAAATATATTTAAATAATCTAACGTTATTAAAATTCTTTAAAAATCATGATGTAAGCCTATAAGTTACAACACATAAACTGACATTACATTTCTCACTCCTGTGAAAATACAAAAATAGTTGAAAATAATAAAATAGTTTTACTTCGTACTACTGCAAATTTCATTCCGGGTCTCATGATTATTATTAACAGCCATGATTATATATGCATGTGACATTAACATATTGACAAAGACGAAAGTTTCTTATCAAGCTTGTTAGGTTTTTATTGAAAAGGTGACCAGGATTCTGTACAGCAAGCAAAGAGAGATTTCTAGGGCACAGGAGCTTCACTCTCCTCATCCCTTCATCTCTCCCTCTCTCTTTCCATGCTCCTAGGATAAGAGGGATGTGGGCAGGGGAAAGAACGGATGACAAAAAAAGTAAATAAATTATGGAAGGAAATAAAATAACCCATGATGCAGGAGAGAAAGAGAGAAGAGGATCTAGGGAGGAAGAGTGAAGTGTGTTTATCGGTGTCTCCATCCTACACAGAGACACTCAGAGGCCTGGGAGAATCACTGCCCCGCTGGGCTTTACCAGCTCAACAGACACAGACTGCAATGTGAGTCAGGGTATCTGTCACCCCGAAAACATCCGCCCTCATAACGGTGGCACGGGGAAAATGCAGCCTCTCAGACGTCTCTCCTCCTCTGCTTCCTCTTGCGCCCTTCTCCCTCTACTCCACTTCTCCTCTTCTTCTCCTGGACTGGCCCTCACTTGCTGGCCATGGTGTAGCAGCCGTGCGGGTGCCACTGCATGTCACGGATACGCCTCACAGACTGAAACTGAGGGCAACGGGCGCCGTACTCGTTAAAGTGTCTGTATTCGCCCTTCTCCAGCAGGTACTGGCTGCCACGGTATCCCGGGTACTGATAGCCAACCCAGCTGAGAGCAAAAAAGAGTCTGCAGGTTAGTTTGTGCACCCTTCATATAGCTTAAACTCATTTATATATTACTGTATAAACCAGGGTTGTTAAAGTTAACTAAAACCCTTTTTTTACTTAAAATAAAACAAAGGTTAAACGAAATGAATTAAAGAATAAAAAAAACTTAAACATATTTTGATTTCAGCTAGTTGCCAAGCCAAGGTTTTCATTTAGTTTAACTTGATGTACTAAAGTATATACAAGTAAAATCGAAATAAAAAGGGATAAAAATATAGACATATTTAAAAATAATAATAATACTAATACGAATTACAAAGACACTCAACAAAATTACTAAAACTTTAAATAAAATAAAAACAGAAAATATAATAATGAATTTTTTTTCTCAAAATATTCATAAAAACAATAAAATAATCCAAATGGTACTAAAATAACACTGATTTAAATGTCCTTAAAAAAATAACAAATTAAACTCTTAACTCTTTAATATTGTAATTAAATCCCCAAAGCATCTTGTTGTGCAAGTAATTTTTCTGGTTAACAGTTTAAGTTTTTGACAGCCACATTCATCAATACTATCAAGCTTTTGGGAAGTGCACAGAGGTGCACTTGTCCAAGTGAAACCTCAGGGGCCACAGGTACTTTGCACTTACGTTCCACAGCTGACCATGATGCTGCCAACTCTGTCGGTGAATCCGTAGGAGAACAGGCTGGGAACGTCATCATCCATGATCTCCATCTTGCGGCCCTTGTACTGACCAACCTCATACAGGCAGATCTTGTGCTTCTCAGGGTCCTGCAGGATCAAGAAAGTGATCAATGCAATTTGAATGTATTCAAATAATGGGCCTGAAGGTGTTAGAGCATTGTGTGTGCGTTTACACACCATTCGGACGGGTCTGAAGGAAAGCAGGTAGTCGTTCTTCTGACAGTTGCTCCAAGAATCCCAACGAGGATACTCGCCCTTCTCCAGGATGTACATCTCACCGCAGAAGTTCATCTGCTCAAAGCCCACAAAACTGCAGAGGGCACATGAAGAGGTGAGTGAGATCGGTTATTCTTCCTAAAACGTGTCTTTTATATAGATGCAGACTTTACGGTGATGCTTACGGTCCACACTCCACACGTAGTGAGCGAACTCTGTCCATGCCCATATCACAAACGTTCATGCACTCGGCGTTAATCTCAATCATGCGTCCCTGGAAGTTCTCCTGGTCAAACACATGCATCTAATGGAGAGAGATAAACCTATTAGTGTAATGTTAAATCGACGTCCAAGTGTAGGAGATGTGCACATGAGTATGTTTATTTGAAAGATTTACCCTGTAGGACATCATGCCCATCTCGGACTTCTTGCTCTGGGCTGCCTTGCCGTCGGTCTGGGAGGCAGTCTTTTTTTCTCCACTGGAAGACATGATGCCTGGGGTAAAATTAAGAATAGAGAATTAATAAAACGGATATATAACTGTAATATAGCTCATAATTGAGAAAATTAGACTAAAGCATAAAGAAATGGGAGGGGCAACTCCTAGTTTACATAACATTTTGTCATATCTATGCTGGAAGAGAGGGATAAAGTGTTTTAGGAGATGAAAAAGTCAAACACATATGTTTGGAATGGATGTAGGGGGTCTTTGGGGCAAACAATATTAAAGTGGTAGTGACAAAGGGGAAGTGCGGGGTGGTGGTGTTCATTATGGTGATGCAAATCAAAATCAACCCTCTTATACTCTCGAAGCTGTTAGGTTAAAGTTTTATGTGTATGTGAGTGGATATTCTGCTGTCTTACCTGTGTTCAGTGAGTGTGTGTCCGTACCCAGGGTTCACTCTGAGAGTGTTTGCGTCTGGCCGTGCCCACAGCTTTTATACCCTGGCGCTGAGTCTGTGAGGATTACACTGACACAATGAAACATGCCGTGTTCAGCAGACTCACAGAAAAGAAGCCCCACATCATCAGCACAGAGTGAGAAAGAGAGTATATGTGTGTGTAAGAGACAGAGAGAATGAAATAGTCAGAAAAAAATCAAACACCAAACAAATCACTACACAATATTGGACTTTCAAGCCTAAAACATAAGTAATATGGGAGCAAAATTTTATTTATAGGCACTGAAACTGAACCAATAACTTTGATGGTGAAGACTTTTTGCTATTTTACCAATGATTTAACAGTGTTTTACACATTTTTTTCATTTCAATCACGTATTCAGCATTGGGGGACCAAAATAAAATAAAATAAAATCGAAATGAAATTGAAATGAAATTGAAATTGAAATTAAAATAAATAGGATTGAAATTAAATTGAAAAATACTTTATTGTCATTGAAAAGAATTTTTTCTTGGACTTGTAGTGCTGTACACACACACACACACACACACACACACACACACACACACACACACACACACACACACACACACAAAATATGGTTGTTCTCCTACAAATAATTATATAAATAAATACAAATACATAATCATAACAATCTAAAATAAATAAATGGCAACAATAAATGTATAAACCATTGTGTCACAGAAAACATTCAACAATCAACCATTAATCTAATAGAAATATTGGGTGGACATGCCCACTTTAATGCCCATTATGGATTATATTGATAAAGTAAAATCACTTTCATCTTTCATCTAACTTTCATGATATAAATTATAGAAATGTCTTGATCCAACCATATATTTATATATTGATCCAAATTGTTTTTTAACCAGACATTGTAACTTATACATTTGGTCCCCCAAATCTTGAGTACTTGCATGAAAATCAGCATCAACTTTCCTCATTGCACCACAGCAGCTCAGATACATCATTTCAAATTCACACTCAGTTGGAGCAAGTTCACTCAGATAATCCCAGCATTTGGTCTCATTGTGAGCAGGAGTGCTGACCTGCACGAACACACTGGGGCCAAACCCTTTGTGTCTCCTGCTTTCACCCAAAACGCACTGCACTTGTCAGTGAATGGGCTCACAACACCCACCATGTGGCACTTCTATAGTATGTGCTGAGCTGGCGACCCTGTGGCCTGTCCTAGCCCATCAGAAGGCAGTCCAATGGCGGGAGCGCGCATAGGCGTGCGCGCACGCGGCGGTCGGTATAAAACTGAAGCGCCAGGTTCTCTCAAAGCTCCACGCGAAACAGGCGTTAAGGCGCGTGCCACTCTCTAGCTCAGTGACTAAAACGGTAAGAGTCCAAATTACATCTCACCGAGCTCATGGCACAATTATAAACTTATTATGGTCTACTTTACAAACATCTTCTCAGTATGGCCACATTATGCGAATGGTTTTGATTTAAATCTAACAAATTTATTTACATTTTTATATTAATAAAATACCTAATTAATCTATAACATCGATTATTGGGTGTTTAAGTAACTGTTTTTACATGTAATAATGATAAAGAACAGTGTACTTCTAATACTAACACATTTATTCGAGTTAATTTCACATTTTTTATCTAATTATTTTAATTGATATTTAATATGTTTTTCTGTTTTTCCCCCGTTTGTTTTTAGATATAAAGATGTATAGGTTCAATCGATTCGCCATGATGCAGCCCATGATCAGCTCTGGCATGGGAATGGCTCCTTTCTTCAAGGTAAACTGTCATTAAACACACATACATTCAATCTCTTTTGAAATTACCCATCTTTAATCCCAAAAAATTATTTGGATCAATAGCATATGCTGTCAATTTTATTTCATATAGCAAACAAACCCCTTTAAGTAATTTATTTGAGTACCTTTGGCATATATAGGCTATTATAAGAAAACAAAATTGTCACACACTTTACATTTGTGCTTCCGCTATCCTAGGTGACTGTGTTTGAGCAGGAACACTTCCAGGGAAAATGTCAGGAATTCACCTCAGAATGCTGCAACATTCAGGAGTGTGGCTTCGACAACATCCGTTCTATTCGTGTGGAGAGTGGCGCGTGAGTCGTAGTGTTGGTCAAATAAATGTGTGCCTATGGGACCTTTCAGCCAATAGTATGTGCCCATGTATGACTGGACGTTCTTTTTCCATAGCTGGGTGGGTTATGAGCACCATGACTTCCAGGGACAGCAGTTCATCCTGGAGAGAGGAGAGTATCCTCACTGGGATGCCTACAGTGGAAACCTGTCCTACCATGTGGAGAGACTCATGTCTTTTAGACCTGTCTACTGCGCTGTGAGTTATTTTTTTCCTTTCTTGTGCTAGAAATCTTAATAGTACACAGTATTTTGTGCAGGCCGATATTTAATAATTATTCGACAAGTGTCCATAACAGATAAAGCGAGTAGCCTTCGACTGGTCATGCGATCTCAGCATATCATCCCCAATGAGGCGAGCCGCTCCATGTAAAAACAAAAATCAAGAATCAAAAAGTCAAGTCAAATTTATTTGTATAGCCCTTTTCAAAATACACATTGTTTCAAAGCAGCTTTACAGAAAATTATGATGTTAATGTTTATACTATCTTAATATCTTCAAGCCTTATAGTCACATTTAGCAGATTACAGTTGGGCGATAATATAGTTCACATTTTGCAACGATACAAGCAATCAAGCATTTGGGATTTGTAATATAGTATATGTACCATTTTGCGACAACATAAACAATCACACAGCCATTATTTTCTATATAGTAAACTGCTTTATGTGAGTGTACAGTATGTACAATTGGGTGTACTATATATACAACTTTAATTATATATTGCTGGTCGATAATATAGTTTACATTCTGTGACAATATAAACAATCAAGCAGTTGAGATTTGCCGTATAGTAAGAATCATTTTACGTGAGAGTACTGTATGTATCAAGGAACAGTTGGACATACATTTAGGTTTTATTAGACTACTGATATGTCTTTATCTCATGTAATGTACAACATATTTATTCAAACTATTCACTATTTATTTTTCTCTTAAACTTTTTAAATAAGGTAAAAAATGAATGCCTGCACCTTTATTTATTTTTATATAATCACTTTAATATGTGGATATATGGGGTCAAACGTCTTCTCGCTCTCCCCACAGTCTCACCAGAGCAGTCGCATGATGATCTTCGAGAGGGAAAACTTCTTGGGCCGCAATGTGGAGCTGTGTGACGACTACCCCTCTCTGCAGGCCATGGGATGGTGTAGCCCTGAAGTGGGCTCCATGCATGTGCAGTGTGGCGCGTGAGTCTCTTCTTTATATTTTCTCTGCATTCATTTCCTTCTTTCAGCACAGAAATACCTGACCCTCATTTCTCCATCTATGTGTGTAGTTTCGTGTGTTACGAGTTCCCAGGATACAAGGGAAGGCAGTACATCATGGAGTGTGAGAGGCACAGCGGAGACTATCAGCACTGGAGAAACTGGGGTTCCCATAGCCAGACCCCTCAGATCCAGTCCATCCGCAGAATCCAGCACTAAGAGCTCAGCCTCACCAGGGGACACTACACCAATCACCCTGCCGCCCGACAAACACGCTTTACACAAACACACACTGTATTTCCTAACGAGTGTCTTTTTATTGCAAGGAACACACACATCCACACCGCACACATACCATCGTGTCTTACACGAGGGTGCCAATTAGTTACTGACAATGACTAATGTCAGGTGCTAAACAACACCTTCCCGAGGTGCTCAACACAACCAATGCAAACCAAGCTAAGTTAGGCCATATCCCTGGATGGGGACTGGCTGAGAGCAGCTCAGGTGTAATGTGTAAGAGGACAAAAACACCACGAATAAATGCTTAATAAATAAACCTGTGTTCACTTTAGTGACTCAGTTCTGTGCAGTTATTGTGTGAAGATGCTACATTAAGTATATTCATTTCTTTATAACAAATGCAAAATCCAGTTCCTTACACAACATTAAGTTTTCAAATAAACACTAATAGTATAGATATCTGGAAATGTACTATTTGTAAAGTTTAGGGAATATATTACACATTCAAGTTATAATAAATCACTGCTGATGCTTCTAATTAAAGCAAATGTGATGAGTTTCTCATGCATTCATATATATCAAAATCTTTGCACTTTTTGTGTGGTTATTGTTATAGGACTGTCAGTAATAATGGAGAAGTTGTGAAACCGTTTTGATTCTTAACACATGTAAACTCAGAAATCAGATGTCAAATTTGCTGGAAGTTTGGTAGAATTTCTTTAGTTGACAGGTGCTTTTCGCTGTGAAGTACATGAATTTATTCTTTCACTATACATGATTTAGTATTATCGAACATGTAGATTTGTATTTGAACACAAGAACAACTAAGGTCAGATCCATGTCTTTTTATTCTGAACATGGGAAACGACAAGAAAACTCTGCGGACATTAATAGCAGTCTCATTATTTATAAGGCATGGTTGTCTCACAAATAAACAACTTTAACATTCAGAACTTAAAACTATAAAAATTTCTGATGCCTGAAACTGAAGCCACCAAAGTCAAAATAGCAAATACTGCCAACTGTCTCATTTGTGTAAACTCTGTATTGAATTATATACATGGAAAACGTACCATGTACTACAAATATGCATCGATACACATTTATTTAGTACTCTAAAGCTAAACGGTATTAAACAGTAACGGAAATTTGTCCACGTTTAATTGGATCCTAAACTTATCACATCAATCTCGTAGTCTTCGTCATCGTCATCGTCCTCCTCCTCCTCTGTGCTGAGCACAATGTCCACAGTGACCGGCAGCACAGAGAAGGATTCGGACAAACAACTAGAGACCTCCACGACATCAACATCCTCATCCTCATCCTCCTCTAAACTGTCTGTGGCCCCTTGTGTATTTCGGAGTTTCTCAAGAGGCAGGGTGGGGTCCAGTGCATGTGAGACAAAAGGCATGTCTGACATGTTTTTAGACATGACGCCTTCTGTGCTGCATCTTTGAAAAGGAGAATCATTGGGAGAGTCAGCAGTCTCAAGTCTTGCTTTGTTGTAGCTGTTCTCCATCAGTCTCTCTCCATTTGACATTCTGCAATCTGTGAATAAATAATAATTACCAGAGAGAAGTACTAATAAAAAAAACTGATCATTATTTTAATGTTATTGCTAATTACCAATAAATATGGAAGCTTGTTTCTGCCACGGAATAAAACAATTTAAAAGATAATTGCGACTTTTTATCTCACAATTCACAATTCTATAAAGTCCATATTAAAAATAACTGCGAGTCTATATCACGCAATACTGAGAAAAAAAAGGGAAAAAAAAGTATGATTTTTACAAAAAAAGTATGAGATGTAAACTCGCAATTCCAAGTAAAACGTTTTTTATTTAGCAGCAGAAAGAAGCTTTTATAAATAAACGACCAATAATAGATTATCAGTCAAATAAATCTATGAAACTTTGTCTAAATGTTTAAAGTCTGGGTGGTTGTTGTAGTTAAACTAAAGCTATTAAAATTTGTTTTTGGTAATTGAAAATAAATATAAATATTAAACAAAAGACAAAAAATGTTGTATTGGCAACTACCTGAAAAAAAAAATAAGTAGAAATATTTCAAAAACTATTAAAGATGATAAAAGCACAAAACATTTATAAAAATATAAAAAATAAATGCTAATTCAAAATATTAATAAATAATGGTATAAATAATAACACTGCTATACATTAATTTAGCCAACAAAACAATATACAGTAAAAAAAATATTTTAAGATTTGCTAAATATTGCATTTAATTAAATTAAACAAATTAATTTTAAGTGAGCACTAGATAGATACAAAGGTAATATAAATGTAAAATAGGGGAAATGAGCATGACCTATTATGCATCCAATATCAGCCAAATCATAACACAAATCTCTATTATCACAAATAACTGAACTGTTGTGGGCACTTACCTTTAGCTGAAGGCAGAGTCTGCTGAAGGCATATGGTCATCTGGTTGCCAACCTCCTCCATTCTCCCTTTTGTTTCCTCATCTTTTTGGTTTATTCTGCTATTATTGTGCTCTTCGACCATAACTGTACCATCCATCTCGGTGTTGTTAGTCATTTGTACCTCAGCTCCAAGTGCTTGCTTGTTTTTCAGCCTCCCCTTTCCTTTCGGTTTCATCCCAGTCCGCATTCTGTGATCTTCTCCATTCTGCTCTTCCTCTCTGTTCTGCTGATTTTCCAAGATCTTTTTCATTAATTCAAAAGCAGACAGATCTGGACGGGACCCAGTGGTTTTATTCTTTATGACTGGTCGTGTGAGTTGGGAAGTCCCTGTACTGCACTGCACCTTTAACGTTCTTCCTTCTAGAAGAGTTTTGGTCGCGTCTCTTTTAGATTGACCCACTTTCTTTCTTGATCCACATTTCTTTTTTACAAGACTGGTCACTTTGCAATCATGCAACTCTGAGGATTTTGACCCATCTAAAGTCTCCTGCAAGGTCTCCTGAAACGTTGTTTTTGTGGTACATTTCACATTGCGAGCACTGGCTGTGTTTATGACTCTCCTCAATGCGCTCGCAACACTGCAGCTTGAGTCAACTGTGCTGCTGCCGCCTTTTTGCTCACCATGCAGCTTTCTATTTTCTCTTTTCTTCTCCCTTGGTAGAGAAGCATCCACTTTTGGCTTCTCTAGTCGTTCTTTTTTTCTTTCTCTCTTCGGTTTTGCAGGGAGCTCATTTCTTCTAGGCAGTTCTTCAATCATTTCCAGCTTCCTCTTCCTACTCTGGCTTCTGGTCATCCTGCCATTTTCAGGCTTCTCTTCACCTTGCTGTGCTAGGGATTTATCCACTGTTACATCTGACACCTGCCAATAACCTGATGGTTTGCGCAGTTTATGAACAAATGAGACTTGTGGTCTGTTCTTGGATAATGAGGCATTTGCCCCCTGTGTTGTTGTGTTCATAGAAGTGGCATGTGCATTTGATGTGTTTGTATGTCCACAGGTCTGGCTACCATCTGTTACGTTGGGCATCATCCCATCTTGAACATCTGAATCGCTAACACCAACGTGTTGCTCAAACGTTCTCAGAAAACTATCAAGTATGTCAGTCAGCTCACCTTCAGACTGTGGTTGGACTATACCAAGATCTGTGAGCTTAACCGTAGACTGCGCTCTTGGATGATCCACGTTGGAATCTACATTGGCAGTATTTGTAATTCCGTTCTGATTGTTGGGCATGAAAGGGAGCTGTGCAATGACGTCATCTATTAGCCAGTCCATTGGCTGAGTGAGGCCGGTCTGATTGGCAGCTGGGAGAGGTGAGGTGTGCATCAGGGATGGAGCTGGAGGGTTCATGGTTTTCTGCTCAGGTGCTGATGTTCCACTGGAATTTCGGGAAACAGTTTGTTGGGGCAAGGGACGTGTGCGGGGGCGACCTCTTCGTCTTCGGGGCGGAGCGGCATCCTACAGAAAAAGTGACAAGCGTTTTATTTCAGAGAATATTTGAGTGACTGCTTTGTTGCATTTGTATTTACAATTTGAAGGGGTCATATCATGCATTTTGTAATCGTTTTATTATATTTTATTTTTTAAATCAAAAGTTTGGTGTTGGTAAGACTCATAAGAAGTATATTATACTCTTATGAAGTATCCAAGGCTGCATTTATTTGATTACAAATACTGTAATATTATGAAATAATATTTTTCTATTGGAATATATTGTGAAATATAGTTTATTCTCGTGATGGCAAAGCTGAATTTTCAGCATCATTACTCCAGTCTTCAATGTCCCATGATCCTTCAGAAATCATTCTAATAGGCTGATAATATGCTGAGATTCTAATTCATTTCTTATTATTATCAATGTTGAAACCAGTTGGGCTGCTTAATTATATTAATATAATATATATATAATTAATCATATTTTTACAGGATTCTTTGACGAAAGTTTAAATGAACAGCATTTATTTGAAAATAGAAACTTTAATTGAAATAGAAACTTTTGTAACATTATAAGCTTTTGTAGGAAGGCTTGTAAAATTATAAATGTCTTCAGTGTCACTTTTGATCCTTTTGAAACTTTTGGACGGTAGTGTATTTTTAATCATTTAAATATTTTTTTGACATACAAGCATCACGTGTCATTGGATTAATCTATAGGACATTGTGGAAATTCGGAACGAAACATTTTAGTCTCAATGAATGGTCTTATCGGATCTGGGATGATGCTTTGAACACTGCAGCAGTTAAGCAGATGCTCCTTTCCAAAGTAACAATTTTTAAGCACTTATTCCACAAAAGATTAAGGGAATTTTGATTGATCATGATATGAATCATTTAAATAATTTATTCAAACTTTAAAGTGAATAAAAATCAAGGTTATTTTGACATGTTTTAGTCATACCTCCTTATTATACCTTCTTTTCTAAAGATGTCGTGAGACACCTACCTGACACACTGGTTCTACCAATCTGCCTCTGCTCCCTGTCTTTCTCTGTCTGGTTCTGGCCCTTGGTGAAGACTTGCCTTTCTCTCCTTCCACTTTCATCACTCCTCTGCCTTGTCGTCTCCTCCTCTCTTGATTTTTGAACATTTGTCTCAAATCTAGCCTCCTGCCAACCCTACCCCCACCTTGCCCCATCCAGGCTGACCTTGCCACCCTTCCGATCCTATTCATATTTTGCTCTCTTTTACAAATACTCAATACTTCTCCCTTCAGAGCGAATCCTTCGCTTAACCCTGCCCTTCGCCCCCTTCTTGCCCTTCCCTTAGTTTTAATGTCCCCTCTTGTCCCTCTCTGCCTCTGCTCCCTTTGCCCTACGCCCTGCGAGATGTTAGTGTCAAGGAAGTAGTTGATAAAACCTGGGATATTGTTCTCAAACTGTGCAAATGCTTCTAAAACACTCTCCTCGCCCTCTAAAACGCTCCCCAATGTTACTCTGTCCTGATTAGCCAATTGCTCAACATATGTACTATGAGAAGGGTGAGGGTGAGTTGGCAGTGGGGTTGGAGGCTGCTGGTATGAAGCTGCAGGGGGACATACGTAGACCTGGGGCAAACAGGCAGGTCCACTCACTGTGGGATACATAGGGGTTTCAGGGACCACATCCATGACTTGAAAGGAAGGCATGTTCTCTGGATTACCCTGGCCGTTTTTAAGTGTTGCTAGGGTGATATCAGAGCCATCGGTATACGTGCAGAGGCCCTGACCACTCCTCCATGACGACGGACCAATTACAGTTTCAATTGTTTCTTTAGGGTTTTGATATTCAGAAGCGAGTGTCGGAACAGATTCGGTCTGGCACTCTCTCTCCGCCACCTCTTTCATCCCCTCCGTCTGTGTGTTTTGCTCAGTTGCCAACCTCTTTGCTTCTCGTTGAGGTATGTTGATGCCTAGTTTGCAGGCTGCTAATAGGACTTCTTTTTTGTCCTCCTTGAACTGACCTGAGTACAGCAGACTGACCAGACTGAGCAACGTGCAGGCCTCCACGGCTTGGACTTCAATCAGTCGTCTCTGTCCATTTTGGGGCGATGGCATGGCTGACAGAGTTCCACAGAGCTTTGGGCTGAAGGCAGACAACACACAGCTGTGCACTGGCACTGAAACACCTGGACAGGGGTGGAGAGAGTACAGTAAACATAATGGAAGATGGAAAAGGATCGACTAATGAGCAGAGGATGGACTTCTGTGAGATGCCTAACCTTGAGTCTGCAGCACAGTATCACAGAACTCTGCCCTGCTCTGCTGTTTTTGCAGCTCTTTCACGAGAAGCGCCTCGAACGTCATCTGTGACAAACGCAGGCATACACAAACACAAATGCAGAGCATTAAAAATATGCAATGCCGTTTTCCGTGCATCTTTGCTGGAGTAGCCTACTGACACCTGTATAGGCTGGGAACCGTGCACGCTGATCACATGGGATGTCGCGAGACGTACAAAAACTTGTTAACATGATTTTTTTCATGCACTCCAATGTAAAGTATAAATAGATACATATTTAATTGTGCTTAATCGATGTTTGCATCGTCCCATGCTTGATATAGACACTAACCCAGTAGTCAACAGTCAAAACAGTCTCAGCAAATACAAACTATTTACTGACCTTCTGCCGTTATGACATGAGAAACAGAACCTGCAAAACGGCTATCTTTTATCCAAAATTGTCTCTCCTGTGTGTGTCGAGGTCACTGGACTTTAAGAAAGGTCGCGCGTGCATCACTACTACAAACTTGTGGAGCTCTACAGGCTTGCGCACACCGCCGCGCTGAATTGACTCAAGCATTTCCACTGGTTCTGATTGTCTGAGGCAGGATGTAGCTTTCCAACTAATCGCTTTCTCTCGTTTTTTCCCCCAAATGATTTTTTATAATTTTTCATTATTATTATAGATGTACAAGTGATGACCGCAGAAATAAAGGCACATTTTATGCGTCCGCGTGAGAGTGAAATTATTATTATTATTATTTTTCATTTTCCGAATAAAATGTTAATGGAGAACGTGCAAAACTGGACACGATGCTAATGTGTTCTGAGTGGTTTTAGCGTGTTTTTGGGGTGGTTTATAGGTAGTTATTTAAAGTTATTTATGTTATTTGTGGTCACAAACAGAGATTTTTATTATCATTATTATTATGTAAATTATTTGATATTTTTATATTATATTATTATGGAGTATATGTGAAATATTTTAGGGAGATATTTGAAATAAAAAAGCAAACAACACAAAACTGACAGCTGTTGATTGACAACGGTGGCGCGCCAATAAAATTGAGCAAATCTTGTGGTATCGCGAGATTTCGGCAATCTGCAGAGGTCGCGAGGTCGCCTCAGCTGACCAACCTCTCGTGCATTATTCCAGAGTGAAGCGCGTGCGCCCCGAGCGGTGAAATAAAGCCGATTTTCCTCACAAAAACGGATAATTACCGATATATCACAGGTATTCATATTTATCTTTATCTATCTTTTATTTATTTTTGGCAGTATTAATACGTGCACAAGCTGGCGGTATTTCAGGGCTGTCAGTGGTTGTAGTCGGGCTGTGTGAAGTGTTAGCTTGTCGGCTACATCGTTAGCTCCTCAGGGTAATGAAGAGTGTTCTAGATTTTTCCAACATATTTCAACTGAAATGAATTGGCTGCTTTATAACTACCTAATGGACAACACTTTTAATTTATTTAAATATTTATAAAACTGACAAGTGCACAGTAATATTCACAAATCTGTCGTTTGTTGTCATGATGACTAACGTTAGTCAGCAGTTAACATTACATTGACAAGTGTAGTTCTGGTTTGGGTCGATATTATGGAAATATTTCTTATTGCTTTGTGGTAGCGCCTCGGTGATAAACAGGACAACTATAATTTGTTGTAAGAACAAATTATCCCCCCCGATAATTTGTTGTAAGAAAGCTTCATGTTTAATAAGTATAATTAATAAACATCGAGCTTGTTAGAGCTAATGTCAATGTGCTTGTGTCTTTGCCCCCCTCACCTGACAACCACACAAAGAGTAACTGCTTAAAAACTGTTTCAGGTTTTAGAAAGATTAACTCAAGTCATTTTGTCTCTTCATTCATTCCAAGAGTGAATTAAAAACCTGGTTGCATCATTGTGTAAAGCGTATTATCTAAACTATTGCATGCAATGCAAGCTTATAATGTTATTTCTTTCAAGAAATCAAGCCTTATAATATTTTAAAGATGGCAGACACAGAGCAAAGGAGTCCACCTCCTCCCCCTCAGGCTGGACCTGTGGTAAGTACTACTTTTTGTATATATTTTTTTATATTTCCGTGCCTTTTTAATTTCTACATTTGAGAATGTTATGATTTATTATCATATCAATGTGTTACAGCAATTCCTCTTGAGTAATAAGCTGGAAACTGCTATGTGGCTGTCACGGCTGTTCACTGTCTACTGTTCCATCATGTTCATTCTGCCTCTGCTTGGGTGAGTCATGTTCTTTTGCAAGGCATTTTCACAAGCTTCTTAACTGTCCCCCCCCCCCCCCCCCCCCGTTTTTGAGCATAGAAGTGAATATGCACTATCCAAACTTAAATGGTTTAAATTCATGAATGCTTTGGAATACAGACCAAAAGTTGGTTACATTTGCTGTAAAGCCAATGTACTGTAATAAACTGTTTTTTATTTTATACAAAATATATATATTACAGATAATTTTTATTCTAAAAATGCTGTAAAATCAAAGCCATATGTCCAACCAAGTTGTGTTCCAAATTTAAAGTTGATATCTCAAAAATTGAAGTCCCTATGAAATTTTTAGGCGTATACCAAAAATAGCCACCGGGTGACACCCACACTCTATTGAATTTTTTTCTGATGTGTTCTCCTGTCACAAATTAATACATTTTGTCACAATATAACTTCTATCACAAAACCATCACCAAATATGGACCTTGAGTCTCTGACCTTTCTGACAATATGTGTTTTGTCAAGATTAGAAAAGATTTGATTATAAAAAGTGCTGTAATTTTTTTTTTTATATGAAACATGAGACTGCCCACTAAGGGGAGGAGCCTGCTAAATTTAATTTAAAGGGTTAGTTTACCCAAAAATGAAATTTCAGTCATTAATTACTCACCCTCATTTCGTTCTAAACCCGTAAGACCTTCGTTCATCTTCGGAACATGAATGAAGATATTTTTTTGAAGAAATCCGAGAGCTTCGTTATTGGCCAGCCCCTGCATCAGCATCACACGCATATGTCGTGCTGCTCATGTGTACAGCGTCGGCCAAAGTGCTGCACTGTGTGTCTTAGGGCTGTAGTCAACCAAAGAAATCCTTAGTCGACCAAAGTCTTGTCCTGTGCAACGATTAGTCGACTAAAAAAAAAAAAGACGCGATGTTTTGATTGAACATTTTTTAACAATTGTCATAGAGCATTTATAAAACAACAACGAAAAAACATCGAAAATACATAAAACTATAATAATAATACAATTCTTTAAAAATGAAGTGTTTTTTTTTTAACTGCAAAAAGTGAGGAGCTCTGTCCTGGGTCTATAGTAACAGTCACAATCGCGCACCTGACCACACCACACGCTATAAAAAATATAACTGATATCTGCCACAATGAAAAATCATAACAAAAGCTCTCGTTTATACAGGCTGTATATTCTTCTTTACCTTCAAAGCTATGGGTTAACTTTTGTCCAGCCGATCTAGGAGTTTTAAAACAGACACACACAAAAAAACCCAAAGAGCCTAAAAAACAATCCTAATAATAATAGGCTATATTGTAGGACCTTATATAGGTTTATTTTCGTTTTGTTACATTATTTAGGCTATTTTCAAATGTGTCAAGTGTACAAATAAAAACAATAACATATCAAGAAAACACAATCTATTGAGTCAGCATGATAAAGCGGTTAAAGGGACTGCTCACGTATTTTGCGCGCTCAAGTTCGATTTCAAATGTAGGCGCGCGGTGTGCGTGCTCATGATGGAAGCAACGCGGTTGCGGTGCGACGTGCTCTTTTTTTTTTTTTCATAGTGCGTCCACGCCGCATCGAGATAAAAACATATAGTGTATAAGAACATAAAAACCGAAACAAGTAGCGTAACTGAATGAATACAGCTAAACTACCTATATCCCTTACTGAGCACGAAGCACCAGCGCAGCCAGCCACAGGTGCGAACTGAGTGTTCTATGTGTGTGCGCTAAACTGTGGCGCTGTTACAAAATAGCCTAAATTAAAGCATTTAAAGTTGGGGATAAACCATAGGCTAATTATATTTAGAATACAGTAATATATAACTGCTTATAAAGGAATAAATATCAAGGAGTAAATCATTGAAAATTTCTTTCTATTGGTAAAAAAAAAAAAAAAAATGCGCCTGGTCGACCAATAAGAATGTCAGTCGACCAAGACGGCATCGACCGATTAGTCGACTAAACGACTAAAGTTGACAGCCCTACTGTGTCTACAACGTAAACGGGGAAGAGAAGAAATTGTTGAATATAGTTGTTATTTTTGTTTTGGTTTGTATTCTCGTCGCTTCATAAACTTAAGGTTGAACCACTGTAGTCACATGGACTATTTTAACGATGTCTTTACTATCTTTCTGGGCCTTGAAATTGGTCATTCCGTTGCTGTCTATGGAGGGGTCATAAAGTTCTCGGATTTCATCAAAAATATCTTCATTTGTGTTTCCGAAGTTTAATGAAGGTCGTACGGGTTTGGAATGACATGAGGGCGAGTAATTAATGACAGAATATTCATTTTGGGGTGAACTAACCCTTTATCACATTATCATGATGAGGACTAGGTAAGGGCTGGTAAGGACATATCCACGCTCATAAAAAGAAGTGAAAGATTGGGAGAAGAATAATTGCTTTTTCTCTGTCCAGGCCCCAAGCAGCTGCTAACTTCTATCAGAGGGCATTGCTGGCAAATGCCTTGACCAGCGCTCTGCGTCTGCACCAGAGACTTCCTCACTTTCAGCTAAGCAGAGCCTTCCTGGCTCAGGCCTTACAGGAGGACAGCTGCCACTATCTCCTCTACTCCCTCATCCTAGTCAACTCCTACCCTATCACAAGTATCCTTTCTTGAAGATATGTTGAAGAAAAGTTTAAGCGAAAATATCTTGTTTTCTTTGTGTTATGGCATCATTTTGTCTTTATGCAGCCTTGACTTGTGTTGTCAGTGAGCATATTTCCTGTGTTCCTCTTCTCACTTCTCCACGCCACCACCTATACTAAAAAAGTCCTTGATGTAAGTCTTTGCCCTTCTCATTTGCATAGCTGAGATGTATTTTTGTTGTAATTCCAGCCTGATTTGTTTTGTTTGCCATCTGTCCTCAGACCATGGGCCCAAACAGCCTCATGTTTGTGAGGAACTTTCTGAACAAGCTCACTGCCAATCAGCAGAACATCCTAAAGTTTATCGCATGCAATGAGATCTTCTTGATGCCAGCCACAGTCTTCATGCTCTTCAGGTAAGGATTCTTAACCCTGAAAAGCCTGACATGAAATAATAGTCAGGAAAATCAAATTTTTCTTTTAAATGAAACCATTTCTTGAACATTTAGACAATCTTTTTTTTAATTTTTACTTAGATTTTTTTTGATTATCACAGTTGATACATCAGGCCTTTATGACTCGGGTAGTATATTATTCTGAGAATATGAAGCTCATATTAGAGGTGGGTAAAAAAACACTCCACTTTTATTCTATTGCCCAAACTGAGCAAAAATATGTAATCTGGTGCATTTATATCGCCAAAAAGTAAGATGAAATTCTGATAGCTTGTACTGTAAATCAATAAGATCTAAAAGAGTGTTTATCAGACTACTTGCATGAAATGCATGTCTTAGTAAGATGATATATAAATTAATATTTTATGATCAAAGTTCTGTAGTTACTATTGTGGGGGCAAAATTATCCTCAAATGCCTAATGGCTATATTTGTGCTCACTTTTTAATGTTTTTTTCTAAAAACATTTTGTATGAATAATCAAATAAACCAAAGTTGCTTCAGTCCTGCAGGTGTTCATCTTGAAATATTACCAACAATATGAGTTATTATTATGTTTACTTTCTAAAAACCAGTAAAGATTTCACAGCAAAAAGACATGTGTACCACAACCTCAAGGTTGACATTTTTAAAATTATACTAAAAAGACTTTTTCCTGCTAAAAAAAATTAGTATAAACTATCAATCAGATGACAGAAGCCATGTAGTAGATTGTGTACAAGTTTTTAAGCAAACTTTTGAACATGTTGAAAATGTAGAGGCCTAAGAAATGTATGTATCAAATATAATACAGTGGGCTTTATAGGGTGAAAAAAAAGTTGTTGTTTTGTACCGGTAAAAAGCTTGATTAAAGCCAAACTGTGTTTCTTGTAATAAGATGGAATGAATTTTGGTTTTTGTTTCACAGTGGGCAGGGCAGTTTGCTTCAGCCCTTCATCTACTATCGGTTTCTCACTTTGCGCTATACATCAAGACGCAACCCATACTGCCGGTAAGAATCATGTACACGCTGACTAGTGTTATTTGTATGCATGCACATTTTACCCAATATAAGGGGAAATTTATATTGTTCTCATTTCCGTGGAAAATTAAATATTTAGAGCAAGCTTAACTGTTTAATCAGATCATTGATGTTTAAATTTATATTGAATCATGTTTATAAAAACATGAGCCCTCTATCAGTGTTTGATTTTTGTTTGTGTCCTGTCAGGACTCTGTTCACCGAGCTGAGGATCTTATTAGAGCATTTTGTGATGAAGCCCATTTGCCCTGCCTTCTTCAGGAGGATGTGCCTCAACAGCATTGCCTTCATTAGCCGCCTTGCTCCCACTGGCGTCTAACTGCTCTGAATGAACATTCACACATTACTACAGTTCACAGATTGGGACAGTTTCAAGATTGACTTACAAGCAAGATGGCCAAGTCTGATAGCTCAGAGATGGATGTCCTCCTCTGCACTGAGGCGTTTGCTGTTTGGAGAGACTCTATCAATCTGACTGCTTCCAAAAAAAAACAAATCAGCCAGAAGATGTATCTCTGTGCACGGTTGTCTGTTAAGGGGGTACAACTTTTTTTCAGTTCGTTAGAGCTTTTATATTGATATTTGGGGGTTAGAGAGGATCCCTTGAGATATTGAATCTTAAATGCTAGGTTAAATAGATATAGCTCTTAATATCTTGTCTTTCTAATGAGATAATGCCACTCTGGGAACTCAAATTTCAGCTGTCATTATAATTGTCTGTTCTTCAGTTTGATTCCATTTTTAAATGTTCTAGCTAAGAATTGTTTTTTTTAATTATTATTGTACTGGATTACCTTGAAAATCTTAATGTACCTTGCCCCCAAGCATTTCCCAATATTTGACCACGATCTAAATGCCATTTGAGTTCATGACGTTTTAAATGCTACTTCAGGATGCCTTCTTCATATGAACAGATGACTAAGGTGTAAATATCCTGTGATTCTCATCTATCACATAGAGAGCCCTATACTTAACTGTTCTTTGCCTTCAATGCTATTTATTGTCAGGGCAAGTTTTTTTGCATCTTAGAATTTGTCAATTATTTGCTTGTACAAGGCATGTTGTCTCTGTATTTATTGCCACTGTTTATAACTATGGTCTGTGTAGATGGATAAAATCTATGATCTAATAATAAATTGTAACTAACATTGGTGATGGTTTAATTTCAGAGTTAAAACCGTTAAACAGTTGTTACTGAACAAGATAACGTAAGCAATGGCTTGCCTGTGTATTAGAGCTAATGTGTAACCGATCATTTAAAATACCAAGACTAGTATAAAAACTATTGGGTCGTTCAAGGATATCTATCAGTGACCGTTGCTGTTGAATGTAAAACATGTTATGATAGTATTGGCCACTAAGATATATTGAGCTAGGATTACAAATGCTTGAAAGGTTTGAGATAAAGGATTAAGTGCCCATTTAGCTACAGAATTTGCACATGCAGAACTTTTTAAAATTCCTTTTATGAAATTAAAAAAATTAAGATGCTTGTAGAAATCAGGGTCAACCTAAAACAAATTGCACCAGAAGTAAACAACTGATTTTGTATCCTCAATATGTCCTGAGTAAAGAAAAAAAAGCCCCAAAGAATCCCATTAGGGGACAGTTTTGAAAAAGACCAATATAGCCTATTCATTCTTTTGCTCATGTGAATAGGGTAAAAATTTTAATCTTTAGATATCACCATGAATTTGTTGCAATTTGTTCAACCTTTTCATAAAATGACTGAACTATTGGGACACTGAGCTGTTGTATTCCATGATATTATAAGCAGAGATGCATATTCCATGATGTAACAGTTGAGCTATTACTGTAAAACAGTGTTTCTCAACCTCTCCTGCAGGGACCCCCTGACAGGACATGTTTTTGTTTTAACCCTGAAATGGCACACCTGATTCAATTAGTCAGCTGCACATTAAGCCTTTAATTGAATCAGGTGTGCCATTTCAGGGTTAAAACAAAAACATGTCCTGTCAGGGGGTCCCTGCAGGAGAGGTTGAGAAACACTGCTGTAAAAGGTCATGCTGTATATTGAGAAACTCATATTTATCCATTTCCACAAAAAGTATATTAAAAAAAAAAAAAAATTCCAAAAGAAATGTGATGTAAGAATGGTTAAATTCACAGCATTTACTTAAAAAAAGTACTACCAGGATAAAATACATTATAAACTACTAACATTTTAAATTGTACCCAATGTCCTTTAGCCATAATGCTGCAGTCTCTATACTATTGGTTCCTTGTAGTACAATCAACATTCAGATGCCTTGAGCTTTTCTTTTATAACACCTTATAGCAAGGTCTTATTAGCTTCATTGCTATAATGGCATTTAATTCTTTAAGTATAAAAGCTTAATGTTAACTTCAGCATTTACAAATATTAAATGTTAAGTTGGATCTCTTCATATTTAATGGCCCTGAGCTAACAACCAACAATTAATTATTGTATTTTTTACCTCGTTAATAAATACAGCAACATTTACTGCTCGTTAACATTAAGGCCCAACGAAGCAATAAAACACTTAATGTTGATAAATTAAAGTGTTGTCTATCAAAACACTACACAGCCCATAAGACCTCCTTAACATGGTCTAAAGCTTCAGGGGGACCCCACCTCCTCAACTTATACAAGTGTGATTAACACAGACAAGCATAATAAAGACCAGCAGCACTTTTATTAAGATGTAAAAGGGGAAGGTCACTTTAACAGCGTAAAAAAGGATAAAGTGCACTGCTGGAGTCTTTCATAAAAATAGAATACAAACACGGCAATATAAGAACAATGCTTGATTACCTAATGTACAAATATCTGGTTGTTTCAAGCATATAAAAAAAGCACAATCCTTAAGGACTGCTAATAAAAATGTACATATCACTAAAATCTCACCATTCCCCCCAAATTGAGGCTATGGCTTCAGTTATTGGAGATATGGAAATAAAGCATCAAAAGTGTGCACAATTCTCATGGAGGTATGGAACCAATGAACAATGTTGATGGGGTGGTTAGTTCAGCATTAGCTTCTCAGGAGGCTCAATAAGAGAGACTTCATGGTACCTGAAAGAAGAAAAAAAGTTAGCATTAGTCTTGGAAGATTATAATAACACAGCCATTGGGCATGCAGGTTAAGTGAACTTACTTCGAGCCCTTGTATTTCTCCCTAACAGCCTGCTGTGCGTGCTGAGCAGCACTGAGGTAGGTCTGATGTAGATCCTGAATGCACGGCATAAGATCCTCCAAAGTGTAGCCGGTCATCTCAACAAGTTCCTTTGACTGAAATAGAAAGTTGAGTGAAAAACAAAACAAAAACCCCACATTGGTCTAGTTTGACACCGAAAGAGTGGCTAACTGCTAGTTGGTCATACTAATTCTTAAAACAGTCTTAACATGAAGTCTAGTTTAAGAATATTCATACTTTATGAACATTCAGAATTGTGTAACCTTACCCATGATCCACCTGCAAGTGTGTGGTTGGCCAAAATGAAAGCTGCAGCAGCAGTTTGAGATGGGAGGTACTTCAGGGAAGGTTCACAATCTATCAAACTCAGCTCACCAAGAAACTGGTGGGGGAAATAAAAAGGTGTTAAAACAATTTTAGGTTATAAGGGGTAAACTCCACACAAGGAAATGGTTTCACCATTGATAAGCTCTCCACTTTGCTGCTCACAGGCTGGTGCAGGAAATACTGGGTGAGGAACTGATTGATTGTTGGAGCAGCAAGATCAAACGAGAGAACGGTCAACACCAGATGCTCCATTCTCAACACTTGTTTCTTTGTGTAGGTGTCATCAGTGATGTAAACAAATTCTGACACCTCAGGGGGGTAGATCTCCTCAAACTTCCTACAGTCAAACAGGGAGAGGTGAGCGTGGAGAAGGGGGTTTGTGTGGAGTCTGAGGCTTTAAGGCAAAGATACTTACGAAGCCAAAAGCATAGCAGCTGTGCCCACCAGCTGTAGTTTCCCTCTCAGTACTGACATGGAAGAAAGAAAGCGATCAATGTAGTTCACAGCCAGGTAGAGGGTCTCGTTCTGCAGCTTGTACTCCTCTCCCACCTCTACCAACCAGTCCACTAGGATGGCACGCATGCTGTTCGTGATGTCGGGCTGTTTCTTCATGTAACCTGCTTTTGGTTTTGACTTGACCTGCATGAAAGGAAGCACAAGCAAACACTTTAATGATGCATATCCTCTAAAGCATTGTCCAGAAGTTCAATAATCAGAATGTAATATCAGATTCAACGAATCCACTTCCTCACCTCCATTTCCCGCAAGTGCGTATGTATTTCTGCGGCATAATCTGAGACTTCATTGACATTTGTGGGCCTCTCCTCACCATCAATTACTGACATATCCATAGGAGAATCTTTATAAAGAAAAAAAATTAAGTTACTTACAGGTTTTATAAAGAAATACAAGACGGGCACTGAAATGGAAAAACACACATCTTACCAAAACTAGCTTCCATTGGCAGATCGATAGTGGCGAGGGGCTGCCTTAGGCGGGTTACGGTGGAATTTAGTGTGAGTGAGGAGCAATCCATGGTTGCTCTTTGTGTAGACAGTTTCTTAGCACAAGCACCATCAGGCTCATCTACATGAATCTGAAAAGCTGGTGGCCTGGTGGAGGGCTTCTCTCCAAAGCTCCTGCCATGTTCTTCAGATTTGGATGCAATTATTTGGGGACCAGAGACCTAAAAAAAAGAAAATTGGATTAGATGGCAGGTAAAAAAAAGGGGGTGTTAATACACAAGTTGGCAATTATAGGCCCTGTTTGCAGTAACCTTTCATATTTAGAGGGGTCAATTTGAACCATTTCAATTCGAGTTGATGGAAATACTGGTTAACCCATGTTGTTTTTATTAACTCTTTCAGGGTCACGTAGGGTTTTGTGAATGATCAAGAGTGTATACAAAATTGCTATTACAATTATAGTTTAATTAAAAGGCAGTTGCACAGACCACAATTGTTAGTTTCTACTCAAAAGTGAGGGAACTTACATTTATGCATTTGGGACTAGCTTTTATCTGAAGAAACTTACAGCACCGAAAACATTAATTGCTTCATGCATATTTATTTCACTGGGAATTTGCACCCATGATCTTAGTGTTGAAATTAAACTAACAAATAAATGCAAAAAATATAAGTATTGTTCAAGATCAATTGTTTTTACCTTGTCTGATTTTTGTGAATTGTATGGAAGACAATTAGGGTCTTTGACCCCCCCTCAAATCGCGCACATATTTAGAACCTAATAAATGGGTTGGACATGCACCTGTAAGCTCGCAAAAAGCTGAAGTCTACCTAAACTATCAATCCTTGAGAGGTGTTAGGCAGAATGACAGCCTCAGTCACAAACATCTTTTGCGCTTCAGAGAACATGTATAAAGTTAGCCATAAGGCTCTATATTATCATGGTTCGCAAAAAAGGTCATTTTTGGTGAACGATGCCTTCAAACGACACAGTTCACTAACGTTATAGCAGCAGTGAGTGGGTTTGTAAAATGGCGGTCAGCGCATTGGGAGGGAATAAGCTGCGGGCATTTAACACTGCATTTCATTTTAACCTGTGGCGCCTTAAATGCCGTTTGACAAAAAGGGAAAAGTATTGGATTTATATTCGTGATTTAAAAGGACAAAACCTGCGAGGAGTATGACTGGTTAAACTAAAGCAACTTTCAGTTATCTAATCATTACGCAGTTAGCAATACTTCATTTAAAGCATACCACTGATTATAAACTATCATGCATATACTATTTATATCATGCATATGCCATTTATATCATGAAACTAGGCTGTATTAAGAGAGCACACTTTATAGTCATGTGCCATGCATGCTCGAACCTGTTTAGCGGCGCGCAGAACGGGCTGTCTGCGCTGATTGTTCTCCAGGGCGCCCAATACAGTCCTGCTGCCTGGCTTAGGGTTGACATTTTCCCGGTTTTCAATCCGATTCTTTGCCGCGCCGCGTAGTCTTGTAAGCATGTTTTCCTGATTGTGAATATCTGCTCCTGAATCATGCACCGCGCTTCCTTGTGTTTGGCCGACAGATGACATCCTTCCAGCGGTTAGATCAGCCCAAGACACCCTGCAAAAAGGATCGATGGTTGAAAGCACTTAAAAGCAGATTCTGAGGTTTTAAAAGGTTATCAAACACATCGAATAAACTTGAACATCGAATAAACACGGATAATCACACTAACCAGGGGAACTGGCAGAAGTGAGCTGTTGAAATCCGGACAAAAACACGATATAAACAGTTGTCAGCGGCGTCTTACAAAACCGAGATTCAAAAATAAATCATGCAACTATTCTACAGAAACCGCGCCATGCCTGTGTAAACCCCCACAACACGCCTCGGACAGCTCACAAAAGATACTTCTATGAAGTCAAACGGCGCCTTGTTGCTTTTTGCAGCTGCCTGGTTTGATATTGTGGCTGTCCCAGTTCAAGTAGCCCGCGACTATTGAAACGGGCCAATCAGAATGCAGCAAACCCAAACGTCATTGATTATACGGGAACCCGTAAAGCTCAAACTGCGATTCCGCTTTTACTAAGCGAGCCGTTGAGAGTTGCTTTCATTGGCTCAAAGGAATTTTTAAACTGTTTGAGGACAATGGAACTAAAGATGAATAATGGCACGTTTATACGTAATTTACAAACTCAGGAATTACAATAAGAGTATTGGGACAGTTCTTCAATTTGTGGAACTTATTAATATATATATTAAAAGGTACATGTACTTAAACTAACTTTATTATGGGCCACCATTACTCGTTACCAAATCGGCTAGTATTTGAGAATTATAAGTAATTCAGAAACTTCTGTTCAAAGTTAATTGACTGCTTGCTTGTGTAAGACTTATTACAAATTTTTTCTCCCAAATTATTTCATTACCATCAAACACAACAAAAATCTCCACAACATACATTATATCAGAATTCACTAAAAGCTCAAATCTAATATATATATATATATATATATATATATATATATATATATATATATATATATATATCAAATACATAAGCCAAACATTGTGGAATAGGAAAAAACAGACATTAATTTTTCATTATTTTTTTTTATTTCTGTAGAAATGCATCTAGACAATGGATGAGTATTCTAAAAATATAGTAAATAACTGTAGTCACACATAGTTTTTATAATTATTACATTGAACATTTTAATTTAAATCTGTATTGGTACAATCTGTATCCCTACAGTATACCATATGTTTATTGTAAAAACAAAATTCACAAACACATTAGATAACAGTGATTGAAATTTACATTCGATTAAGCTTCACTGAAAAAATCCATCAATGAATCAAGTTCATAGTTGTTCAAAATTGCAAGCAGCTGTGAAACCTTTGTTTTGACATTCTGTCCTTTAAATTTGAACTTGTCAATGAAAAGATCAGTGATCATACCTGTAAAAAAAAAAAAATAGTTTGTTTAATTATAGATCATTTTCATTATTTCATTTGCAAAGACCTCATTCGAATATACAGGGGTTGTGTGTAAAAATACTTCTTATGGAATTCTATTCTTCACGTAAATAGTCTAAAATACAGATTTAAAATTATATTTTGTAAAATATAGTCTCCCGTCCTCATCTGAGTTCACTAACCATACAATCGTTCTAAGTGAGCAGGTTGTTTCTTATATTCTTCTAAGAGCTGGGCAGATTCATCCAGTATACTGCGATACTCTGGAATCAGAAAATCTGCATTCCCCTCATGCACCTGCAGCTCCTGCATACAACACACACACACACACACACACACACACACACACACACACACACACACACACACACACACACACACACACACACACACACACACACACACACACACACACACACACACACACACACACACACACACACACACACACACACACACACACACACACACACACACACACACTTAGTAGGCTTGTTTTTTTTAGCATACTTTTTTTGTTTGACTTTTTAATGTTTTACCTTTAAAGCATCAATAAGCTGAACTTTTTTGGCCAAAATCAGCTGATACTCTAGCTTGGGATGAATCATCCGAAGAGTATGGCTCACAGAGTCTTCATTCACCTCTGAAACCAGCGTAACAACAAACACAGCAAGCACTTATCACTCATATTTGTTGCATGAATAATTAAGATTACTGTAGTCTGACTACATCCATCAGTTAAAAGATTAGTTTGTGAACTTACCGTAGGATATATTCAGATTGATTTTTCGCTTAGTGGCCTCTTTGGACAAAACATCCTTCAGTATGGATATGGTAGAAATGTTGTCTGATTTGAAGTTTGCTTCACCTTTACTGGAATCCATTAAAATAAGGAACCAAAAACTATTATATTGATTAATCACAACACTTCCTCTAATAATGCAATCATCAAGTAGAATCTTTGTTCACCTGTTATTGGCAAAAATAGATATATTTGAAATCAACAACAGCTATGTTTCCTTCCACCTATTTTGATGGGAATTTTGGGATATCGCATAACAAAAAATGCTGGAATGTAAATGCCAACATACACATAAATAATGCATGTGCTCAATTAAGGTGGATAATATTTGGATAAAGATGGATAAAAAGGCGCATAAACTAAGATAGAAACACATTTACCAAATTAATTCTGTGACGCGCAACAAAAAACTCACATGACTGCCTCAACAGAGGATGTGATTGGATAACTGGTCTAACCACCGGAACAATTTCATTGCACACCGTCTCAAATGTTGGTTTGGTTGTTCTGAAATGCCTGAGCCAAAGTCTTTCATCAAAATGATTGGGTATAATTACGTCCCAGAACTGTCTCACACGATTGCGTTCACAAACACAAGGCATTCACCTATGAATGCAAGATAACATGACAGTTGTGCTTTGTCTGCACACTAGTAATTTATGATGTATTAAAAAGAATCACAGTGGCTTCTTTTATTTTTATTACAGATATTTGCGCCAGTTTCCAAGAAGCGACAATCTTGTTTTCTTGAACGCATTGGATGAAAAGTGT
Organism: Gila orcuttii; assembly: GCA_026230005.1. Taxonomy (NCBI): domain Eukaryota; kingdom Metazoa; phylum Chordata; class Actinopteri; order Cypriniformes; family Leuciscidae; genus Gila; species Gila orcuttii. Next base: position 12,010,109 of record JAPDVR010000016.1, on the reverse strand, counting down.
GTTTAATGCAATATTCCAATTTTGCACACAAGTTAAATTTGGAATTTTGGATGGAAACATAGCTAATGACAAAACATAATCAGCCCTTTAACATATGCAAACAAAGATAGATAGTATATATTTATGGACACATTTCATTAAGATGCATTTGGATATTGAATTGGTTGGCCTCACCAATAGGTGGCTTCTAGCTGTGTTCCCAAGAAAGTGTTCTGAAAGTAGAAGGTGATGCTGTCTCCTGCCGGGGTTTTCTCTGGGACCTCAGGCAGACAGAACACAACCCAGGAATGGATCTCTGCAAAACTGAACTGTCCTGTCAGTCTCAATGTGTTCACAGGCCTAGCGATGAAGAGGGAGAATCATGTTAATGTTCATTTGGCAGGATAAATGCATGATACGCAAGGAAGAAACAGGAGTGTGTCTCTAAGCTCACCGCTCCGGGTCGATTGAGTGTGTCCTCTGGTGAAGGGAAAGCGGTTTGATCTGGTACTGTCGCACTTGGCAGGTTTTGGGCTGAAGCCTTGGCGTCACGTAAGCCTGAAGGGTGCCATACTGACCCTCAATAGACCTCACCTTAGAGAAAAATCAGGACAAATGCTCAAACGCAGCAATTTAAACAAAATACAATATATGTTATTATAATGGGAAACAATCCAAACACAAAATTACAATGAAATAGAAACCTTCAGTTCCAGCCTAGTGGTATTTGCTTGGCACCTGTAGGTGGCGAGGAGGAAGTTCCCATTTGACTGTGGGGTTAGATGAACAAACAAAGACAGTTTGGCAAACACATGTGATGTGATCATTAAGTAAGCTTAATGATATGACACATAGGATGGAACCCATGTGCATTACCTCTGAATCACATTCGCTGAAACTGACCACTGCTGAATTCTTATCAACATCCAGCAGGTCAATTGGAACATCACTCTGTCAGAGTACAAAAACACATGTAAGTGAATGTAAGGACACTTCAGTCTCACAATGCTGAAATTACAACATATGTAAAAATAATTCTGAATTAATGAAGATGAGAAGGACTTTGATTAAAATACATTTTAAATTAAAAATGGATTTGACTGCTGATACAGTAATCCAGGCATGCTAAAATATACTATATAGCAGGACCCATAGAATAACATTCTGTTCATATTTACATGCCATAGACTATATCTTCTAGTAAATCAATCAAGTGAACTTTAAGCAAATAATAACATGGGGTTATTTTTTCCTGAAAGAAATTAATACTTTTATTCAGCAAGGATGCATTCAATTGATCAAAAGTGACAAAAAAAAACTACTAATAAAAATACTTTTCTTTAAGAATCCTGAAAAAAATGATGATTACCACAAATATATTAAGCCACACAACCGTTTTTTATCATTGATAAGAAATATTTCTTAAACACCAAATCACTCAGCATATTAGAATGATTTCTGAAGGATCATGTGACACTGAAGACTGGAGTAATGGCTGTTGAAAATCCAACTTTGCCATCCCAGGAATAAATTACATTTTAAAATATATTAAAATCACAGGTGTTTTAGAATTATAATAATATTTCACAATATTAATGCTTTATGTTTTTGATAAAAATAAATGCAGCCTTGGTGAACATAAAAGACTTTCAATTAAAAATTATAATTCTTACCAACCCCAAGCTTTAAAACACTAGTGTACATAACTATAAGCAGGATGAATCAGTGTATGTCTCTAACCTGTAGCAGCAGGTTGTCAATGGCGGTCTGCACCTCTAGTGTGAGGCTGTAGCTGGCATCATCCTGGCACAATGTGAACTTGTCATTGATGCTAAAGACTGGCACAGCGGACACAGCCGTGCTGGACTGAGAGCTCTGCTGGTATTTTTCTCTCCCCTGCAATACTTTCACCTGCAACTGCTCCAGCTCAGCTCTAAAACATTCACAAGCAAACTAGGCATGTCAGAAGGCATTTTAAAATTTATACCAGTTTAGTTAGCAGATCTGTGCTGTTCTCATAGCGAGAAACAGCTGGATGTGTAGTACCGGAGGGCCGACACCTTGCCCTGGGTCTCCCGGCTCATCTTGATCTCATCCCCCGGGCCTGCAACCATCTGCTGAGGCTCTGTGGTGAGACCTGACACCCATCCTGGAAAAAAGAGTTTTAAAGTGTCCCTCTTATGATTCAGATATTTCTTTTCACATAGTGAGTAATATAGCTGTTTGTGAATGTAAAATGTCTGCAAAGTGCATGATAAATGGAGTTATTGTCTCCCACAAGAAAGAACCTATTCAGAAACGAGTTGTCAGTAATTCCAGTTATTTCCTGCACGAACTACGTAGGTTTGTAACAAATTTGCATAATGCCAGCCTATGGTCTTCATTAGCTGCCTGTGAACAATACTACTGTCTGCTCTGACCCGTCCTCAAAAAATGTGGTTGTGGCTGAGGCCCGGAAGAGTTTGGTTTGCGCTGTTTTCTGCACCGCGAAAGCAAATCCACTTTACATTCACATTCAAAGGATGAGGTCTCGGGTTTGAATTGATATGGTAAAACCAATGACATTGTTACAGTTCGTATCAGTGTGCATACAAGTGTTGAGGAAACCTTGGGAGCTAAAATACAAATATGGCAATATGGGCGCTTTGTTTCCGACACGGTGCTGTGTAGACCATTCACAACAGACTGAGCCATCTGACCAATAAGAGCAGAGAAGGCTCTTGGAAAGGTGGGATATAGAAGGACTTTATTGAATTTTTTTACCATTTGAGATGGCATGAGAAAAGAGGTGATACTGCATGTAAATGACAAGAAAATGTTTTTTTTTTTACCTTGGATGCATGTAAAACTATTGTAGAAGACTTTCAAAACAAATTTAGGAACCTTTAATGCTGTTAATGCTAATAATAGGGTCACTTTAAGCATCATCCACACAGTATTGTTGTCATAAAAGACATGGTAAAATGCTTTTATCTAACAGCCACAGCTAACCTGTGTAAGTTGTTGTAAGAACTTCATCATACATTTCCTTTCCGACGCAGCCACCCTGGATAGATGTGACACTCTCAGACAAAACCTTGAAAACACAGAAAGACAAATATCACAATTGTAGTGTGGCAGAATTTAATTTGAGACAACGTCTTACTTGCAACAAAACGAGGGTTTTTCATGCATCTCGTATCTTGTATGATTTATTTGACACTCACATTCTCAAATCGCAGTGCTGGTTCATTTGAACCATCCAAACTGTAGACCTCCATAGTCCCATCATCCCTTCCCACCAGGATGTCCTTCACACCATCACCAGCAATGTCAAATGTATCGATGCAAAGCACACCTTGAAAAGACCAATACAGACTAGCATGAGTACAATTGGTAATACACTGCAAATAGATAAATATGTCTCAAATAATAGAGCAGGTAAAGTAAATATTTCAATAAGAAATCAGTTTTCTACATTTTAATTTCCTACCTCCTTTTTTCTTCTCATTATCCAGTTCCCAACTAGTAATGGGTCCAGATTTGGTTATTCGCACAAGACCCAGTTTCCCATCAGCTGTTCCATAAAGAACCTCTTCACCACCTTTTCCTGTGGACCAAGATTTTATGCATTATCAAATTCTTAGAACAAACCAATACACGCTTTCCCACTAAAATGAATGATCATATTTTTAGCACATACCTCCATCTCTGTTAAGAAGTTCTAGAACCGTTGGAGGTCCCGGCACTTCTACATCATACTGAAGGTCAGATCCCTGATGGAGCACAAAGTGTAGAATGACTGTGGACCTGAGTCTGTTCTATTATGTATATTATGACCACAAGCAATTGCTAAATTATAACTGGGTAACAAAGTACAGAAAAAGGGTGGCAAATATGTACAGGACTGGAGGTTGTGTCTGACTACCTGCAATACTCGAAGTACTCTGTCCTGGCAGGCCAGCATGGGCACAATGCGGCCCACGGTCTCCACAGGTAAACACAGGACGTCATTGATCTTGTCTCCTGAGAGGTAGTAGTCCTGATCCTTGCAGTCACAGTAATGGTTATAAATGTAACTGGCACACACAAACAGATCTGCCCCTGAGACATGCCTGAGGAAAAAAAAGGGCAAAACAAGATGAGATGCATCCAAAAAGACACTGTCAAATCTGCTAATCATTAATATAGAGATAGACACAGTCTGAAAAACAAGAAGCAAGATCTCACATGGCATTGATGCTCTCTGTTAGGTTGGCCTCAAATGTAAGGAACTGTTTGCCCTTTTTAGTGTATCCCCTCACTTCAGAGCCAGAGCTCACAAAGATCTTTTCCTGTGGGGTGCCCAACGCCCCTCCAAGCTCAAGTCTGGAGATCTTCTGTCCTGGGAGCGATTTGAACACAGGCTGACAAAAAAGACAGACATTTATTCTTCCTTTGGAGAAGTTATTTTGTGCGTTTACATCAATATATATTTATTGGTAACACTTTACAATAAGATTCCATTCCATTAAGGTTCTATTTCAATATATTTGTAAATGTAATTTATTCCTGTGATGTAAATCTGAATTGTCAGCAGCGATTACTCCATTATTCAGTGTCAACATGAGCCTTCAGAAATCATTCTAATATACTAAATTTGGTGCTCAAAAAACATTTATTATCAATTTTAAAAACAGTTGTGCTGCTTAATATTGTTATGGAAATCCATGATTTTTTTTCAGGATACTTTTAAATAGAAAGTTCAAAAGAACACCATTTATTTGAAATAAAAATCTTTTACTGTCAATTTTGATAACTTGGATGCATCCTTACTGAATTGAAGTATTATTTAAAAAAAAAAAATCGTACTGACCCCAAACTTTCAATCGCTAGTGTACATTGAAACAGGAAACACTTCTGATACATACCACAGCCTCCCCTTTTTTCATTCCAAAACAGGTCACGACACCATCATGATCTGCAACAGCCACCTGCAATGAGAAAATGACAAACTAGAAAGACAATATACACCAACAGCTTCATTTGTAAAGCCATCAGGATGCCCATAGGCAAATGATGGGGGAAATGTCACGCACATGCTCAAATAAACAGGACATGTTGCATGCTCTTTCACAAGTGGGGTCTAATCTCCAGCTTACCTTGTTCTATACTTTCAGTCAGTTTTAAGATGGAAGTTTCTATTACAAGAATATTCCCTGTTCAATTCGATTACTGACCATGCAATTTAATGTAGGTAAAGTGAAGTATGATTAATATTATTTGTGTTATGAGGTATGGTAGTGACTATTTACTGAGAACAGATGATGCAGATGAGTTTGATTTACACTAAACCGGGAAAATTATTTCAAAAGGGATGTAGATATACCTTCTGAGTTGCTTTTCGCCCCACAGAAGGGAGGAGTTTCATGGTTTTTTGAGATGTCACTCCAACCTGAGAAAACAAAGACGGCATAACCTTTAATACATTTTCATCCTGATAATTAAACTAACAATTGCACCCATATATCAACTTTATAAATGTCAATAATCCACTCAGCCTAGGAAAAATTACATCTGAAACCTTTATTCAAATATTACTAAAAATGTGTTAAAGATTTTGTAAGCATATTTCGTAGTTGTGCTTGGGGTATAAGCACACGAAAATATTAACGAAATATTAATAACTGATTATATTATAGTCAGTGTATGCTTTTTCCTCCTGTAAGCTTTTTGTTTATTTATGCATTTTTTTTGCTTAGTAAAATAAAACCTGTAACGTTGGCTGCAGTTTGCCCTTTTTGTGCCAACTAATTTGGTCAGATAAACAAGTTTAGTGTTTTGTTCTTCCCACATATTTAATATATATATATATATATATTATATATATATATATCCCTCTTATATATATATATAATATTTTCCTCATGTTTTGATGGTTTAAACGTGTAGGGCAATTACAAAAATATCCTCCGTACACTTTTGACCACTACTGTACAAATTTGTGCATATCGGAATGTAGAGGTCTTACCTGGAGATAATCAACGTGGTTTAAGTTTAATTCCATTTCGTTTGATATAATAATCACTCCACAGATCCTATTGAATTATGACAGCTTAACTGTTTTTTTTATGCTTAGCGTTGATAATTTAAGATGTTCTAGTGCAGTTCCCTGTAATTAATCCCCTAAAATGCTACTTTGAAACCGAAATATATACGTTATATTTCGATCTTTTCCGACAGACATATAACGTTAACACAGTGGTCCCGCTAGAAGTCACAACCGACTGGATTATCCTGCGGATTAGTTAGCTGCAGATGAACTGGCTAACTTAACGTTAGCTGTGCCAGTTTCTCCGCTTTAAAAGATGATTTATGTCGCGTTAATATATAGCAACCCCCATTCCGCCTATTCGTAGACATTTATCCCAACAATATGCTTTGATCCGCAGATAAAAATAACAATCCGACTAAGTACAACAGCAAAAGTGTTTTTGTTTGCAGCTAACACGTTTCTTCTGTAGCGCCGCCATGTTTGTCAGCCACCCAAACTATATCTGGTTACCATGGTAACAGCAACGAGATTTGTTCAAAACACTGGGAATATTTTTATTTATTTAATTAAATTCAGAAGCATCTGAACACAATTTTATCTGAACGTTATTTTTTCCTGATAACGTTACCCAGACATGGGCAGTATTTCAATTAAATGTATTTTAAATACGTATTTAATTACTTTAGTGTATTTTGTAATTCGTATTTTGCAGGTGTGAAAAAAATAAAATGTAGTTTGTAACAAAATATTTTGAGGGAGTGTATTTAGAGTATTTCAAATACTTAAATACTTAAGAAAAATCACCATAGTAAATGATTTTGCCGTCTGATGTTGGCAATGGCAATGTCCAGGTTAGATGCACGAAAATCACGTGATACCCTGTAGACCGGGCTCCCTCCAAGAATTAAATGAGTTTTGAACACAGGAGAACAAGTGGCGCTGCTCCTCTTAAAAACGGCATTAAAGGTGGTATCAGCGATTTCAGGCCCAAAAAAGGCCGAAACATAAATCATCACATTCATCTAATTTTTCCTAGCGATCCGCTAGCTGCCCGCCCCATAAGCATGCCGTCCAAAAAACGCGTCTCTGTAGGCAGCCTAGGCTCTGAGATCTGCACACAAAAACAATGAGTTTCACCAACCACCAAAACCTAAATAAACAGTGTTCCAACCAATAGTGATGGGGACGAGACCGCCTATGCGGAGACCGAGTCTTTGAAGGGTCGAGACCGAGTCCGTTGGTTTTCAAATACAGTCGAGTCCGAGTCAAGACCGAGTCTTGAACCTCACAACACCCACCCCCTATCGGGGGTGTTGTCATTCATAAAAGGACATCATAGGCCCTACCTATTATGAAACAGTGCATCTGTTGTAACTCCACTGAAATCTCCATGCTAAGCAAGCGTTCACAATATAAATGTATTACATATGAGAACTATTGATCGATTTTGTATAAAACTACCACACCATTGATGTGAACTTAGCTATACATGCCATTTACGTCAGAGGGAGCTATTTCAGGCCCTGTAGAGATTTAGTGAAATGCCCATACTTTTTTATTTTGCTACTTTGCCATTTTGAATTTACACATTTAGGGTAGAGAGGGGGAAAATGCCCCCCTGGGGTAAAACGCCCCCCACCCGTTTTTCCCAAAATAACCACTAGAATGAATCAAGATACATTTTTACTATTGCTATGCACTACGTTGACAACGGGGATATACAAATCTCCATGGAGAAGCTGACACCAGCGACGTATTTGAAGAGAAGAGGATTACATGGAAAGTGCTATAACTTTCAGATATTAATAAACAAGTGTTTAATAGAATATTGTTCACAGTGATATCACATTGATGTATGATAGATGAATAGTGAAGTCTGTAGTTTGAGAGCATATGTTATTTATAAGGAATATAATTATATTTTTTAAAAAAAGACATAGCTTGTGGGGTAAAACGCCCCCTATGCTGAGGGGTAAAACGCCCCCCCAGGGGGCATAGTTTCTCTTTATCATAATTACTACAGTAACATATTTCTGTTCATCAAAGTCTTTATTCTACACTTTAATGCAGTATAACTAGGCGGTAAAATCAAAATATTTGAACAAAACAGGAAAAAATTACCTCAAGTGAGCATTAGCTAGCTAGCTTGGTGAATGCAATGATGGAAGGTGGTTAGGTGACCCAATGATAAAACACAGTGACTTTTAATGCATTTATGGAATATATTTCACTATAAATATACTAATTTATGTTTAATATTTATTTAGGGTTTTCTGTTTTTCTTGATGATAGTGGTGAACAAATACTACATCAATTATCAACCCCATATAGGCCTAGTGTAGAAATGAAAATATTAAAATGTTAGAAATTTGGCTATTTTTTACATTGCTAAAATAAATATTAATAGGTATATATATATATATACATGTTGTTGCATTACTTGCCTTTTACTTTAGAGATGAAAAACTATGTTCATTTTGCTGTTGATCTATGAAGCAAACTGGTTGGTAAGAAAGGGGGCATTTTACCCGACCTTGGGGGGCGTTTTACCCCACCGCTGGGGCAAAACGCCCCCTTTGTACAAAAATATTTTCAGTCAAAAAAAAAAATTATTATGAAGGTTGAGCAATTTTAATATTTGGTAAATAACTCCTGCCATAGACACTCAAAACTGGGATGGCAATTCTAGTCACATTTATGATTTGTTTCACAGTAATGTCACATTTTCCTTAAGGGGGGCGTTTTCCCCCACTCTACCATATTTGTGTTATTGCTACTATTTGTGTTATTGACCTTTCAGTAATAAAAAAAAGACTTAAGATTATTGTGGGAGTATTTTTGTATTTTCAAAATACTAATTACTTGTATTTTATTTAAATACATTTTTCACATCAGTATTTTGTATTTTATTTTGTTACATTTCATGAGCCAGTATTTGTATTTTGTAACAAAATAGTTTTTGATGTATTTGTGCCCACCTTTGACGTTACCCTTAAAACCTGATAATACATTCTTGAAATGTGGATAAAGGAAACTGGTTTCACGAAAATCTTATTACAGTAAGAAAGAAGTTAGGATTCAGGAAATTATTTATTTATTTATTATTTAAGGGGAAAAATAGAACTAAAAGTTATATTTCCCTGGAAAAAAATACCCAGAAAAATAGTCCCCCAACACCTCCCCCTCCCCCATTACATTACATTACATTGTTTAGTCTGAACCAGAGGTCTGAACATAAGAAACAAATGATTTTTTTTTTCATATGTTATGCTATGCTAACAAAAATACAATAAATGACATGTAAAGGCAAAAACAATTGGATTTTTTTTTCATTTACCAATAAATTTTTAGGTTTACTTTGTTTAAAGATGATTCTCAACTGCATGTGTTATGAAAGATATAATGGAATGAACTGATATAGGCTACCATTTTACTTGGCCGTAAATGAATACCATTAATTCAGATTTAATGGTAGTGCCATTAAATACAATGTTTCTATACACTCTATCCAATTTGCATATTAATGTGTTCTTGGGGCAACATGTAATGAAAAAAAAAGTGTTATAAAGGGAGTAGGCTAATAAATGACAACATTTTCATAATAATATCTAATATTTAATTGGAATATTGATATACAATTTCCGTATTCACTTGCCGTCTCTCCCAAAATGCCTGATACACATGATGGTGTCCTCTAAAGTGGACATCTATGAAATGCCTTATTTTGTAACAGAAAGTCATATTTTGATTAAAAACCACATAACCCTGAGATGTTGATACATGACAAACAATTTGAAAATTAGTCAAATTTAAATGAGAATTACAAAATATTTTCCTAGCGATCCGCTAGCTGCCCGCCCAATAAGCATGCCGTCCAAAAAACGCGTCTCTGTAGGCAGCCTAGGCTCTGAGATCTGCACACAAAAACAATGAGTTTCACCAACCACCAAAACCTAAATAAACAGTGTTCCAACCAATAGTGATGGGGACGAGACCGCCTATGCGGAGTCCGAGTCAAGACCGAGTCTTTGAATGGTCGAGTCCAATTCAATTCGCTTATTTCCATAAGAGTGCAAAATTTGATCACTAAATTAATGTCAGTAATTTTAAGGACCAAGGAGATGTTGTTGTCATTGTGAAACCTCCAAACATTTGGTATCTCTGAGAAAACATGAATGTGCTCTTTACAGGACATCCAGACTTAAAAACGGTGACATGTATGTTGTCAAGAGAAATTCACTAAAATATAATATCCACTACAGAGGACGAAAGTCTATGGGTTCCAGGGGGATGTTTTATTCCTGAAGTATATTCATTAACTAATTCATTCACATGTTTTTAGTTTTAATTTTATGTAGTTTGTTATTGAAGTGTATGCATGTTTTGTGGATACAGCCCAAAAAAACTAGGAGGAAGAACTCTGCCGACAAACCAGTCTGACTGTGGGTTGGGAGACCAGTGAAGACCAGCAAACCATTTTAGGCTGTTTTAAGCATATAGATCCATTGTGGATGCTTTTTCAAAAGCAAAACACATACATTTGTTCTCCTATGATGGGGATTTTCCATTGACTTCTGTTGTTTTGACTATTCATATTTTATTTGTTTGACTTATGACCTCTAAACTCAAACAAATCTTTCTGCATTTTTACATTTTCATCCGTTGTTGCACCATATAGGTGATTTAAGGAACATTTGATCATCACAATATAGTCATCACACACACACACAATGGATGAAGGGAGTGGATGTGACTCAACAACAGCAGGAGGGGGTGCAGCTGCAGAGAGGACTTCAAGCATCGTTCTCATATTGCACAACACCAAAGAGACAAAGCAGGCTTCCTTGTGGATTATAAATTAAGATTTGACAGCGGGACATCAAGAACCTGTCATGGATAAATCTCGCAAACCAAGTTTCATATCACCTGGCTTCATCAGAGGATTCCCTGAAGTACTGCAGTAGTTTTATGCAATTTTATTGCAACTGATGCCTTCCCCAAGGAGGTTCCTGGTGGCGTCCACATCCTTGCCTCTTATAGCGGGATGGGGCTGGAACCTAAGTGTGTATGTGGGGCTCTTCACAGTCCTGCTGGTTCTGATGGGACTTCTTCTGTGGATGCTGATGAAACAGCTCGGGAACTCTGTAGGCAAAAGCACCCTTCAGCCACATCTGGGTTCCTGCAGACGCCAAGTGTTCTGAGGAAGAAACGTCGGATAAAGATTCAGCTCTGATTTCTGAAACAGCTGGACAATTAAAGATGTGACTGAAAATGCAGTGCATGCAGAGTGATGAAAGAATGCAAAACAGTATTGAGGACTTTTAAAGCTTCGCAAAGGAAATGTGAGATGTATTTACTGACTTTCATCTATTGCATATGCAGATGCTTTATATGTTCCAGCACACACAATTGTGAAGCGCAAATTTTCTCTAAGGATTCATATCCAAAATATCAAATTGTTATTCTGACATCAGGTCTTTGTAACACAGATACACAAACATTTATTTACTATGCAGAGTTTTAATAACATTATTTCAATTTATATTAGAATACCAATATATTCACTCACAAAATTGCACACAAAGATTAATTGAAAAGTTAGTCGATATTTCTGCTAATATTTTCAGTGTAAGAATAGATTTTTTCCCCCTACTGTTTGTCCTTGGCATGAAGAGGGTAATTTATGAACGAAAGAGTGAAATCAATTATGTTGCATATTAAGAAAATGTCTTGAATGAAAAACGACTTTCCATGACGCAACCCTAAATTCCTTTAGGAATTGCTAATTACAAATAGGGACCTGTCACACTCAATACTGTTCAAACATAATGTTTGTGTTACAAAATATTCTGATAGCTTTGTAAAAGCAAAGCGGCACATTTTTACATCCTTTTCCCCTGTGTTTTTGCATATCTTGTGGTCCTTTATTGTTATTTCTTTGGCAGACTGAGTGAGGTGGATAAAGTTATTAAACAGTGATGGAGACGGAGAAAATAATATGTCTCTCAAAATGTTAACTGTTGTTAAATCAAAATAAAAGCTAACCAAGTTTAACTAACTGACAATGTTCACACCTCGATCTCCACACGGATGAAAGATTTAAGTACTGTCTAAACATGCATTTGCATATGTGTGCATGGATCAATCATAAGACACCACTCAGAGTGATATTGTAATGTTCTAATCAGTGGTCTAGTAAAACATCTTCATCCATGAAGTCAACTCTGTTGCTTTTATTTCACCGTTCACTGGGCAAGACACGTGTGTTTATGTGTGTGAGACAAGTGAGAAAATTAAATTCACACCACACTGCATATGTACTTGAGCAGTTTACACACACAAATTGCAGGGTTCTTCTATTTGATGAGTGATATTTACATACGGTATGAGTGAACTTAAGTGCACTTCTGCCACTGACGCATTAGTAATGGTCTAATAATTATATAAATATGAATGTTCCTGGCTTGCTTGGATTGCCAACAATCCATTTTGCAGCAATGAGCATGATTTATTAAATTACTTGAACACAGCAAAAATACTTTGCTGTGTTGAAGTGATGTACTATAAATAAAATAAGCATCTCATTAAAAGTCACTGGCAAAAGCATAATTGTTTAAGGAAGGCACTGGCAATAATTCTACTATATTGCCCATCATTCACTGTTCGGAGAGGGCTGTTCAGTGCTCTGGTTATTACATCTGTCACAGCCTGAAAATGCTATAATGAATAATATTCAAACTATTGATTAAGTTTAAATCCAAGAAAAGACATGAAGAAAAGACACACATCATCTGAACTTCATCTAAAGAAAACAATGATAATATCTTTAGTCCACACACAAACAACAATTTCAGCTTATAAAGTTGTAAAAATTTGCTATGTAGGCTATACAATTTTGTCAAAGCACGCAAAAAAATGAAAATTTTATATCAGCTATTACATATTATTGCATAACTATTTTGATCATTATTTTATTACAAAAAGCATTTTGAGAGCTCTTATCCGAGACAAGGATGTTTTATGTTTTCAAGGATGTAAAAATGTTTAAAGGTAATTTCCATTGCAGAATTACATTAAATGTAATACACAATTCAAGATGTGATGGAAATTACATTGTTGTGAAAATGGCCATGACTTTCAGAAAAATTACATAGGCCTAATTATTCGGTGATGCATAAAGACCTACATGCTGTTTAAATTCAATAATGAGAGAGTGAAAACTGTAGTATTTAAGCGTATATTTTCTGAAAACCAAGGCTAGGAAGTTTGTAGTTTTGGTGTAAAACAGTTTAAAACTGTGCCCTCGTCATTTCTATGACTATTTAGCCTATACTTATTTTGACCAGTAATATTTTATAGCGTCTTATCTACTAAATGCTAAAAAATATAAAGTTAGACACGTATAAAGAATATGAAGCCCACAGCTTCTTACACTGTTCTCCACGTCAGTCAATAAGATTGACAGCTGGTTTTGTGGGCGTGTCCTACATCCAGATACAACTCCCTCACTGTTGACGCGCCAGAAGTCTGACCTCTCGCGCACAGGTGACAGAATACATCAACAGGTACGTTTGCTGTCCTGAATAGATAACGAACTGTAATTTATGTTATTTATGTAGCATCTTACAGTCATTTAGCTATTGAACTGTCGATTAATTTCACAGTAGTTTCCGTACTGAATTGGTCTGATAAAGATAACGTTTCCTATAGCCTACTCTTTCTTTTCAGAACTTCATATTGTGCTTCCTGTACCTACACAAATGGTAAGTGATGAGTTGCATTTGTATCATTTTGCGTTTGTATTAACAATAACATTTTAAATGATTTAGATTAGTTTTATCAGGCTCATTTTAGTACTTGGTCTTATGTTGTTTTGCGGGTTTAACTCTGGTCTTATATGTTTGTTATAGTTTTATCGGTTGAAAATTAAGTAGCATATACAAAAACAAGTTGTATAATGACTGTGATAATCATTAGTGGCATCAAAATATAGAAAAAAAGGTGAAATGTGATTTTTTTTCACATACATTAATCCCCATAAATAAGGATACATGAGTTAAGTTATTAGATCCATGTTGGCATGGATGGTGATGGATGATTGGATTACATCAGATGAGACCTGTATGAGGAAACCCACTAAATAGGTCACTGTGGCTTTATCATTCCACTCTTGCCAGAACCAAGTAAACCCCTATACACTATAGTACATAGACATGGATTAGTAATGCTTGGGCTGGCATATTGATATCGTGTGTTGTTTCTTAAAACTTTAATGCTATGACACATGCAGTTTTACAAGATGAAATGATTCCAAGACATAATCCTACGTGTGCTTTCTTAGCACTTTTATAGAAACCATGGGAGCAAGGAAAGATTAAAGCTATTGCTTTTGGTATCGAATTGGACTGAAGGTCTCAGGGTTAACTGATCCCTAACCTTCCACCTGAACTTGAACCCCAAACCCAAACCCTATACCTTATCTCATCCTTCACCACAGCACTATCATTAACCTGAGCCATAGTCCTGGTCTATCTTTAATCAGTCGTGGATGGATTACAGACACTCTGTGTGTATATGTTGTTTACAGAGCTTTTAAATGGCTACCAGAAAGATTACAATCACAATGCTAACAAGAACTGTGGATTTGGTTGCTTCCAGCCTTTGAAAAGTCATCTAGAGACTGAGAGCACATTTATTGCAAACAGTTTACAGAATTATTGATTCATATCACTTGTCTGCTATTTGGTTGATATTCAGTATTTCCACAGGATAATGATGAACGACATGAGGCATTGCATGCAGGTTTAATAATGAGGTTGATGTTTCTCATATTCTCAAACACCTGCGCTGGCTAATCCATTCAGAACTCACCCGCTCCAGATGTCATCAGATGTTTTGTATTGTCTTGAATTATGTAGCTTAATTATTTTTGTTTGACATTTTCCTATTTAGCCACAGTAATAATAACAAAACCCTGCAAATACCAAACCTGACTTTCTGCTTTTGTTTCAATGTAAAAAATATTTATAAATAATATTTTTAAACTTTAAAAACTTGCTGTCTTTTCTAATGTGAGTTCATATTTAACAACCAGCAAGGGCTGCAAATAATTTATGATACTCAGAATATTGTTGATTATTCTAATAATATTTGTAGTTAACCTGACACATTATGCAGTTTAGTTGTGAAGAACAGAATGACGCCAATCTCCATTATTATATTCTGGTATTATAATTTTGGTTTTTTTGGAATACATTCATTTTGGCAGGCAACCCGAGGCAGTGTGAAACCCTTTGTGAACTTCAATGCAAAGCATGATGCAGACGTTTTGCGCAAGGCCATGAAAGGAATTGGTGAGTTAAACAAATCCAGACCTTTAACACACTAGAGAGTTCACCATTTTTTTGATCTGGTGGTTTTTCCTGATGATTTTGATTGGTCAGCGGACAGAAGTAAACCATCTTAAGCTCACATCTACACAATATCTCACTCTTGTCCTCTTGTCTAAGCTGGTGTGGATGCTTTGTTTTCAGGCACTGATGAAGATACCATCCTCATGTTACTAGCAGCTCGCAGTAATGACCAGCGACAGGAAATAAAAGCAGCCTATAAGAAAGCTTATGGCAAGGTGAGTGAGTGTATTACATTATTATCTTATGCCAGACCAGAAATAATACATTTTCTGAATCTAATTATGTGTCTTTTAACTCCATATATTTGTATACTTAAAGTATACATTCGGAAAGTGGGTTTAAAATGATAACACAATAGAAATGCTGTTCAAAATTAAGACTAAATGTATTCAAACATGATTGTTGTTCAATTCAATTGCTTAGGAACAGTGCTGTGCATCAATAGCAGTACATCTAGATAATTTTTTTCTTTTTGTCCGTCGTTTTGCACACACCCATTTATTGATGTTGATATAATTCAGTGCTGACATGAACATCTAAAGCGGTTAAAATGCTAATGACCTTCGCATCATCAGTTTAATGGGCATTATATTTTCTTCTATAGTTTCATGGTTCATGTTCTCTCTTTATTTCTCTCATGTTGTCCCTTTCTACAGGATCTAGGGAAAGACTTAAAATCTGAGCTTGGAGGGAAGCTTGAGGATCTCATTGTGGCCCTCATGGCTCCACCCGCAATATATGATGCAAATGAACTCCATAAGGCCATCAAGGTAACGTCAACATTTTCATCATCTATGGGATATAATTAAAATTAGAAAAAGAAAAAAAGAAAGAATAATTGTTTTTATTCTTGGTTATCTTTTTATTGTTTATTGTGTTATTTTCTTACAGGGAGTAGGTACTGAGGACCAAGTTTTAATTGAGATTCTGGCATCCAGGACATGTGATGAGATAAAAGATATCAGCAAAGCTTACAAGAAAGGTAATATTCATTGTGCAGGCACAGGTTTAGGCTGAATTTTAAATATCTCACCATTGCAAGGTTGATGCATGACCACGCTCATTTATATTTAGTTTGGACACTCAAAATAATTCATTTAAAATGTTAAGGATCAATCTTTTGGTAAATGTCCATTGTAAGCTGTGGGTTTCCCTTCCCCAAAGATGCCTTATTGTCTGTATTGCAACCAAACAGGCAACCAAACAAACAAATATGGAGCACAGTAAGGTGAGGGAATGCACGAAACCCATCTGATCTCATGGAATTTGAGAGGACTTGATCATAATTACTGCAGGGCATCCACTGTTACAACTGATCGCTTCCAATTAGACTCAGTTCAGACCAATAAGCAGCAATTGTTGAGATAAGTGTGAACTGTCAATAGACCCTGTCTCATGTGTCTTGACCTAGAACATGGAGCCAAGCTGGAAAAAGATATAATGGGTGATACGTCAGGACATTACCAGAGGTTGCTGGTGATCCTTGTACAGGTAAAAAAAAAAAAACCCAATGGGTTCTCAGTTTAAAAGGAAATTGAGTAGAGAGGCTAATGTTAAGTGTTAAGCAGTAGGATGGTACGTTCTCTAGACAGAATATATATAATAATTTCCATTATTTCCAATCAATATATCATTATCAAGAGCCTATATAAAATTACTTATATTGTGATATATGATTTTGGTCATCGTATTGAATAGGATCAGAGATAAGAGGGGAAGATACTAAAAAAGGTAAAGAAATGAACCGAGCAGCTTCCTCTTGGAATGATAACATGAGCTCCCGTGAAGTCATCCTTAAGTAATTAAAACAGCTCTTGAGTTAATGTTGTGGAGAAGATTAAATGGTTCTCAGGGGTAAAGTGTAGGTAATTCAATATCAGAGTTTAACAGGTTAGGGGAAATTCCACACCCCTTCCCAGCATCAGTGGTGGTGGAGGAGGGCTGATGTTTCTCTGATGTTCTCTCACCTTGGTTATGTTTCTTTTCCTATAACAGGCAAACAGGGATGAGGGAGTGGATGAGAGCAGAGTGGAAAAAGATGCCAAGGTAAAGTTCAAAACAGTCACAAAAATGACAATTCTGTAATTTACTATACCCCGTGTCATTCCAAATCTGTATGACAAAATAAAGAAAATACATTTTCATTTTTGGGAGACACAATTTTGTGATTTACTCACTCTCACAGGCAGAATATCCAAGATTCTGTTTCCTTTCAAAGTGGATGGTGATTTATACAGTCAAGCTCCAAAAAATGACAAAGAAGCACCATAAAAGTAGCCCATATAAATGATATAATGATAAATTATATATATAATTTAAAATGATAACACAATAGAAATGCTGTTCAAAATTAAGACTAAATGTATTCAAACATGATTGTTGTTATCTTATTCGAATGTCGACTTATTCGATATATTCTAGTCTATTCACTATATTTCAAGTCTTCTGAAACCATACAATAGCTTTTATGGTGCTTTTTTATCGCTTTTATTATACTGAACACATGCTTGGACTTTGTGCCTAGCAACTTTTGTGTTTCCCAAAATTAAGTTTTGAATCTAATGTTATAAATTGTGCCCAATGGTATTCGATGAATCATTAGAGTTGCGTATGTATGTTGATGTAAAAAAGACGTAACCATATCCTCAGGTTTAAGTTGCGAACCTTAGAAGTGTTTGTTTGTTGATCGTATTTCAGGAGCTGTTTGCTGCCGGAGAGGAAAAATTCGGCACGGACGAGGACAAGTTCATCAACATACTTGGCAATAGGAGTGCAGAACACCTGAGAAAAGGTGTGCGTTTGTATATGTGTGGTCAAAGCCTTTTGATGCATTCAGAATGGCCTTGAAGGGCCATCCTAATGGCTTTGGTGTTCTTGTTTCAGTGTTTGATGCCTACAAAAAGATTGCCGGTTGTGACATTGAAGAGAGCTTAAAAGATGAGTGCACTGGGAACCTGGAAGCACTGCTGCTGGCTGTGGGTATGGCAATACGTACAGAATTAAGATAACCTTAATGTGCTATTTGGATGGACTGAACATAACTCTACATCTAACTTACATCTGGTAAAACAGATTTAATTGCTAGAATAAAAAGGCAAACTATGATGATCAAAAGAGCCAAGAAAATGCAAAGGAAAGTATTTTATAAGTTGTCAAAGTTGACTTTTTTTATTGATAATGCTGCTCTTTATAAGGGGATTCATTTGGAGACAGGCTAATAAAGGTGCTTTTATGGTCACTATTAACTGTAGTGTCATGACAAGAGCTGCATAACTAAAAACAGCATACAGGTTAAGAACAACATGTGGGTGAGTAAAACCCTTTTAACTGAAGTTTAAAACTGATTTTTTCCTCTCTCTCTCCATTCAGTTAAGTGTGCAAAAAGCGTGCCTGCTTATTTTGCTGAAACCGTTCGAGAGTCAATGCGGGTATGATGAAGGCTTATTTCCATGAGATTCTCATCAATTTTCCCCCTCTGACAATCATGAATGGGATCATTTGCTGCTCATTTTGGATTATTAAACGCTGCCACTTCAAGTGGAAAAATAAAAACAACTTGTGGCCTGCTTAGTAAATGAATGTGTTGATGTGAATGATAATGAAACAGCAGATTTCACACATTGGTTTATTTATTTACAGCGTGCCGGCACTGATGATGAGACTCTCATAAGAATCATGGTGTCAAGGAGTGAGCGAGATATGCTGGACATCAGAGCGATATACAAGAAGAAGTATGGAGAATCACTCTACAGCACCATACAGGCAAGTTTTGTGCACGCACAGGCACACACACACACACACACACACACACACACACACACACACACACACACACACACACACACACACACACACACACACACACACACACACACACACACACACACACACACACACACACTCATTCTCTCTCTCAGACAGAGAAATCTTAGCATGGGTTTTGTACATATCTTTAGGAAGACACTGACGGAGATTACCAGAAGGCCCTGCTCTACCTGTGTGGTGGTAATGATTAGAAATAGTTCATATTTTGTGCTTATTCATGTCAAGTCCTTATCTGATCTTTCTCATGTACATTTTCTCATTTGTGTTTATCTTTAAATATTTGATGTTTTATGGTTTGAAAATGTTTGAAAATAAGTAGTGTCAGTAATGGAGAAAAGGAGGTTATTTGATGGTTTTGATGTGATGTTTGGTGTATTGATTCTTTAACAGAATTTGGTTGTTTAGCTTGAATCATTGTTTCAAAATAGAGACTATGAAAATAAAATGGAATCGACTATATTAATGTTTTTTAAATTCTTATGTAGTTCCTCATTTTGTTTCACTTGCTCAAAATAATACTTTTTAAATCAAATAATTGTCAGTAGATGGCAGTATTGTTTTACAAATTCTTTCAGGTTTACTCAGCCTATTTTGACCTATCAAGTGCAGTTTTTCTTCTTAATAAAAGCGCTTGAGATGATTTCCTCGTAGATACATGTTAAATATTATTATATTTATGAAGGATCATGTGACTGAAGACTGGTGTAATGATGTTTGAAAATTGGACATTACAGGAATAAACTACATTTCAAAATGTATTCAAACAAAAGCACACAAAAACAAAGTTATTTTAAATTGAAATAATATTTCACAATATGACTTTATTTTATTTTTGATCAAATAAATGCAGCCTTTCTGAGCACAAGATACTTATTTCAAAAACAAAACTTTTTAACAGTATAGTGTAAATGACAGAAAACTCACACAGTTCCTACAAAACCAGTCATATGGGTCATTTTTTTTAAATTGAGATTTATGCATCACATGAAAGCCGAATAAATAAGCTTCCCATTGATGTATGGTTTGTTAGGATATGACAATATTTGGCCGAGATACAACTATTTGAAAATCTGGAATCTGAGGGTGCAAAAAAATCGAAACATTGAGAAAATCGCCTTTAAAGTTGTCTATTTATGTTCGCGATTGTGCTGCATTCAATCACAAAAATAAATGTTTTATACATTTACGGTAGGAAATTTACAAAATATCTTCATGGAACATGATCTTTATTTAATATCCTAATGATTTTTGGCATAAAAGAAAAATTTATAATTTTGACCCATACTAACATATGGTTATGTTTAATGTCATAACCATAGGCTGTTATGGCTACCAGAAACCCACAAGATGCTAAAATCAGATATCCTAGATATTTGTTGGCTATTCCCACAAATATACCCGTGCTACTTAAGACTGGTTTTGTGATCCAGGGTCACAAATTACATTTTCAAATGCTAAACTATTTTGCCTCATAGATTATCACTGGCACTCGATTTTACTGTTAAATATTATGTGCTTCCTCAGATATTATTTTACTTCAGCAAAGACTGAAAACTTCCATACACAACCTGATAATAAAAGGATTCTTTAAGTATTGGGAGAAGATGGAATTATAAAGTTATGATGCCTGTTATTAAATGTTTCTTGGCAGTGTAATCACAATCTTTCCATGATCTAAATCTAATGATTTTACTAGTTTTCCCAAATATTGCACTTGTTGACTCTAAACTGAAATACATATGTATTTCAGTATTGTGTGTATTGCAGTATGAGCTACAAAGATGTTGAGACTCTTATAAGATCACATTGTTTTATTATGTGTGGTATGTGGATTGTGTGTGTGTGCAGATAACAAGCTCTAAATCGCTTTACTAAATCCCAACACTGGCACTCTCGGCACAAAGCCCTTAATTTCTCGGGAGGACTCCACTATTTCCAAGATGGAATTTATTAAGGTCATTATTTTAGCCAATCAGAGTTCAGAATGTCAGGGTGTGAGATCAGGCCACCTCAGTCCACATGGAAACCATTCATGAAGCCCCACCCCACAGGAGTCACCAGGAAGTAAAGGATCCCCTTGAGAGCGAACATGAGAGCAGTGTTTGAATTAATCACAGTGGAAGATGAAAGCATGAAGAATATTAAGTGACAATTTGGCATCACACACACAAGTAAACACCACACCTTAATTAATCGATGAAAAGATAAATATTTGATAGTTGGTTCTATTAAACATGTCATTGTTTCAAAGAGCTGAAATCTAAATAATGGTCATTCTTTTATTCCAAAATGTCACGCAACACAGTATTTATCTGGGAACCTTATGAGCAAATTAATTCTTCATGTGAATACCTGTTGAAAGCTGATCCTTGGGCAAAATTTTGCGGTTTTGGGCGCAGTCATATTCCACTAGATTTTCCCGATGCTGTTTTCAGTTTAGTAATCACATTTCAACGAGTTCAGAAATGTTCCTTATTGATGCTTTCTTTAAATGACACGATGAAAAAGTCAGCAAACAGCGATGTTGTTTTTGGAAAGGAGAGGCCACAACATATGTGAGTGTGTTTAATGTCATAACCATAGGCTGTTATGGCTACCAGAAACCCACAAGATGCTAAAATCAGTTTTGTGTGCTTGAGCGTTTTGGTTCATGACTAACCAACGTATTGTAGAAAGAGCCGCATCCTAGAATATGTTTATATCTGAAACTTAAATTTACTGCTTTCATAGAACATATTCAAACTCTTCATGATTCAGAGAATTTTTGTCATTCGTATGAAACAGTAAAACTGTAAAAGGAAATTGTAATACAACATCAAAATGAAAGATTTCCAATTGCAATAAAGGTATGCCAAATGAGGTGGATAAAAAAAGAAGAAGCACAGATTGAGTTTGTTATTATTGATTAAGTAATTTTGACATTTCTCCAGCTCTAAACATGGAGTTAACATGGACTCTTTTCTGGAATTACTTTAGAATATTTGTGTATTGTGGCCTCAATTTTTATTACACATCAGAACTTGAGGGATAATAGTTTCTAAGACTTCATGTAATGACCAGTATGAAAGAAGCACATGGCTTTAACTGGAATGCAAGGATCACTGTTGGAGTAATTAATCTGGGTTTAAACAGGAGATCTAAAGTTATTCATTGTTTCTACTTGAGACTAAGAGTACATGTAAGAACAAACAGCCACTCTTCACCTGAGCTAAAGCTACAACTGAAACAATAGGAAAATCATATTTCTGGGTCAAAGTAATAAGAGCAAAGTAATAAGTTCCACACTTGCCAGTTTCCATGGGGGACCCAAAACCTTTCCAAACTGTAATGAACATTCTTGTGAGGATAAGAGATTACTGTAAACTGAAAATTAAGGTATTTTATTCCAATGACCAATCAGACAAACACAAATAACCAAATTTAGTATGAATTCTGCCTCTATTACACAGGTTTTTCCTATAATGGTGGGGACTATTGAAATCTAATGTTTCTAATTTTTGTAATAGCCTACATATATTTTTTTTGTCTTGTGGAGCTATTTATTTGAACCATGGTGTAGCCTACTCTAACTTTTGGATTAATGTGTTTGGATGATGGCCATATAGTTATAATGGAATGAATTTAACCTTACAAGTGCCTTGAGTGCAGAAATGACACAACAGGACAAATAGCCAAGCGTAGCCTAAACAAGGGTAATGAAAACAATCAGAAAATGTCATATTTTTTTTTCCAAATAGTAAGACAAAACATTTTATAGAAGAACTGATTTCGAGAAACCTTTACAAAACTTTAATCTAATAAATAGGTACATTTAGAAATCTATAGGCTATATCAATGGCATATAAAAAAGTTTTTTCAAATTCAATCATGAGCATTCATCATTCTCAAGCATCAAGAAGAGAAATGTACACAGTGAAGACCAGGAGCTTCTGCAGTATTCCTCGGCCACTTTCAGTCTCTCGATCCGGTCAGGACAGTGATTGTTCCCCGCGGGCGACGGTAACGGGACTCTGGAAGATGGACGCGTGTCCTTCAGTTTGAAGTGCGCGTCCGCGGGCGCGTTCCTGCACATACCGGCTTTAACCATCGCCGTAGAGTCGCGACACAATCTCTTCTGCTTTTTCAGCGAGCGGGCGATCTGTTTCCAGTAGGCTATGGCATTGGATCCGTATTGCTGACATGCGGTGGGCTCTGCTGCATATTCGCAGCCGAAACTCTTTGCCCCCTTTTTGCAGGTGACTCCCAATACAAACGCATCACGCTCGCGCGCAGCGAGCCACGAGCACCGCGCTCCATCCTTCAGCGAGAATCTCCCTTTTAGGCCATTTTCATTCCGTTGACCTCTTCCCCTCCCCTTCCCATCTGTCTGTGCTCTCCTCCCTCTATCTCTCAGGCTGTTCACCTGTACGAATTGTTGCAAGATACAGGCGAAACTCAAAACGAGAGCGATGTCTGTCACGCGCATCATGTCCTCATAGGAATTTATTTAAAAAAAACTTAAACGAAACCCGTACGTGACATTTGTGGTCACAGATGATTTTATAGAAAATAGATAATAATGGATGGTATAATAATGCACGAGAGCAACGAAATGTTTGGTTTTGCACCTGCAGTTTCTTTGTGTGGCATTTATAGAGCATCTCGCGCACGCACCTCCCTCTTCACTCCATATTCTTGCCTCGTGTCTTGTTCTGGGATATTAATATGGCAAGCTGTTGCCTTGATAAGTCATTTCTGAATAGGCATAGTACAGCTTATATGTAAATGTTCTGGGAACAATTAACTGTTACAACTGTAAAATACACGTTTACAATCTATGAAGTCAGCCTCAGATTTACATTGGCGAATCGGTTCTTTTGAACAGTCCAACAGTCGGACTCGAATTCTTGAAAAGAGTATGCATTATGAAGACAATGGACGCGTTCGTGCTCCTTACTCAGTGTAAAGACGTAGGCTAGCCTACAATGCAACAATGACCAAACTGAACAACGGCAACAGCTAATAGCAGTAGCCGGGCCTATTAAAAAAAATATATATAGGCCCGTGCCCCTGTGACAACAAGCTTGGCCCCCCTTGTGGTCCTCCTAAATGTGGAGTTTGAAATAATTTTTACAAAACTGTTTTTTGCTATCGTTGTTTTTTTACATCCGTTATTTGACAGTGGCAACGCGAATACTATAATGTAACCCACACATGTTCTTCTAGAGCAGTGTTTCTCAAACTTTTTCTGCCATTCCCCACTTTGCAGGTAGGGAAGGGTTCCGAGCCCCGTGTCTGTCCCCAATCGCCCCAAAAAAGCCCCTGCTTGGCCCCTCCAGTTGAAATGGTCTAGAACCGCCACTGGACCCGTGAACCGGTTCAACTAATTAATGAAAAGATCCTCATTCGCTAACGAATTAAACACTGCTATTCTCATTTTAAAATTTTTTAAACAGTGGTATTAAAACATATAGCCTAGCATATAATTGAAAGTATTTTGGTGGTAACTGGTTACTATGGTAACATTTTGTATGGGAAATAAATCAAGCCCTGTAGCCTATTTAAAAGATCTTTCTCAGGTACGAAGCCTTTCAAACACAAAAGCGCCATCTTCTGTCAAGCTCATGTAAATTACTGCCACACAAAAAGCCAAGGTAAAGAGTCCAAATTTAATCAGAACATACTCAAAAACATGTAGCATAGCCTATAGCCTACATTTGAGTATTACAAAAACGTGTATTGCATGAGTATTACCTACACCATTATAAAAATGCAGTAGACAGAGACATATCCATGTACATTTATGAGTTTTCACATTGATATATTACAGTCTGAAGTGACCTGTGGTTCCAAGTTTCAGAAATACTGACCCATAATTGGTCAGCAGTCATAAATACATAACATAGCAAGGATTAATACACATATAGTATTCAGACATGATAAGATGAAGTTCCTCATATACTTTATGGATTGGAAAACAACATCAGTATAACATCAGTTGGCAGCATTAAATTTAACAGACAAATTCATTGCTAGCTTTGTAATCCTGTTTATTCGGATACATTGTGTATTATAGTCTGTACATTTGCAATCATAAGAATATAGATAATGCAGTCTCATTTGTCTCTGTCAGTCCGAAACCTTCACGTTAGACATTCAGAGTCCTCTTGAATGGGGTTTGTTGTCTGCGGAAATGTGAGTGCCTGCAGAGAGGACACACACTTTTTTAGATACAGTTTTCAGATTTACAGTAACTCATATTGTTTTTGGTAATTAAAAAAAAAAGTCCTACCTTGTCCTTAATTTCTGAACCACCCAATGACCCAGGAACACACACCATGAAAGGAGCGCCAGCAGTGGTCCTGAGCAAGTTTCTTGGCCTCACTCATGGGTACCTGCGTAGTTGGTTGTGGCACAGTTGGTTTAGGTGTAATAACTTTCCTCTGAGTGGTGGATTTGAGAGCGTTGGGCTCTCGTTGTCTTTGTTGTGGTTTCATCTGCTCAGTTCTGACAGGCGCTGGTCTGTAGGGCCTGTCCTTTGGCTCGGCATCTGCCGAGGATGCAGTCGTGAAGACCATCTGGGCCTCGTCGGATGCTCTCTTGCACATCTGAGGCTTTAATACACTTTGGCCCTGGCAAGCATTCGGCAGCTTGCGGAGGTTCCACATGATCTGCCTGAAATAATGCTGTGGATTTTTGATGTAAGAGAGGCAAACCTGAGGCTTGCCCTGGTACTCACACCAGTACGAATGCTCCTGGCCATCGCAAGAGATGCGGAGCTTTGTCAGATCCCCATGTCCTGTCACGCTCAAGTAGCATTCATCTTTGGTGCCTTTGGTAAGAAACTCAATCACATCTTTCCAAATGTTCCTCCTGCCACTTGGTTTATCATCGTCGTGACCCTGTGTTTGAGCGAGAGCTGCCTGGAGGCAGCATGTCAGGAGGAGCGTGCTTGTGAATGTCCACATGTTGTGAGTCGCTAACATTGGTGGAGAGACTTCTGACTCCACTATTTAAAGGCTTTGGTAGCCCCACATGTTGGCTTCTCGCCTGGGGTGTTGTTGGCATGGCTGTCTGGCGAATGTCAATGAAAAGCAGGCACACATATGTAACCAATTGAGAAAAATGCTAAGACACAATAAGTGACAAAGAGAGCAGCCATTTACACACCCAGTTCTGGAACTTTCTCTGCATTTGTTGAGTAATTCTCAACACACCACAGCTATATTCGTTTTCCAGTCATGTTTTGTGATGGTGTTTTTGTTTATGATGTTGGGAAACAATCTGTTCATGCTCTCCATCAAGAAAACTTATTCTTGGGTTATGTGAGTACTTAAATAACCGTTTAGTGGACTTCATTGCAAGACCGTATGCCAGTCAAGTTGGTTCAAATATGATAAGATGTGATCTGCTTCTGTCACTAAACTATTGAAGCCTTTTGCACCTCAGAGTAAAAAATAAAAAGGTAATTGCGAGAAAAAGTTAACAATAAGAAAAGGTCACATTGTGAGATATGAAGTCACAATTCGTGGCAATTATTATCATTTTTTTTACTCTACAGGGCTTCCATGATAAAATATACAGTATTAACCTTAATGCTAAATAAAATATTTTGACAGTTCTGCATGAAGGATCAGAATCATGTCAGACACATGATTAGATAATTATATGAACATTTATATATGATCACTTAAAGAGACGAGGCATGGAGAAAAATGAGAGAAAACACCTGAATTACAGCAAAAACTTTAAACTAATCACATCTTTATTTTTCAAGCAATCAATCTTATCTGGGAGAAAGAGGTCCCTATCTGATGCAGAAATTGAAATATATACTTCCAAAGCGAATCAGCTCAAATGGTTGAAATCAAAGGCTCGGTGACAGTGTGAGGGGCCAATTACAGCTCTATTTCTGGCTTTCTTTGAAGAAGTCCCAGAGTTTATTAACCTAACGCATGGGGACCACTGACAGACACAGATGACAGGTGTTATATGAAAAAATAAACTAACCTTCTTGGATAGAGCAAAATCAGGTGAGCAGTGGTGGACAGTAACAAAGTACATTTACTTGAGTACTGTACTTAAGTACACTTTTTGAGTATCTGTACTTTACTTGGATATAAGTATTTCTGGAAACTTTTTACTTTAACTTCACTACATTTGAAAGACAAATATCGTACTTTTTACTCCACTACAATTCTGTCAAGGTCCTTGAGTAGAAAGTAGAAACGTCAGTCAGGGGATGATTTTGGTTGGAAAAGAAAGTTGGGTTGACGTCAGAACCCGACTGATGTTGGTTTCTAACGTCAACCTGATTTTCATTTTCAACCACAATACGGCTGTCCAACGTTGGAGATTAATGTCAATCTGGCGTTGGATTCTGACATCAACCTGATTTTCATTTTCAACGTTGGGTTTGGTCTTCTAAATGCAAATTTTGTCATTGTTTTGGAGCACACTAGCTTATAGATAACAGTAAGGCTAACATATTCATACTAAAAGCCAAAAAACTTTAAATAGGGCACTATTTGAGGGAACAGCCATTTGGATGTGCGAAACCATTGTGGACGTTATTGAGTGCACTTATTCAGTCTCACATTCAATCACACTACTGGAACTGTGTTCTAGAAATAAATTTGATATAGATATGTAGGCAGGCATAGATTCAGAAGGTACTATAAGTATTACATACAACATTGCAACAATAAAAATTAATAAATAAAACAATGCATTGACATTTACTTTCTACTTTTGATACTTAAGTACTTTTAAAAACAAGTACTTCTGTACTTTTACTTAAGTAAAAATCGGTCTTTACAACTTTTACTTGTAGCGGAGTAATATTTGACCAGTACTATCTGTACTTCCACTCAAGTGAGAGTACACTCTTTCACCAATAGTAAAAAAAAATGCCCCAGATATTTTAAACGTAAGGCAAAAAACATATGATACAGTTCACAATATTCCATTCTAGGCCTATAGTGTTGGTTTTAGACACACTATAAGCACAGTATTTTACTAAATTAGTCTTTTTATGTTATAGAAAAAAAGTTCTTTTTAAAGGGTAACTAAACCCTAAAACAACTTTTTTAGTTAATGATCTGTAAGACTGGGGCTTTATTAATGCTGTACATTGATTCGAGTACATTTTTTGACATTTGGGTATAAAATGTTTTAATTCTACAATATATGGTGTAAAAACGTGCTGCCCTCTTCAGGTTGAACGGTGGCTGCTGGAGTTGAATTTTCCTATTGGATGTTTTGGTACTGCGTGATGTAAGCAGGCACCAGCTCACCACACTCTTGCCTACAGAGAGAGGCGGGTCTCAGGTGCACGCCCCGCCTCTGCCCACTTTTCCAGCATTTTTCAAATATTGCCAGTGGGTGGAGTCAGGCTGACCAGGGGTTGAGTTACCCTTTAATAGTAAGAATGCCCCATGAAAACCAATTCCAGTGGGCAACTTTTGCCCCTTTAAAGTCTAATAAAGTTCCTAACACTGTTTTTGTGTTTAAATGACATTCGGGCTTTGTAAGCTATAACTTCACCTCTTGAGAAACAGTCTATTTACAAATAGAAGTATTTCCCTTGTTTTTATTTTAAAACCTCTCCCTTTATTCTTGTAACCAATCTTATTGTAACTCAATTTGAATGCTATGTGCAGTGGTTGCATTTAGAATTTACAACACCAGAGAATGTTATTTTCATCTGAAATTTTATTCACAATATTTTACAGTTTTAGCCAGCCTAACCACAAGGACTTGAAAACCAACGGCACTGACAACCAGGCCCACCACAACTAAACATCTTCGAGCAAGCTTGAACACCAAGTATGCGCATGCTACGCGTGGTATGGCAAAACAGTGAGACCGTGAGGTGAAGGGACCTTTCTGGGTATAAATCAAGTACAACATTTTACCTGAGGCCCTGATAACACTGTCATATACACAATGTGTGAAGGATCTGAACAACAATATGTAGCACCTGACATAATGTCTCTAACATGAAACAGCTGAAATATTTGGTGGAGAAATTGTCAATGACTATGACAGCGTTAAATAGGCTCTGTAAAAGTCGTCGTAAGGGGGCTCTGTTGTCTTCCCTTGCTCTCGTACCAGCAAATGTCTCTGAGGTACATTCACTCGCTTTAAAGCTGACAATAAGTTCACATAATCAACATATGTCCACAAATATGGTTATATCAAGTAAACAAAAAGCCCTAAGACCTGAGACCTACAATGAAACATGATTTGGTGTCAAAAAGCAATAAGCAGTAGTTTACAGTAATCCAACAATGTGTTGGAGAACAACTGTTAGTACAGTCAGCAAAATTAGCAACCGGAATATCATTAATAAATGTGAAACTAAAGTACATAAAGCTACCAAGATCTTTTAGTGATGTTACTAAAACCAAATGCATCATATCTTAAATTTCCAAGTACAAAAGAGAGCATAAACACATACAGACATCTTAAACGGCTAACCAGAGATCAGTATCAAATGTAGTTTTGCGTTCTCAGTCTCAATAATCTAGGTTAAACTAATCAAAGACCTTACGACTTGTGGCATGGCTTACATGTACCACGAGCTAAAAATCTGAAAAGGCAACAATGCATTCACCCTTGAAATGGCTTAACATCTATCTGTACTGTATTAGCACTAGTTATCACTTAGCATGATTTCAAACCTGCTTTCAAAACATGTGTTTCCTAAACACATTGTTTATGTGTAATATTTGTGGCTCATGGGTGGCTGGCTTGCTCTGTTTCAACAAAAATCCCTTCGGACTCTCAGTGGTCTCGACTTCAATATGTTGAATTCTCCACAATGTTAAAAGCACTATACAAAGAAAAAAGAAAAACAAGAACGCAGCATTGTTATGCCCGTCACATGTTATTTATGACCGTAAACAAAGACACATGTAGTAGTTAAAACAGCCATATACTTTGAAGCCTCTCTGACTGACAGGATGTGACATCAGAGAATAGCTCATTGAGGGGACAGTCCATAAGACTTGAATCATAAAGGTGCAAAATAGTCAAAACAACAACAGTAAGGACATTGATTAAAAATTAATCTTGATCGATGTCATGGGCACAGACAGCAGGTCCCAGCTTCAAGTATATGAGTTTCCTTTTCTTAATGTCGTCTGTCTGAGCTGAGCCTGCTGTTCACAGAGAGAGTCTGTGGTTGAGAGAAAATCATTAGTCTTGTACAATGCATGCAGTATTTTTGGTAGATTTTATACAACCTTTTTTATTCTGTTTAGTGCAGTGGTTCTCAACCAGGGGACTGGGGCCCACTAGGGGCAGTGGTGTAAAACCCAAACATGATCTCTACTGAAGGGGAACATGATTTCTACCCCCCCGGAACGTGATCTCTACAGAAGGGAACACGGCCTTGCGGTTCACTACTGACTATAGGCGGCTTCAAGTTTAACTTTAAGTTATGCAAACGAATGTTCTCTGAAGGTTCAAAACATACCGGTTTTTAATTTTTTGGTTATGTGAATGTTAAAGAAACATTCCATTTTATCATTCTTCAAACATTACAGGAATGTTACTTTTGAATGTTCTTTAAACATTCTGAAATTAGTAACATTTAAAAATGTTCGACGAATGTCCAACTAAAACATTTCAGAAAAAAAAAAAAAAACGCTCCATGAATGATGTATAAAGAAAGTTTTTGTGCTAACGTTTTGAGAACATTATTATGATACATAGACCTGATAACTTTGAACAAATGTTCTATAAATGTTACTGGAAGAATGTTTGAGAAGAACATTTGAGATAACCTTGCTAGAACATTAGCTAAAGTTCTGATAATGTTCTCTGTTAGCTTGGCTACTGGATATATGAGGAAGCCTATTTGTAAAAGTGTGATTATCAGACCTGGTCATGTAATTTAATAAAATGGTATTCCGTGCGCATTTTTATAGAATATACATTTTTCTATTTTTTCATAAAATATTTAATCAGGTCGAAACTGAGTAAAAATATTTTAAAAATCCTTATCCTTAATCCTTATCCAGTAAATCACAAACAACTGGAAAAATCAAGTGGGCCTTTGAATATATTGTGGTGGACAGTGGGGGGCCTTGGAGTCAAAAAGGTTGAGAAGCACTGGTTTAATGTAAAACAAGGCCAATTTAAACAACTTACATTCCACAAAGGTTCAATTTCAGTTTCCAATAGCACTGTGAGAGTAAAGAAACAAATATTGCAGAATTACACCTGCTACGTAGTTTCAAATGCACGGCAAAGAGTGATACGAACGAACTGGTGGACGTGAGACGTGAGAGGGGTGGTGAGATTTTAGACCAAAGTAAAGAAACAAAACACACAGTGAGCGCTGGCATCTATCTGTTTGCAGAGCCGTCAGGAATGTTTGAAGTCAAACATTGGCGGATCACAATGATACGGGCAAGTGGTTAGTGATGGACCCTAAAAAAAACACAATTCACACGAAGCTTGGCAGAACTGTCAGCAGTTATCCAGGCGGAATGCTTCTGAAGATGGAAAGAGACTGCAAAAACGAAACATGCTGTTGGTGTAATGACAGAAAATGACGCTCACTAGATACATAATCAAGAGTGAAAGGTTAGGAAACAAATCAGATAAATGCATACTAAAAATGTCTATGTAATTAGTTGAATGGGAGGAAGATGCACATGCTTGTTAGAGAGGAAGAGCAAGTCCATTTGCTCTTACTGTATCTGCAGCTCCCAGTACCTTTCTGTAGTTAAAAACAGAGCGTCCTCCTCAGAGTCACCAGTCGGCATGGCGCGGGGGCGCAGAGGCCCGTGGGAATCGAGTCATAGTGTCATAGGTAGGGATGCTTGAGGCACAAAAGGAAAAACTGTCAGGGTCAGAGTGTATTAACATCCACGCACAGCCCTTAGATGCCCCCCCTCATCTCTCCATCCATTTTAACCCATCATTCTTAAAGAAGAGCAGGACGGGGCTTTCAAAATGACACATACAGCACTAGTACTAATAATTAAAGGTGCTTTAATCGATTTTTGATTGGAATTTCACACATAAAATGTTTCTCGAGCAGCAAATCAGTATATTAGAATGATTACTGAAGGATCATGTGTCACTGAAGACTGGAGTAATGATGCTGAAAATTCAGCTTTGCCATCATAGGAATAAATTACATTTTAAAATATATTTAAAAAGAAAATAGTTATTTTAATTTGTTTTATTATTTCACGATTTTACTGTTTTTACAGTTTTTTTTAATCAAACACACGCTGCCTTGTTGAGCACAAGAAACATTTAAAAAATCCCAGACCTCAAAAGTTTGAATGGTATGTATGCATGTATGCGTTTATGCTCTGTCTCATTCTAGCCCACCGTCCTGACCTCTGTTACATGTTTTGTTGCTGAAACGCATGCCATTAGTGATGAGTTAGAGGAAAAGACCATGCACAGCCATAGCAGCCTAATGAGAGACTCAAATTCAGCCAATCAATAAATTCTGCAATATCATGCATGTATTAATATAAATATTAAATGCAAAACACAAATTCTACATTACTGCTATTGAGTTAGTCAGCATGCAAACACCACTGTAAAAATTAGAAAAATGAAATATCCAACTCCTAGGTGCATGTTTGTGCAAAGGACACCTTCAAATCACGCATGCATCAGACCTCTGACACCTCACTATAACCTCAATCGATTTCTACCTCCAATGCATGCAATTTATTAAGCGTGGATACGGTTCTGATTACCTTGCCATGACAGGGTTTTGGATACCTTCTAAATGTTCATTATAATAACCATTATTACCAATTTCCATACTGAAAAAAACATTACATAGATAAAAAATTCAAACAAAACATGATGTGACATGAGAGAAATGGCATGCGACTGACTATAAACAAGCTTCATTTTAAAACGGTCTTGAAAAATGTACACGCAAGGATGTGCAGTAGAGTATGAATCGGTATAAATTGCAATCGTATCTTGTAAAATGTACAATTCTTTTGAAGTGTGCTCTTAAGGTTTCTGTTTTTACAGCCCTTCATGTTGAGCTTCAAAGATAACACACCAACACAAACAGCGCCCTTCCCCGAAGAAGCATTCTAAGGCTTAGAGCTTAAACCAGCACCATTAAGCAGAAAGTTTTATGTACAAAACAGGAAAGAGATGTCGTTTTAGCGGGAAAGTGGACAACAAAATATAAGGGGGAAAAACAGCTTACGTTTTCATGGGAATTGTCTCAATGCTAAAAAGATACAAGACAAGCAAAAATGTTACAGAGATGCACTGTAGTGGCACACAGAGACATCACATGGATGTCAAAATGGACGTCTTTGGTCAAGACACTTGGTGACTTGTCAATCGCAATGATTTTTGACTGTAAACGTATGAATGCTCAACAAATGCTAAAACAAACACTGTTTGAACAATATATACAGGTAGTTCTCATAAAGTGCAAAGTGCTGGACAGAAAGACGAAGAATGAAGAAAGATGGAAATAGCAAGAATGGTTATCATAACGTGAAATGCCAAGTCCCTGAGACAGAGGAACTAGAAAGAACAGAAAAGAAACACAGAGAGAGAGAGAGAGAGAGAGAGAGAGAGAGAGAGAGAGAAAGGAAAAAATTACTAACTACTCTGAGGCAAACGAAAAGAAGAGGCATTTGCACTTTCATTTATTAATGCATATCATTTATTATACAACAGTTAGTGCCAGTCCTCTCATCTGACTGAACAACTGCACTTTGGGTTTTCGTTAGCAGAGAAAAACAATATACAAACAATAATAATAACTTTGTTTAAAGAACTGTAATCAGTGGGGTGATAAATAGCAACCACAAACTTGCTATATTTGGGATACTTACTCGTCGTAGACATCCTCTGTGTCCATTCTGCGGTAGAACTTGGCAAGCTTGATGGACAGGATAATGCTAGGGAGCAGAAACAGCGCGGAGCAGCCCAGTCCAAACCAGAACGTGTTCTGCAACCAAAAAAACACAAGATTACTTAAAGCCACCCAAAAACTGCACTCCGCTTAACCATAAATGACAGGTTTGATCAACATACTCTCTCTATGCTTATTTCTTCTGAAAAGTAGATTTTTCAAAACACAGAAAGTAGATGTCCAGCATGGGAAGCTTTCTACATAAAGGGGCATTCACCTTCCATCAGAGTGGGCGATCTGATGAATGTGTCCAGCCATGTAAGATGTCGATATAAGTTTAACTTTATACAAATAAGTAGCCAAAAGGCTGCATTGACTACCAACATGAGTAAAAATAAAAGAGAAACCAGCTAAAAGACAACCCACTGGCACACAATTACAAACTTATTTGTTCTTGAAATTTGTACCCAGAAGTGAGCGAAATCTGACAAAACCTTTATTTAGAGACATCCTCATTTGTAAAATGATTTAAAAAAAAAGGAAATAAAGTTTTTTTGTTGTTGTAAAAATGCAGTGGGTTTTCTGTAATGGGTTAGGGTGTGTTTTAGGGTTAGGTTGTAGTATTTATAAATTGATGTATATGAAAACAATAGAAGGTTACAACAATTTAGGTTAAAACATTAACCCTGGCCTAAAATTGTTTCGATCATATTATTGATAATTGGGAACTCACTGCGTCGATGCCCTCTCAGGGAACCATGGTTACATTTGTAACCTGAGGCATTTTCTCATTCCACACCTCGTTTTTTCGGTTAAATAAGTGCATCATCCGGGTACTTAAAGTGCACTTTTTCTTTTTAGAATTTTCAGTGTGAATGCACTACTCGCACTGCACTGTGGACAAGTACGCGATTTGGGACACACTTATAGTGAAAGAGTAGTTTTTTACTTTTTGAAGCTATGGCTGTATAAATCACCATCCACTTTAATTGTATGGAAAACATTTCTATATTTCATGGATGTCAGAAAATTGGGGCGTGACATGAAGGTGAATTAATAACGAGAAAATATTATGAACTATTTATTTCAATGATTTTCATTATAGTAGCGATGGTTCTCTCACCATTGAATCCAGCAGGAAACTGCAGCCCAGGATCTCGGCAGTGTCCACAATGTTGCTGAGCGGTTTACAGGTAGCGACCTCCAAGGCCAGCTACAATGAGGCAGCAAAACAAAGGGGTTTCAACCCTACAATAATGCACAATAACTGATCGATCGCCACCAATCTAACATTGATACTACTACAGTTGCATAGTTAAAAATACTCACAGACGTTCTGATCCAGTCCATATACTGCTTGAAATAGCCAATGATAGTCTGCTTGTATTTCTCGGTTTCCTGTTGAAGCATATATTAACCATCAGTACCATACAACCAATACACCAATCATTCTTACATTGTTTTATTTTTTACGCTCGCATTACCTGGTTGATCAAAAATGTTGCATTGTGGGAAATAAGGAACTGGGTGGCATCAACGGCTTCTAATACATCCCTAACTCTGAGCTAAAAACCAACACATTTACAGCTAATCAGAAAGCATGTTCTGAAATGCATTTGTGATGATATTTTTAAACAGGTGACAGTTTTAAAATGAGCAACTTACAGGCAGGTCTGAGGACGTCCTCTCCAGAAGTCTGATGCTCTGATTAAGCGTGCTCTTTAATAAGGAAGATAATGGAGGTATAAAAAGTATGAATCATGTCCAAATTATCTCATCTATAATGGTGCAAAAAGTACTGTAAATTACCATATTGGAAACAAACTGACAGTTCAAGGGAACCAGAAGGGTGACAGAGGGTCATGCAACCTGACAGTTGCATTACATGCATTTCATGCACACCATGTCACAATAAATAAGAGATGTGACACAAAACAGTTGGACTAAATTATATATTTGGGATACAGGGGGAAAGGTCATCAATTGATGAGCTTTATATTTCACATAAGATCACATCTAACCAGTAAAACATCTAGTATGAATGAGAAAATAAAAGTCCCCAATCCTGAAAATGGCAAAAGCATTTTGAAAAGGTAGTGGTAACCTTAGTTTATCAACTCTCGTCATATCAGCATTGGCAAAATATAAAATGGTGCTAAATTGCATATCAACATTGTTTTTCAAAGGTGAAGAGTGAATTGTTCAATTTTTCAATGTTAAAATTTTTCTCTCATTCCATTCATTTCTGGGTTGATTTCTCCAAAAGTGTAAAAACAGTGACACTGTTTTTTTTTTAAATTTAGCAAAGCGACAATGCTTTAACGCAGACAACAGGAAGGATTGTTTGAGCAACATGTTACATCACTATTTTCTGCAATTCTGTTTGATGCCACTAGAGGAACAGAAATTCCACACTTCACCCCTTTGACCAGTTTATGAATCTGTAAATATTCAAATAACTAATAATAATAATAATAATAATAATAAAATCAATAGGACAAAGACAGGATGAAGTTACTCTAAAAAGATGCTTGTTTTTTCATGATGGCGTCACAGAAAAATCTAAGTAGAAACCAAAAGGAGCAAACAACTTGTAGGTCATGTAGCTATTACTGGTAGATACAGGCTTACCCTTGCTTTCACATATTTCTTCGAAGCCATAAATCAAGATGAATGTGTTAAGGAAAATTAAAAAAGATCATTGAAAATCAGACAGGTGCGAACAGCAATATGAACATTATTCAGATGCTTTTCATTTGTAATCAATCCAACAGAATGGAACTGATTCATCAGAACCATTCATGAATAAGGAGGTAAAGAATCAAAAGAGAATATATGGGACAGGAATAGATTACCATGGACTGCTCCAGCGGGATGACTTGCTGAATGTGGATCTGCCTTATAGTGTTAGCGTGTCCCTTTAATGAAGTCTGCAAGGTCCCTTTAGACTGCAAAAGAAAGAAACAGTTATTATTAGAACAGAACAGAATATTAGTTATTCACATTGGTACTAACCATCAGAGATGGGCACAAATACATCAAAAAGTATTTAATTACAAATTACAAATACTTACTCATCAAATGTATTTAAATATAATACAAAATACTGCTGTCTGTGAGGGTTCTTCCATATAATTTTCAGGAGACATTCATGGAGTCAACAAAGTGTCATTTTATTGACTGCAACACTTAAGTACTGACCACACATTGTGCAGAAGAAAGAGAGGAAAGGAAGAAAAGAAAAAACAAACAAACAAAAAACACTGACTAATTAATGGGACATCAGCACATTACTGAGTTCTGGGTCCTGGATGTTTCTCAGGAATCCCCCATCAGAATTAACCCAGCCACAGTAATTAAAGCCCTTTTAACAAACCAGACCAAACAATTTTTATAATAATAGGGGTTTCACAAAAATTCTCTTTCCATTACATCAAACTTAAAGGAAAATTTTAAGGAAAAATAGTATATATAAGTATATATATATATATATATATATTGTATATAGTATAAGTATATATATATATATATATATATATATATATACACACACACTCACCTAAAGGATTATTAGGAACACCATACTAATACAGTGTTTGACCCCCTTTCGCCTTCAGAACTGCCTTAATTCTACGTGGCATTGATTCAACAAGGTGCTGAAAGCATTCTTTAGAAATGTTGGCTCATATTGATAGGATTGCATCTTGCAGTTGATGGAGATTTGTGGGATGCACATCCAGGGCACAAAGCTTCTGTTCCACCACATCCCAAAGATGCTGTATTGGGTTGAGATCTGGTGACTGTGGGGGCCATTTTAGTACGGTGAACTCATTGTCATGTTCAAGAAACCAATTTGAAATGATTCGAGCTTTGTGACATGGTGCATTATCCTGCTGGAAGTAGCCATTGGAGGATGGGTACATAGTGGCCATAAAGGGATGGACATGGTCAGAAACAATGCTCAGGTAGGCCGTGGCATTTAAACGATGCCCAATTGGCACCAAGGGGCCTAAAGTGTGCCAAGAAAACATCCCCCACACCATTACACCACCACCACCAGCCTGCACAGTGGTAACAAGGCATGATGGATCCATGTTCTCATTCTGTTTACGCCAAATTCTGACTCTACCATCTGAATGTCTCAACAGAAATCGAGACTCATCAGACCAGGCAACATTTTTCCAGTCTTCAACTGTCCAATTTTGGTGAGCTCTTGCAAATTGTAGCCTCTTTTTCCTATTTGTAGTGGAGATGAGTGGTACCCGGTGGGGTCTTCTGCTGTTGTAGCCCATCCGCCTCAAGGTTGTGCGTGTTGTGGCTTCACAAATGCTTTGCTGCATACCTCGGTTGTAACAAGTGGTTATTTCAGTCAAAGTTGCTCTTCTATCAGCTTGAATCAGTCGGCCCATTCTCCTCTGACCTCTAGTATCAACAAGGCATTTTCGCCCACAGGACTGCCGCATACTGGATGTTTTTCCCTTTTCACACCATTCTTTGTAAACCCTGGAAATGGTTGTGCGTGAAAATCCCAGTAACTGAGCAGATTGTGAAATACTCAGACCGACCCGTCTGGTACCAACAACCATGCCACGCTCAAAATTGCTTAAATCACCTTTCTTTCCCATTCTGAGATTCAGTTTGGAGTTCAGGAGATTGTCTTGACCAGGACCACACCCCTAAATGCATTGAAGCAACTGCCATGTGATTGGTTGATTAGATAATTGCATTAATGAGAAATTGAACAGGTGTTCCTAATAATCCTTTACGTGAGTGTATATATATACACAAACTCAAATAAACATAAAAATAACATTTACCATAAAACAATAATGAAAATACACTTAAACACACACACACACACACACACACACACACACACACACACACACACACACACACACACACACACACACACACACACACACACACACACACATATTACCACACGACCAATGTTCCCTCTAAGCTGCGCGCGTGCGCGGCCGTGCACTTCTGAAGCCGCGGCCGCGCATAAAATAATAAAATACCACGCAGAGGATTGATGCGAAATGTGTGGGGAAATCCATTTTGATTGTAGTTTAAGTGAGAAATAATTTCAGTGCTCTGGTCAACCGCTATAGAGTGAAAACTGGTGAATGCAGTTTACAGGTTTCATAGAAAGAGAATGATGTGAGCACGTGTGATTGGCAGTGAGTCTTGTGTGCGGACCAAATAGCTCAATACGAGAGGCAACGAGAAACGCAAAGACATGTGAAATAAAATCCCATCATAATGTTTTAAAGAAGAGTGGTTTGATTAAAGTGGTGAAAATACCGATTGATGGACACAGAACGGTAACAATTACACACCCAGCCGCATGCAAATTCAAAATACATCATTAGTTTAAGTAGATGTTTTTTTTGTGTGTGTGGGAGTTTCAGGCATGGTTAGATTACAAAAGAGTTCACATATTCACTTTTCTTGAAAATATTTAGCTATTAGATCTATTTAAATGCTTCAGTTTGTTTTCATATTATAATAATATAATATGTAAACAAATTGAAGCATTTAAACTGATATATTATATCACTTCAAATACTTCAATTCGTTTTTTTATATTATATTATATTAGGCCTATATTTTATTATATTATAAGTCTAAATAAAGAATCTCACAAGGGTATTGTTTAGGTTATATATTAGGCCTATATTTTATTATATTATAAGCCTAAATAAACAATCTCACAAGGGTATGATTTAGGGCTCATTGCCATTAAAAAGTTTGAAACCCCCTGCTAAAGAAAATATTGGAAATTTATAAGAAATAAACAATCATTTAACTTTGATGGTTTAATGCTTCCTGTACACAATTAATTGACTGTACAAAAACACTTTATGGTTTTCTCAAACCATCTCAGTGTAACAGCTTACTTTTCTTTCATACTATATTCTATTATTTTAAAGAATTGAACTGTCGTACTGATTCTACGTATGCTGTACAGGTCAGTTATAAAGAATATTTTTGCTCAGGTGGCGAAAAATGTCCGCCTAATAGAAAAAAGTTTTGCTCAGCAAGAAAAAACACGACCCCAACACATATTGTCCCAAAAACTATATATAAAGGACAAATGGATTTTATATAATATATATAAAAAATATATAAAGGACACCAGGAAAGGCCGCACCCTTTTAATTCTAAGCCTTTGTTCCATGCTGCAGACATGGATCCTGGCGGAACCACGGGTAAGATGTACACATTCAACAAACTTAAAATGTCAAACCCATATCTTGGTTGTGCTTTCATTTACTCACTAGCGTGAACTCTTGAAATAAATGGTTATTGGCTTAGTTGCTCTTTGAGGTTTAAAGCGCTAAAGAGACAACGTAGCTCCTCCAGTTACAATGTTTGGGTAAATAATATTAAGATTAGAAACAAAATAATTACATAGAAATGTATAAATAAACAGACAAAAAAAACAAAAACATGAATCCCTTAGAACAAACGAAATATCAATTTCGCATACAAAAAATAAAATACTAAATAAACTAGGACCATTCAAATGAGATGTTCATTCAGTGTGGCCTTAGCCATCACACTGTGAAAAAAGTATTTAATTAAAATACAAGTAATTTGTAACTTGAAAATACAAAACAAAAACAAAATGTACAATCATTTGAAGTGCGAGACTAACTGTTGAGTTAGATACACGTAAGAGTATAGAATATCAGAATATCATTGTTTAGTGCAGAAGATGCGCTTTTAAAGCACAAGTTGTCATAATAAAAGATCATTACGCCTGGCACTAGGTGGCGAATTCCGACAATCCAAATGTTGTGTGGGTGGAAAGGCGGGTTTACATTCATTTAAGACATGACCGACTGTGTTTACGTGAATATTCTCAAGGCGGGCATTTTGACATAATTTTGTGTGTATCTGGCAGTTTCCCCGCCAAACAGCAGTTCATCAACCACTCAGATTTCAGCAACACACTCACATACACATGTAGGCCTACAAGTTGTTTTAATATTACCATCATTAATGATTTATATCATCCGCCCGCAACCCACCCGCAATTAATCAGAACGTTACTTTTTATTACTTCACCTACCTGCCCGCCCACGGATGTAACAGCGATCCGCGCTTCACTAGACAGCGCATGTCACTCTTTTAGCTAAGCACAAGTTCTAGCTATTTTTGCTAATCTTCTGTCCTATAATGACATTCAGTGAACAATATCTGATAGTATATTTTACTAGATACTTTACCTTAAATCAGTTTGACTGAACACAAAAGCAGCTTCTTTACTTAATTACGTCTGACCTTGTTCACAATGAGCGAGCTGAAGTTTTTTATATATATATTTTTTTTTTAAATGTATGTACATATTACACTATGGGCCCTATCATACACCCGTTTCAGCCCGACGCAGTTATCATTTTCACATCCTGCACCACATTGTTTAAATAGCAAATGCATTTGCACCCATTTTTGCGCCCATGAGCTGCTTGTTTGAAGACGAGGTGTGTTCAGGCGCATTGTTGGTGCGTTGCTATTTTAAGACAACTGAAATAGACTGAGCCATTGACCAACTGAAACCTGGTTTAAAGTATATGGCACAATATTTTTTTTTGTTATTAAAGAGCGCATTATTAATGTGCGCCTATAGGCGGTA
This sequence comes from Gila orcuttii, assembly GCA_026230005.1. Taxonomy (NCBI): domain Eukaryota; kingdom Metazoa; phylum Chordata; class Actinopteri; order Cypriniformes; family Leuciscidae; genus Gila; species Gila orcuttii. Next base: position 11,968,377 of record JAPDVR010000016.1, on the reverse strand, counting down.
GTGTTAATTTCGTCAGACGAGACGAGACTAAATATGTTCGTCAACGAGCTTTTTTTCCATGACTAAGACGAGACGATGACGAGACTGCACCAATGTCCAAAAACGATGACTAAGACTAAATTAACATGCATTATTGTTGACGAAAAAAGACGAGACTAAAATGTTTTGCAGAAAATAAAAACTAAGATAAAATCTCTCTTCATTTTCGTCTACAATCGTCTTTTTCATCATGAGATAGAATATTCAGCGGTTACTAGGGATGAGTCACGATTTTCGAATATTCCATTAGTTGATTTTATTATAGAATATCGAATAGGTTGTGCAATTGTCGTCTATAAAAAATCCCCATGTTTTCGGGTCTGATGCGGTGACACGTTCATGTAACCAGAGGGTGACGATGCCAATAATGCATCTAAAAGCTGTCAATCAACTCTCAGACAACAGAAGAAGATACACATTGTCTCACACCAGAGCATGTGAGCGGAGTGGTAATATTTACTCTAGAGCGGAGAGCACATTTCTGAAGATTACGCGCCGCTCGCTCAGAACGCCCACAGTGGCGCACAAAAAAACGTCAAAAGTAATGATGCATTAAACATTTGATTTGTTTATTAATAAACTAGTGTTTTATGTCAGTGTTGGCTGCAAAGATAAAGTTGACGATGCTGACTCGCCATCTTCGCAGTAGTGAACGCGCCTATAGAGAGAAATGCACACTTCATAGCCTACGGATTAGCCTACATAAACAGAGAGCAGCCCATTTCTTTTCGTTTTGAATTGTTTTGTTTAAAAGTAGGCCTACACATTTCAAGCTTTCTATAGATATTCTTCTCAGGTCTGTGAGGCAAGTATCTTATAAGCTGAGTTTCAGTTCATTTATGAGACGCGCTCCAGTTCACGCGCCCGCGCCTTCGTGTCCGGATTATATTGTGTACTATTTGCTTCTTCTCGTTTATTAATCCAGGCAATTTGTTGATGAAACATTTATTAAAAGGAAGATACAATTTATACAAAACGAAATTCACTTTAAAGAAAGGCTTTCTACAAAACAAAACTTAATAAGTGGTCAAAATCATGTGTCATAACTGACGGGAAGCACTGCGGACGGGGGAAAACATCTACGCTGTAAATCAACCAGTCACCTAGCAGAAATATTAATTGTTAAGCCTTGCAAAATCTAATTTGTTTGTTATTTCTCAAGACCAACCTAGAATGTAAATAGGTTGTATTTTAGGCCTACAGTAGGCTACAGTAGGCCTATTCTTCTCGGTTTTTCTATATATACTTATTTTATTTCTGCTCTGAACAGAGAAATGAGACACAAGGCAACCAAAAACAGTTTTAAAAACCTTTGTAACTTGTCAATATGAGTCTGTTGGGCCCCAGCTTTTGAATTGTGTTAGTTCAAAATAACATACTTTTCAGAACAACTTTAGAAAACCAGACACGTTTAACAAAGTTGCATTAAAAAAAAATCCTTAAACAAGTGTATTTTGTCAGGTAATTGTGACATTTAACCAATATTTGAGAAGCGTGAAACACTATTTGACTGAAATGGTTATCAGAAATAATCTCAGAAATGATTTGTTATTTAAAAAAAAGACTAAAATGTTTTGACTAAAACTTGACTAAGATATATTGAGTTTTCTTTTGACTAAAACTAGATTAAAATGACGAGACTTTTAGTCGACTAAAACTTGACTAACAAAAAAAGATATGTGAATGACTAAATATGACTAAAACTAACAAGGACATTTGGCACAAGACTAAGACTAAGACTAAATTAAAAATAGGTGACAAAATTAACACTAATAGGCGGGTCCACAATGCGAGTACACTTTGTCCCGTAGATGGTCTGCTTGCACGCTTTAACCTCCCGCACAAGCAGATCCGTTTCCTCTCTGGAGAAGCATTCAGTCTTTCCGCTTGCAAATTCCACCATGTAAATAGCGAATCCACCATGACCCGAGCCCAACTGGCTTTTAAAGGGAACGGGAGAGACCTCTCTTACAGTCTCTGAAAGTATTTAATTACAAATTACATTTCATTTCTTTTTGTATATCTTACCAACTGATCCGCTTGAGCATCAAGTTGACTGGCGAAATCAACTAGATCAACGCGAGTCACTCCTTTATTAAGCTGGAAGATAAACAGAAACACATGAGAAGCCACAGGACACAGTTTCTCTCTAATCTTGGGCTGTACATGCACCAAAGCCTGTGGAGCAAACGTTTCAATCAAAACGTGTATGTGCTTTTATGCATGTTATGTACCTCCTCCAAATAGGCAGCAAAGTCAATTTCATTAATCCCAGTTTCAGTAAAGCTGATAAGATTCTGTTTTCCTTCTGACTCCAGAAGAATGATGCCACGTAGGTCCACCTTCATCCCTTCAAACTTCTTCGACACATCCTTGGAGTACTGCAGAAAGAAAAGAGGCTCTGTATATGATTCTGACATGAGTCTAGGAAATTGGTAAAGGTTGTCATGAGGAAATATTCTAGAACTAAGCAGTGGGACCCTGAAGTCAAGACCACTAGTAAATACAAATGGTAACACTTTGCAATAAGGTTCCATTTGTTAACATTAGGTATTAACTTCATTAGTTAAGATGAACTAATAGTGAATAATTCTTCTAAAGAATTTATTAATCTAAGCTGATGTTAATTTCAGCATTTACAAATACATTATAAAAATCAAAAGTTGTATCAGTTAATATTATGTGATGGACCTGAGTTAACATGAACTAACAATGAACAATTGTATTTTAGTTAACTAACATTAACAATGAAGAATAAATACTGTGACAAATGTATTGATCATTATTAGTTAATGCATTAACCAATGTTAACTAATGGCATCTTGTTTTAAAGTGTTACTATAATAATAATAATAAATTATGTATATTTTTACAATTTTTTATGTATTTACTTATTTTTATTATTTACTAGTGACTCAGACTATATATATATATATATATATATATATATATATATATATATATATATATATATATATATATACACTGTAATATTAATATAATTTAATAAAATAAATAAATAATACATTATTATACATTATTGTTTTGAGATGATCCAAAGAACATCTTGTGCTTCAACAGAAGCAAAAACATCTGTCTGTCTGTATAATGCAGTACACAAGATTTTCTTTATTTAATAAAATCCTAAAATTTTCCATTCGATGTGGTCTCAGATTTTTGAATCCTATGTGACAATGAATCAAGAATGTTGGCTTGCAGGATTTTAACTGAAAACAAAAATCATTCTGAAATGAAGGAATTTATAGACACTGTATATAAAGGTTTCAAATGAAATGTTTTGAGATATTCTGCCAATTGCTGAGAACAGAGAGAAAAACAACTAACACTGGATTGGAAAAACTTCCTGTTCTTTTTGACTAACCACACCACATCAGAGCTCTTATAAAACTTTATTTCACAAGAAATATATCTAAAGTTGGCCGAAATCTGCAGGAAAAGAAAAACAAGTATCATCTGCTTCAGATAAAAATAAGACTGACTCAAAAATGACAAAATATAATATCTGCTTTCTTGTAAATGTGTGTATTTTAATGCAAGAACTCATAGTCAACTTAAATTTGTCCCAACAACCAAATCAGTGTACACCTAGCACTCAAAAATTAATTAGGAAGTTTGTATCTCACTCATTAAACATTTCAATATACCCTCTTCATAATGGGATCTGGTGTAAACAGTAACATCACTAATCTCAGAGTGGGACTTTGAAAGCTAGTGCACATTTAGTTGTGATTTGTGTGTTCACGTGAGATAAGCCTTTGATCCACTCACCACACTGCTGTTAAAGAAGGCTGAGATGTTGAAGATCTTATCCAGATGAAGAGCTGAGTAAATCCCTCTGTTGTCCTTACAATTACTGAGAAAGGAGAGAAAAAGGGAAAGCATTCAAACCTTAATCTGCTGCCATCTGCTGGACTACGAACAAAGACAGTTCTGTTGTAAGATGGCTCAGAAAAGTTGGTTCTGAGAAAATGTCAAGCATCATTTGTTTGCATATGCCATTTGATTTAATATTTAGTTTGTAGTGCACTAAAATTCATACATTTGTCCAAATAATTTATCGGACTGTTACATGTGGTCTGTTATGTTGAGTTCAACATTTGAATATTTTGAAATAAAAATCCTTACAGCACTTTAAAACAGTCGTTATTAGAGTAATATAATTGTTCAGTTTCATTAGATATAGATGAAAAGCTTACCTGTAGAGAGAATATGCTGTAAGGTCAATCTCAGGGTCATTGTACAGGTATCCTGGTATGAAGTTTCTCCAGGCAGAGTTGACAAGGTTGGGCGTATCTAACACCTACATACAACATGATCACACTAAATGAGACAGATTTTTACCTTGTATTTATTTGTCCTTTAGCTTTGTATTTTTATAATTTAAAACAAATTGAAACAAAATTAATTACAAATTATATTATCAACATGAAAACATGAGGGAAAAGTTTAAATGGAACATAATTAATATAATATAATCGGTAACACTTTACAATAAGGTTTCATTCATTAACATTAGTTAACTACATTAGTTAACATGAACTAACAATAAACAATACTTCTACAGCAGTTATTAATCTCAGTTATTGTTAATTTTAGCATTTACTTATACATTATTAAAATCCAAAGTTATATTTGCCAGCATTAGTTAATGCACTGTGAACTAACATGAACAATCTGAACTAACATTAACAAAGGTTAATACATTTTTTACAAATATATTGATCATTATTAGTTTATGTATTGAGTAATGTTAATGAGTCCTTATTGCAAAGTGTTATAATATAATACAAAATAATATAATATTTATTATTATTTTATTTTAATGTAAGGGGAATGTTGAATTGAAAACATGAACATTACATTTTAGAATGCAAAAACATCTGACTGTCAGTTCACATGATCAATGCTGCACATTCATTTATTCAATTAGTGACCTAGAAAAATGCAGAATCTCAAGTAATCCTTAATAATTTTGCATCATAACTTAAATCCTAAAACGTCCTAAATCCTAAAATTCTTTTTATCTCCTGATTTTAAATGAAAAACATCAGGTTTTCACTGTGGTCTCAGACCTTTATTATGTATGAACCGTACTGCGAGATGCTGTGTCGTGCTCTTACCTTGAACAGCTGTCGGGTTTGGAAGGGTTCACACACAAGCTTCTCAAGATTCCCCCCTGCCAAGAACAGAGCTGTTATCACTCCCATGAGCACCCAAGAGAACAGGACGCTGAATCCCACACCACTGAGACACAGAAAGAGTGTGTGAATGAGTCAGTGCAGAAAAGTCTGTTTTATACCACATCCAATTGATGGGTTTAGAGACTGATATTACAGTCAAACTCACGCCATGAGCAGGTTGCCTCCTGTGTTAGAGACACATCCACGTGTGGTTGGAGAAGCGTGCCTGTCAAATCCCAGAATACCACACAACAATCCCAGAAAATTGAAGGCGAGGATAAGCACAACCATACAGCAAAGGGTAATACAACAGATCCACCTGAAGACAAAACATTATGAACGAGAGAGAGTTTGTGAAGTTGTGTAATTTAATATTCAACAATAATATTGATCTGCCTGCATTGACACCATTATATGAGAACTGAACTGAGCTGGACGATGACATCACCAGAGCAGAGATATTTCTCCAGAGCGGCTATATATAAATGAACGAAATTATTAACTTTTTTACAACAAAAATGAAACATCACTGAACTGTACTTAACCCTCTGATGGTCTTAAAAAAAAATCACACTTGTGGTCTTCGGGGTCTATTGGACCCCAGACAATAAAATGTAATTTTGTAACAGAACAATATTTTTTTTTCTAACAAATATAATTTTTCTCTGTTTATTAATGTTTTTACTCAACATTTGTGCAGTTTTTGGAGGATTTATGATTTATTTTTAATTTCTCTAAATAAATAAATAAACATTTATTTAAATAGGATTTTTACAAAAAAACAGCATTTTACGTTAAATTAAATTTATTAAAAACCCAGATTTCAAAATTTCATTCCTGGGGATACCATGGATAATTTTACAAGGTTTAATGTAAGATTTTTGCCCATTTTTTTTTTAAATACAGGTTAAAATTTGTAATAAATCACTTTAACCACTAGATGGCTATAGAGCTCCATAAGGCCTATATGCTATTTGAATTACTGAAAGATTCTAAAGTTTCTAAAGTTGGATTCAGTTGGATTCAGTTGGATTCATATATAAAAATTTTAAAACACAATTATAACAAAAATAAAATACTTTTTGTCAAAGTTTAGCATTTTTTTTGTACTGAAAAAAACAACAGTTTTTCAATAATGTTACAGTATGATTATAATCAAACCTGAACAACATGTTACAAAAATAAATGTTGGAGTCTTAAGATTGTATCATTTATTTCAACTGAACTACAATAACAAATTAGCAAATAAAGCAGTAAAAAAAAAAAAAATTGTAAAAAAAAAAGATTTGCGTTGTTCTGCGTTGTTTCTGATTTTGATGACGAATTTTGTCTATTTTGAGTCCAATGATAAATAAATATGTATTTATTTATTTATAGATATTTAAAATATATAGTAAATCCTCCAAAAACTGCACAAATGTTGAGTAAAAACATTAATAAATAAAGTAAATTTATATTTGTAAAAAAAAAATATATATTGTTCTGTTACAAAATTAAATTGCATTTTTTGGGGTCCAATGGACCCCGAAGACCACGAGTGTGACTATTTTTGTCACGCCTACATAAAAACAGATAACGTTCCATTTTAATTTTTTTTTGTAGATCTAGGAAGTGTTGAGAGCCGTAGGAAGTTTCATACCATTTGGAAAAAGAGAAAATTTTTATTAATTCAAGCAAAAGTCATTTGGGGTCCAATGGACCCCACCGTACGTGACTATGATGCTTTTTTTCTCCTGGAAACAAACTTTGTTGCATTTTTTCCTGTTATCTCTATAAAACTGCTTTGAAACATTCTGTATTGTAAAAAGCACTATATAAATAAACGTGATGATGATGAGAGCTTGTGAAGTACCTGTAGAAATCCATCTGATCGATCTGTGGGTAGATGTCCTCGATCTGCGAGTGTGTGTGAGTAATCATTTTGGTGAAGTTGGTCAGAGAGCTGTGAACCGGGAAGAGCTTGGTGAAAGTGGTGATGTTAGACCCAATGTCTTCCAGAAGAACCTTCACCCCTACAGGAGAACAACCAGACACAACCTTATATTTAGTATTTGTCAAGTGCTTCTCATAATCTATGGTATTTTTAGAGAATTATGTTTTATTGTCTGTGTCTGGGTGAGCAAGCCAAAGGTGACGGTAGCAAGGAATAAAACTCCCTAAGATGTTTAGCTGGTGAAGCCCATCATCCTCAGGCCTTACAAATAATGAACATATGCTAAATATTATCTAGGTACATATTATTTGTAATACAAGTCATGTGTTAATTAAATCAATAAAATTATTAAATTTTCACTAGGGCAATATTTAAATGATAACATTTTACAATAAGTTTAAATTTGCTAACATTAGTAAAATTTTCTACAGCGTTTATTAATCTAATTTGAACTATTGTTAAAAGTTTTGGGTCAGTAAGGTTTTATTTGATCAAAAATACAGTAAGAACAGTAACATTGTTAAATATTATTACTATTTTTCAGCTTTATATATATTAATATTTTTAAAAAATTAATTTATTCCTGTGAAAGCTGAATTTTCAGCATTATTACTGATTTGGTGCTCAAGAAACATTTATTATCAATGTTGAAAACAATTATGGTGCTTAATATTTAGTGGAAATCATTTTTGATAAATAAAAAGTTCGAAGAATAGCATTTATTTGAAATAGAAATTTGTAAAAATATAAATGTTTTTACTGTCATTTTTGCAGAATAAAATTATTAAATTATTAAAGTTTTGGACAGTAGTGTACTAGGTTAACTTCAAATGTTAAAAATGTATTAGTACAGTATATGTAGAAATTTACATTAACCTAGATTAATAAATGGTATAAAAGTATTCTTCCTTAGTTCATGTTAGCTATTGTAAAGTGTTTAAATCTATTAAAAGTCGAAAAATATTTTTTTTTACAAATTACTGAAAGGAGATTCTGTGTCAATCTTTGGGTTGATCTGAATTCTAGATCTGATTTCATCTCTGAACTCACCTTCAACAATATTTCGGGTTTGATCTGTTACCATGGTGGGAGTGTCATTGAATGATGTAAACCCCTATGTGGCAAAGATGAAAAGCAAAGCATATCATTCAAAACTGACCTTATTTATTTGTATATACCTTCCTGGTCTTGCTGTAAACAATAAAAAATATCTTAGTAATTGTGTATAGAAAAATACTGAATGTACATATACTGTTCAAAAGCTTGGGGTTGGTAAGATTTTTTTTCATGTTTTTGAAATAAGTTTCTTATGCTCATCAAGGCGACATTTATTTGTTAAAAAATAAAACACATTTTATAATGTAATGTATTCCTGTGATGCAAAGTTGAATTTTCAGGATCATAACTCAGTCTTCAGTGTCACATGATCCTTCAGAAATCATTCTAATCTGCTGATTTGGTGCTCAAGAAATGTTTTCCTGCGAGAGAAATCTTTTGTAATGTCTTTGTTTTTGATCAACTGAATGTGTCCCTGCTGAATAAAAGCTTCAATTCCTTTAAAAAAAAAAATACGGACCCCAAACTTTTGGATAAAATGTACATTTTGTCTCTTGTTGAATATCCTATTGTACTCTGAAATATAATACTTTCTGTCCTGAATCTATGCAAACACCTCATGTGAAATCTGGAAAAAGTACCTTTTCCACAATCTGGCTGAGATCCGTCTTCAGAACTTCATTCACTTTGTCTAACTGTTCGGTCACATCAGGCAACTAAAACAACAACAACAACAAAAAACAGCCTAGCGTTTTGGTTTTCTGATTATTTTCGACTTTTAAAAAACACTACGTTGGAAAAAAAGATGAGAAATAATTTTCATACCGATGAGTAGTTGGCTGCAATTTCTAGCCTGGGAAGGGTGATAAGTATGTTGCGACAAATCTCCGACGAGCGCACATCTTTGCAGAGAGGATCGTTCAGGACGGTGCTAAGGCTGCCGCGCACCAGGCTGAGGTTAGCCTGCAGTTTGACTGTTCCTTCCTGCAAAGTCTCCAAGGTCAAACTCACGTTCTCTAGAGCATCCTTGGTGTCTCGCATTGCTAAGAGAGGGAACAAATGAGCAAAGAAACACAAATGAACATTCAAAATAGAGACTGCTCACACCAACCAAGGCACAAATAATTCTGAAGGACACAAAATCCACACATGCTTCTTTGATTTAAAGGTTACATATTATGCCCCTTTTCACAAGAAGTAATATCAATCTATGGTGTACCCATCTATAAATCTATGGTGTCTGGGAAATTTCAGCTCAAAATACCCCACAGATAATTTATTATAGCTTGCCAAATTTGCCTCTTTTTGGGTGTAAGCAAAAACGTGCCGTTTGTGTCTCTTTAAATGCAAATGAGTTGCTGGTCCCCAACCTCCGTTCAGAAGACGGCCAATCCTTTACATGAACTTCGGATACTCCGGAAATAACAAAACACGCGAATCTCACACATCCAAAATCTCAGAAAAAACCAGTAGCGGAGTGCAGCCTTACGGAGAGACTCAGGAAGAGGTTGCAACTTTTAGACGCACCTGGACGTTTCTGAATGGTTAGTGAATACATTTATGTACTGTACGTAGTTGTTGTGGAGTTACATTGATTCATCTCATCGACTTGCATGTACCATCATGTTTACTTTTACACAATTTGACAGTTCCCTGAGGTCTTTATAAGACAGCTGTGACATTTTTTGGTCATATAGTGTTCTGTGCTCGTCTGTGCAGCAACGACAGAACAGTTTGCATGCTTTGCTCGAACTTTTGCCATTGCGTTTGAAGTGGATACACTGTTGTCGCTTGCAAAAACCAAATGGCGGCTCCGTGGGTGAAAACGTGTAGTTTAACTGGCAGTAATATTATAATAAGATGCCCTTCCTACGTCAGAAGAAGAGCGAAATATGATCGGCTTATTTTTTGACATGCTTGCAGAGAAAGGCTTACAAAAACAAAGTTACTGGGTTGTCACTTTTCACGCTTTCTGGGTTGGTAGAAGCACCGGGGAACCAATTATTGCACTTAAACAAGGAAAAAGTCAGATTTTCATGATATGTCCCCTTTAATAATGCTATAATAAATATTATCCATTGAGGTGAGATGACATTGTTGGCTTTGCATCTTTCAGTGTATTTCATAACCGTTCAGATATCTTGGTTTTAAGACACGGGATGGGCAGGTTCCACCAATGAAGGATATAACAATACACATGGGAAAATAACTGGGCCAGGTTTTGTTGGGAAAGAAAAAGGAGTCAATCACAACTTTGTTACAGACAGAAGGTCACGGGAGGGACCAGTCAGGGTGTATTACCACTTTACCTTTAAGGGCTTTCTCCACTTTGACTAACAAATCAGAAACAAAACAGTGAAATAAGACACTACCAAAACCAACGTATTGTATATCAACATTATATTCTCATGTGATATATGATATATTACAATAAACAGTTTTCCCAGAAAAGGTGAAAACAAGAGAAGAAAGAAAAAACAAAAGCGAGTGACATACTTCCAGTCATGCTGAGAGCAGCGTTGAGGGCGGGCTGCACATCTTTTCCCAACTCCTCATGTATCCTTCCACCCAAGAGAAGACCTACATCTGAAGACACACCACAACATCAGTCCTCACATCCGCAACACCTTCTATTCCTCTAAAGAGGACCAGTAGCATACTTACTCTCCAGGTCATACAGCACATGGTGCTTCACAGTGCCATACTGAGAAATCAGGTAATCAATTTGCTGAGGAAGACATTGACACATCAATATAATACCAATTATAAACGTAATACTCACCAATACTAAAACATCTACTAAAAGAATACTTTTGGTCAATCGCAGCAGTATGCAGTCAAAAATGTTCATATGATGATCTCTGAACTGTTCAGTTGACCATTGTTACAAGCAACCAGTTAACCATCTATCTAATCTATCTATCTATCTATCTATATATCCATTCATCCATCATCAATTTATCTATCAATCAATGTATCTGTTCGTCCATCTGTCTATCAATCCATCGTCAATTTATTCATCCATCCATCCATCCATCCATCCATCCATCCATCAATCAATGCATCCATCCGTCTGTCCGTCCGTCCGTCTGTCTATCACAGTATAATAGTGTATGTTGGTTATGGTTGTATTACTCACTGCAGGGGTCTGATTGGCGAAGGTGTGCAGGTCTCTTAGATTACTCTTCACCAGCTTCCTCACACTCTTCAGCTGAGAACTCAGGTTCTGATTGGCTGCATATGCACAAAGGACCCCTGCCCTGATGAATAAACAACACAAACTATATCAGGCCAGAAAAGGAAAAATTGGACCATATGTAAAAGAACATGATCCCCTCAATGTGAATAGTTGTTAATGGCCGTAACCAAAAGCTACTCTCCGGAGTGCCAGTAGGGGGCAGCACTACAGCACAATTACAAGATGCATATTCCTCACAGTTGGGTGAGGATACTTCTGTTAGGATACTTTAATTGCCTCGCTTTGGGAATGTTCTCTTACTCTTGCATAGTTTTATTGAGAACTGCGAGGCAACATCATACTGCTGCAGGTCTATACAGGAAGACAGCACTTTTGTTATGCAACTCGGTGAATAAATCCAAAGGAACCTTCGTCTGACACAGTTGGCAAAGCATTTCAAACAAACAAGGGTGACTGTGAGCTCTCCTTAATTAGACTGAGAGACACTTTAAGGAAAAAACAGCCCCGTATTAGTACCTATTCATGATTCACATATCCTTATTGGGCTTTCTTCATTTGGTGCGCTAATGGCTACTGTGGGAGCAGCTGAACATTGGCAGCACCGTCTTCTATCATGCTAGGCTTTCACTGCAGTCTGGGACAAAAGCCATGATTGACTTATGCAACAATAGCGCAAACAGGAAGGCTTTTTGTCATGTTGCATTATAATCTATGGATCACTCTTTTGGTTTTGTGCATAAATGTAATTGCACCATACAAAGATGAATCTGTGGGTGCTGCTACATATGAAAAGTATCAATGCTTCAACACACTTCTGATATACTCCTTACTGTAGGGTCACTTTTTCAAAACTCTTCACACAGTGATCACAACAGCAGTCTATGTGGGCTAAACTGTGGATCATTTATCACTACTTTGGCACGAAATGCATTGAATGATTACATATTTCAAATTACTTAAATTCTTTTCTCACCTAGACACAAACAGAGCAAAAACGCTATCACCAACAGGCTAATTTGCACGTGTTTACATACTCTTTTCAAAACTGTTAGCCTAAACTTAAGTTCAAAACCTAGCATAATACCGAAATTATTAAGACAGAAATTTTCTACATTTCTACAGTAATACCATATTTAAACATATTCTGAAATCTAAAAAATTAAATACTATCAAAACAATTAGATGTAGTTGAACATCTACACAGGTATTAGTCTTTCAATTTCATTACCAACTATACAAAAGGAGCAACATGGGAATAATTTTGTACTGTAACTTTAAACATGGACCATGTAACATATACTGCAGTGAATTTTAAATAGAGTGTCATTATTGTTTTGTAAAGAAATTGTACAAAAGAAAAGACTGTGTAACGCTACCCGTTTTTTAGGTCGTTGCTTTATGAGTTTTTACTGAATTGCAATTTAAAATACATTATTAGTATTACATTGTAATACATTGCTTAGTAGTGGACATCAAATTTAACATTTAATTTAATATTCAACAATAATATTGATCTGCCTGCATTGACACTATTATACAAGAACTGAACTGAGCTGGATGATGACATCCCGGTTTACTCCAGAGTGGCTATATATATATATATATATATATATATATATATATATATATATATATATATATATATATATATAAATTAACTAAATTAATAACTTTTTTAAAACAAAAATGAAACATCACTGAACTTACTAAAACTGGACTGTGACGCTATTTTCTTCTGGAAACAAACTTTTTTGCATTATTTTCCTGTTATCTCTGTAAAGCTGCTTTGAAACAATTTGTATTGTAAAAAGCAATATATAAATAAATGTGACTTGACTTGTCCTTCAATGGACAAACAACCGAGGAATTTCATTAGAGCAATAAGAAAAGTGGCCAAATTTTAAGATGTGAAATCACACACATGTGATAAAATGTTGTGCTTTATATGCAGATAAGGGGCATTGCAGAATGGTCTCAGGGCGAGAAACAGACCACAGACTGATAGAGAATCAAAATGGGTGGCTGGCTACAAAGCACCATTGTTTTCCTCTTTCTCACCCCTTATTCCCCATGTCCTCCTCGCTCTGTCTTGGTAAGCTGCTATCTGCTCTGTTCCGTAAGGTCAGGGAAAACATAGCAGGCAATGAACAAAGAGGCTTTGAAGATGGCGAAATGCATTCCACACAGAGGGCAATGAGATGGCCTAAAACTCTGCAGGTAACCTCATATGAACCAGCAAAGAGAAGTTTGCTTTTTAACAAGCAACTTTGGATCTAATTTTCTGCTAAATTGATTTAAAAAAAAAAAAAAATCAATAAATTAAAAATCATTATTTTTTAAATATAAAATAATATACATACATACCTACATGTGTCGACACAAGTGACAACAAGTCACTTAGATATCTTAGGTACAGATAGACAGTACCAAAAAAGTTAGTTTAAATAGTTTTTAAACTATTGTGTGGTTAACTACACCTGTATGATATTTCAGCAATATTCCTCATTAAATCTTTCCTTTAAAGATGGCTCTGAGCTCACTTTGGCATCATGGTGAAAATAGGCTTTATAACTTGGGTTGGTTCAGTGCACTGAAGAATGTCTCCATAGACTAATGGAGGCAGGAATCGCGTTACTTCCACAATGATCGCTATATTCATCAAGACTGGACCCTGGGGCAGGTCCCACAGCGTCCCTGTCTATAAATGCCTCTTAAGGGGGTTTGAGGAGCAGGGTGGGGGTGAGAACCTCCTTGACTGCCTCTTTAAACAGAAGATGACCCACAGGGTTTAATTTCGCCCTGCCGTGAAGGCGTTCCAGGTCTACCTGTTAGTTCCTCAGTGCTCAACAGACCTGTAATACGATCAGCCCACCACCACGACACCACCAAGCTACTGACAAAGCTACTGACCCAGACAAAGACAGCCACTGTCGACTGGAAAATGAGGGTCAGACGTTTATTTTGGAAGGCTGGATGGAAAGGATGTTTTTAACTACTTTTCAATGTACCGAAATACCATGACTGCTAAATGAAACATATGCACAAGTACCAATCAAAAGTTTGGACACCTTTGACAGAATTTATATTACTGTATATTATTTCAGTTAAACAACTGGAAATGGATGAATTGCACTGGATAAACAGGCAACAAGTGTGTCCAGCATACATGGGAACCTCTAAGTAGTTAAAAAGCATTTCCGGATGCACCAGAGGACTTTGAAGACGCTAAAATGTAAGATGGGTTTGATTTGTTCATTCAATTTCGGTCAATTTATAGAATGGAAATGAATTAACAAAGCAAAAACATATTATATTTGATTGTAGATGACTGCTATTATAATATAAAATGAGTCCAAACTTTTGGCCAGAAGATTAATAAAAAAGTATTAAAAAAAAAAAATAGATTTCAGATGTATTATTCGACAGGAAATTGAAATGTTCCTTTAAAGGTTCCCACAAGTTTTAAATTGAATATGTTTGTGGAGATGGAAGTGGCAAGCCCCATGTGTGCAGTGAAAGTAGGCCAAATCTGGCGGGTAATTGAAGTGTGAGACAATCATTTCTCTTTTCCATTCAAGTGTAGGACAGAAGGAGGACACATGATTAACCACACAAACAAAAGCATTCTCTCTCCATTCTGTGCTACCAAAACATTGTGGGCGTTTTTCTTTGAGTTGAATATTACAGCTAAAATAACAGACAGAAGAAACTCTCGTTCAATGACTGATTTTCATTTGTATTCGGTGGACTGATGACAGTAATATCTGATGATGTATCTATTTAAAGGCTGCTTTATAACGCAATCACAACCCTGTAAATACACTGATGAAAGTCAACTGTACAGCTATGTGCCAAGTAGAGTTGTACTACACACACACATGCACGCACGCACGCACGCACACACACACACACACACACACACACACACACACACACACACACACACACACACACACACACACACACACACACACCAGAAAGAGGCTAACGCAGTCACATCAGGACATATTGTCACCATAACCATGGTTTCTCTCTTATGCAAACACATTCACACATGTTGCTAACCAGATATAGACAATCCTCAGGCACTAGTCACCTTAAATCAGGGTTCCTAAAATGTATTTACACCAAGGACCCCTTTCATAGCTCCAAACTGTTCGAGGACCTCACAATAAGTCAGTGTGATTTCAATTTTCCAATTCTAACTGAAGTATCACAGCAGTCAAAATTCTGAAGAGAGGTCCACCAATCAGAGTAGTCGCTGTTACTATAGAAACTGAGAATGATGTCATGAAATCAGACTCCCTAACACTCTCAACTTTGCAGTCATGTGTTTATATACGTATGTTAGGATTTTGCAGTATATTGTACTGACAGCTCATGACTTAAAATCTGTAGTTACAATACATCTTCATTGCTCATCTACTGTATGCTATGGCTGGTGTGGTAAACAATACGCACAAACAGGAAAATACTCAAGGGAGTCTTTAATATAGATCGTTAGAGATGCAAACAGAAACGCAGGAGAAATACATAAACCAAATCAACCTAAATGTAGACGATAACGAACACTGAACTGAGAAAACTGCAGAGTCTAATTAAGGCTGGAAAGGCGGACGCTCATGCTAACTGTCTCTGATCACACACACATGCTAAAAAAAAATGTAAAAATACAAGCATTTACACATATGTGCCTACAATGATTAATTACCAAGACTGAATCAAGATCTATCCAAGCATTATAATATTTCAAGGATGAACAAATCGAAAACAGGCTAAACTGACATTTAATAGCACAAATACTGTGAAAATGTAGCTTTTCTATGATTAAACAGGGGTGGTTTAATGAATGAATGTGTGAGTATTGCAAAGCCCAGCTGCACTATGGATGTCATGTGGGTTCACAGGCTCTACTGTATTGAATTTGACAGGCCGTCTCTGCAAGCTGAGCCCCGGGGTTGGCAGAGGAGCAGTGACCTTAAGTGCCCTGAGCATAACACTCCTGAGTAACAGGCGGATTTCTGCTCTACATCCAATCACAGCTAAGAAACAGTCAGCCAAGCGAGTCCCTCACGTATAGAGCGCCACACAACAATGACAAATCACAAATTAAACCACTTTAATATCTCAATGGTTTCTACTAGATAGCAACGAGATTAAACTGAGAGCAAATGGAAACATTTGCTTCAGATTTTCCTCAGATTGTCCCGCAGTAAGCTTATATGTCTTCTCTAGACACAGTCTCCAACTGTCAAACTCAAATATTTCTCATGTAATTGTTCCAAAGAACAATTATTTGAGCTTTAGAGCCCCTACTTTCCATCAGCAATTCTCATTTGTGTCTATTTTTAATTCCCCTAAGGAATTTCAGGAAACATCTGAGGAAAAAGTTGATCCATTAAGTCTCAAAGGCTTTAAAATTCAAGCTATTAGCAATGAAATGTTCCTCTCTGTAAATATGTGTGTGTGACTTTACATATAGGACCACGGTTAAAGATTATTAATTTAATAAATTAATCTGCTAATTTAAATGTATGTAAACCCCTAAGTCTTATCCATGTCAATGCAAAATTTATGATCCATGTTTTGTTAAACTATTACTTTGATTTAGGACCGTTTAAATATAAATGCACATATAGGATTAAATAAATCTATAATAAAAACGGCATGCAAAAGCATCAAAGTGTATCATTATGTTTTAAAGAGCAGCCTTCCTCAAATTTATGCGAGCGGTCATTTGTAAATAACGGCAATAGCATCTATTTTTAAATTAATGGCACATGCCGTATACATGCCGTATAGACATAGTAAGAAAACGTAATATATGTATCATATATACACTACCATTCAAAAGGTTTGAGTCAGTAATATTTTTTTGAAGAAATATGTTTTCAGAAGGGACACATTCAATTTATCAAAAGTGAGAGAAAAGAGATTTACAATGTTAATTAATTTCCATTTCAAATAAATGTTCTTATTTTGTACTTGTCACATGTCTGTCCTGTCTTGTGATGCACATGGGTGTTTTGTTATTTTGGGCCATGTGTTCTTGTCATTGTCTGGTCCCTCCCCCTTGTTATCTGATTATTGGTTTATTTGTCTTACCTGTCCTCCTCGTTACCCTCCTTTGTTTGCCTCCCTATTTAGTCTACCTGTGTTTGCTGTCCTGTGCTCGTTCGTTGTTATTGTTACGTGTGTTAGTCGCGTGGAGTTCTGTGCCTGTCCTGTCCTGTCCTGTCCTGTCCTGTCCTGCCCTGTCCTGCCCTGTCCTGCCATGTCTGTGTTGGATTAAGTTCTGAGACCTTGGATTTCTTTTGTTGGTTTGTTTATTTTTATGTTTTATCTTTATTAAACCTTTTCATTTCACTCCGCACTCTGAGTCCTCTTTTCCATTCTCCACAACCCACAGTGACAGAACGAACGAGCCAATATGTGGATTCAGCGGAGTGAACTTTGTCCTGTGGAGAGGGAGAATGGGATTTCTTTATTTAAATATTTTTCCATGTGCGCTCAAAGGAATGAGGAGAGGAGGGCAGCAGAGTCCTCACCACTGGTCTCATTTGGAATAAAGTCGTCGTCACTGGATCCGTCCAGCGTTGGGACTTCATCGATGGTTTTAGCCAGCCTCGACTCTGCACACATCCGTCAGAAAGGACGGAGGAGGAGGAGGAGACCTGCGCCTGTCCATTCAGAGTCGGTTCATGTCATCGCTGCCCAGTCAGAGACTGTTCACGTTCCGTCTGCCCAGTCAGAGACTGTTCACGTTACGTCTGCCCAGTCAGAGACTGTTCACGTTCCGTCTGCCCAGTCAGAAACTGTGCACGTTCCGTCTGCCCAGTCAGAGACTGTTCACGTCACGTCTGCCCAGTCAGAGACTGTGCACGTTCCGTCTGCCTAGTCAGAGACTGTTCACGTCACGTTTGCCCAGTCAGAGACTGTTCACGTTCCGTCTGCCCAGTCAGAAACTGTGCACGTTCCGTCTGCCCAGTCAGAGACTGTTCACGTCACGTCTGCCCAGTCAAAGACTGTTCATGTCACGTCTGCCCAGTCAGAGACTGTGCACGTTCCGTCTGCCCAGTCAGAGACTGTGCACGTTCCATCTGCCTAGTCAGAGACTGTTCACGTCACGTCTGCCCAGTCAGAGACTGTTCACGTTCCGTCTGCCCAGTCAGAAACTGTGCACGTTCCGTCTGCCCAGTCAGAGACTGTTCACGTCACGTCTGCCCAGTCAGAGACTGTTCACGTCACGTCTGCCCAGTCAGAGACTGTTCACGTCACGTCTGCCCAGTCAGAGACTGTTCACGTCACGTCTGCCCAGTCAGAGACTGTTCACGTCACGTCTGCCCAGTCAGAGACTGTTCACATCACGTCTGCCCAGCCAGAGACTGTTCACTTCCCATCTGCCCAGTCTGAGACAGATCTAGAGATGCCCATTTGTGGGGCCGCCAAGGCAGTGATGGACTATTTGGAGCGTCTGGCTCGGATCCTGGAAATGCCTGTGTCTGCTGTTCCTGAGCCGGAGCCAGTGTCTGCTGTTCCAGAGCCGGAGCCGGAGCCAGTGCCTGTTCCAGAGCCGGAGCCAGTGCCTGTTCCAGAGCCGGAGCCAGTGCCTGTTCCAGAGCCGGAGCCAGTGCCTGTTCCAGAGCCGGAGCCTGTTCCAGAGCCGGAGCCAGTGTCTGTTCCAGAGCCGGAGCCAGTGCCAGTACCTGTTCCAGAGCCAGAGCCAGTGTTTGTTTCTGTGTTTGTGTCTGTTCTTGTGGCTGTTACAGTTCTGGTGTCTGTTCCTGAGCCGGAGCCAGTGTCTGTTCCTGAGCCGGAGCCAGTGTCTGTTCCTGAGCCTGTTCCAGTGTCCCCAGACAGGATGGCCGCCCCCGGGCCGGTGTCTGTTGCTGTTCCTGAGCCGGTGTCTGTTGCTGTTCCTGAGCCGGTGTCTGTTGCTGTTCCTGAGCCGGGTTCTGTTGCTGTTCCTGAGCCGTGGTCGCCCTGGCCGCCCGAGGGGCCTTCACCGCCCTGGCGGCCTGAGGGGCCTTCACCGCCGTGGCTGCCCGAGGGGCTTTCAGCTGCGCCCTGGCCGCCCGATGGACTGTCTGCTTCGCCCTGGCCGCCCGAGGGGTCTTCAGTTTCGCCCTGGCCGCCCGAGGGGTCTTCAGTTTCGCCCTGGCCGCCCGATGGACTGTCAGCTTCGCCCTGGCCGCCTGATGAACTGTCCGCTTCGCCCTGGCCACCTGATGGACTGTATGTTTTACCCTGGCCTCCCAAGAATAAGCGGTCTGTCTCTCCCGTCCCTCCCTGGTCTGTCTCTCCCGTCCCGCCCTGGTCTGTCCCTCCCGTCCCCCCCTGGTCTGTCCCTCCCGTCCCCCCCTGGTCTGTCCCTCCCGTCCCCCCCCTGGTCTGTCCCTCCCGTCCCCCCCCGGTCTGTCCCTCCCGTCCCCCCCCGGTCTGTCCCTCCCGTCCCCCCCTGGTCTGTCCCTCCCGTCCTCCCCTGGTCTGTCCCTCCCGTCCCCCCTGGTCTGTCCCTCCCGTCCCCCCCTGGTCTGTCCCTCCCGTCCCCCCCTGGTCTGTCCCTCCCGTCCCCCCCTGGTCTGTCCCTCCCGTCCCCCCCTGGTCTGTCCCTCCCGTCCCCCCCTGGTCTGTCCCTCCCGTCCCCCCCTGGTCTGTCCCTCCCGTCCCCCCCTGGTCTGTCCCTCCCGTCCCCCCCTGGTCTGTCCCTCCCGTCCCCCCCGGTCTGTCCCTCCCGTCCCCCCCTGGTCTGTCCCTCCCGTCCCGCCCTGGTCTGTCCCTCCCGTCCCCCCCGGTCTGTCCCTCCCGTCCCCCCCGGTCTGTCCCTCCCGTCCCGCCCTGGTCTGTCCCTCCCGTCCCACCCTGGTGTTTCCTTCCTGTCCCGCCCTGCTCTTATGGAGCGTCTGGTAGCCGCTCCGTAGGGAGGGGGTAATATCACATGTCTGTCCTGTCTTGTGATGCACATGGGTGTTTTGTTATTTTGGGCCATGTGCTCTTGTCATTGTCTCGTCCCTCCCCCTTGTTATCTGATTATTGGTTTATTTGTCTCACCTGTCCTCCTCGTTACCCTCCTTTGTTTGCCTCCCTATTTAGTCTACCTGTGTTTGCTGTCCTGTGCTCGTTCGTTGTTATTGTTACGTGTGTTAGTCGCGTGGAGTTCTGTGCCTGTCCTGTCCTGCCATGTCCTTTGCTCGTTCGTTGTTATTGTTACGTGTGTTAGTCGCGTGGAGTTCTGTGCCTGTCCTGTCCTGCCATGTCTGTGTTGGATTAAGTTCTGAGACCTTGGATTTCTTTTGTTGGTTTGTTTATTTTATGTTTTATCTTTATTAAACCTTTTCATTTCACTCCGCACTTGAGTCCTCTTTTCCATTCTCCACTACCCACCGTGACAGTACTTTCCAAAAAATGTGTCACGGTTTCAACAAAATATTCAGCAGCACAACTGTTTTCAACATTGATAATAACAAGAAATGTTTCTTGAGCAGCAAATCAGCATATTAGAAGGATTTCTGAAGAAACATGTAACACTGAAGAATGAAGTAATGATGTATTATCATTAATAATGACAATATTTTGAAGTAATGACAATATTACTGTTCTTACTGTATATTTGGTGAGCATAAGAAACTTCTTTCAGAAACATGAAAAAAAATCTTACCAGCTTTACTAATTAGTTACACCAATGTCATCAAATTATCTTTCACTACTTGTAGCCATCTGAATCATGCATGTTAAGCATAAAACAAACAGATAGTTATGGATGTCAGTGATACAAAAAGTCTAGAAAACCGCCTGATAAAGTGTTAGAGGAAATTAACTAAAAATACAAGTAATAGATGCCTAAAGCTGTTATTTTGCCTGACCATCACACCATTGTGTTCATGGCTGGGCTGACAGTGTCCCTAAGAAATGCTGTTTTTCTCTTAAAAGTAAGATGGCACTAATGATGAATTTTCTTGTCATAATTGGGTCACTTCTTTAATAATTCATCAAGCCTACATTATGCCCAATGTTTCAAAAGAAAACCGCAGAGTCCTCAGAAAGCGACCCGAGTTCATCAAGCAATTACAATAAAATTTCTAAGTTTGGAAAATATAAAAGAGAAGACGGGTCAACAAAACTCCAGGTTTCACCCTGTTACTAAGACAAACACTATTCGTATTCATAACCTACACCCCTGGAGATGCTTCAAACTCAAGAACATTTCCATAATCTCTCTGTGAGAGTCCTCTAAGGATGATCACATAATATCTGATTGATTTTCAGATAAACATCCTACAAAGAGACGTCTGTCTTACTTTTAAACAAGATTGACCCTGAAGAGAGCAGTGTGTAAAGTAGCCCCAGTTATGGCTTGATCAGAATCATGAAGGTTGAAATCCCGGGAGGTTTTTGCATGAGGAGACATGCCCATCTCCAGGCAGCCAGGCATGTGCTATGGAATCTTTAATAAAGAGCCAGCCAGCTGAATCCATAAAGCAGAGGCACATCAAACACTCTAGTCAGTGTGCCGTTGCTATCCTGGAGTTCCCGCTATTGTGCGATCCTGCTGTATTTCTTTCTGTACTATACACTCGTCTACAATATGCTTTTGGGAACATGGCGACTTTAGGACAGGGAGATTAACTGCAAGCTCAAAAGTATCCATGTTGAGGTCTTTGTTTGAACTTATCAGCTTTTGAATTTGCTCTTGATGATTTAAGGTCCTTGCACACCGAGTCCGAAATTTTTGCACGTTAAAAAATAAATACGACCTCACGTTGTGTCAATCACATTTACACACTGCCCCCGAAACGTCCGTCATAAAAATTAAAAAATTCGGATTGGGTCCGATTTTCTGTGTTTTTCGCATCCGTAGCAAGCATTTTGAGAGGTGTTTTGACGATTCAGAGCTACCAAATAACGAATACAAAAAAACACATACGAAACTTTCGGACTCAGTGTGTAAGGACCCTTTGGCTGTGTTCCAAAACTACTAAGCTGCCTTTGCTGTCTACTACATAGTTAGCTGCCTTAAGTGGCACCTCATACATGACCAATTTGTAAGGTTTGCACAATTAGAGACATAATTGATTTCAATACAGCTTGACGTTAGCATGTTGCTAAATTAAGAATATGACATTCTAAAAATCATATGAATACACAGCAAAAACAAATATTTGGTAAAATATTACATTTACCTTTTTATAAAATCATTTATTTAAAACAAATTGGCAACACTTTATTTTAAGGTGGCGCAGTTACACGTTGCTGTAATAATATAGTTACACTAGTAATAACAGTTAATTATATATAATTACAACCCTAACCGTAACTCTACATGTAGTTAATTAATAATACTCAGTACTTATTGGAGTAAGTACAATGTAACTACGTCACCTTAAAATAACCTTAGATTTTTTTAAATTAACATTTTAATATTGTTGCCATTTACTACCAACACATCTAAATTTAATTAATTTAAATGACCATCTTAAAAAAAAAGTCATTTAGCTTTGTGAAAGGATTATGGGATTCGACATTTTCCACCAAAATTATATATGTGATGATTTGAATACAAATCTGCTCAAAAGAAGGCATCTTGGTAGACAGACCTTTTGGAACATCCTTTGCCTTTTTGTGCATATGATACCTTAAAATACTGCCTATGTAGGCATCACACTAGGTTTTGAAACGGAAAATTACCGTGTAAAAGGTTACGCATGCAAGCGGACCTGCGCATTTAGACAAACGCAAAAAACTTACGTGATAATGAAGGTGGTTGTGAGTAACAGTGTGGTCAGCAGTCCTCTAAGGCAGTCTGCGTTCTTCCGCTGTCTCTGGTGCATCTCTCCTCCGCAGTTATCACAGCAGCGGCACAAACAAAAGAGAAGCCCCACCAGCGGCAGCAGCACGGTGAACAGCAGGCCCAGTGCCGCACATACCACAAAACCAATCTCATAATAAATCACCTGCACACAACACAAAGTTACACAGATTAGAATGTTCAATAAATACAAACAAATTGAGTTATTATTTGAGATAGTTTCCTCAATGCAGTATAAGCTTGATCCACAATGAATTTCAGGAAAATAAATAAGTCT
This sequence comes from Gila orcuttii, assembly GCA_026230005.1. Classification (NCBI taxonomy): domain Eukaryota; kingdom Metazoa; phylum Chordata; class Actinopteri; order Cypriniformes; family Leuciscidae; genus Gila; species Gila orcuttii. The sequence continues at coordinate 11,944,866 of JAPDVR010000016.1, read as the reverse complement.
TTAAGTTAAGTCTTGATTTGCATCCAGGAAGCCATCTAAGTTATATAGGTTATTTTCGGATTAGTTCATCCACTACTAAAAGGAAGGAAAGAGTGTCATGTGTGTATGTTTTAGAACTATAATTACACTAAACGAGTACTTCATATAGCGATATATTATTACATTATAATGTTATTATATTATTATTATTATTATTATGTTAAACTATTTTTTAAAAGGAACATCAAGATATATCTAACAAGTTACAAAATATTTTCACGGTTCATAATTAAAAAAAAAAGGCAATGAGACATGCAAAACATTTGCTAGAGGAAGCTATTTTTTCCAAGTGAAGCAAATATCCTTGTCTCAAAAGCCTTCCAAGGAAACTGCATTTTAAATGAGGGAAAATAAAGCATGCAAAATTTCCATACTGTATGTAATATGATGGAATAATGTTAAACATTTTATCCATATGCTGCCATAGAATCCGTTTGCTCGTCCCGAGGCATTACGGACACTTCTGTATGAGCAGGGCTCTCCTCAGGCTAGCCTGCGGATAAGCTTAATCCGCTGAATAAACCAGAGGCTTTGTCTGTCACCAAGAACCCTCGCTTCTCCTCAAGGGTAGAGCCTTTCCATATTTAAAATTCTCTAAAAGTGGTTTTAAAAGCTCATTTCCCCTCATGCCTATGTGGGTAAGAACTGAAAGTCTCGCTGGAAATTACACAAAAGCTTAGCCGCTAAGACTATCAAGGGGGACTTCACACATATAGCATGACACCTATAGGGCATGAGGTTATTGACCGTTCTACTTTTGAGTCTCACTGACCCTCTGCTGAGCTTCTCTAGTATCAGCATATTCAAGCTTCAGACTGGCTCGTCTATGGATGTCATCCTCCCTGTTAGCACAGCCACACACCTCACTGGGTCATAGCTGAACTAAAAACTGCCGACAGCACAGAAATTTCTGTGTATCTGTGATTATCTTACCAATTACAGAGATGAAAGAGACATTTAATACCTGTGATTTTAACATAGGATGGCCAAGAAAAAAGTTCAATAAATTCAATTCAATTATATAGTTCAATTATTCCCGATTTTAAAACTGTATTAAAAGTGTGTAATGTTGATTTCGAGCTGAGGTGTAGCAGTTAGCGCATAGATATGTGGTACTTAGGCAGTCGATAATGTCATGATCCCAGCCTGTGTTCCCCTGTCTTGAGTGAGGACTTTTGTGTTATTTCCTGTCTTGTGCCATGTGCTGTAGTTCTTTGTAGTTTTTCATGTTGATTAGTCTCCCCAGGTGTGGCTTGTTAGTTCCCTTGGTTACCATCATGTGTTCCCATGATAATTAGCCACTCCCCCTTGTTGTCTTGTTAACCTTGTTTTCCATTTGTGTATATACCCAGAGACTATTTATATAGGACATTGATATACCCCAGTGTTTCTCTTGTTCCATTGTCTAGCGTTGCCAATATATGGTTGTATCGTGTGCGTTTGTTGTAGGTTCTTGTTCATGTGCCTGCTGGATTTATCTTGTTCCTTGTCTAGAGTTTCAATAAATGTTTACTGCACTTGGATCCAACACCATTTGGTTTAGCACACTAAATGATAAATGTCATTTAATTCAACTTAAACACTTCCTGTTAAAAGAATGAAAGACTAAAAAATATATATTTAACTTGTATTAAATAACACATTAAATGTTAAATACATTTAACACATAAATAATTACATAATTATTAAATACAGTTTGAAGTAGAAATATTCAAAGTCTAGTGTGCTTTTTGTATAAATTAAATATTTTTGTTTGCAAATCATTTGCTATCCATTAAATGGAACATTAAACAGCTCTAATTTGTTTTGCTTTAATTTGGGTGTCACAATTCCTCCTTCTCTAACTTCCTGTCTCCTTTCTATTGTACCTGTACTTTAAATAACATTAAAAACATAAATGTCAGAAAATATTAGTTATGCTTTTGTTCATAAATACCTGCAGTGACATTTACAACAAAACTGTTGTCATGTCACCATCAATGTGTAGTGAGCCAGGGTCCTTACTGTCCTTACCAGTGCCTGAATATGTGCACATGATATACTGATTCAGGAGCTAGGAAGCTAGGGAGCTGATTAAGACGCTATGTCTATTACAATTTTTTAATCTACCTAATGTTACGTTATGGATGACACAATCACAATCAAAATTAGACCAGAAAGTTACACTGAAACAAACTTGTGAACAGCATGAGTACAGGGCTGGGTTCTGTAAGGGTTAGGAGGAACTAAGGAATGAGGTTGGTCAGACTTGGGTCCGGTTTGGCCCTTGACACGACTAGCAGGACACACACATTACCTGTAGCGTCAGAACAATGTTTTCTGGCTGGGAGGTGCCAGATGATGAGGCATGCAGAACAGCAAAAATAGAAAAAAAAAAAAAATACAGAACAGATGGTAAGCCAAATCAAATACACAGTCAAATAAATAGGCAAATAAAATCACTTAAGAACTAGGAAGAACACTTGTCATCTGTAATGGGAACCAAACCCATTTTGACAGTCCCAGGGATTGAGTGAATCATGGATTTGGCCGACAGTCACATGCATATCCAGCTTTCCATATTCTTAAGTGTTACGTGAGCAAAACAGGGCAAGACTGAAAAGTGAAGCGTGATTGTAGGTCAATTGGCTGTGTTTGACAATTTTGAGATAATCGTTCATAAGCCTTATAAAATGTCACTAAATACTTTGTAAAGACATGATCATTTAAATTAAGGCCAAATTAATCAATTAAATTACCCTTGAATAACCCTATGAATAAAATAATATAAAAAAATACATCTTCATGTTCACATTCTTCAGTGTCACATGATCCTTCAGAAATCATTCTAATATGCTGATTTGGTGCTCAGGAAACATTTCTTCATATTATTGATGTTGAAAACAGTTGTGCTGCTGGATGAATTCAAAAGAACAGCATTTATATGAAATTTTTATTTTTCGAACAATGTAAAAGCCTTAAATGTAATTTTAAACCAATTTAATGTGTCCTTGCTGAATATAAGTGTAAATAAAAAAAAAACTTTTAAATGATAGCCATACAACATATAATAATTGTAATATAATATAATATAGGCTGTTTGCTGAGAAATAAATGTGGTAAATTGAAGCACTTTGAGCACTATGATTAGGCTGTGTATCTCCGAGATCACATTTCCTCTCAACAACACAGGAAATGTTGGTGAAACAGATTCATTAAGTTTTGCCCCATATGTTTGTTTGTTCCCAAGAGTAGGATGCTGAAACTTCAAAGCAAGAGCTGTTTAATTTAACTCATTTTCATTATTAAAAAGCAACAAATAGTTTATTCCTCTATTTACTGCAGGCTATAATGCCAAAAGCAATTAACAGCTCTTCCAGAATAAGAGCATAACAGGGCAAAGCTCGCTCCGTGGCTTTCATAGTCAATTAAAATATTGTTTCATAATAGATGCATTGAGACAATGTCCCCACAACTTAACTGCGGTGGCGGAGCACGTAATGGCATGGAGGTTCAGGTAGGCACAGTCACAGGCACTTACCTTCTGGTACTCGGACTGTATGGCTCCGAATTTATCTTTCGCCACTCTGATGACGAGATCTGCAATGACAGGAGAAAACAAAGTCAGCATGCTTCGGCCTTGTTCAGTGCCGCCACGTCATAACAGGTTACGTAATGTTATTCAGCATCCAGATGAAAAAAACACCAACAACGAGCCTACTGTGGATGAGCGTAACCCTTCAGTACCGTTTCATCGAGTGCTTAGCCCTCAGCTGCCCCCAGTGCCACAATCTTGAGAGAAAATATTAGTTGTCTTCATACAAACAGACATCACAAAGTTTCCTCTGGGAGCATCTGAGTTTTGTATGACTGTGCTGACAAATTTTGCATTATAATGCATTAAACATTTAGATTACAAGCAAAAGCAATGACAAATCATGTTCAAATTATGTGAAAGGCAAAAGAGAAGGAAACAGTGCTCCGTAACATTAAAATGTATGTGCAATCTGTGCCATGTACCCACAAAGTTACAGTGATGATTGTACAGAGACAAAGTTCAGTGGGAAGTGACAGACCACTTGTAAAAAACAAATGAATGGGAGAAATCTTAACACATAGTAGGTCAGCTGTAAAAAACACAATTTTTCAGATTGTATTTAGCAGATTTTGTTTTTTCTCCATTTAAGTAGACATGAGCTGTAGAATCACTCTCTACATTCTGAAGGTTCAGGTTTTCCATTCCCACTGCACCATAGTCTAATAACCGACAGCATACAACATACAAATCACCTGGATACAACATCACAAACAAAAGAAGCAATGATGGCAAACATCCCAAAACACTAAAGGAACAGCCTCCAGTCCCACAGCTGTATGTAGACAATGAATCAGCACAGAGAGGGAAAATGTTTTTAACATGCATGCCATTACAAATTAGATAGCAGAAAATCAACAATGCAATGTGATGTAATATTTTAACGATACAGTAACTAAATTGGCCTCATAAAAATAAAAGAATAAATAAATTATAAAAATGTTTGTCTTTGTAAAGTGTCATCAAAATGGAAGAATTTGTAGTTTACAGAATTTGTAGTTTCTTCTTATTTTACAGACACTCCTCTCAAACAACCTGTCATGTAGAGAGCACTTCTTCTCACCATCCAATCAATTCCCTGTGGAGAAATATTTTTCTCATTAAAAGTCCTGTTTCAATCGGAAATGCCACATTTGAAGTGGAATACATTTCTGAGTTTAACCCTCATAGTATTAAAGTGGGTTGAAAACATCATAAGAAATGAGTGAGAGACAGAGAGGTACATCCTCTACTTGGTGCATTGCAGGGATTTTCAGTCCGATACGAAGAGTAGCAAAGAGTCAATAAAGTATTACTAAAGCTATTTTTGAAAAGGCTCAGGGCTCTGAACAAAACAAATACGTTTTTTAAATAATCATCACTGTACCTGTACAGCCACCCTTAAAGTGACAAATTGACAGGTCTTTTTTTTTTTTTTTTGCAATAATATGGGTCTAATTGCCTTCATGCATTTCCTGTAAAACTTTAGAATACAGTTCCGTCATTAATGAATAACTACACAGGAACAAACGAGTAACACAATATTAACACTCTAGCTAAGATTAACTAGAAACTGATTAATGAATTAGTAAGTAATAGTGCATAGTCGAATGTGGTAGTTCATCTAATCAATAACTACTATTTTTCATTCCTCCCAGATGACTACTAAGAACTACCATATACAGGTTCATAATTAATATAATGCATAATGTATAATTAATTCTAAAGTGAAGGTAATGACAGCCCACTAGTAATGTTAGTAGTTCTCTTTCATCATCTCGTTTCGAGATCCACCTATGGGAAGGGCATCCGTACCTGACCTCTGCAGAAGCATCCAATTGCACCAAGTCTGGCTAACAGACAGAAGCGCGCAGCCACTGCCAGGTAAGGCCACACTCCCTTACCTACGGGCATATAACAGCTGGGCACGCTGCTATTCCTCAGTTGACATTCGCTTCTCGCGATCTCTGCATTGACACAGTTCGGTTGGATTAACGTTACGCTGCTCACTTTCGAGTCTTCAGGAGGACATATCGCCAGATCAGCCTCCGCCAGACGTGAGTGACAGTCGTTTCTTCAGCCTATCCGCTGTGTTTTTTGCATCCAGAGCCGCCCAAACTCTCGCTGTCCTTCACCTGCTCCTCCTGACATGGCTGCCCGCCACGGATTTTTCTGAGCTCTTCACCGCTGGCCCACCCATGGCTATGTGACCGTCTAAACAGCCGCTTTCCCCGGGGAACAACCTATCACGACGAGCCTGCCCAGCCACGTGTGCTGCTCTCATCGCCGCTGAGGACCCTCTCGTCCTGCGCGGTCTGCTTGGGCTTAACACGCTCAAGAAGCTTTGGAGAACACAGAGAATTGTGGTCATTGTAATTGCTGCCCATGTAGTTTTGACTTAGCCGGCCTTTAGTTGCACGACCATGCACCGCGCCGTGCTCGGTCTTTCTGACTCGGAGGGGAGACACGGTGATGATGACGCGCTACCGGGAGACTCCCGGAGCGCCACCTCTCTAAAATACTTGAGCTGACATCAGCCCAATCCTCGTTCCCTGAAGAGGACATCTTCGCGGGAAAACCCCACTCTCGTTGACGAACCGGTCGGTTCCGGCGATGGGGATGACGCGGTCCTTTTAGCGTTCCCTAGGCTAGCGCTCAACGCGGCTTTGCCTCAGTCCATTCTCCTGGAAGTTTGTGAGCGAGCGGCCGTTCGCCTCAACAGTGTGTGGCCAGCTCCACAGAGCTCCACCGACCAGGATAGGAATATTTACAACGGGTAAGCGCTGGGACCACCGCCCAGTCTGAGGCGGCTGGAGCGTCCCGCTAGACTGTTAACACGGTCTCGCGGGCCTTGATATGTTACGATTACATGTTGAGGCCTTCAATTTATGCCTTCCTAGGAAGGCGGCCCCGAACGCAAGCGGCCTGCCTGTTGTTCGACCATTGGGAGTAATGTTACACAGGGTCTCCCACCGACGGTCGGTTAATCCCGTCTCGTGGCTGCCCAGCCCGTGTGTTTAGTGGACGTTGTGTGTGTGTGTGTGTCCCCAACAAGTTACAGGGGGTCTGTCGTGAGGAAAAGTACATAGCAGTGTTACCACACCGCACGCACTTGGTTCCCCTCACCCAGTTATTAAAGGCTTCGGCCCCAGTGTTTCCCAACACAAAACACACACATTACTAAACAACACATTTAATAAACGAATCAAATGAATTCGTGCAGATTTATATATCTGCCAACATAGAGAGCAAATCTCTCTGATCCCATGCATGTCGCCCTGAGTCCGTCGACAAGAGGGCGCCATTGCCTCAAAAATCAGCCAGCTGGGCTCACACAGCTCAGTTGCGGCTGCCCAGCCCATGTGTTTTTAGTGGACGTTGTGTGTGGAAGGCCCCAGTGTTCCCCAACACAAAACACACACATAACTAAATAACACTTTTAAACAAACTAATTAAATAAATCCGTTCAGAGGGAGTATCTCTCTCCGCGGATATTATTTTTCTGCCTGCGCTTAAGACTGCGCAGTTCATGTGTTCAGGAGATAAGTTGTGCCGTTGGTCTCCTGAGAATGAGAGCCTTCACGAAATGGGTTTTGTCACTACATTTCAGCCCGATTCGCGATCTCTGCCGCTCGGTAACGGTGACGCGCGCCTGCTCGGCGGCCCTGCGCCATTGGGAGAGCTAGAACTTTTACGCACGGGGAACCACCCTTGGGACGGTTACGATGCGGAAAGTTGTGACGACAGATGCGACCTTAACAGGCTGGGGAACCACCCAGGAAGGCAGAACGGTGAACGGTCTGTGGCTGAGCAGACTACGTTCAGCGCACATTAACTATTTAGAGCTTTTACCAATTGGAAAGCTCTGAATCATTTTCTGCCTTGCCTGCAGGGACATCCCGTTCTAGTACGGTGCGATAATACCACAGCAGTGGCTTATATCAACCGTAAGGGCGGCATACGCTCGTCGAAACTCCACGCTCTAGCTTACAGGCTTTTGGTGTGGAGCAGACAGGTTTTTCTGTCATTACGTGTGACTCATGTCCCGGGCATTCCGAACAGAGGCGCGGATCTGCTATCGAGGGGAAACCCAATCTACGGGGATTGGCGTCTTCACCCGCAGATAGTGGAGAGGTTATGGATGAAATTCAGACAGGCAGCCGTAGATCTTTTCGCCTCGTGCGAAAATCACCATTGTCCTATGCTCTTCTCGCTAAAGGACGTGGACGCGCCCCTCGGGGCAGACGCACTGGCCCACCCATGGTCTAAAGTGCTGCTGCATGCTTTTCCTCCCCTGTGCCTGATAATTTTCACACTGGCCAGGGTGAGAGAGCACGACCTGTCTCTCATTCTGATAGCACCCAGGTGGCCCAAAGCCCTGTGGCTGGCAGAGATAATCCCTCTGCTATACGCCGAGCCATGGCGCCTTCCCTTTCACACGGACATACTGTCCCAAGCCAACGGGGAGATTTACCACCCCCACCCGGACAGGGTGGCTCTCTGGGCCTGGCCCGTGAGAGGACGAACCTAAATGCACTGGGGCTCCCGCCGCGTGTAATCGCCACTACTCAGAATGCCAGGGCCGTTTCCACGCGATCCCTATATGGCTGTAAGTGGCAAGTGTTCGAAGGGTGGTATGATGGGTGTGGTCTCACATCTTATCAGTGCTCGGTGCCTGATATTTTGTGTTTCCTGCAAGACCTCATGGAAAGAGGCAGGTCCTTTTCCACTATTAAGGTCTACCTGGCTGCGTTTTCAGCCTGTCATGTGGGTTTTGAGGGCTCCACCGTCAGGCAGCACCCTCTAACCCGCAGTTTTATGAAGGGTGCACGCCGCTCTTTGCCGGTCATCAGGAGATCTGTTCCAGAGTGGGACCTCCCCATGGTGCTGGAAGCGAGGTCTATCCGCTTTTCACCCTCCACCCTTTGCCTCCCCGGAGGATCAGGGGCTGAATGCTCTGTGTCCCGTCCGTGCTCTGCAAGCATATATGACCAGGACCAGTGCTTTCCGCAAGAGCGACCAGCTCTTTGTTTCAAGGGCTCCCCTGCATAAGGGGAGTTCCATTTCAAAGCAATGCCTCTCACATTGGCTTGTGGACGCTATACTATGGCTTATGAAGCAAAGGGTATGCAGCCCCCAAGGGGCATCAGAGCTCATTCCACAAGGGGCTTAGCCACCTCTTGGGCTTTGTTCAGGGGAGTGCCACTGCAGGACATCTGCCCCGCGGCCAGCTGGGCCTCTCCTCATACCTTTGAGCGTTAAAACCGGTTGGATGTCACCAGAACTTCGGTGGCACATTCGGTCCTAGGGGTAGGGTCCTCTTAGCCCTTTCCCACAGCCCCGTTTGGTTAACCAACGAGGAGTGAATGGGCCGGCTGGCCATGTTCATTCCTGTCACCAAGCATTCGCATTCATTCTTGGGTTTAGCTATGTGCATTGGTGGTGCGGGGGCCATTATCATGTATGTGTCTCATGCATGTTTCATGCCCTGCTTGTCCACAGCAGTTTAACGTGGCGGAAAACTTGCAGGGTCATGTGTGTGGGACGTGTCAGGCACCGCCTCTCTGAGGTGACCGTCCTTCTCTGGCCTTCAGAACCTCACTGTGAGTGTATTGGGCAATCGGGGAGCTGTCCATGTCTCTCCCATAGGTGGATCTCGAAACGAGATGATGAAAGAGAACAATAGGTTACTGTCGTAACCCCGGTTCTCTGAAAGATCGAGTGGAGAGATCCACCAGCTTTGCCCCGCTTGCCGCACGAGAAGAGAATATACTTACTGAGAAATAGCAGCGCGCCCAGCTGTTATATGCCCGTAGGTAAGGGGGTGTGGCCTTACCTGGCAGTGGCTGCGCGCTTCTGTCTGTTAGCCAGACTTGGTGCAATTGGATGCTTCTGCAGAGGTCAGGTACGGATGCCCTTCCCATAGGTGGATCTCTCCACTCGATGTTTCAGAGAACCGGGGTTACGACAGTAACCTATTGTTCTTAGTAGTTACTGATTAGCTAATAGTGAACAACCTTATTCAACTGAGCACTATTACTTACTAATTTATCAATCAGAGTTTCTTTATAGTTAATAGTAGTAACTAGAATGTTAATAGTGTGTAACTCATTTGTTCCTTTATAGTTATTCATTAATAACGTAACAGTATTCTAAAGTGTTACCGCATTTTCTACAGAGACCTCCAATGATTCCTGAAGGCCTACTCATCTTCAAAGTCAGACAGAAGCAGTAATGTTTAGGGGATCATAGCATGTGGATCATAGCATGTGGCCATGAAAAAAACATCACCAGTCACTGCATTAGCCTGTCTAGCTATATTTTGCCGGTCCCTATAAGTCCCTGGTTAATTAGCATGACCTTAATTCAAGGAAAGAAATCTTCTTTAAAATCCCTTGGTACATGATTGCCTTACTTTTGCATCACACCCAACAATGAGGAATTAATTATACAGGAAGGAATGACTTTCTCAAAGAAATTTGAAACTCCTTAATAAGTGGCTCCCAGTCATCATGTCTAACTTCTTTTTACCTTGAAATATTGTAACCCATGAAATAGCTTGATTAGCAGTTTTTGATATATTTCAGACTGAAACTTTCACACCTTGCGTAGCGAGCTTATTTCATGTATTACGAATGTTGTTCTGTTGGTATACCTTGGTTTGGCTTGTTGCTATTTTATCATGTGATCGATGTAACCTTATGACTTCTTAAGATGGCTCCTGCACTAAGTTTTGTTTATCAGACATTAGGTGAGTTCGATTGGGTGTTCCTCAGACCGATCGGCGAGAGTTGCTGATTGCAGTCGGGGGTGGAATTGAAAACAGAGCCATCAAGTGAGCTATTTTCTGCTTCCCGTAGTGACGCTCACGTGGTGTTTGGGTACTTTATCACAGATGAGGTGGATTAGATGCAATACTTGTCAAGTACACAGACGTTTCAGACGTTTTCATGAAGCATCAAAAACACTTTTCATGTACCGCTTAATACAGCACCATCTGTACAAGAATAAAGTTCAACATAAGCCTATACTATTTCAATACCAATAAAGTGGGTCTATACATTTTTATCAGTGTTATTGTGATAAACATGGCACAATATAACATTATGGTTGCATCAAAAGAATTAACACGAAATAAACACGAAAACACACGTGATCGTTGTCATCGGTGAATCTGGCCAATCGTGGGACAGCTGTGTCATTATCAGAGATTGTGTAGCCGTTCTGGTGAAGCTTGAAACGTTCTCGTGGTACTTTGATGGCATCCATCACAGTGACGTGGCGTCGTCTCAAGTCGGACAAAATTTTAACCAGCATTCACTGCTTCAAGCCAGACGCAGATTTGCCGTTTTATTTTTCATTAAAGTAGTGGGTTTTTTTCTCGCAATTGTCAGTTTCCTGTAGAATTTTAGAGGCACATTACAGTGAGTCCCTGGTTATTCTTCAGACTGAAACCTTTAGACATAATTTAATTATATACGATAATGGTAGTGAGTGGCTGGTGGTATTTCATAATAAATATAATAACAAATACACAACAACAGTAAATACAATTAATAATTAAAATAAATGAAAAAAAAATATGATAGAGAGACAGATTAGCCATAGATAGATAGATAGATAGATAGATAGATATTCAACTAGTCTTTAAAGGGTCATGAAACCCTAAACCAAATTTTCTGAGATTTGAACAGAGGTATGTGTGTTGAACACCATTGAAGACAATTTTAGCATCTGTTAGATTTAATAGTTTTTTCCCACTATTTTCATCTTCCGGGTTTAAAATCTTCATCGTGTCCACGTCACAGAGTGCTTTGATGACTCATCTGTGTCTCATAAATATTAATGAGACTGAGTTTTCATATCCTATGAGAAGACACTGTCTCTTAATTATTCATGACACCACGTGGATCTTTCCAATGACAGACATGTCAAACTGTGATATCGCGTAGTAGATGAGAGAGCCAATCATGGGACTCAAGTGTTTGTTTTCGTGGTGCAAAAGTTCAAGTGCATTGAATATGTTTCCCCGCGATGCGGCCAGGGCTAGACTCTGGCTCCGGGCAGTTGTTTGGCCATCAACCACTGATACATCTAAATTATATTTGTGCAGCAAACATTTTCAAACAGAGAGAGCTTCGAGAACTGGAGAATGATGGACTGCAGCCTTGTTGACGACCAATGCAAGTTACGTCTTACGAGTAATGCGGTACCAAGTCCCGAGGACTTTTCTATCCCTTCAGAGGTATGTGCGTGTCTAAAATGTAACCCTGATCGTTTTACTTGCCTTTTGTTAAATAAGCACTAGTTATTAAAATTTTACATATTTCGATAATACCTCAATTGTATGCTTAATTCGTGTAATTAAATATATATATATATATCATTGGGGTTCAGGGGGCGCGTAGATCTAGGCTATTCACGTAACTTTTTTTTAAGCGGAAGATTAATTATTTTCAAATATATGTATTTATAGTGTGTATATAAACAACTATATATTTTATAATAATATTATAATTATACATCTATGTACATTAATATGTTTTAAATAGAATTACGATTACTCTAGGCTAATATATGTAGCAGGGCATTCAGTTACTTTTGAAAGGACAATAATAAAGTGTCAGTGTATTTAATTAGACTTTAACTTTGCCAGCTATAAAAAAAATCGAGCATTTCCTCACGTTTTACCACTGATTTTTAGTGACAGTCGATATGCATGGGCCACTAGCGATGACATTTCCCCCCTCTCCCCTGCCGTGACACACCCACTCCCTCCCTTCTTCTCACAGCCATCCACGGCCATTTAAGTTGCATTTTCCAAAAAGATTGTGAGCTAGACTTGAGCCGAAAGAGGGGGGTTTCATGAGCCTTTAAATTTATAATTTATTTGTCATGTCAATGCAATATAATCATGTTGCAGGAAGTCGTGCAGGTAAAATCAGCTGATGATTGCGCATTTTTGTCTTAAATATCATAGTCTAAGTAGGCTATGTACTACAATATTTTATGTTGGTCAAGCATTTCATCAAAATTTACCAAGAAAAAAAAGCATTTTCATTTCATAATATAACCACGCAGACAGAGAACGAGAGAGTTCAGTGGTCTGTGGGCAGATTGGATTGTGGGTAAGGAATCAGTGGGGCATAGTCCTCCAGCTGTCTCTTCCAGAAAACTACAATTCTCAGCAAAAGGAGAGGACAAAAAGGATGAAGAGTGCAGAGGAGAAAAAGAAGATCAGTGTGGAGAGGTGGAACAGAAGGAGTGTAGAGGAGAGAGATTACAAAAGAGAGGCGAGAGGTTGAAGCATGTCTCTTCTTATCCTTCACCGATCGATCGGGCTGTCACATACTGTACACATACTCGCACACAAACGCACAAGCAAATACACACTCAGAAATATACAGAAGCATATACTTTATCATCCAGCCACTGTCTGAAAACACCCTACAATCTCTTGCATTTCCAAATGCTATCCACCAAGCCAGCTGACTTCTTAGGGTGCGTGCACTGACAGCGATTTGCAGTGACAAAGCAACTGGAAGTCATTTGTTTTCAATGAGAGAGGGCGATTTGAGGTGACATGACTGGCAGACACTGATGTGGATATGACAAGGTTAAGCAGAGTTCAACTTTACTTGATGCACCGACTACAAATGCATTTAAACGTTTAAAAATTAATCTTGTCATGTGCTTTAATGCAATTGTAGCCACCTGAATAGCTACTTCTTAATGGCAACTTTTTACTTTACTTCACTGTCTGTCTACCCTCCATCAATCCCACCCACAGCAACACTCAGTCAGTGTCCAGAAACTTCAAAAAGGCTAAACAAACTGTGCTGGCAGTTTCTCAGGCCCGGCCTATTTCTCATGGTCCTCTGTGAGTACATCTACTCGTTCCTCTCTCTCTCCCTGACCTGGTTTGATTGGCTGTACTTCCATTCATCTAACAGGAAGTAAACAAACTACAGGGCTCAGCGGTAAACAAAAGAGGGGCCAAAGGTGCTGAGTGACTCAAAATACCAGCGCACAGACACACCACAGTAGACACTTTTCCCTGAGGTGATGACATACGCCTGGTACCTTTTGATAAATATATACTCTACCATTCAAAAGTTTGTAGTCAGTACGATAAAAAAAGAGAAAAAGAAAAAAGTATTCAACAAGTGACAGTAAAGGCATTTATAATGTTACAAATGTTTCCACAAAAAACACAACGGTTTTTAACGTTATCAACAATTAGAAATGTTTCTTGAGCATCAAATCTGATGATTTTTGAAGGATCATGTGACATGTTTGAAAATTGAACATCTGGGAATGAACATCTGGGCATGTCTTTACATCTGGGCACCTGATTTATAAGGCTGCCTTTTCTCATATGATATAAGACTATAAAGGTGATTTGATTGTACTTGTAACATGTTTGTTCTGTTTGTTCACCTATTGGTATGCAATGTATGCCACAGTCCTCTTGTGACACAAATCCCTGCACATCATCATCACGTTTACTAGGCCATAATCAAGATGTTTGGTTCACACTAATAGCTTCCTTCCTCTTTCTCTCTGGGTTAAGCTTGTTTATACTCTTTAGCAAGGAGTTGATTGTAGCAGTGGTTCTTTTTTTTTTTGTCACACTCCCCATTAAAGGTACAATATGTAGCTTCTTTGGCCACAAGAGGGCGCAGTTTCCAACAATAACAAATGCGTATGTTTATGACACAGTGATGAGCTGAATGATGGGACTTGCTGTCAAGCTGATGGATCTAATAATGTTTATGGATAAGTAAAAAAACACTCATGTTTTTTAACATTACAGTGGTATGAAGCAGGTCGCGATTGCTAAAGAGACAGATATCACACGCGTGTCCCGCAGATATAAAGGAATAAGAACGTTTAATTCTACAGAACTACACGCAAGTGCTGGATTACTCACACAGGTCAGTTTATTAGACGAATTAAACTTGTGAGGGAACTCAGCGCTGTTTCACTTGGTCTAACGTTACACTATCACACTAAACGGCATTTAAATGTGTGTTGAAAGTTATAATGTTATTCTACGTGTTAGTTCGTTTTCTATACGAAACTAGCAGCTAGATCAAGATTAAAATAACATACTGACCATATTCTAACATGTCATCATGTTGAGCTAACGTTAACATTGATTTGTTTTATGTACATTTGCTCACCTGTCTAATAAAGCTGTCAAGTCGTGACACGTGAAGCTCTGTCGAGTCCAAATTAGTCACGGACGTGGAGCTCTCGGCATCTCAAAAACACCACGCTGATATTGATCCTCATTTTAGTTCTACTTGTTTGTCCCAAAGTCTGCTTGCCATGGTCTATGTTTGAACGAAACAAGAACTGTGTGCCGCTAAACGTTACACATTACGCAGTTGTCCATGTCTGTCGCCATGGTTACGTCATGGCTATGGCAATTCGAGCGGAAACCAAGGATAGCACGGATATTGCGTCATTGACAGGCGACATTTTTTTCCGGGACGGCCACTTATTTAAACTTGTAATTTCTCTGAAATAAAAAATCTTTGGAGACTTTTGGGATATTGTCAGTACACAACTGCAGGAAATATATCACACTGTGCAAGTGATTTTTGGATATTTTATTACAAAATTCTTACATATTGGACCTTTAAATCTGGAAAAACTGTTGCCAGGACTTTTTATCAGTTAGCCTGTATTGTTATTCTGATGTTTTAAGTAAAGTTTATGTTTACTTTTAGCTTGATATTTATAATAACAATTATTCCTTTTCCATCTGCTTTTGTGTTCCGCTGACAAAAATAATTACATTTATTAATATATTTTTAAATATATTATAGGCTATTCTATTATATATATATTTGTTATACATTTTGAAGCCCTTTTAAAAATTAAATCAATAAAATATATATTTCACTTAATAATAATAATCTTGAATGAAATATATATTTTATTGATTTCATTTTAAAAAGGGCTTTAAAATGTATAACAAATATATATAATAGAATAGCCTATAATATATTAAAAAATATAAATGTAACTAACAAATACAATAGGGTTTCAGCACTTCGTGCTTGAACCCCTAATTATTTTTGTCAGTGGAACACAAAAGCAGATGGAGAAGGAATAATTGTTATTATAAATATCAAGCTAAAAGTAAACATAAACTTTACTTAAAAGTACCTTTGTGATTTGTACTTATTTTGAGTATTCTGAAGCCATACGACAGCTCTGTGTCAGGAAAAGAAATAATTTTTTGAGGCTTTATTAACATAAGTGCAACAGTGAGCGCGCTATAGTGAAATAAGGAGGACAATGCAGCACATTTGAATTTAAGGAAGTTTCTCCCAAACTTTGAGAACCACTTAATTATAGATTAAAGTTGCAGTAGGGAGTTTTGAGAAAATGTTGACTTAGCCTGAAAATTTTGAACAAGCACAACTTCCAGGTCCAACCCCCTTGCTCTCTGCTGCGCTACAGCCCTCCCTCCACAGCTCCTCCCCCACAGCGGAGCCTGCCGTGAACGCGCAGGCTAGTAAGCAGGACCACCGATGACGGCGGATTATAAACAGTTATGGAACATTCACTAATAGGGACGAAACATCAACAATATGCTTTACATTGACTATGGCCTGCCCATACTTTGACTACAAACTTGGTCCTCAAATCATTATGTATTTTGCAATACATGTAACTTTATAACGTCGCACTCTTTCTATAAGTTATAAATAGCTAGTAAGATAACGTTAAAGGATTAGTTCACTTTAAAAAAAAACTTTTGATGATAATTTACTCACCCCCATGTCATCCAAGATGTCCATGTCTTTCTTTCTTCAGTCGAAAAGAAATTAAGGTTTTTGATAAAAACATTCCAGGCTTTTTCTCCATATAATGGACTTCAATAGGACACAAACGTTTCAAGGACCAAATGACAGTTTCAGTGCAGCTTCAAAGGACTTTAAACGATACCAGACGATGAATAAGGGTCTTATCTAGTGAAACGATTGGTCATTTCAAAAATAAATAAAAAAACTTTAAGTTTCATAAGCACAAATGCTCGCCTTGCTCTGTTCTGTGATGCACGTTCGTGACTCTCCTGTTTGAACTCGTTCATCAAAATGAACAAATCTTTTTCGAATCATTTCGTTCGTTGAATGAACGAAATGACTCGTAAAAAAGATTCGTTCATTTGGATGAACACGTTCGAACAGGAGAGTCACGAACGACGGTACGCGCTCGCGCTGTGCAAGAGAGGGGTGATCAGCGCGTACACGAGCGTGATTGACACTGCTAAGACATTCCTCCTGGCTCTGATTGGTTGTTTCTGACCGGGAGCGGTGTATTTCTGCAAATGGCAATAGGACCACAGGGAGGAGCCAGAGGAGCTCGATTTTTTCCACAGATTATCTGTCTCATATTCTACTGTGAGGACATAATGACAGTTTTAACAAATATTTGTTTACAAAAGCTACCTACTGGAGCTTTAACTTTTGTCCTGGATAAAATGTGGCACCTTGTGGTACATCACAAAAACGTGTATTAATTCTAGTCTTGTAACGGCACGCATCACGTTCTTTCATCAGGGCAAACTTCTCTTTGATGCAGCCATTTTGTATCCATCCTCCACGGCCCTCGTTCCTTCCTCCTCTCATCCTCCCAGCAGGACGCACTCTCACACCCACGACTTTGCTTTTGAGACGTTTCTCTGCCAGTGCAGAAGAGAGAAAGAGATTTTCTCAGAAGAACGCTACTCTTTTTTTAAAAGTTAAAAACCCCACCATATCTTCATAAATATTTCATCATGAAATCTCCTCAAGGTGGCTGTGGAGATAAGCAGCCTTTAATACATTTGTAAGCCACATCACCTCACATTATCATGGCATGCCAGAGACGTGAAACTCTAAAGGTTTTTACATCTCTTCAGTTACACCTCAGACTAATATCTGTCAAGAGAAATAAAGTGATTACAAATGCCCTTTCAGGGCACAAGTCTTCTGAAATGTGCCAAGCAATAGCTGAGATGACAATCTTGTGCCAAGAACGTACTGAAAATGTTATTTGCTAGTTCTGCTAATGTTTAATTATCAAGCAGAAAGCAGACAGCTAAATATTAACTAAACTCTCTTACTCGAAGATTATCAGTGCATTTGAAAAAAACCCAGCAATTACTAATCACTTTCAATTGAATTTAATTGAGAGGTCAGAGTGAAGTAACCCATGCCAAAGTCCCTTTAAGGGGACATGACATCCTCTGGCAGCTATTATATAGGCAACAGGCATTCATATATTTTAGGTTTCAGAAGGGTAACTATCTTAAATCAACTTAAGATCTAAAAACTTCTATCTAGACTTTTATCGTCTATAGATTTAAATCTATATTAAATCTCAAAAACTACTGGCCAAGAATACATCAATAACATGTCAAGTCATGCTGAAATCTCAATGATTGAGTTAAATTAAAAAACACTTTCTTTAGCACTAGGTTTGTCATTGTATGTCACATGACCGATCACGACGCGGCAAGTTTGAAAAAAATAACTACTATTTCATCATTTCATTCTTTTCCGCACATAAAGCTACCATATGACTTATATCTATATTGTAAACGTGCAAATCATATTGACTTTTATGATACTATTAAGAACATAACATGGTGTAGGAATAACATGACAGAGTAAATGATTTTCTGTTATTTGTATGTATGAATACTAATACATGTTTTACATTTATTTCCTTATTCCTGTGAACAGTTGTGCTGCTTAATATGCTTGTGGAAACCGTGATACATCATTTTTTTTAGGACTCTTTGATTAATAGAAAGTTAAAAAGGGTTGCTATTGAAACGCATAAATTTGAGTAACGAACTGCTCCGAGTATAATGTCACAGGTTTCCATCTCTTCTAAATTACAGTAGTTATGGTGTGAACGCAGCAAAAGCTTGTTGTTTTGGTTCAGGAGAAACTGTAAAAGGTGGCTGCTGTTTCGGTTGCGGTTCTTGTTGACTAACGCCTGTCTAACTCTGCATAGCATGAAACGTGCAGCTGAACGTGCTGTATGATGTCTGCGCGAGCAGGGTGTGCGAGGGTATGTAAAAACATACGTTGACAGGCAGGTAGGACATCCTTTCGTTGCCCTCGGAACGCGGTCTATGATTGGACAAACATTTTATGGTCCTATGCCTTCCAAAGACGATATAAATACACATAAATTAATTTAGACCACTTAACTTTTAGGCCCTGTCCCAAATGGTACCCTAAGCACCCGCGTTCTTTCTATGAGTATGCACTTTCGTAACGTAACGCCATTTAGACTGTCGGGAAGAAGTCTGCTGTGGAGCTCGCTTCAGTGTGGGCTCAGCAAAAGTGTGCATCGAAGGCGCATATTGACTGCAAAGGGGGCGCTCGCGAGCACCCTTCTGAAACCTAAAATGTCAAATGGGACACCCTACGGTATCAAGGACTTAACCAACACACGCACGCGGCAGCCATTGTAAGTCCACAAGACCGAAAGTGCATATGAAGTGTGCCATTTGGGACAGGGCCTTAGTGATCGCTATCAGAAGATACTTTTTTTATCATGTGAAGAGACTTTCAACCTTTAATAACAAAAAAAGTTTTTGAAGCAAATCACATACCCTGCCTTTAATTCCTGGACAATTTCGGAATATTTTACATTATCTTTAAACATCAAACATGACGTTAATCCTGTGGAGGATAAAATGGAGAAGTAAAATAATATTTTTAGACAAGGACTGATGGCAAGTCAATGCTAATAATGCACCAAATGTCTGCAAAATAACCAAAGATTCCTTAGAGGCATTACTGTTATTACCAGGTTTACAGAGCTAACAGACGTCCAAGAGAACTGCATGAATAAGAGGATTATACTGTAAAAAAGTGCATATCAGAGAGATGCATTTCTAAGGGTGTTCTACATTTTGCTCTTGTATCCTGTTTAGTGCGCCAAAAGCCTAAGGGAGATGCGCAGAGAGCTAGAGCTGCCAGACGTCTCTTCCAAACAAAGCTATCGGTGCTCAGCAACCAGACTGAGGCATAGCAGTTGGCTAAACATGCTGTAAGTACTACAGTATATTAAAACATTCATTCAAAATTAATTCAAAGATGAGTCTGCCTTTTATGAATGATGTGTCTTTATGGGTTTTGAGTCCTCATAAATACATCAAATTGAAGAAAAATACTACTAATTTAAAGTACAGATAAAAACTGATTAGATAACATACAGAAACCATTCACAAGTAAAAGGGCCAGGAAGATTTTTAAAAAGAAAATTATTGCTTTAATTCAGAAATAATGCATTAAATTAATCAAAAGTGACAGTACAGACAAGACATTCATAAAGATGTCTATTTTAAATAAATGCTTTTTTGAACATTCAAAAAATTCATCCTGGAAAAAAATGATCATCGTTTCCACAAAAATATTAAGCAGAACAACGGATTTCAAAATTGATAATAAGAAATGAACATTTCTTAAGGGCACTGATGACTGGAGTAATGGTTGCTGAAAATTCAGCTTAGCCATCATAGGAATAAATTACATTTGAAAGTATATTAAAATAGAAAACATTTATTTTTAATTGCAATATTTCAAAACAGTAGTTTTTTTTACTGTATATTTTATCAAATAAATGCAGCCTTAGTGAGCATAAGATACTTCTTTCAAAACATTAAAAAATCTTACCAATCCCAAACTTTAGCAATTTTCAGCAATTTTTACAAATTCACTTGATTAATCTTATAACACCAAGTTGGAAGCGTTAATTCTCAATCTTAAATTCGGAATTAAAAAAAAGTTTTTGCCTATTTTTTTTTTTTAGTATTATTGCAAAACTGTGGCTACATTCACACTACAGCAAAACATGACTCCCACTCCTAGGCTGCGTTCCAGTCAAAAATTGTCATGCCCTTCACTTGCTAACTTCCCTCCATCTCGTTCACTCGGATGTACGTCATTGCTTATGTTGCATGAGTGCTAGGGCTGGATGATTAATCGAAAAATAATCGAAACCGAAATTCAGAGCCTATAACCGACGTAATTTTACCATGTCGGTTATTTCGGTTTTTTAATCCTATTAATATTTCCGCCCACTGTGTGTTAATGTACTTTCCCCTTAAAACATTTTACCGCGTGTGTAGTCACGTAACTCCGCCCCGTCCAGTCTGCGACATTGAAGCAACATGAGCCCACCTTCTGTGTGAACGCAAACACGACCCGGGATTGATGCCAGGTTGGGGACATTGTAACATTGCCGTGTTCAGTCCCGGAACGCGCGCTGTGTGAACAAAAGCCCTAATCAATGCCGTGTCGTAATGATGGCGCTAAGCCGGGATCGTTCGCCAGCGTGAAACGGTTCGTAATGCGCTAATTTATGATCGAATCAGAGAAAAAAAATGCACAAGCGTGGTTTCTCGAGAGAGAAATCGCAGCTCATAAGCAAACTAGACGCCGCTGGGACATGTCACGTGTCTTTGCGGGTTGTGTGTGTCTGTGTGAACGCACTCCCTTGATTCCGGAAAATCACTGGCAGTGTGAATTAACCAAAGTCAAAAGAACCCGGGTAAAATCCCGGGCCACTTTATCCGTGTATTTTCCGGAATCTCTGTGTGAAAGGGAACTCAAACACTGAGTCAACTCAGCAACAGGAGCCGCTTGTACCAAAGAAAAACGCGAAAAAAGAGAGAGACTGACAAACGCCCAGCAACAAGTGCCTCCACTCCACAAAGCAGGTTTCACGAGTTCACACTTACAAATAAGTCAGATAGAATAAATGCGTATTTGGCGTGCTGTCCGAGGAGAGGGCTCCGAGTTAGGTATTCGGCCCGAACCCAGAGCACTCCCCCCGTATTCCTGGCTGTGAAATAAATAAATAAGATAAGCCAAGAGTGAGGAGTCGGGGTGGTGGAGGGATGCTGAAACTGTCAAGGAATGTTAGGTGAGTTGACAGAGTGAATATTTATATGCTCCTTCTCGTGCTGATAGGGTAGATAGACATGGTAATTGTTTGATGACCAGTTGATTGGAATGATTATTTGAACGTGCTCCTCCCGAACTTTGTTTATAAAACATTATTTCTACACAATATAAAAAGGATTAGTTTTTTTAGTTTTATACAAGTTATATTTTACTTTTAAGATGGCAATATTTACAATAATTTATTTTGTTTACAAAAAGAACTATTTTCTACATTTTTAGGAAACTTTCTTTTTACATTAAAACTTAATTACTTTTTTATAAGACGTTTTTATTTCAAGCATTGTATGCTTTGTTTGATACAATTGTTTGAAATATTTAATAAGTAAGCATTAACAGCTATCTGTGTGTTTCCTTATTTTAGAATCACAAAGATAGGATTATGCATTCTTTCATTAAAAAAAATAACCGTGAACATATTTACAGTATAAGCCTTGCCAGTGACACATGAGAAAGATTTTTTTTAAAATAATCGTTCAATAATCATAATCGAGGTAACTTGTTCGATTAATCGCGATTATGATTTTAGCCAAAATCGTCCAGCCCTAATGAGTGCCCACAACTGGCGGAAACTACAATGGGCTGAATTGGAACGTCCTAAGCCCTTGATCACTTGGAATCAGCTATGGAGTTGATTTATTTATTTATTTATTTTCCCTTTAAGAATTTGTTTAATGCAGCATCCAAATGTATATAGATGTGTTTGGGTTGTTTTAAATAAAAAAAAACATCATAGAGTTGTTTGTGGTGGTGATGATTAGACGAGATCTGCGGTGACGTCACAATCGTGTTGCATTGTGGTATGAAGATGTCTGAAGTGGTATAAGATGTCTGAAGTGTACATATGAAGTAGACTTATTCCCTCGGTCAAAATCAAGGGAGCGAGGGTCTGTCCATATAAACTTCCCTGTCCACTTCACGAAGTGGAACGCATTTCAAAATGGCGGCAGGGATTCCCCCGAGGGGAAGTGCTTAGGGGAAGTTCGCAAGTGCGTGTCTAAAAGTGGACTGGAACGCAGCAATAGTAAATGTTAATCCCGTTCTGTACAGTGTTCATAAGTGTTCAGTGACAACTGCATTCAACAACCAAAATCACTCTTATAAAAATAAATTTTGTGATCTTTTCATTGAGATACTTGCAGTAAAAGCAAATCGCAGATATGGAGGTACATTGTCTTGTCTCCATTGCAAATTTTGATATGGTCTGTCTTGCTCTATCACAGTTGCTTCCTTCTGAGCCATTCGGTGTAGAGGTAACCTATATATTACGTTGGAGTGGACAGCAGCTTACACAAATAGAAAGTTAAAAAGCATTTTTTGTAACAATCTAAAGGTCTTTTCTGTCATTGGACCCTATCATAGACCCGGCAGCGCAATGCAGCGCCAGACGCGACTCAAGTGTTTTTTGCCCGACGCAGTTATCATTTTCACATCCTGCGCCACATTGTTTGAATAGCAAATGCATTTGCGCCCATTTGTGCGCCCATGGGTGTGCTGGTCTGAAAATGATGTGTAGATTATAAAAATAGGGCCCAATGTGTTCTTGCTGAAAAAAGTATTAATTTCTTTAAAAAAAAATAAAAAATAAATAAATCTAAATCTCACCCCAAAAGTTTTGTGCCACACCAGAATTTTGCTATTCTGCCATCTTTGCATTCAGTTCCAGAAACAGTTTATTTTAGCCAATCACTTTGGAGTCATACAACAACTTACATCGTGACACCGCGGATTGGCTGATCGCACCACAAGAACAAGCTCAGTCCCAAACCCTTCACTAGCAACTATACTGAACATCTGTTGTTAGTGACTCCATTATGTGAAAATCTTCAGTTGCAACTTGGTGACATTAGCCTGAGGTTTTTCACACAGTAGCTTTAACACAGCAGAGAGAATCAGATGTGTTCAGAATATTCTGAAGGCTTCATAAACCCTTGATGTCTGTTATCTATTTAACATGAGTGATCAAGCGTGTCACTTCTCACTACCCTAATGCCATGAAGCCAATGCTCATGACTTTTCTCATCTACTCCCTGGTGCCTGATTAGAGTCCCTAGGGTTACAATCTGTACCTGAACATTAACAATAACAATCTGTTGAAGCACACATAAAGCAATAAGGCTTCTCTGTAACTAAGGAGTCAGTTACCAAGAAATAGAAACCCGGTGTCACAACCAGAAAGAATGAATAGGAAGAGGAATAAGAAGAGGAGTAAGAAACTAATAGAAAAAAGAAAGTGGGGGTCGTACAAAATGTACAGTTCTCCCAGTATTAATAAAAACGGAATTAAATGCATGAGCGAGTTCAAGCCGCAGTTGGAAACAACACCAATCTCTTCACAGCAACTACAGGCTTGGACTGCAACACAGAAGGTCTTTTAAGATAAATAATATACAAAGAGCAATTTGAGTTGCCCTGTATTCTGATACTCACTGAGGAAGGTTATTTTGTGCATGTGTATGTGAAATGAGTATGTACATGCATGATATATAATATCCTCACATTATCCCTGCTTTTGTCAGTTGCAGTGAAAAGGTAACAATAGGTTCTCTGTAGACAAAATAAAGCCTTCCACAAACATTCAAAATACACATACATGTACAATGTTTTCATCAGGAAGTCAGCAAAAAATAATATATATGCATGCAATCAATCAATATATTGATTATTGGCCAATATAGAATAAAATAAAATAAATCCCTAACACGGTTACATGTAATCCTTAGCAAACCTCAAAATAAATATCTAATTCTCACAACTGTACATTCTAATAGTGGGATGCCTAAATTCACTTGTACCAATTAAAATTATCGATTATATTTTGAATTGATTTAGACAAAATAGTATAGAATTTTAATATTGGCCATTGAACGTTTTTCAGCAAGCATGAAACAGAAAATTAATTATTGGCTTATTGGTATCGGCCAGAATTATAATATCAGTGCATCAGTAATTGGAAAAAAATAAGGTTCTTCACACAATTTTAAAGAACACTTTATGCCAAAAAGGTTTTATATTATGAGAAATGTGTTAAAGGGGTACTTCACTGCTGGTAAAATGAGCTGCCTATACAATGGAAAGGCAAAACAATTTTGATATTGTTGCTACCTGACTGGAGAAAATGTCAAATTTTCTTCTCTTCTGCCAAATAGGTAAGAAAACTTCAACACCCATAATGCACTGGGAATGTTGCCGTCCAAGGCCATTCCCACTAGTCTGCTATGGATATGCTCACCAGAGTCAGATACTGCCTTGCTTTAGTAGGATATACTTATTAGCAAACTTTTAGTCATAATGGCGTCGACTTATATTGTTCCTGAGTGCAAGAGTTCAAAGAGTAAATGTTTAGCGGGAAGTTACTTTCGGTTTCCAGTGAAGAATCCAGCGCATGGTAGCCAGTGGGTCAATGGAAAATCTGAAAACCTCCATGTTGTACTAAACATTTCAAAATAGATGACTACGAACACAGTGTTTTAGGTCCAACGGAGGGGAGGGAAAATTCCCCAAAAAACGGTCATTTTGTCAGGTCTGCCCAACCCCCAAGACCAACCCCCCCCCCCCCCCCCAAGCAAAATGCCTTAGCGTTGCCGTAGTGTTCTATTTTTTTCCTACTGCCCTTTAGAGAGTAGACATTGTACAATACAATTTTCAGTGATTTTCCTTCCCTTACAATAACTTCTGTTAATAACCCAGCATTGTTCATTTACATATCCTACCGACATTATAACAATACAAAGCGGGTTGAAAATTGGCGGTTACAGTTTAAATTATTACATAATACGTTCATGTTTAATGGGTTATTTTTATTTTTTTGTAGTGATGAAGTTTGTTCACAAGCTGTTTAATTCATACAATTTACTTAAGATAAAAAATTTATTAAAAAAAAAAATTATCCATAAAAGAATCCCATGATGGGAACCCCTAAATTTAAGGTTCATTATATATGAAGCACCTGACAGAACCCTATACAGTTTTAGAACCTTTTCTTCTAATAATGTACAGTAGAAGTGAATAAACCTATACAGCAATTATTGGACCTAACTTCCTTGTATGTGCTCCATTTCTTATGGCAACATATATCTCATTTGTTTACATCTACACAGAATCACTTTTTCAACTCCCCAGGAGACCTGACGGACCAATTCTATTCTGAGAACAATCATAACCTCAAACTGCAAGCTTGAACTGTTCCACATTCCTGGCCCACTGTTTATGTCCTTACAAACTGTGCAATTCACGAGTCAGCTGACCAGACTATGTGGCCTACTTACATACTGTTTTTGAAAAATGTATCAGTATTATTTTTAGGTCCACATTCAAGGTTAATGAATTAGGTTGCAGAAACTGTTCTGGAGATCACATATGATTATTTTTGTGCACACTTCATATAAAAATCCTTCACTGTATTGTGATGTTTTCCATTGGTAGTGTTTTGGGTCTGTAAAATGTGTATATTCTATTATGTTCAGTTTGAGACTTGTTTGCTTTGTTCCTGTTTCCTGCCTGTCTGAGTTCTCATTAGTCTCCTTGATTGGTCATTCTGTTCAGCTGTTTCCTATAGTTCCCTTTGTTTGTTCCATGTATTTAAGCCCTGAGATCTCCTTAGCTCTTGGACCGTTCTTGTTTGTGTAAGATGTTAGGATTAGTATTTCACCACTTTCTCCAGAGTGTTTGTGATTAAAGTTTATTTTGATTCTCCTTCATTGTGCGATTTATATTCACAACACTCATGTCACGTGACATTATCTGAGTCATAATCAGAAATCAGATTGTTCTGCCCGCATTAAATATAATTAAGGGTCCCACTTTATATTAAGTGGCTTTAAGTACTATGTACTTACATTGAAATTAATAATTTGATACAATGGACTTATTGTGTACATACAAGTTTTTACATTGTACTTATATTTTGAAAATACCAGCATGTAATTACATTTGTAATTACACAGTTGACCCTTCCCTTACACCATAACCCAGTGGTTTTCAAACTTTTTCAAGAGGGACCCTTTTTTTTCTTTTTTTGACGCGACCCATAGTGTGCGCAGAAAAAAATCAGCTCAGCACTTTTTTTAACCACTTTTGATGATGCACGTGCACTTGCTGATCCTTGACGCGATTGCAACGCAAAGTCGATTCTGAAATAATTTGAGCAAGCTATAGGCCTACATACAGGAATTTTAACCAATTAATAGCCTATCGTTTGCTGCATGCTTAAAAAATACAAAAAAACATATTCCACAACAAACTCTTTAAATGTAATATTCAGAACAGAACAAGAATTAAAAAAAAAAAAACTATAAACAAGCCAAAACGAAATAATTTAAAGCGAAAGTAAATGTAAAGGGCATTATGCTCACGTAACTCTCTCGTTAGAATCAAAATGTTTCAACATTCGCAATGTATTTGATGGTAAACTATTCTTTATTATAGGCTTTGTAGCAACTTCACTCAAGTTGCAATATCGACAGGAAAAAAAATCATCCTTTTCACATGCTCAAAAATGTGCTTGGAAACATCACAGTTGAGCGGTGCTTACGCTGAATGGTACGAATTGTACTGCTGACTATTTAAACAGAGCAGTGTGATTTTTATGTTTGGTTGACTATTTTATTATCATATTTTATTTCGGCTATAATGAACAGGCTGCGATGTCAAGCCTGGAATGGTGTATTTGTGTGTGTGTGTGAGGCGCGGCACTGGAAATAAAGTGTTTATTTATATTTGTGTACACTCGCAATAAAACACAACATTGTGCTTTTGTCAAAATGTAAACTCTTGTCAAACTTAACCTACAACTGTCACCCAACCAAAATCACACACAGTTTAAAAGCAAACATATTTATAATTCAAATGAGAATAAAGTTAGTGTTAATTACAATTTTAAGGAAAACAAATATATTGATATGAAACGTGTCTGTTGCTGCCAATGGAGCGAACGAGAGTATGTTGCAGAAGGAACGACGAGTGTTTGTGTGTTGCTGCCGATGGAGCGAACGTGTGTGTGTTGCAGATGGAGCGAACGAGTGCGTGTTTTGTGTATATATATTAATGAGAAGGGTGGGCCTGCTTATTCTGCATAATCTGGTCCCAAGCCGGTTCGCAGGACGAGAGGGCAACACGCATGTCAGGAGAAGCATTCAGTTTGTTTCGTTGTTTCGTCTTCATTTTGTTTAAAACTGAGAATCCAGTTTCACACATATATTTAGTGGTGAAGGGTAGTAGCAAAGAAATGCTTGCTTTGCTCAGCATGGGGTACTCGGTGAAGAGGCCAATCCAGAACGAAGACAATTTTTCTGTTTTGTGACGGGTTTTCAAAGTGCTGTCACTGGTTAGTTGGAGCATTTCTGATTCTTGCATCGCCTTCATTATCTTCCCTGCTGATCTCCGCTGTTTGCGGCAGGGTTTGATGGCTGACCGCGTTTTTTGCTGCTACATTTAAAGAGGTCTTGGTCTCTGACCCTCTTTTTCTTGTGAAAAAATCATAAATGCTTTTTGACTTTGGTTTGCTCATGTTCAGCATAAAATAAATTCATTACGGGCTACTAATGTCACGGTACCGAAAATTTTCATCATCTCATGGGAAAAAAATAAAATGGCTGCATATCAACAACACTGCGCACAAGGTTTTTTGTTTTGTGTTGCCTAGGGCTACGAGTAGGTCGGTCAGCCGGTCAGGTGACATGTGGATTATTTATTTTGCATGAATTTGAATGTTTTTTTAAGTGTACTTCTAATCAAAGCTATTATTATTAATATTAATATTATAAGAAAACAGAATTGAATGTAATCATTTTTTAAATCATTTTTTAATTCTTGCGACCCACCCGAGGGTCGAGACCCAGGGTTTGAAAACCACTGCCTTAACCTACCCTTAAACCAACCCATACCACCACAACAGCCCCTAACCTTACCCGTATCCCGCCTCAATAGCAGCAAAAGTGTTTTACAACCTGAACACAATAAGTACATTGTACTTAGTTTTCGATGTAAGTACATAGTACTTAAAGCCACTTAATATAAAGTGGGACCTAATTAAGTCTTAAAGACACAGTGAAATGCCTTGATAAGTGTAATTTTCTTTAATACGCATTCCCAAAGCTATGGAATCTACACCCTCAGAAAAAAATTGGCAAAAATTAAGGGGTACAACAGCTCGTCACAAGAGACCATCTTTGTACTTTATATACTCATAAAAGTTCATAGCAGTAACTTACATACTATTACTACTTTAATGGCTCGTTTCCACTGAGCGGTACGGTACGGTACAGGGGGAATGACAACAATAGAAGCGCCATTTTTAATATACAGTTGAAATATAATACTACTGTTATTGTGTCACATAATGTAGTTTTAAGAGTTTTTCAGGCGAGAATGTTGTCGTTTAAAGCTCAAATCTGTAGTTTATTTATAAAGATTTATGATAATTTGATGAGATCCATTCCAGGGCGATCACCGGGCGCTCGGCGCTCATGTTGCCCGCCTGGAGCAGCCTTTCCTCGGCTAGTCGTTCTGACGTTTGCCGCTGACTCTGACGTCTCTGTAGTGGTAATTCGTCTTGTGTAGCCCTAACGGGCGATCTTTGGTCTCGTGAATCTATAATTCGTTCCCTGGCCAATCGTTTTGGCTGAGGGCTAAGTGAAGTTTCAAATATTTAGGCTATTTAACTTTACCGTTGTAACATAGCACTGAATTTGTATATTTGACTGAATTGTTTGCTTTATTTCTTATTGTATAGCTTCTTGTACCTTTTACTTATACTTTTATAATGGCTATTATTGTTAAAACTGAAATTTAACAAAAAGAGATAGGGTTGAGTTTTGTCATTTTTTATTTTATAACAAGATTATCACTGCAATGTTGTTTATTGCAACATTTCTACAAATGCACATATTGCCTGGAATGTTTAATATTATTACAATTTAAATGAAAAGATGCAGGGTTTTATATTTCGTTTTGTTATAAATAGGCTAACATTATACATGCAGTGAATAATAATCAATAGGCCTACGCATTGCCTGAACCACATTTGTGTGCCTAAATGTTTAAAATTTATTTAAATGAAAACGAAAAGAGGCAGAGTGGCGTTTTATAACATATTTCGTTTTATTGTTGCCTAAAATGTACATACAGAGATAACCGGAGTAGGAGAGCGAGCTGAGTGATGCTCTCAAGAACGCGCTGTTCCATTTGGAGAATTACCGGACTCGCGTCCTCGAGAGTCCTTCTCTTGAGACGGACTTGGCAAGTCCGAACTTTGCATACTTGGTATTGAGAAACGCCTAATGTCGGCGCTTGTCTTCTTTTGACAAACATGCCGAGAAGCAAGGACAAGATCTGCTGTATGCCATCCATGGTTGTTTACTATGTCGCTTTCTTCTTCGCGCGAAAATTGGGGTTGATCAAGTAGGGTACTGTTGGCGGTGGAAACACTAGCCGGATCATGGTGTACCGACCCGTCCCGAACCGTACTGTACCCTCAACGCTCAGTGGAAACGAGCCATAAGGTACTAAAATGCACCTTTTAGGGGTAAGATAGGGTACAAAGTTGTCCTTTTAAAGGTACTGCCCCTGTGAAAAGCTGTTGTACCCCAAAGGTACAATATTTGCATATTTATTTTTACAGTGTATAATACTGGTCTATAGCATTGCAGAAGTGTTAAAGGTAGGGTAGGCAAATGCGGAGAGGCTAGTGATAGCAAGTTAGCATTGAAAGCATGAGATCCCACCCTCCCTTCAGAGCATCTCCAAAGCCACGCCTCCTTCAAAACACATGAATGCGCACAGCAGAGTAGGGATGCGCCGATCTGTATCGGTATCGGCTACGATTATCCCATTCTTTGCCGGATCGGGTATCGGTCAGACGAGACCCATCCAATTCGGATATTGTGAGTATACTATTCTGTGTTATTGTTAAGCCCCACAAAAGGCACTAAAACATAAACCACCACAAAGTTTTTGTGCACTATAAGTGTTCTGAAGCCATTCTATAGTATATTGTGAGGTAGAAATTAATATTTAAGTCGTTAAATTCAAGTTCACGTAAACTCTTCCCTCTGCTGCGGCAGTCAGTCATTCTCAATTCAGCATTAAAACAGCGCGTTGCATTTTGTTATGACAGTCAACAAGATGAAACTCTCTCTAAGATGATTCAATCTTACTATTATTGTACTTGATAGATACTATATAACGTTCTATGGTTTCGCATAAAACAACTTTATCTTTCTGGACTTTATTGCAGTACCTTATCATGTTACTTGCTACCGGGTGTCTGTTAGATCACAAAACTGGAGTAGAGAGCACTATAATTGTTCTTCACGCGCACAGTAACTGTAATTTAAGACAGTTAAAAGAAAAGGCTCAATAAACTATTGCAAAGATAGATATTCCTTTGTGCTTTGAACTTATCAATGCGGACTCGAATAGCTACGCGCTGTGACTCCATGTTGCTTCAAGCGCATCATTCTGCGCATGGGATGCGCATAAGCACTTTGTGCCACACTGTATTGGAGCCTTTGAAATTATAATACTTTTGTGCAATGAAAGATTATTAATAGCCTTTCTTGTTCTGTCCTATCTATCATAAGTTGCTGCCTCATTAAACAGCTGCGCTATACATTTAAAAGATGTCTTAATTTTATAGTATATATACTTGTTTTTCATGAATGTATTTTACAACCACACAAAGAGCAATGTGTTACGTTTTATCAGATGTAATGCTACACTTATTGTCTCTACAAATACATATGTTGACAGGCAGGTACATTGACAGGACATTGTATGCAATGATTGGACTTCCACAGAAGATATGTCTACATGTTTTAATGTTTAGACAACTTCTATTATTGATTGCTATTAGGATGTGAAGAGAGTTTCAACTATTATAACAAAAAGTGTTTATAAAACATATTTAATTTGCCATGACAGCAATTGGAACTCTCTCTCTCTCTTTGGACACAGAATAAACGCAATCCCTGCTTAATATCAGCTTACTGATCATGGCAAAGCTGATATAAAGATAAATAAGGGTCATGGAGGTGTTAATGATTAATACTGATTAGCACATTTTTGCCTGTCTTTGTGTGTCCACAGTGGCTTTCCCTGATCTACTACTTTGGGATGAATTAATTGCACAATTATGATGAGTAAAAACACTCTTTTTTAACACTCTGTTAAACAGAAACTGCAACAGAACACACAATTCTAGTCAGGCATAAACATTTTTTGATTTTCCCACATATTGATTCTAATGAACATTCAAGAAGCATACATTTTCTTTATGTGAACATTTGCTTAATTTTAACAATGGCATAGTTTAAAAAAATCAAAACGAAGAGCGATATTCAACTGACATATACAGCTGAACAGCCTCAAGGTAATAAATGTTGCAAAGAGGCTCATTTCAGCTGGGAAATGCTACCGAGTCACGTGACATCCCAATTATTTGCAATCTCGCTCTTGCGCTGTGAATTTATGGTAAGCAGATAAGCAAGGGCATACATTTTAATGAGGAAACATCTGCATCTGTAGTATTTGTACATTATACTCTAATGCATGTTTTTTAAACTACAGCCCACATGAGATGAATGCTTGAAGCAGTGCTAAATTCGATCAAAGCTAGAGGAAAGGATATTCCTTTCTGAATATGTGTGAATATTTGGATTCAGACTGTATCTGTGTGGGCCAAGTTTTGCCTTCAAAACCCACAAAGACATTCAAACCTGAACGATCCTTTTGGGAAGCAGCCAACAGAATAGGAAAACAACTTAATAAAGATGCACTACCATTCAAAATTTTGGGATAAGATTAAAAAAGAAAACACTTTTATTCAGCAATTAAATTGATCAAGAGTGGGAGTTGTATAGTCATTTATAATGTTACAAAATATTTCTATTAAAAAAAATATCATCATCATCATCTTCTTCCGCTTATCCGGGGCCGGGTCGCGGAGTAAGCAGAGATGCCCAGACTTCCCTCCCCCCAGACACTTCCTCCAGCTCTTCCGGGGCGACACCGATGCGTTCCCAGACCAGCCAGGAGACATAATCCCTCCAGCGTTTTCTAGGTCTTCCCCGGGGTCTCCTCCCGGTGGGACAAGCCAGGAACACCTTTTCCGGGAAGGAGTCCAGGAGGCATCCGGAACAGATGCCCGAGCCACCTCACCTGGCCCCTTTTGATGTGGAGGAGCAGCGGCTCTACTCTGAGCTCCTCCCGAGTGACCGAGCTCCTCACCCTATCTCTAAGGGATCGCCCAGCCACCCTGCGGAGAAAGCTCATTTCGGCCGCCTGTATCCGGGATCTTGTCCTTACGGTCATGACCCACAGCTCATGACCATAGGTGAGAGTAAGAACGTAGATTGACCGGTAAATTGAGAGCTTCGCCTTGCAGCTCAGCTCCTTATTCACCACGACAGACCGGTACATCGACCGCATTACTGCAGAAGCTACACCGATCTGTCTGTCAATCTCCTGTTCCATCCTTCCCTTACTTGTGAACAAGACCCCAAGATACTTGAACTCCTCCACTTGAGGCAGGAACATTTCACCAACCTGAAGTGGGCAAGCCACCCTTTTCCGAGAACCATGGCCTCGGATTTGGAGGTGCTGATTCTCATCCCAGCCGCTTCACACTCGGCTGCAAACTGTCCCAGTGAATGCTGAAGGTCCTGGTCTGATGGGGCCAGCACGACAACATCATCCGCAAAAAGCAGAGACGAAATTGTGTGGTCCCCAAACCACACACCTTCTGGCCCCTGGCTGCGCCTAGAAATTCTGTCCATAAAAATTATGAACAGAACCGGTGACAAAGGGCAGCCCTGCCGGAGTCCAACATGCACCGGAACAAGTCTGACTTACTGCCGGCAATGCGAACCAAGCTCCTGCTCCGGTTGTACAAGGACCGGACAGTCCTTAGCAAAGGGCCCTGGACCCCATACTCCCAGAGCACCCTCCACAGGACACTAGGGCTGTGCTCAGAATATCGATATGACGATACATTGTCATGAACTCCTGACAATGCGCGTATCGATACAGCAACTGCTGTATCGATACTGTCGTGCTTTTGAATGTAGCCAATTCAGGGCTCGAATTTCAGCACGGGATTGCGAGTATTACGCATTATTCTAATCATTCCCGCAGGTCTCCCACTTATAATGCGGGAAATTCCCGCAAACATTAATTGAGTGTCCAGCTGTGCCGCGTCTTCTGTCTCTGTCTCTCAAAATGGGTTGCTCAAGGCAAGCGTCAAACGCGCTGAAGGCGGCGATACTACACTCTCGCTTTTAGGAGTTGGGACATGACGGAATATTCACTTGCATATTCGGGCGAGCATTGCATTGTCACTTAAGTTTACCATTCGCTCGTCTTTTTAAGTCTTACCACGCTAAACATTCAAGCGATTTTAAACTATTCAGTACTCGCACGCTCTCTGAGAGATGGTTTTCTCTGCATGCTTACATAGAGTAAAGCCGCCTCACAAACAGCCTGTGAGTAACAAAAGTTCTTTTTCACGGATTATATTGCTTTTACAGACAAAAACAAGCAAAATTATGTCAAAAATGTCGGTCTTGGTGAGTATCAACACAGTCGGTTATTTCTTAAATACGCATAAAATGCATGTGACAGTATAATGAAAACAGGATCCGTGCACTAGCTCTTAAAGTGACAGCAGCCATATGTGTCTGGTATTAATATTGTTGTCAAAACAACAAAAGATAGCTTTAATTATAAGGAATCTGGATTTATAGTCGATGTATTTAATTTAGTCAGGACTAAAATACTACCCAATGTTATTTTACATTTAATTATTTTATTAAGTTTCTGTAGTATTTCTGAATACTAGTGCTAGACCTATTCAAAAACTTTTCTCTTTATTGGTAGGCTATCTTTATTCTATTGTATTTATTTGTTTAAAATGATTTCAACATAATGTAAAGAAATTACTGTGTTTGGTGCACAGTCCAACACTTATTTAATTTAACTCTCATTGTTTTTTAATGACAAAAACTAAATAGTTTTTCAGTTATCACAACTGTTATAACACTGTTTATTCAATAAATATATTACTGTTACTAAACTCTGCTCAAAAGAAATTTAAATTCCAAATTGATCCATATCGTGATACATATCGTATCGTGGCTTTAGTATCGTGATGCGTATCGTATCGTGACATTGTTGGTGATACACAGCCCTACAGGACACCACGAGGGACACAGTCGAATGCCTTCTCCAAATCCACAAAGCACATGTGGATTGTTTGTGCAAACTCTCATGAACCGTTCAGCACCCTGGAGAGGGTATAGAGCTGGTCCAGTGTTCCACGACCAGGACGAAAACCGCACTGTTCCTCCTGAATCAGAGGTTCTACTATTGTCCGAATTCTCCTCTCCAGTACCCTGGCATAGACTAGAAGGCTGAGAAGTGTGATCCCCCTTTAGTTGGAACACACCTTCTGGTCCCCCTTCTTAAAAAGAGGGACAACCACCCCAGTCTGGCAGCCCAAACGTACTGTCCCCGACCGCCACGCGATGTTGCAGAGGTGTGTCAACCAAGACAGCCCCACAACATCCAGAGACTTGAGGTACTCAGGGCGGATCTCATCCACCCCCGGTGGCTTGCCACCGAGGAGCTTCTTGACTACCTCTGTGACTTCAGCTTGGGTGATGGACGAGTCCACCTCCGAGCCCTCAGCCTTTGCTTCCTTAATGGAAGACATGTTGGTGGGATTGAGGAGATCCTCAAAGTATTCCTTCCACCGTCCGACGACATCCCCAGTTGAGGTCAAAAGCTGCCCACCTCCACTGTAAGCAGTGTTGTTAGGGCACTGCCTCCCTCTCCTGGCGCGCCGGACGGTTTGCCAGAATCTCTTCGAGGCCAACCGGTAGTCCTTCTCCATGGCCTCACCGAACTCCTCCCAGGCCCGATTTTTTGCCTTCATAACCAACCCGGGCTGCAGTCCGCTTGGCCTGCCGGTACCTGTCAGCTGCCTCAAGAGTCCCACAAGCCAACCAGGCCCGACAGGACTCCTCCTTCAGCTTGACGGCATCCCTTACTTCCGGTGTCCACAACCGGGTTCGGGGACTCCCTCGGGATGCGGTCGAAGCTCCGCCGGAGTTGGAAGTTGAAGATCTCTCTGACAGGGGACTCAGCCAAACGTTCCACACAGACCCTCACAGTACGTTTGGGTCTGCCGTTTCTGTCCAGCTTCCTCCCCCGCCATCGATCCAACTCACCACCAGGTGGTGATCACTTGACAGCTTTGCCCCTCTTTTCACAGAGTGTCCAAGACATACGGCCGGAGGTCGGATTAAACGACCACAAAGTCGATCATCGACCCCTGGCCTAGGGTGTCCTGGTGTCATGTGCACTGATGGACACCCTTAAGCTTGAACATGGTGTTCGTTATGGACAAGCTGTAACTAGCACAGAAGTCAAATAACAGAACACCGCTCGGGTTCAGATCAAACCGTTCCTCTCAATCACGCCCCTCCAAGTATCACTGTCGCTGCCCACGTGGGCGTTGAATTCCCCCAGTAGAACGACGGAGTCAACAGTCGGAGCACTTTCCAGCACCCCTCCCAGACTCCAAGAGGGCTGGGTACTCTGCACTGCCGTTCAGCCTGTAGGCACAAACGACAGTGAGAGACCTATCCCCAACCCGAAGGTGCAGGGAAGCGACCCTCTCGTTCACTGGGGTGAACTCCAACACATGGTGGCTGAGCTGGGGGGCTATAAGTAAACCCACACCAGCCCGCCGCCTCTCACCAGGAGCAACTCCATAGTGGTAAAGAGTCCATCCTCTCTCAAGGAGTGTGGTTCAAGAGCCCAAGCCGTGCGTGAAGGTGATCCCGACTATCTCTAGTTGGTACCTCTCAACCTCACGGACAATCTCAGGCTCCTTCCCCACTAGCGAGGTGACGTTCCACGTCCCTAAAGCTAGTTTCCGTGTCCAGGGATCGGGTTGTCGAGGCCCCCACCTTCGACTGCCGCCCGATCCACTTTGCACCGGCCCTTACGGCCCCTCCTGCAGGTGGTGAGCCATGGGGAGGCCTGGCCACCAGGCGCTCGCATACGAGCCACAACCCCGGGCCTGGCTTCAGGGTAGGGCCCCGGCCTTGCCATGCCGGGCGACCTCATGGTCCTCGTTTTTAATTCTAGCATAAAGGGTTTATGAACCGCTCTTAGTCTGACCCGTCACCTAGGACCTGTTTGCCTTGGGAGACCCTACCAGGGGCATATAGCCGCAGACAACATAGTTCCTAGGATCGTTCGGGTACTCAAACCCCTCCACCACGGTAAGGTAGCAGTTCAAGGAGGGTGTCAAAAAAATATAAAAAATTGTATTTATCAAAGAATCCTGACTCACAGATTAATTGAATAAAAAATCTGACTGATATTAGAATTTGATTGTAATTCAATTATGTGTGTCATGTAAAGTATCTGTTCTGATTGATCGCTATAACCCAGAGTAAGCTAATATTCAAGAAATCTGAACAAAGACAATTCTGCCATATACAATTGATTTTCTGAATAAGGGGATTTACATTTGTATCTGTCAAACAAAATTAATGCCAAACATGCGTGCAACGTTACGTGACATAGGCACAAGAAATATTTTTTTCACCATTATTCTCGAGGCTCTAAAATTACCACAAGAGAATAACGTGAAAGAACACGTATATCATATTTCTCTCTTATTATTCTCTCTTTTCCTTTCCTTATCATTTCACATTCTCTTTTGTCTCTCCTTTTTTCATATCACGTATGCTCATTTTAGCTTTTCTTTCTCATTATTTTACACCATTATCGCTCTCACTTACAGTCTATATAATCCTATCAGCCATCTCACTCAGCCCATGAATAACCCCTATGGGGTTATTTTCCCAGAAGCCCTAGTGATGTAGCTTTAGAGCCACCCTTTCCTCTATTCCCAGCTGGGATGCCCTCTCACCCTTTCAGATGCACTGCAACTCCCTGACCTCATGTTCATGACATTCTAGTGTTACCTGGAAATGTCCCAGTATGCTTACATTCTGTTAACCAGTTATCTAAGGCCACTTTGCAGGCATCACCTCATAAAGAAGATTTCTTGCCTCGGTTTTGATTAAAGTGGTCATATGATGAGGAATATTGGGTGTATCACGCCTATTCGGTGATCAGATATTTTATATTCCTAAACTAGAAAAAAAAAAAAGAGTAAAAAATGTGAAATGTATGAAAATCCAAACTTTTGGCTGTAAGTAGTACCTGCTGTTCAACATATGCTTCTGAAAATCCAAATATTAAAAAAGAGAAGCTGAACTTTATTTTTAATGAGGTCCCTGATTGTTTTAATCTGTATTTAACAATTTGAACGGTACATTTCAGCTTAGAATGGTTTGCGAATTTGTCACTTTGCAAAGAGACTGTTATTGAAGCAGCTCTAACTATATTTGACTCAAACCCACAGCTTATAGCAAAAATCACTATTTCTCATTTCAAAAGCAAAGAGGGTGTTTACATGGAACTCTTAAATGAACATAAACCTAAAATGACCCCCATTTAATTTTAAGGGTCAAAAAAGGGATAGGGAATGGTACTGCCTAAACACTGATATCTTAAAGGGGTATTTTAAAATTATTTAATTAGTTTTTTCTCTGAAGTCAATGAAGAGGGTTGGTCATTACATGTGACAGTATCAAAACTTGCTAAACATTTATTAAATTTGTTGTTAAGAGGATAAAACTGAAGTCTGTCAAAGGGTTACTTCACCCAAAAATGCAAATTCTGTTATTAGGCTAATTACTCACCCTCATGTCGTTCCAAACCCGCAAGATCTTCGTTCATCTTTGGAACACGAATTAAGATCTTTTTGATGAAATCCGAGACCTTACTGAACCATCCATAGGCAGCGACGTATTTGCCACTTTCAAGGCCCAGAAAGGTAGTAAAGATATTGTTAAAATAGTCTATGTGACTACGGTGGTTCAATTCAATCTTAATTTTATAAAGTGACGAGAATATTTTGTGCACAAAAAAAACAAAACAAAAATAATGACTTTATTCAACAATTTCTTATCTTCCATGTCAGTCTCTGATGATGTTCACGTAGTAAACACTGCAGCGTGTCAGGTTTCTACTTCAGAACCTCCTGCTTCAGCATCACACGCATGCGTCGTTTTTTTTGTACACTAAAATTAGGTTGAACCACTGTAGTTACATGGACTATTTTAAAGATGTCTTTACTACGTTTCTGGGATGAGGGCGAGTAATTAATGACAGAATTTTAATTTTGGGTGAACTAACCCTTTAATCTTTTCCTGTTTGTAATGTCTTTCAATAGCATGATAATATTGTATACCATGATGAAATTATTGTGATATGAAAATTTGATACCGACACATGTCTAGTAATGACCAACCCTATATTCACGGATTCAGAGAAAAGACTAATAATAATAAGGTGATAAGACACCTTCAAGATTTGAACAAACCTTTTGGATGATGCAAAAATGTTTTGAATGGTCTGTCTTTGCTAAGACTTTTGTATCTCTGGATGCCTAAATAGCCCCTTTGACTTGGCTAAATGTGGTTGTATAATCGAGGGCAGTATAGCTCAGGATCACTGCCAGTCTTTCATTACACTCTCTCAGTTTAAGCCGTTGTTTCCCTCTCTAGAGGGAGAAATCCAACCCACACAACATGCTGGAGAGAGAAAGTAACTGTGTGTATGTGTGCAGCTCTTCTAAAAATAAGTATTTCATTCAGAGGCTACAGCAATCCCACTTTCTTCTCAAAAACGCTGCAGAACAGAACACCTGATGGGTTCACTGTCTGACATCCCATAATGCCATGCTAACATGAGGCAGCGGAGGAAAACGCTCACTGGAGTTTAAATGTAAATGCGATCATCACATTAGCAGCAGGAGCAGTTTAGTTATGACAGTCTAAATCTGAGGCGTTCCAGAGAGGCTTACCATCAACACACAAACATCACTAATGTGGGCTACACAAATACAGAGGTTCCCATCCCAAAACATATTTGGACACTAAAAAACACTCTGTATAAATTTCATTGCATAGATAACACAATATCAAACCAAATGGTGTCTGTAAACAAAATAACTTTTTTCAGTGTT
This sequence comes from Gila orcuttii, assembly GCA_026230005.1. Lineage (NCBI taxonomy): Eukaryota > Metazoa > Chordata > Actinopteri > Cypriniformes > Leuciscidae > Gila > Gila orcuttii. The sequence continues at coordinate 11,905,178 of JAPDVR010000016.1, read as the reverse complement.
GGGGGTAATGCAAGTTACATAACCAGATTATTTTTTCAAATAACTAGTAAAGTAATGCATTCATTTTAAATTTTCAACAAAAGTTACTGTTTGAATGTGAAAGTGAATGTTTGTGGGTTATTGTAGTTCTAGACTAAATGTAAACATTTACTCCTCTCACTTGCACAAAACAGATTCAGTATTACTCAAAACAAATACTGTTTTGTGCAAGTGTGAGGAGTAAATGTTTACATTTAGTCTAGAACTACAATAACCAACATGTTTACACAGCACACAAACATTCACTTTCACATTCAAACAGTAACTTTTGTTGTAAATTTAAACAGTGAAATGCAAACTCAGAATATTACACAAACCTGTAATAAATATGTTAAATAACAAAAAATACTTTATCCATCTAATCACTTTATTAACCAATTTCTTCGCTGCTGACCTACGATAATCCAATTCAAACATACTAATAAGCAAAAATGACTTAAACATCACATTTGTGTTTGGTTTGTTTGAGCTGCACCCTCTACTGCACAGGCGTGAATGCAAGAATTGTAGAAAATAAAATGCAGAAAATAAAATGGCTTTCCCCCATTCTAATAGTCTACATATAGTTCAGTATGGTTGCTACATGTGTTTTCACTTTAGACAGTCATAATTTATCTGTTGTTGAGAAGCGAACATACAGTATGACCACTCATGACCTGCTCATCATTATGCAATCAATCTTTGAGATTCACACACCACAGATGCCTATAGCCACACTCTCAATGTGGCTCAATGGCTACAAACAGTTTGAAATCCTTTTAAAGTGTTCTTGTGAACTGGCTTTCAACCAGAACCCCAGGTAAAGCACACCAAAGGTGACAGAGTGTGTGCGGGTGTGTCTATCTACAGAGCAGGAGGGCAAGATTTAGGGCAACTACAAGCCCTGCAGCGCTTAAGCACATCCAGACAGGAACGTATCAACTCTCAGATAAGGGACTACATGCTGCAAATAATCCTTTTGCTTATAACGTCTAAGCCAGGATCTGTAAGCATGTCCAGGCGGAATCAGCATACTTATTCTGCGCTGATTTTGGGGGGAAATCTGCCAGTCTGTGGAATGCATTTAAATTAGGTAAAATTATCAGTTGGTAGCCGGAAGCATTAGTAAAATATATTTCCTAATCTGCTATTAAAAATCTTTAATATTTAATTTTTTTTTAATAAGATTTCAAAGATAAATCGAAGATGTGACCGAAAAAAAAACAAAAAAACATCATCCTCATCTATTCACACTTATAAAAAAAAAGATTCAGCTGCCTGCTATATGAAATTGATAAATTGACGATCTACTGATAATAACATTTTGGCTGATACCAATGAGGCGATAATTATTTTCATATTATGGCTATTAACTGATAAAAGACGAGATTAAAATTCTATAGAAGTTTGTCTAAACAGATTGAAAATAAGAACACTATAAACAAACCTTTAAATGCTTCTGGTGCAACAGATGACAAAACTCACGGTTCTGATCATATTATGTTTTTTGAGTAACTGATCGGATAATTTATGTTTTGTTTTGTGTTCGTTTCGAGAGTTCAAAACAGCTTCTTAAATTTTGCACTTGAGTCCGAGACCCCCACCGCTGGAAGTTGTAATTCTAATTGAAAGAGATACTGACGCAGTTTTTTTCATGTTTAATACCATAACGCTGCCTGCTTTTAAACAATCTATTGCTTCACGAGTTTGTACTTACATATAATAAGATATAGTATAAAATACTATACACTTTGCAAATAAAATACACTTCGCAGTGAGTATATCGGGGCCTTCAAGTCATTCAGTCTTTTATTCAACAGATTCATTCAAATTGCTGATTCATTCAGGAACGAAGCAATGACCGTCTTTATGAATGGGTCACTGAATCAATGGCTCACTTGATGAGTTAAAAACCGTGGATTCATTCAGTAATGCATCAACCGTGTGTGTTGCTCGGAGATGCACAACAGTTCTGCTGTGGTTTTGTTTGGTACCATTTTCATTGGCGAAATTTAGCAAAAACATACGATATTGTATCACATTTTCAATATCACATTTGCAGACATTTGGGAAAATACAGCACTCTTGCTTGTGTGACATTGCTAAACTATATCATATGATATATATATAAGACAAAAAAACATACAGCTGCATTTTTGGGTCTGGGCTGGGGCAGGGTGCGTTAAATAATTTTTTTTTATTCCTATAATTAATCACACCAAATTAACCTGTTAAATCGATAGCCCTAGTTTTGATATTATTATTAACAAAATTAAATGCAAATTGACATTTTATTTGACACTTGATACATCTAATTTTTAATACAATTCCTTAAAATCTATTTTTCAAAAAACATTACATTCATAGCATTTCCGTGAGCAAACTAACTAACTAGCCCTCAAAATGAACCAATCACTTCGAAAAGCTTTCATTGATTGATGAGCTACAAACAATGCAAAACAGTGCCAAATTAGAAGAATTTGCCCTAACATTTATGCATTTGGTAGGCGCTTTTATCCAAAGCGACATATTCAACTTTATCCGTTCAAGCATTCCCTGGGAATCGAACTCATGACCTAGCACCATGTTGCTAGCACCATGCTCTACTGCTTGAGCTACAGGATTGCATTTAATAGTATTATTAAATTATGGTCACACTTTAGATTAGGGTCCAATTCTCACTATTAACTATGACTTTTGCCTCAAACTCCAAATCACTGCTTATTAATAGTTAGTAAGGTAGTTGTTACCTTTAGGTATTGGGTAGGATTAAGGGAGGTAGAATATGCAGGATAAGGCATTAATGTGCTTTATAAGTACTTATAAACAGCCAATATCCTAGTAATTTGCATGCTATACGCAACTAGTTACTAATGAGAATTGGACCCTAAACTAAAGTGATACCAATTAAATATAAACAAATAAAACCACTAATATCGATTAATAACCAATATGCTACTGAAACACCAACATTATTTCAGGAAACAGAGAAATTATCAAGCACGTTACTGGAAACCAAAAATAAGGTGTTTTATTAAGAACATGTTTAGAATATTGTTAGGATGCCAGCTCATTTTGATAATGCTGACAGTTGGGCACTGGGTTTACTGGAGCTCATGGGCCTCATGCTGGGTTAAAGATGCCCCAGGAAATCCAGTGACATGTGCCAGTCCCTGGAGCACCACAGTCATGCTGGAGTCATGAGAACACGTGACAAATCACACGCTCCTAACATCTCCAACTTCCTCCTCAAACATCAATAATGCTCACTACATTCAAATATGTGGGATATATTTCACAGCTGCTCATAAAATAACAACCATAGTCTGGCACACACCCACTGTAATTTGAATGTATGAATATGATTTATTACATGTCTATTTGAAGGTTTCTCTTTCTCTAGTTTGAGCATGTTTCCCCAATACTACGTTCGTTGCACTGGCTGCCAGTTTGTTACAAAATTGATTTTAAAATTCTGCTTTTTGATTTTAAAGCCATGAATGGATTAGCTCCAAACTATCTCTCTGATCTTTTGAAATTAAATACTGTAACTCTGCTAGATCATTGAGGTCATCTCAACAAAGACTGTTGATGGTTCTGAGATCTAGACTTAAGACGAGAGGTGACTGTGCATTTTTTGTTGTTGCTCCAAAATTGTGGAATAGTCTTCCTCTATCCTTAAGACTAGTATTCACAGAGTCTGTTTTTAAATCGAAGTTAAAAACCTACCTCTTTTCACAGGCTTACAACTGTCCTTGATTTTAATGTTGAATTTTCAATTTGGTGGTTCCGATGTAAACTCCCTTTATCATTTTTTTTGTGTTTTTTCTATTTTTTTTTTATATTTATCCTCTTGTACAGCACAATGGCCAACTACTGTTGCTGTCAATGTGCTATATAAATAAAAGTTGATTGATTGATTGATTGATATTCTGAATTAAACATTCCATTCATTTGGATTTGTGTCCAAGTCCCTAGCATCAGAATTGAAAATATTTGTAATGACTGTCTCTTGTTTTTTTTATTTTTTATGCAACCTCTAAAAACAACAACAACAGCCTTTAAATATGACTCCTTTTGTGGAGTTTTGGACATGAATATGTATGGGAGGGCTTGCAGAGTGGAGGCAAGGAGGAGAAAGAATGGAGGTCAAGCAGAATGAGATAACTGGGGTATGGAAAGATGGAAAGGGAGCAATAGAGAGGAAAAAGTTCAATTTCATTTCGCCTCAGCCTCAGTGAGTGTCGTAACTGCCTCTCGAGATGTAGAGGAGCAAGAGGGAGCACAGCAAGCTGGCGGCCATCTGCCATCAACACTGCGGCTTCATCCTTCAGCAACCCTGCTGGGTGAATTTTTCAAAAATATGTCTATTAAGTATTAGTTTTTTTGTTTTGTTTTACTTTGAGCATGTAAAATTTCTTCGGACACTGCAACAGTCGTGATATCATATGACGTCACAAACATGAATTCAACATATAACAATTAGTGATACATTCAAAATTGTACTGCAAAAATATATACGTTTCATTAAATTATAATAGCCCTGGTAGAAGCACTTTTGCATACTTCCTGGCATGAAAAACAATAAAATAGTCTTGGTTGTCCTGTGGTTAAACAAGGATCTGTTAAGATTTACTAAAGCACTGCTCTTCTCGCAGAAAGCACTGGCTATTCGCACCTTGTATAACACTACAGCATTCAGACATATGTAGGCCAATGGAAGAAACTTATGTTGCCCTGGCAACTGCCTCTACTGCATATGTCTACTTCTGATGGACTCAGCTCATCACCTGGAATGCTAGATTTGGTATCTGCTATATAATCTGAGATGGAGCTTAAGGTGTCCACATTACAATAGCCCCCGAATGGCATTCATATCTGACTACTTATCCAAAACCTTTCAAACGTTTGGGGTAGGTAAGATTTTTTTTTTTTTTTTTTTGAAAAGCAGTAATTTTGTGAAATATTGTTAAAATAACCGTTTTCTATTTTGGAGTTGGAGTTGCAATTAAAATAATTTAAAATGTAATATATTCCTGTGACGGTATAAGCTGAATTTTCAGCATCATTACTCGAATCTTCAGTGTCACATGATCCTTCAGAAATCATTCTAATATGCTGATTTGCTGCTCAAGAAATATTTCTTATTATTATCAATTTTGAAAGCAGTTGTGCTGCTTAATATTTGTTTGGAAACCGTGATACACTTGTTAAGGATTCTTTGATGAGTAATAAAAAAAAATTAATTGATTTTTGTCTTTACTGTCACTTTTGATCCTTGCTGAATAAAACATTTCTTTCAAAAAGAGAGAAAAATTAAATCTTACTGACTCCAAACCTAAGCCGGGCTCAGACTACAGGAGTTTTTAAATTGTGAAATCTGGAGAGTCTTCAGAGATTTCCTTTCAAATCTCAAACCTGCACACACTACAAGATTTGAAAATCGTGCCACATCACACACTACAAGATATTGTTAAGATGATCATGCCAGATTTAACACCTCAAGTGATCTCACGGGGAAGCTGATTTAAACAAAATGGATACTGTGTTGCGGCAAATTGCTGTAGACATTATATAAGGAGGCATTATAAAGGCAGTTGTGCTGTTGGCACATTTGGACCAGCCGTTCCTCCATCTCCGTTGTCCACTGGACCCGTGCAGCTGCTTGTTGTTTCATGGTCGCCATTTCAAAAGTTTTGTCGCGTCTCCTTGTACACTTTTCTCTTATTGGCTATTGTGGAAGCACTAACGTAATCAGTTGTATTCATCCTGATTTAAAATCCTAAATATCAAACATATCAATCGGAACCGATTGATGCCCTGGATGCGATTTCGGGAGGGGTAAATTGGGCATAAATCAGCCCAAAACCCCTGTAGTCTGAACCCAGCTTTACACGACCAGTGGCAGATGTGGGAAATGTTTGATAAACCTGTACAGAAACAATCATTACTTTAACATTCGTTTGGTGACACTAGTGCTATTAAAATGACACATCATCTTAAAAGACAAAAATTTGCTTTGAGGAGCAAAATGAGATACAGCCCAAGGCTCAGGGAACAGAGAGAGACCAAAGGTGGCAGTCATGACAGCCAGGTCAATGTCTGAGAACAAAGAGATCCTAAGTGCTCCCTAATATATTTCCTGGCAATATAACTCTGCGAAACCAGAGACCTTCACACAGAGCAATTAATAGGCCATTACCAAACTATCGTCCCCCAGCACGCTTTGATCTTACGAGTAGTTTTGTAGGTCTAAAGACACTGTTTCTTTTGAAGGAGACGGGGTTACCATCACACATCAGTGTCCTTACTTTCACTTGTCAAAGTCCATTCAGATTTAAGGATCAAAGGATTTGAACATGTCTGTCTAGGTGTGACGTGACCAGACTTCTTAAATCAGCTCTGAAAATCCATGCTAAGAAATGACTTACAAGACTGGCACAAACATAGAGGCAGAGAACAAATCAAGCAGGATTGGAGTTATGACGAGACTGCCGCAGCTCTACGACTGTCTCTTTACTGCAAATCAAACGCAGCGGGCTGAATTATCATATACTGGAGGCCTGTCAGAGAGCTTTTATCATTCTAATTAATTTGCCGAAAGGCTCCAGCTGTGGCTATTTTTATTTGAGAACGAAGGAGGAAAAATGAAAACAAAATGCCGACAGTGTTGCATGCGTTCAGAAGACGTATGCACGGATGACTTAGACCTACTGCTAGAGGGGGGCCATCACTACCAGATGAGAAATGAACGAGCTGCAAAAAAAGGAATTATAACCTTGGAGTAGAATTAAGTGAAATACAGAGCAGAATGTAGAATAAAACAAGTATAATCCTTGCAAAATTATGCAAGATCTATACACTCTTAAAAATAATGGTTCTTTATTGGCATCTACAGTTCCATGATGAACCTTAAACATCAATGGAATCATTCCATTGGATAAAACGTTCTTTATAGTGGAAAGTGGTTCTTCCGATTAAATGTTCTTAATGCTAAGAAAAAAAAAAAAGTCATCTTTTGTGGCACTGCAGCGAAAAGCTCCCATTTGGCACTTTTATTTAGGCTATAAGAGTGTGGGTTCTTGGTGGCTTCTATTGTTGTTTATACCAGCCCTTCCCAACCCTGTTTCTAAAGGATGACCAATAGCACATATTTAGGATGTCTACCTTATCAAGCACCTGATGAAACAACCCAGCTCTTTAGTAAAGTTCTCCAAGATCTACTATGTGTGTGTTTGGGGTCCCTCCAGGAACCGGGTTATATCCACCTGTGGCATGCTGGAAAATAAAAGCGCAGCAACATATGGCATTCAAGATTAGCCTTTTAGCTCATTAGGATAGTGACTCACAGGGTCACTCACAATCTTAATCTCAAGATTTACCAAATAATGACGAACACAGTGGGGGTGGAGAATATGCCAGACCAGCTACATTCAACCCCTCACACCATCTTATTCACCATGGAGAGAGAAATCACAGGTGACAGCTCTCTCACACTCTACTCATGAAATAGATGCTGTTGGAGAAATAGTGTGGTACCATATAGAAATAACCTGCTTCAAATTAATTAGTAATTGAGGGAAACATCAAATTGATTCTTAAAGGTGTCCAGAAGTTCAAGAAAAGCACAGGATTGAGCTCACCTTCAGGAAACGGGTTAGGCTGAACCACATAGAGGAAAGCGTGCATCATGTTAAATAAAATCCCAATGGCCCCAGGCTCGTAATAGGCGACGGTATCGTAAACTCCGGAGGGGACGAAGCCGAAATTCAAAGTTCTCCGCGCTGGAGCAGCAGGAGTGCCGGATTGCCCATCCTGGAGTTCCCCGGACGACAAGCCCCAGCACAGAATAATCAGTCCCGTTTTCCACAGCATGATTAGTTCTATTGTTAAAGCAATTCCAGATGATGGAAGTGGAGTAAATTCTGGGTGTACTATGGAAGGACAATCTCGGTGATTGCAGATAAACCGCAGGTCTCAAGTCCTGCTGTCCGGCGAGCGATTCATGATGACCATGGTCCCCCGTGGCGAGCGGCTCCTGCAGGTTCACCTCGCGTCTCTCTGTCGGCCAGTCAGTCAGATGCCCCGCTATAATAACACGGCTGGTGAGCGTGAGCCAGTGAGGTGTGAGTGAATACAGACTCGCTCACGCTCGTGCTCCGCCTGCCGGGTGCTAAAGATCAGTGACGCGATGATTTAATTTAGGCCGTTTTCAATCATCTTTACCACTTTCAAACACTGATGAAAGACTGGTGAAAATGTGACTTTTTAAACACCCTTTTGTCCTTAATGGTTCCCTCTATTTTCAGAATACGACACTGCATGTTTAGTTGTTGATTTGATTTCAGTTTCATCTTGACATCAAACAAAAGTACTGAATTAAATGACTCGAGGGGATTTTTTTCTTCTTCATATAGGCTATTTAAATATTTCCAATAGTTCCCCGTCTTTTTTAAAATCTCCATAATCAAAAAAAGTAGGCCTATGACAAGCAACATTTTTTTTTTTTGTTAGAAAACAACGACACAAACATCAAATATAGGCAAAATTTAACAAAATATGTGATGTTTTGTGGTAGCATGTTAGATGGGTTGTCTCACTCAACAAAATGTAAACATTATGGTTAAATATCAAAATGAACGTTACCTAAAATGGCCCTGATATTTTATGCATTATTTTATAGTAAAAGTTTTCTTAATTGCACCAAAACAGCACTGCTATTATAATTCTCTGTGTGGCAACATAATATGACTCTAAAAATGCAATTAAACAGACTCTGAAAGTTTCCTATTCAGTGTGAAGGAAAATCTTAGGCCTATTTATTTTGATTTACAGCAACATTTATAGCCTACATGTATCTTGGTGGAAACATCATAAGTGAAAAACTAACATCTTCCTTATGACAGAGGCTGAATAGAACATCATCCTGGATCAGCATCTTTTGTTGGTCCCAGAACATTGTTTCCTGTCACACAAACATACTCATATATACTGCACATTATTAGCCATCTCTGAAATCATGAGGAAAAGGGTTGATAAAATTATTCTTCAAGCCCTACAATCCGATTTTTATAAAAGGGAATCCAGGCAAAATCTGTCTCAAGAGTTATAAGGTGCTGCAGAGGGAATATATGGATGGTATCATAAGCAACACATGGAGGATGTTTATTTCAAACTTCTGAATTTTACCTACTTTCTCAGCTTTTCATGTGTTAGCCAAATAGGTTCACCCAGTGAGTGGGCTCAGATCTCCTACAACATGACTCATTTGATTTCTCTCAGATTTTATTAAGGCATTTAAAGGCTTGAAAACAAACAAGAACAGAAAGTACTTCATGTATTTCACTCATTAAGGGCAATACATGGAGAGTGCTTAATATTATACTACTAAACTAATTCACTGATCACCACAGACCAATTTAACGTAACATTATGTTACGTTATTTAACATTATGTTAGATAACAGTTATCATTTCTAACTTGGTCACCTCTTACTGTGCAATTCCAAAAAGCCAATGGGATCAAAATCTACCTGACTGCAGCAAATGGCCTTTCATTTACCACCAGGAATGTTATTCCTTCAGTATAATCTGGGAAACAACTGCTTAATTCATAAAGAATGTGAGGAAGGTTCAGAATGCTGAGAGTACATGATATCAGAGCTGCAATCCACATGATTACATTCTCTTTCTTGTAGTGGATTAAAGGATTCTGTAAAGAATGCAATGGCTGCAGAATGTTCTGTGTGTCAGACATTGCCGAACAAAGGCAAAATCCAACAGTGTCAAAACCCTGACGATCTGTTTGGAGAAGAAACAATTATTTTCCGACAAGGCAAACATTAAGATGACAGATTACAATGGTCGCATCAGTAGGCAATTACACTGGGTAGTCCAGCAAAATACTCTCGTTAACACACATACTTTGAGATAAAATACTATTAAGGATATCTATATTGATATATACTCAAAAGAGTAAAATTACAATAGGATTTCTTTATTCTAAAGCCAAATGGCCATACAGTTGCCTTAGAAACAACCTACTGCTCTACCTCCTCCGCGCTTACTGCTTGTCTAAGCGTCAAGGTAAGTTGGTATCTGTAGGTCACGATGGAGAAGGACAGGGAGGTCTGTGGTGGGTGTAAGGGAGGCGAACATTACCTCATGAACATGGAGATGCTGAGGGCGGATTTACAAGCTGTCCATCACAGTCAGTGAATTCTGTAGGAGAGAAGGTCACAGTGGCAGATTACGGTCTCAGGCTGCCTGATACAGTTTAAACCAGAGCATAACATGGACTGACAAAACGAAAAGTTGAATAAAAACGGTAAAATACTTACAAGATGATGACCAAGAAAAATACATACTTTTCCTAATAATTTTGATAAATATCAAGTTTTGATAAATAAAATTTCACCTAAAGACAACAAAACAATATGAAAATACTATTGGAGACTGACAGCCAAACAAAAATTCAAGAGATGACTGTCAGAAAAAACCCCACAAAAAAACACATAAGGCACAAATTTTCAACTTTTATTTGCCATTCCAAAAATGGCATTACATAAAAATTTTAGTCGTCACCCTTTACGTATGAAACCACTTTTTAGCATTATGGTACATTTTAAATACAATAAGTACAACAACCTGTGCAACCCTGTTCAGAATCTTTTCAAAAATGGTCATCCAATTTTTACAATGATAACAGAACAAAATACAATATACTGAAATGCAAATGACAGACATTTCAAAACATGGCAGGAACACTTCTATTAAGTTATTAAAAAACAGTTTCAGTCAAAGGAGAATGACGGAATATCCATTTCAAGTCACTTGGCTTTTGGTACCACTGCAACACATGACTGTATACTGGAGGTCAATTCTAGACAGGCTGTACGGACTTAGATTGACATTCAACTTTTCTCATTGCTAAATCAACTTCTAAGCAACATTATAAAATAGTATAAACATGATATTTAACTATTAATTACTCTATAATAATTTACTTATATTTAAAACAACAAAATATATCAAACAATATAGTCTCTCAGTATGTGATTGGTCACAGATGATTTGCATAAAAAAAACACTCCTATTTTATGTTACACTTCATATGAAACAGTTATTTGCTCTTTCATAGCTGGTGTAAACAGGTCAATATCATACTCATAAACAAAACAAAAATACTGTGTACCGCTTAAGACAATATGGCAAATCAGTGCAAAGTTAAGTCTGCGGGATTGGCACCTTGAATATTATACAGAGCTAAATTATCAAGCAGCCTGGCGTCAGGCTAGACAAACCTTCCCTTTCTTTTAAATAAACAATGAAAAAACACAGTAATGTATCTAACCAAATAACACCTTTACAACTTCTAAAAACATATTTGACAGACTGAACAAATCTAATGGCAGCATCATTGGCAAATCTGTTTAGCATCATATTCTAAGCCAAAAGTGTCTATGTAGAAATGTATCTATTAATTTAAAATCAGATGTGAATTAGTGAAATGTTTTTTAAGCGTTTAAAAATAAATATATAATTCATGTTTTTTAGTTTCTACTCAGACAAATTTTGATTGGGAAGAGTCTAGTTTGTAAGATGTTCATGCCTCATTAATTGTTCAATATGTTCTGTCTCGGATACAAATCGAGATAAACATATCCAAGAGCAACATTTACTAGATTCTATTCCATGTGATATGCCAGCCTGCCGAGGGTGAACAGATTCTTTGTTTTGATTTGAAATAATGCTTTACGCACTCGATCTGATTCCTTTAGTAGATATTCCACAGGAATAGAAGCAGATCCATTTTTCAGTTAGAGATAAATAGTAGCAACCTCTGAAGAACTCACTCGAAAGCCCCTCGCAATTATGTCAGACTCATATTCCTGAGTCTCCTCGACTTTCGTTCCTGAGCAGTTACTGTGGTGATGGGGTTAAAGTTCACCCGATTCGGTTGCCGCATATTGTGAAGCGGTCGATCTCCAATAGATCTTTATTTGTGGTTCTGTGTTTAAGTTCAGTAGATTGTGGTGTCTCGCTGCTGCTGTCCTCTGGTTTAGGGGGGGATTCTGGGGGCGGATCACTGGTCACCTCAGTTACAGGGGGTGGAGCCGGGGGAAAAGGCTTCGCCCTGGGGGTCGGCTGTTTGGTGATGGAGGTGGAGGGCCGCTGAACTTCAGGTTCAGCTAAAAACAGAGGTAAAGAAACAAAGCAGAAAAGCAACATGATTCTTTGAAAACTCTCCACACAAAACATCATGTGTTTAGAACAGAACGACAGAATGTCTGAACAATCACTTGAATAATCCAAACTGGTGTTACCTGAGGTTGGGGGAGATTTGGCAGGGTTGGCTTTCTTGGGAGTTTGCTTTGAGGTTTGAGCAGTCGGTCTTTCAAACAGCTTACCCTCCATGTTAGCTTCTTTCACATATCGACAGGACTTTCCCAGAATAACTATACTATTCAACACTTTCAGTGTTATCAATCTGCTGAATCAGACCAAACAATTAAAAAGATTAAAGCTAAAACCTACAACTACAAGCTTGTTTCAGGCAGGCTACTCACAAAATATTGCCAAAATGTTACAAACTACTCCACAGAACAATCAGCGAAAGCAGCAGGTCAGACTACATTACAGCTAACCTCGCAACATTAAGAAATGTTTTAGTAAAACTTAAAATACACTAACGTGTACACAAAAGTTTGAGGTCGGTACGTTTTTTGTTATGCTTTTGAAGTCTCTTATGCTCACCATGGCTACATTTATTTAATCAAAAATACAGTAAGAAGAGTAATTATGTGAAATATTACAAAATAAAATAAATGTATTCATGTGATGGCAAATCTGAATTTTCAGCTTCATTACTCCAATCTTCAGTGTCACATGAACCTTCAGAAATCACTCTAATATGCTGAATTGGTGCTCAAGAAAAAAATCTTATTTTTATCAAAGTTGAAAACATATGTGCTGCTTGATATGTTTTGTGATAGCCATGGTACTTTTCTGTTAGGATCATTTGATGCATAGAAAGTTCAAAAGACCAGCATTTATTTGAAATGGAAATCTTTTGAAATGTTAGGATAGCATTTACTATAAATTATGATCAATTCAATGCATCCTGGCTGAATAAAAGTATTAATTTCTTCTTAAAAATAAACACATTACTGGGCCCAAAATTTGAAAAATAATGTATAAAAAAAACTACTTTCAGTACATGATTTGAAAACTATACCGGCACAACCACCTCTACTGAGAAATGTAGTTTGCTTTGGAACTACTGCCCAAAACTGTTCTCAGAATCCGTTCAGAGACTGTATGTTAACACAGCAGGAAAACAAAACAATCAAACACTAGGTCTGTCGAGATTGGGTTGCACGGTGAGTTATGCAGTAAAAATGATACATTATGTGATGCCTACAATTAGGTAATTGATTTTACCCAAGATAAAAGAGGAGCAGGCAGACAGATGAGAGAGCGCCCTGGATCTTCACTGAGCTCATCACCACCCGAATCAACTGAAGGAGATGAAAACAAAACCGCATCCTCAGTATCATATATCAGTAATATATCATTTGTTGTTTAATGTGTCATTTTACAGTTTGGAAAAAGCATGTTGGTAATCTAACAACATGATACTCTAATAAGCAGTACAAATACTTAGTACACATATTGTTTCAGAGTATTTTTGGGCTAAAATTCAAATAACAGGAGTAGCTAAACAAGTGAAAATATTTTCTCACCAGTACAGCAAGAGGCAAAGGGATGAAGCCCATCCTTCTCGCCACTGAATCGCTGTAGTCTGTGTAGGCCTGTCCGTGAATAAACCGCATTTGTATTCTATTATTTTCCATCTTTTTTTTTTGCCATTTACAGATACTAGTGCTGTCAGATTTCTTTTTCAAATAATAAGTATTTACAAATACATATGATTACATATTACATTCACAAACCAGACAATAAATGATCACTTACATTTTGTTGTCGACTGCTGACAAGTTCAAAGGCCAAGCTGGCTTTATATTCACTGTAGACCTTAAGAACATGATGGAAATGAAAAGTTAATATGTGGTGCCTGTGTTTGTGTATATTTTAGTGCAATTTATGGCCCCGTCTAGAATGGCACACTTGATATGTACTTGTGTTCTTGAGATTGATTATCTTTGAAAAACAAATTACAAATCTGTGGCTCTCACATCAGCTGTGATGTCATTGAATTTTGTGATGAAGGCATGCTTGACGATGTCAACCGCAATCTCAGACATGATTACCATGAAGACATCAGGAAGCAGAACCCAGAGGTGATCTGCAAGCAATATCAACACTATTAACCAAGCATTTTTTAAATAGTAGGTTAAGTAAGTATCACAGTCATTATGAATCTGCCTGGATCTGCCTCACAAAGATGCCTAGGATCCAAAATAGATTCTACTTTAAAAATGTCTGTCTTTTAAATCAAGACTAGTTTTAATCCGAGTCATAATCAAGACCTGAGTTCCATGAAAACTGCTCCATGTTTCTCAGGCACACGATGAGGAGCAATACGTAATTGGTGAACCGTTCCTTGATATCTGTAAGACAGAAATATAAACCCAACACATGAGCAACAATGTCTGCACATCTTATATATTATATTCTCAAAGCCACTCTCCCTGCAAAATGTGAGGGGAAACCACGGTCAACAAATAAAGCTTTTAGATTGTTAGACTTCAAAGGATGGTAATCCATACGACGCATGCAGATTGTGTATGAACAGTAACTTGAGGATTTCTTCCATCACAAAGACTTAAACGGACGACCACGAGACTTAGTGGCCATTTGAAGGTGGAGAGAGAGTAAACAGCGGAAGGCAGAATAGGTGCTGATTACAGTATTCATAAAAGGATGGGCTCTGTAGGAAAAAGGACCTCAAACGCACCACAGCCTGTCAGCATCTCACAGAGCGTTATCAGAAAGCTCTTGTGAGCTTTGATTAGCATTTCAAAAAGATGCTATAATGTTTCTGAGTCAGCCCACACACTTCACCTGCTTGTCGATCAAAGAGTCTCTAAGTGATTATAATAATGTACAGCTTGGTAGTAATTTTGAATAACCAGAACTGAGGCACACTGCTTTAATATTTCCTGACTGAGTATAATCTACATTAAAACCATGTGTTGCACAAACAAAAAGGGTATGACCATTATTTTTTGAACATTTTGCATGGTTATAACAAAGTATTCTTTGCAGCAACTTAAATCGCATGCTACATGAACGTAATAATCACAGAGTACCAGGACTTGCACTACTATTCATCAGTTTGGGGCTGGTAAAATTATGTTTTTGAAATTAGTCTCTTATGGTCACCAAGGCTGCATTCATTTGATCAAAAATACAGTAAAAACAGAAATATTATTCAATTTAAAATAACTTTTCTATTTGAACACATTTTAAAATGTACTTTATTCCTGTGATGAATTTTAAAAGCTGAATTTTCAGCAGCCATTACCGCCAGTAATAATTTTCATATGATCCTTGAAATCATTCTAATATGCTGATTTGGTTCTCAAGAAACATTTCTTCTTATAATCTATATTGAAAATAGTTGTTCTGCTTAACATTTTTGTGGAAAGTGTGACACATTTGTTTTTCTATGATGAATAGAATGTTCAAAAGAACAGCATTTATTCAAAATGGAAAACGTTTGTAGCATTATTAGTGTTTTTACTGTCACTTTTGATTAACTTGCTAAATAAGAGTATACATAATAAAAAAAAATAAAAAAATATACACACACACATTTTTTGAAGAATTAATACTCTTATTAATCAAGGGTGCATTAAGTTGATGAAAAGCAACAGTGTATATATATATATACCAATATAACTTGGTTTTAAGACTCACCGCTGTTAGACATCTGAAAGAGGTTGTTCTTCTCAAACTTCTTAAACACACTTCCCTTGATTTCCACAAACTGAAACATGAACACATGCCTGTAAAAACCATGATTACAAAATTCTAAATGTATATAGTGACACAATCGTGTATATAACACAATTCTTGAACTAAGATTGAAAGATTCTGCCGTTTGCAGAATGAGTTTGTGTTTGTGTGTGTGTACACTTACGTTGTTAGACATCATAATTGTGAGCAGAGATTTATTATGTGAGTTGAAGGCCACATTTAAAGTAGAGGCCTGGACCATAATGAGGATGGCATGCAGAACTGAGACAAATATTCACTGAGGAAAACAGTTATATTGAACTAATTTTGTCATGAATATTATGTTATGGTGCTACAAGTTGCAGTATATTGAATCAGATTCAACAGAATATTATTTATATCAGAATCTTGAAAGTTCAGACAGGAAATTCTGTTTTGATAAGAAATATGACCAGGGTTTGTGGAAATCACTAAATTACAATTACACCACACCTCTTTCAACATTAATATAGATTTAAAGAATAATGATACCCACACTAAATTATGACACATCATGAAAAATTTGATCAAATGGGTTCTAATTTGCAGTATCAAAATTGTCTCAAGTATCCTAAGCACTGTAGACTGAAAAGGATACAGACATAGAAGACAGCCATGAAAAAATGAGGAATGACTCCAATGTGGGCCCTCTTCCGTGACTTCGGCTCAGTGGCCGTCCAGTAGAGAGCGTCCAGAATGTCTTGCCCAAAAGAAGAGAATAGACGGTCTGCCACCTGAAAGATGAAATAACACAGATATTTAAAGAATAGTTCACTCAAAACGAAAATGTGATTAATTACAGACCCTGATGTCATTCCAAAGCTGTATGCTGCTTTTTGTTTTATATAAATGCTGCGAGAAAATGTGTTCATGTGTTCAGAATACAGGTTTGAAACAAACCAAGTGTGGACAGATTTTTCATTTTCAGGTGAACAATTTCTTAATAACATGATCCAAAAGAGCAGCTCGATACCTCCAGCATGTTGTAGATAATGTAGAGTTTGATGACCGACTGGCCGCGGATCAGGTGGTACATCATAGCATAGTCAACATAGTGCATCATGGAGTAACAGAGCACCATGATTAAACCTTTCAGCAGGTCACACACCTGAGCCGGCTGCAGGAACCGAGAGCCACTGGTAAAAACAAACACACACAGCAGAAGTGAATTAAACAGGCCTGGGAGTCAGAACAAACTGCAGAGAAAGCTTACTGAATACATTAATTATAAATAAAACTTATGAGTTTACAAAATGAGGCCAAATGCAATGATTACACATCAACACCACCGCAATGAAGAAAAGCTTTGGCTTTCTTTCAAACTAGAGAAACGCACAGATGGGCATTTTTTTCAACTACAGTCCAGGGACTAACTAATACACTTGAATGCCACATCAAAATTAAAATGGCTTCATCATTATTTGCATTATAATGTCCAAGACTTAGATTTAAATAATTAAATATGAAAACCTATTTGAATTTTTACAACGATAATGATGCAAACACATGAAATATTCAATGATTAGTGTGTGAAAAGGATTTACATGATTGTTTTTCTGTGCATCTGGAAAACAAACTAGCAGAGTGTGAAAAGTGTGTTTAAAGTGAGTTAATAAACATCACAAGATCAAAAGTGGCAAAAGTTGGAGATGTACAGACAATGAGAAAATATAATCAGTTTAGCACTGCCGTCTATCACGCCCTGCTTAGTTCACAGTTAAGACACTTTCAGCAGTAGACAAATGAACAGAAGGTATCAGATTTATTTGAGGAGCTGAGCTGTGATTTAGAGGTGTGCAAAGATCCTGCAACCAGGGTGTGGGAACTTGACAGATGTTTAATTTTTACTTGAGGCATCACACTCACGAGCACGAATCTACATAAACATCCTCAGGAAAACGGCAAGACTGAGAACTAGCAACAGAAAGCTGAGGAATATATACATATAGAGACATATGTTTTTGATAGAAGTCCCTTATGCTCACCAAGGCAGCATTTAATTGATCAAAATTAAATATTATTACAATTAAAAGGACTATTTTCTATTTTAATATGTTTTATAATGTAATGTGAAGGCAAAGTGGAATTTTCAGCATAATTACTCCAGTCTTCAGTGTTACATGATCCTTCAGAAATCATTCTAATATGATAGGAAAAACTTCATATTATTAATGTTAAAATAGTTCCTCCTCATCCACGCACTAACCCCCCAAACCCCACCCCCAAATCCGTCTTGTCGGTTATTGGCTGGAACAGTTTGTTATGTTTCGTGGTGCGGGTTAGCCCAGTTTGTTTTTGTTGCCATTTTTGGAGCCTGGGGTGTCTGCAGAGACCGCGTTTTTTTTACAGTGTGTTCAGGGGACAGGCAGCTAGCGGATAGCGAGGAGATGTTTGTTGTATGTGACAAAAAATGTTTTGGCCTAAAAAACGCGTGACATCGCTTAGAGCACCTTTAAAACGGCAGTGAACCAAAGAGTTTAAAAAACACGATTTGTAATCACTGGTGTTTGATGTCACAAACTATCTTGTAACCAATCATGTCAACGTGTGATCGTCAACGAGTGGATCTCTGAACTGATGTGAGTGGAGGCGGGGCTAATTTGTATATTTATAGAACCACGTATACTAATTGAGGCAAGGGTGTAGAGTTATATTCAAGCTATTTTAAGGCATGAAGAATTTTTTTTTTTCAAGGAAAAATGTTTAAATATATAATTTTGGTGATCAAAGATGAGTTTTAAGGGATCCAATGATTGCCTACAGGGGGACTTTAAAGCATCCTTGTTAAATATTAGTGTTAAATGACAAAGTAGAATTTGTTTACTTTGAGTATAACTGTGAAGCTCAAATACTACATTACCAAAATATATAAGATAAACTATATTTGGCACTACAATAAACAATATAATGAAATAGCACAAATAAACTTCTTTATATCTTTCAAATATTTACATTTTTACACTTTTTACATAAGAAACTCATAGAAAGTACTCAAAGATGACAGCTGGGATATGAAATCTGTCTCTATGCAAGCAAAGACTGAGCACATACTGATAGTAGCCTTTTATCTGCGAGAGCTTCTGCTTGTGCTAAAGTGTCAGGCTTAAGTGTAAGAAGGTGTTTCTATCCTAGAATAATGTTGAAGTAATGAGATAAAGAACTTAATGTTGAATGGTTTTAATTCTGTAAATGAACAGTAACATCTCAAAGTCTACTGAAAGGTCTCATCCATTGTGAAGGATCCTAAAAGTAGCAGTAAATTTAATCAAGATCTTACCAAAACAGGAGTGTAACTTGTAAGCTCTTCAATTACATTTAAATAGAAATATTTTCTAACAATCTCCTGGTGCTGGAGATATGACCGGGAGGTATTAATAAAATCTTAAAGTGTAGCTATGGATCTGAGGATCCAGTTAAACCTCTTTGCTGTTTGATAAAGCAAAGGGAAAAGCTGCTATGACTCGAGAGATCGTCACCAAATGCACCAGAGGGAAAAAAAAAAACACATTTTAACAGTATAAACCAGCCTATAGTCGATTGCTTACCTTAGGTGGCCACCAAGTTAGTCTAGCTTGTTGGTTATGGCAGGTGGTTAGACAACAAGATAAACCAGCTTAAACTAAATAACTAAATTTACCAAACTATATTTTTTCTTTCAGTAGGATGGCATAAAATGTAGCACTTCAATGTCATACAGGTGCCAGACACACACTCAAGTCACACTCTACAGAAATGAAACACAACCACCGCCAGACTAGACACTTAACAGTCCAAAATTCAACCACTTCACTTGCCAGCAGCTGACATTTAAAATTAAAATGACTGCACCGTCATATCGTGAGCTAAACCATTCAATGAAGAGAGTTATCATGGGCAGTGACATATACACCCTACCAGGCTGGCAAATGCTACAGTAACATGCTCGTTATATAAAATATATGGATCAAACAGAATGAAGAATGGGTCACAGTCTGTAAAGGCAGGCGTCCTACCTGCTCCGTCTGCAATAAGGGCAAACGTTAGCGCTGAAGGGAGGAGGGAGAGGCACACATTAGGCACTTTACTGCACTCTGATATGAGGAAATGTCAATACACAATTGTTCATTATGAACATGGCATAATCAAAGCACAATGAGAAGAGAGCAAGATTTGGGGCTTCATTTATAAAATGTTGCGTAGAAACTGTCCTTCACTTCATCTTACGATCATTCCTCCAATGTGCGTACATGTGATTCAGAGAACCAACGAACGCAAAAAAAAAAAAACGTGTCACAATCGGATTATGAAATTATTTACAATGCATCTGCATAAAAGTTTTAGTCGCAAATCTTTTCCAAGTAAAGGTGGGTCAATGCTAAATACACTAATTTCTTGTGTCTTGTGGTTTGAAGAGACTTGGCTTCACTGCATTTTACTGTCCTTTATGATTGTTGTTTGTCAGATTGTAAAATGTGACGCTCCTTAATTTAGCTGTGAAACTGAAATGCTAATGTTGGCAATGTTTTTCCACAGATGAAACTCTAGCTTAAAAGATTATAAAGATGTGCATATGGGTAATAACTTGTGGCGAGAGATGTGTATGCGTACATGTCAAATGGAGTATACCGTGAAAGGATATGTGTACAACTGTACACTTTGGGCTATATATAAAAAAGTATACTTTGATACATATTACTACTTTAAGCTACTAAAATGCACCTTTAGGGGTAGGCAAGGAACAAAGTTGTAAATTTAAGGGTACTGCCCCATTGACAGGCTGTTTTTGCACTTTTTTTGACAGTGTACTCTTCAAAAGTTAGGGGTAAGGTTATACTTTTTTTTTAAAGAAACACTTTTATTCAGCAAAGCAGCATTCAAATGATCAAAAGTGACAGTAAAAACATTTATAATGTTACAAAAGATTTCCATTTTAAATAAACGCTGTTTGTTTGAACTTTCTATTAATCAAAGAACCCTAAAAAAAGTATAAGTTTCCACAAAAATATTATGCAGCGATTCAATGTTTTCAACATTGATAATAGTAAGAAATGTTTCTTGAGCACCAAATGACCATATTAGAATGATTTCTGAAGGATCATGTGACACTGAAGCCTGGAGTAATGATGCTAAAAATTCAGCTTTGCATCACAGGGATAAAATTACATTTTTCTATATATATTTAAATATTAAACAGTTATTTTAAATTGTAATAATATTTTACTGCACGTTTGATCATATAAATGCAGCCTTGGTGAGCATATGACTTTCAAAACCATTACAAAATCTTACCAACCTCACTTTTAAAGGCAGTATATCTTTTTGAAGATAAATGAGTTTTGTGTGTATGTGTTACCCGAGGCCGCAGCAAGGTATCGTCAACACCCTCAGGAAGGCCAGTAGAGTTCTCAGGGGCAGCAGAGTGAATACATACAGAAAGGCATCCAGACACAGGCAGACCCCGAAGATCATCAACTGTCGGAAGACACAAACAGTGCTGTTAGCACATGCACTCACATATGCAATATGCAAACCAGAAATCCATTTGTTTAGTCGCATTCAGTCATGTTATACAGAAACCACACTGACATCATACTAAGAAACCCCTCAGCGCTGAATCCTGATGCTTTACATGCTTGAGCGCACTGAGGCGTGTAATGTGTTGAAGGAGGCTTTGAATATGTCTGCCAGCACTCCGTAACCTTAAAAGATTTTTCATCTTCAGAAGGCACTCCGTATCAGAGAAAGACCATTAAGGACAAATTAAAATGTTAACATACATACACCACAAGCAACTGGCTCTTTAAAGTCTGAGTATGAATCCTGAGGGACAGTTTTTACCAGCAGATATAAAATAAGGAGTGCTTGTTGGGAGATGAACACAGACCACTAGAACCCTCTCAAAAAAGGACAACGCAAATAAAAGGCCAAAACTTTTACAGACCTCTCAATAAAACTACATAGCTTTTATATTATATATATATATATATATATATATATATATACATATATATATACAGAATTTGTCATTACATTTACGGTTTCTCTAAAATAAGCAAATAAATAAAATAAAATAGTTTTATTTATATGTATTTTGCAATAATACCGTAACTATACAGTTATGTAGCTCAGTAATCACTTCAAATTTATAAACAAACAAATATGTAAAAAAAAAAAAAATTCATTACATTAAAGCTTTCTGTTAATAAAAAAATTAATACACTACCATTATTGATAGTAATACTTTTATTCAGCAAGATGCATTCAATTGGTCAAAAAGTGACAGTAACAACATTTATAATGTTACAAAAGATGTCAATTTCTTTTGATCTTTCTATTTATTTTAATCCTAAGAATCCTAAAAAACAAATGTATCAGAAAATATAATAAGCAGCACAAATGTTTTTAACATTGATAATAATGAGATTTCTTCAGAACCAAATCAGCATGTTAGAATGATTTCTGAAAGATCATGTGACACGAAAGACTGGAGTAATGGTGATGAAAATTCACAGTTTTACTGATTTTACTGTATTTTTGAGCAAATAAATGCAGTCTTGGTGAGCGTAGGACAATTTTTACGAAAACATTTAAAAATCTTATTGAGTGTTGGAACAGTAGTGTAAATATATGACAACATTTTTGACAAAACTCGAAATCCACTGTTGAAGTTCGCAAAGAATAAAAACATGGGCCACACTTTAGACTTTAGATTCGGGTCTAATTCTCACTATTTACTAACTATTAACCACAACTTTGGCCTCAATAAACTCCTAATTACTGCTTGTTAATAGTTAGTAAGGTAGTAAGGTAGTTGTTAAGTTTATGGTATTGGGTAGGAATAGGGATGTAGAATATGGTCATGCAGAATAAGGCATTAATATGTGCTTTATAAGAACTAATAAACAGCCAATATCCCAGTAATATACATGCTAATAAGCAACTAGTTAATAGTGAGAATTGGACCCTAAACTGAAGTGTTAACAAACATGTTGGGTAAACTATAATGGCAACAAAATACTGGTCAATACAGTCAAATGACTCATGAATCATCAACTAGGGCCCATCAGCCATCTTTATAGTTGACCCCTGCGAGATGATGGAAGCATGAGCCTTACCTGCTCAGAGAAAACACACTGGCCGACAATCATTTTGAATGACGGTGGATATCTATCACGCAGCTCATCATTGACTGAGTGGATGTTAGTTCCAGAAAAGCATGTAAAATCTTGGCACACGGGAAGCATCAAAGCTGACAATACAATTTTGGGTTGTAGTGTCTTCAGTCTGTCTGTACTGACCAGGAATCAGTAGTTCCAGATCTAGCCTCTCATCTGTGCACTGGAAACATAATGAACAAACTGTTTCCAGGTGAGCCCTTGACTGTCGTCTCACTGGTGTTTGGAGTGTTTGCTGAGCTCTTTCTAGGGTTTGAGGGGCGGAGCGACTTCAGGGTCACAGAGCCGTCTTTGTGCGAACATACCTCAGCTGTCAACATATCACACAAACCCGAGTAGTGCGAATGTGATCCTATGGTCTTGAGGTGAATGGAAAAATGCTGAGAAAATACGAAATCTGATATACACTATATGAATCATTACCATATAGTTAATAAAATAAATATATTTGACCATCCTTCAAGGGTTAGTTCACCCAAAAATTTTAATTCTGCCATTAATTACTCACCCTGATGTCGTTCCAAACCCGTACGACCTTCGTTCATCTTCAGAACACAAATTAATATACTTTTGATGAAATCTGAGAGCTTTCTGTCCCTCCATTGACAGCAACGTCATTGTAACTTTTAAGCCCCAAACTAACCCTTTCAATAACTCAAAATCTGTTTTCAATAGCTCAATATCTCCATCTGGTGGCAATAAACACTTTTATTGTGTTTATTAAGGAAAGGTGAAAAAAAAGGAAAAATTCTCTTCAGAAAATTTGGACTAAACCGCTCAATTCATATGGATTAGTTTTACAATCTCTTTATGAACTTTTTGAAGCGTCAAATATATAAAAAAATATCTTCATTTGTGTTCTGAAGATGAACAAAAGTCTTATGGGTTTGGAACGACGTAAGGGTGAGTAAATGACGACAGAATTTTCATCTTTTGGGTGAACAAACCCTTTAAATATTTGGAAAAGTATCAATGCATGAAATACTGTGTTGTATTGTATTTGTAAATGCAGCAATTTGTCCTTGGATTTACTCAATTCACATGGGTCACGCTTCAGAATCGTTACCATGCTGAGGTGTTCCTTTAGGTTACACCTCAAAAGGAGGAAAAGAATTGTGGGACCCACCCTCTCCAGCTCTCTGGGGATCCTCATGCAGGTGTACACCCTTTCCCTCCGCTCCGTGTACTTGGCCTCGTTGTGCTCCAGGAAGTAGCTCCTGGTCAGCTCGGCACACATGAACCTCAACAGAGATGGCTCGTCAGAGTCATCCAAGTCTATGGGGTACAGAGGAAATAAGAGGTTCAATGCTATTAATTGAAAGGCTTAACATTTAAAATGGTGATCAACATAGAATCATTTCAGCATTACTGCAAAAATTGCAAAATTACAAACATAACATACAAAATAATTATTCCAATTAACTGGAATGTGGTAAAAAAAAAAAATCAAGCATGCGAGTGGTGAGAAAAATAATAGTGATAGCAAGGCTAACTATTCAGACATTTTGGGCATCTGAAAAGTGCAAAGTCTGATGACAGCCTTCTCAACAGATAATAGACATTCTTTTATCTCTATTTAGTAAAGTCACTGCTCATGTTAACTTAAAATACAAGCTTTTTGAACTTGGATACACAAAAACATTATTTTAATTTATAGAACTTATTGTATTATTTTTATGGGTTAAAGCGCACACAACATTTTTCCCCCCTCATAAGTTCAAGTCCCGAAGCTGGTTGCCTCAAGTTTTTGAGTTCTCATATATATATTTTTTGGTAACACTTTACAATAAGGTTCATTAGTTAACTACATTAATTAGCAAGAACTAATTTATCAATCTTTGTTAATGTTAACTTAAACATTTACAAATAAACATCTTGTTAACATTAGTTAATGCACTGTGAACTAACATGAACAAACAATGAATGACTGTATTTTTATTAACTAACATTAACAAAGATTAACAAATACAGCAACAAATGTATTGCTCATAGTTAGTTAATGTTAGTTAATACATTAACCTTATTTATAAAGTGTTACCTTTTTATTTTTTACTTTGTAGTATGTGTACTGTATATCTCTCACTTTTCTCTTTAGATATCTGGCTGTTGAAAAAAAAACAAATGCTCAACCACTAGAATACCATTTGAGGGTTGTGGATCGTTGACAAGATGAGTTTGCACCCCTGATATTTCTTGCAACATTAGGCTACATACGCTGCATTTGAAAAGTAACTAGTTGCAAAGTCCACTTTGTCCACTCATCGATACATATCCTCTAAATAGGGCACAGCTAGAGTACACCCTCGGTCAGCTTTTAAATGCACATTTCTCTCTGGAACTGTTCCTAACACCATGTTTACTTTGGAACAGATCCATACAGGCTGTTTAAGAGAAATTATTCAAAGACCTCAAATGACCCACTCAGGCTTCCCATGAGCACTTTAGTTTAGACTAGACACAGAGACTAGAAAAGTTGATATCTGAATGAATGCAATGACATATCTGAGTTCTGTAAACATTAACACAATTTAGAACTGGTTTCAGTGACTGCTTAGTAAGAAAACGAAATCAAAATATTCACCTAAACATCATTGTAAACACATCTGATGTGGCCACATTAAAAGACTGGTAAATCAATTTAGTAAAATCAGGTAAACTAAAGCCACGTTGGAAGCAAAAGGCGAAGGTCAGTTGTCAGATGCTCAAGCTCACCTGAGTGCTCGTGATGCTCGTCTTTAACGGCGGGTTTCTCGTAAAATCCGAGAGTTTCCGTCATTTTCGCCCCCGACCCAGATACATTTGCCTTCCTCGATATCGCTGTAGCAACCCAGGCACATTTGACCCTTTTATGATCGTCGTTTTCGGTATCTTTTTCGTCTAACGTCCCGACACCCAGCGAATCCGCCATCTTCGCTGTGGCGTCATCACACATTGAGCACGTGATATTGATAAACAGTGCAAAGTTGTGATAAAATAAAAGTATGCAGAATAAGCATATTATAGAAATATCACATAAGTTGTAATAGAAATTATAGTACATAAATAATGTATATATACTTAACTCCAAGTAGCCCCCCCCCCCAAAAAAGTAATTTATTTACTGAAAAAGATACATTTATAAATTGAAATGTATATATATATATATATATATATATATATAGCCTATATATATATATATATATATTTATTTATGTAAACATTTATAAATATACAAAATAATACAAGCAGGAATATAATGCATTTTTAATGTAAAATCTTTACTGAGTGCTTAGTGTGTGATAATATTGAACACATTGTGGCACTATTGGGCCTTTCTTGAGACTCTACAAGAGACAGAACGAAGAGTGCGGTGGATTTATTTACCTGGCTCTTGTCAAAACTGAACTCAGGAAGATTGTTGTCACAAACGTAAGTACTTCGACGAGAGATCTGCAGCGGTATTCCATAAGTCAGGGCAGAGCAACACACACACACACAGCTTGGAAGTGTGGGACAAAGTAAACCTTGAGTAAGAGGGGCCAGAAATATTGATGCAAAACGTTTTGTAAGCACAATTTATTGGCACACAAAATGGCAAAGCATACATATAAGAGTTTTGGATATGACACAAAAAAACACCTCTGCTAAATATTTTACAAACTGTGCAGAGTTTCAATAATACAAGGATAAAACGGTGGGTGGCTGATATTGTGTCTTGTCATTTTGTTGGTTTTGGAAATATCTCAGGCTTTGAGAATATTCAGGAAATACCTTTTGTAACAAAGTACAGAAACAAAGAAACTAATTAAAAAAATATTTGGCTCTTTGTCATCATCATCATCCTTTCAATCATTAAAGCACATTGTATGCAACTTTTAAAGGGACTTACAAATCCAATGTACAGTATATGGAAAAAGGTGCGTGTATCTAGCTACATAAATTACATAAAGCTGTATAAACGTGATCACATAACTTGCTGAAAGGGCATTGCATTTTTTAGAATGATGATTTTCAGTTTTCATACGTATTAAAAGCAGTGAGAAGCTTACCATAATGAATGTTATTTCAACGCATTTAAAGCTAATGAACAGAATATTTGTGGCTGAATTTACAGTAATCTGTATTTAACATTCTCATTTCTCAGTATGGTGTTCATTCCTGAGTATGAAAAAAAGTCAAATAATTAGTATGTGTCAAAATAGCTGTCGTTTACATCAAAGTTTGATGACTTCAATGACAACAGATGAAGCAGAATGCATTTTTACTGTCGAATTCAAAACCCTGGTTACGGCGCTTTCAAACTGATAACCAGCATGACCTCAAAAGTCTGCCAATAAACATGTTACAGATTTCAAAATGTCATGCAGAAACATAACGTATTCCATTTTGAAATTAAGTCAATACTGGGAGAGAGACGAAAGATGGACAAATATGCTTTTCATATGTGCCTGCCTGTCAAAAAAGTAACTCCTAATCTTGATGGTACAGTACGAGGAGAACACATAATAGTCACAAATTAATAAAATAACACATTGACTCTGAAATCAAATAGGAATATTTGAATTAAAGTACAATCTGTAAATGGTAACTGCCAATGTTTTTTTCTTCTATACAAGCTGTCTTTGTTAATACAGTCTTTTGGGTTGAAGAAATGCAAGGTGGTTCACTTTTAATTGATAGCAGAGGGAAGAAGACAATAGCCATACGAATTTCCAATAAAAATGCAAATGTTCAGGGATTGGTCTCGGTGGATGCCTCTGCAGTTCCAGTCTTCAGTTAGAGGACAGCCAACATGACCATCTATTCAGCACTGGTTGACGTTGAGTGTGGTTGCCGTCTGAAGTCACTATGGAGATACGTGATGAACTGCGAGACAGACTGTACTTTTTGTTTTTACATTGATTATTGGGCTAAAGTTGTCCCAAATTAAGGTCTCATTTAGACCTCATTCAGCCTTAATAAAGTCAAGTTCCTCCAAGAGTCATATTTCTTGTGCTGCTTTGTAGCCTAGCTAGATGATTTAAAAAAAAATCCAGTGAGCAAATATTGCTGCCAAAGTTTGGTCAGTGAAGTTCCTAAATGTTACCCAAAATACAGAGTGGAACCATCAGTTTCTGGTAAAATGGATGACATCATTAACACCATGACATGGGATTTACATCATCGAGGGTAAAAAGTGAGGTCAGAGAGAGAGAGAGAGAGAGTGCGCCACCCTGGTGGTTTAACTGGGCATTGCGCATGTTGTCTCCTACTGAGAGGGCTGCGAGGCCGTACTCTCGGGCTTGCTGTCCTGCCCTGTGGACGGCTTGCTGTTCCAGGGACTGTTGTTGCCGAGTGCCGGCGAGCTCGTGAAGTCGTCGTCATCGTCCAGACCGTTGGTGGCGTCATATTGTGTGTTTTCTAGACGCGTGATCAGACGCTCGTCCTCATCGCCAAACTCCCCACCCATCAGAGTGGGCTCACCTACCACCATCACATCCTGCAATAAAGAGTTACACAGTCAAAAAAAACTAACAAAAGAACAACAATATTAAAAACAAGTTTCATACTTGTGAAGAAACTTTGGGTACAGATGAAGAGAAAACAGAAACTAGATCAACACTACCAATGTTGGACGGTGAAGGACCATTAATCCCTAACCCTGACCTTAGCAAACACCAGATAAAATGTTTAATCTGGGGTTGGGAAATATACACATTTATATATGTGGCGAGGGACGGCCGAGGGACGTGAGACAACGGCGCGAGGCCGGTGGTGCGATTGCTAATGAGCAACACCTGTGAAGCACACCGTTCTCGCATCTCTCACGGAGGAGCGGAAGCATAAAGGAGGAGCGACGACATTGATGATCGAGAGAGGAACAGGCCTGTATTTTAGTTGTGTTTGGTTTTTGTATTTGTATTTTATTTTTAGCCAGCAGTCGTCCGCGAGGGGCTGCTGGCAGTTAGGTTTATTTTCGGTAGCCAGCAGTCGTCCGCGAGGGGCTGCTGGCGGTATTTTGGTTTGTTTGTTTTATTTTAAATAAAGTATGTTTGAATGTTCGCCGGTTCCCACCTCCTTCTTCCCTGAACATTGCTACACTGGTGCCGAAACCCGGGAAGAGGGAGGAACGCGCTGTCAGAGAGTCCTCGCCGCTGTGGGGAATCCGCGGTGCCATCGAGAATGGTGCGCGAGTCGCCGACGCTCGCCGTGGGCCGGAGCCTGCTGCCATCCGCCGGGCAGGGGAGGAGCAGGGAGTGGGGGAGGAGCGGCCATGGACGCTCGAGGCGGTGCGCTGGAGTGAGTTGCCGGGGGGACGGTCGAGCTCGCTGCCGGCCGCCTGGGAGTTGGAGGGGCGGCTGCCGTCCGGGAGGGAGCGGGGGAGTCTACGCCGTGGGCCGGAATCTGCTGCCGTCCACCAGAAAAGGGGAGGAGCAGGGAGCGGGGGACTCCTACCGTCTGCCCTAGAGCCCAAGGAGCCGTCGCCGTCCACCGGGCGGCGAAGGAGCGTCGAACCGTCCACCGAGCGCTACCCAGCGTCACCGCTAGGCACCGCGGAGGAGATCGCCCAGCTGGTGGGGGACCAGATGGCAGCGCGTTGTGGGAACCGGACCAAGTTTTTTTTTTTTCCTCTCTCGATCTGTCGCTCCTCATGCTTCCGTCTCCGTTTCCCTCGGCTTGTCGGTCCATACCCCCCAGAGATCGCCGCCGCCGGGGGGGGGGAGTAGGCACAGGCTCATGGGTACCCCCAGGCCTGTGAGGGGCGATGGGGGTATGTGGCGAGGGACGGCCGAGGGACATGAGAGAAAGGCGCGAGGCCAGTGGTGCGATTGCTAATGAGCAACACTTGTGAAGCACACCGGTCTCGCATCTCTCACGGAGGAGCGGAAGCATAAAGGAGGAGCGACGTCGTTGATGATCGAGAGAGGAACAGGCCTGTATTTTAGTTGTGTTTGGTTTTTGTATTTGTATTTTATTTTAGCCAGCAGTCGTCCGCGAGGGGCTGCTGGCAGTTATGTTTATTTTCGGTAGCCAGCAGTCATCCGCGAAGGGGCTGCTAGCGGTATTTTGGTTTGTTTGTTTTATTTTAAATAAAATGTTTAATTGTTCCCCGGTTCCCGCCTCCTTATTCCCTGAACATTGCTACAATATACATTATTAGTAACACTAAAAAATAATGTATTAAATATAGTATATTAAAAATATATTAAATAAAATATATAAAGATTAGATGTTATTAATTGATTAAATTGATATTAATTAGTTACAACCTTTTTAAATTGTATTTTAAAGTGCTAAAAATAACGTGTATTAGTGCTGCACGATTAATCATATCGTAATCGTAATCGCGATGTCAAGCCTATGCGATTATATGACGCAAAATGTTGCGATTTTATGTAAAATAAACAAATTAGGGCTGTTAACGCAATTAACGCAGCATCTGTTATTTTTTGTCATCCTTTGGCTAGTTTTACTTGATCCCGCTCTTATTCGTGCGAATGCTTTAAAGGTCAAACCATTAATGCGCGACAAATGAAAAGAGAGCGCGCAGCCTGTGAATGTCCGACTGTGACTCACAGAACAGAAAGACGCGCGCCCATGCGCATGCACAGACCGGAATAGTTATCTTTCCGCTTGAACGAACAATA
The DNA here is from genome assembly GCA_026230005.1 of Gila orcuttii. NCBI lineage: Eukaryota > Metazoa > Chordata > Actinopteri > Cypriniformes > Leuciscidae > Gila > Gila orcuttii. The sequence continues at coordinate 11,874,437 of JAPDVR010000016.1, read as the reverse complement.
ACACACACAATTATGCCCAAATGTCGTTTGTCGAGTATCTTCATAACATAAGAGCAGTCTTATGATGGACGTAAAGAGTTGTGAGAGAATGAGGCGCGTGTGAGATCCGCGTCTCTACAACGGCTGCTCTTAAAGGGCCAGCAGCCAAAGCTTTCTGTCAGTAAAGTTAATCAAAGAACAAAAAAAATTACTCACTGCTCTTGACTAAAGAACTTGTGTAGCTTTAATAAGGATTAGTCTATAAATAATTTATAATTTATGCAGTGCAGACTGTTTGATAACTTAAATTTCTGTATATGTCCTACATGACAGGAAGGGCACAGGTAAATAATACTTTTTTATGGGTTTATGTGAGTATTATTAAGTTCACTTAAATTAAAAGCTGTTATATTTTTTGAAGCCTAATAAATGTTTTTGAAAAAATTATAGCTTTCAATTGTGGAATCACTGTAATGGTGGATGGCTATAATTAATGTTTTAAATGGGGGTGGATTCATTTTTATCCAGACCTCAATGGCTTATTGATCATTATAGATGTTATCAATTATTTAGTTGTTGTTGCTAGTTTGAGTTGAGAAATACACATTTCAGATTATCACTAATCTGTGTGTGCATTTTGCTTTAGAATCAAGCAAGTTGACTCATGAAACCATTTGTTTATTAAATCACAATCCCATATCGCAATCGCAATATTGACCTCAATAATCGCAATATGACATTTTCCCCAAATCGTGCAGCCCTAACGTGTATATATATATATATATATATATATATATATATATATATATATATATATATATATATATATATATTAAACGTATACAATATACAAACATTATTTAAAAATATAATATATTAAATATACAGACATGATTAATTGCAATCTATTGTGTGATTAATTAGTTACAATTTGTTAAGCCATTCACAGCTTGACAATATCAGACCTGGATGTTTATTTTAGTGCAGCGCAAGTCTTCTGTTCTTTACTCTCTCTCTCTCTCGTTGAATTCTCAGGCTCAACTGATCAGTTAACTGGAGCACACGCTTCATTGATCATGTGTGTCGAGGCGCTGCAGCACGGGAGCTCTTTATCTTTACCTGTCTGCCTCTTTGTCTACTCATCTAGCTTCCATTCCGAGTCTATGTATGATTGCCCACCGTCCAATTGTCCTATATTATAGGGGACAGAATATTAGATCCATATGGGACAGAACTACATCAGCATACGGAAGTTTAGGAGCCCCACAATCAACATGAGTGAGCAAACACAGATGAGACACACGGATGGAAACTCAAACAATATTTGCCTTATAGGTAAGAGTGAGAGTTCAACAGATAATTTCAGTCCCGGCATTAGCATCGAGGAAGTGACTTTGCATTTAGCGTGGTTATAGCAGACTTCATTCATATCCGTTTTGCTGAGACGAATTAATGTGGGCAAATATAAATGACATGTGCATTTATAATCAGACACCAATCAGTCAAAATGCAAAGTGACTAACTGTAAATATAGGCTGGCCAAATTACTGCTGCAAGAAGGAAAAGTGCATATTTTTTCACTCCTCATGAAAAAATGAGGAGTACTAATATATTTTTAGCACTTTTATCTGTTATCTTTTTGCACTTTGTACTGTTAATCAGAATGTTCTGATGAAATACAGAGAAACCTAGTCAAATGGATGTGCATTTTTTTCCAACAGGATTTGTCGCTTTTAATTAAGATAAATTTATCTAAAATACAAAGAATTAAAAAAGTTTCTGAGGAAATATTTATGCAGTCAAGTTCTCTAGTGTTATAATTATTGTGTGAAACTTTAGTATGACATTAAAATTAATTTTTTTTTTTTACAACAGAAGCAATGAAATTGAATGTCAGTGTGCCTATTAATCATTGTGATTGCATTTCAAATGCAGTTTAGCATTTAATTCAAATGTCTGCAAATGGCAAATGCGCTATCAGCCCAGTAACACTTTAAAATAAGGTCAATTCGTAACATTAGCTTATGTAACAATCAACTAACAATGAACTTTCAATTATGTTGGTTATGCATACTGTACCGTTCAAAAGTACAAGGTCGGTACAATTTTTTTTTAAAGCTTTCTAAAGAAGTCTCTTCCGCTCACTAATGCTGCATTTATTTGATCAAAAATACAGTGAAAACAGGAATATTGTGAAATATTATTACAATTTAAAATAGATTTAACATTTTAAGCCATATACATTTAAAGGGATAGTTCACCCAAAAATGAAAATTCTGTCATCAATTGCTTACCCTCATGTCGTTTCCAAACCCGTAAGACTTTCGTTCATCTCCGGAATTTAGTCACATATTGACTTTAAATTTTTGGGTGAACTAACCCTTTAACATTAGTTAATGTATTGTGAACATTCATATATTAACAATAGTAAATGCATAAAATAGCATTATTCTAGATTAATAAATTAAATAAAATGGGTCATTGTTAGTTCATGATATCTAATAAATTATCTAATAATGTTAACCAATTGAACCTTAAAAAGTAAAGTGCAACTTGTTTTCCAGTTAATTTTCTGGTTTCCAGCTGTGCGAGTCCTCGTACCCTTCACACTCCTGGAGCTGCTCAGTTTGCATAACCTGTCTCGTGATTCAGCTCTTTTACTGTTGGATCTGTGTTTATTTGAGAGATGACTCTCGTGTAGTTTCGTGAGGGGTTTGGCTGAGACCCCCGAGTCACTGTCAGTCCTTCCCACCCCTCTGCTTCTTAATTACTCTCATTCATTAAGGTGGGCTTTTTGACTAAATAACAATATCCACACACTGATTTGTCAATTTGCATAGCTAATTAAGTAATTAGCTGAAATGTTACCGATTAGACAAAAAAAAAAAAAAAGAAAAAAAAGAACGGCGCTTGCCAACGAGCCTTGAATTTGCCATCTGTTTTTGAACGGCAACTGTCGCCCTGCAGTCTGGGTTTAAAACCAGGGGCCAGGATCACAAACATTAACACACACACCCTACAGGTTTCCAGCTGGTGGTTTGACGAAGAGCTCTAATTGCTATCAAATGGAAAGGCTGTCCAGTGCTCTTGTCTAATTAGATGTAGCCTGTGGCTAAACCCACACTGAGCCGCCCACAGCTAAACAAACAGACTACCTGAATGAATGATCCCAAACTGGCTCAGCATCACCTGGATCTGAGCTCGAGGTGCACAGAAAGCCCTCATTTGAGCTGGAAATTTTTTTAAGACTGGTTCAATCCATTCACATAACCAGGCATGTTACACATGCACAACTATCCAACTTGTTATTATACTATTGAAATCATAATTTCAGGCCAAAAATATGATCACAAGAGGGCACTGTTGTAATACTGTTGAACACAAGACCCCCTCCCCAACCCGGTGATCACATGATCAGCTCATTGTGATTGGGCTCACGTAGGAGGCCGATCAGGCAGCATGCGATGACTGCACAGACAAAGCCAAGTGGCCACGCTACATATGTAACCGGCGTGTTCCTCTCCGCGACGCACAGCGACATTGCTTACAATGAGGCTCGCTGCTTCGAATGGGAGTAAAATGACCCCACACACACACACACACACACACACACACACACACACACACACACACACACACACACACACACACACACACAAGATCTATATGATAATGAGTGCTGGCACAGGGCCAGTTGCTCACACCAACAATTTTCTCACTGCTTGTGTGAATGTCTCTGGTGTCCTTAAAATGATGGACACTGGCTAGATACAAGCAGGACAAAATATATGCAATTAGAGTTACCTACACATAGAGAGAGAAATTATATATATATATATATATATATATATATATATATATATAAAAATAAAATGTTATATGGTCATATTACACATGAATATATAATGGAATTATACGGAATATTTCATTTAAAATTCAATTATATCATACAGATCAGGGCTGTTATTGTTAACTAAATCTAAAAAGCTGAAATAAAATATAAATATTATATGAAAGGCTACACTTAAAAAAATTTAATTAAATAAAAATTAGAAAATGAATAGAAATATTTTTCAAAAACTAATAAGACCCCCCACAAAATTTCAAAGGAAAATCACTAAAACTTCAAACTCAAAATTAAAAGTCAAAATTGAAAAATAGTAAGTAAATTCATTATTTTAATAAATAAATACTATAGTAGTATATTTGAAATACTTAAAAAATAAGAAATGCTTATATTTAAAATAAAGGCTTGATACAATTGTATTTTTTTTGTTGAGAATTCTTCATGTAACGAAAAACACATTTCTAGCCATCAGAGCATGTAAGCAAACAGCTCTGGTTTTGACAGACTGGGCTGCAACACGAGGGTGTCTCTTCTCTTCAATCTCCTCTATGGCATTCATGTATCCAAGTGTCCCTGAACTCCAGGGGGAAAAGCCACGCACTACAAATCCCATCATCCATCTGCAAACAAATTTACCGCCTCACAATACCACTCCCCAAAACAGCTTTAGCACTTGTGTGTTGTGCGTTTGACCCTGTGTGCAAACTAGGAGAACACATCAACTGCTAGAGTAATGCCTGAAAAGGAAGCCTGGGGGATAAAGAGGCACTTTGGGATAAATGCCTCTGTATTGGGGTTAAACACTGTAAGTGGGTAATATAGGAATTGAAAATGAGGGCTAAGGAGTCTCTCTCTGTGAAGGTGCTGAGAGTGTATTTACTTTGGCATTGGAATTGAATATGTTTTATATGTGTGTCATGGCCCAAAACTCAAACTAATATCACATTACTATAACATGTCATTACAACACAGGAATGTGTCATTAGTTGTTAAAGGTGCAGAATCAATACAGATAAAATACAGTTTAAAGGAAAGTTCACCCAGAAATCTGTCATTTACTCACAATGATGCTGTTCCAAACCCTTCTGAATTTCTTTTTTAAGTGGAACACAAAAAGAGAAATTTTGATGGTGCTTGTCACTAGTAATTGCACTATTCAATGCAACTACAATAAAACATCATAAAAGTATTCCATACAACCCTTGCGCTATAATATGTCTTCTGAAGCCGTACAGTAGTTTTGTGTGAGAAATAGACTGAAATTTAAGTAATTATTCACTGATAATCCCATTCAGTGTGCCATTTACAATTGCAAACATATCACTGAATCAGTGAGTTGAATTTGAGAACCAGGTTGACTGAGTCAGATTTATAAACAAATAATTAAATCTGGTTTTATAAAAAGAATCAGCTGATTCACTGAAAAGATTTGACTAAAAAGAAAGTTTTGTTTATGAATCAGACGTTTCTACTTTTTTCATGAACGTGCCAAGGAGAGCTATGGCGAATACCAAGAATATATAGCGCAGAAGTCATATGGACTACTTGTATGATCAGTTTTTGGTACTTTTTATGTAATTTTGGAACTTGACGGCCCTAGTCATCATTAGTTTTCATTGTATATCTATATATAGACACACACACACACACATGTACACACGCACACGTGAACTGTTTATAATGCACATTATTTAAATACTGTGCAATAAAATGTTTATTACATTTCAGCAATTATATTTTCACATTTTATATCATATTTATTTTGTATATATTACGTATTTAGTAGGCTATATATTGAGCATTCTTTAGATACTGGTATCAGATATTGAAATTAAACTGTTTTACTACTAAAAAGCTGAGCTGAAAGAAAAACAAATAATTAAGACTTTCATGCAAATAAATATTTTTCTCAAAAAAAAAAAATTCACCTTTTGTGTTGTACGGTAGAACAAAGTCATATGGGTTTTAAATAACATGTGGGTGAGTAAAAAATAAAGAACCTTTCATTATTGAGTGGACTATATATCCCTATACAACGGAATGAGTTCTTGTCAAACAACTATCGCTGTGAATCAAAACTACAAGCGGCACTTAATATGTGTTTTGACAGCATAATTATAATCATATCACTAGGAAAGAAATCTGAGTAAAATACATTAACGTTTTTGGATGGTTACAATGTGTGTGTGTAAATAAGAAGATTTGATGCTTACAGGTACCTGGCTGGCCAGAGTGAAGTTGTTGGCAGGGCTGCGTTTCTTGCCGCCAGCGCTGTTGCCTAGGCTACTGTTAGACGCACTGCTGGCGGAGTTCTTCCTCTTTCTTCTCTTAGTCGTGGTCTGTCGAGTGGGCTCTGCTCTCCACCAAACACACACAGAGGAGAAGTATTAATAAAAGACAAACGCACACATTACACACGCACACACACATCCACACTCACAAACATGCCACAATGCGAGTGCATGCACACGGAGGAAGAAAAAAGACTTTTCCAACATATAAGAGCACACAAACACATATTGGCGATTACACGGGGAAACAAATGCATCATGCTTTTTTCTTTTTTGAGAGAGAGAGAATCAAAGAGCATTCAAACATCTCCCAAGACATGCACTAGTAAGAAAGAACCTCTGCTTACATTTGCATAAATGCTCAACAGTGCGCACTGCAGTCTCTGCAACCATGCATGCACGCTTATATCATTAATGTCTAAGTGCTGTTTACTTTCATTAAATATCACAGTCTTTAAAATGAGATTTATAAGTCCTGGATAACTTATGTAACCTGTTTTAAAATACCTTTTAATGAAGAAATGAAACAATTTTGATTGTTTTAGTCAAACAAATTGCCAATTTATAGTGACAACTGAAATATACACCTGCAATATCTCTACTTTTATACTGAGCATTCATGATTCAAACAGAGAGGAACATGTATTTCATAGGTTTCCATTTAGAAACAGAATGAGGTTTCCCTATTAGAAGATGATTCAGAAGACGAGACAAGTACCTTTTTTGTGATTTGAGGGGAAAATTTCCGTTTTGAAGTTCTGTGGATGTCCAGCTGAAACCATATCCAAAGCAAGATTTATTTTCCAGATAATACTTATAATAAATTAAGTAGTTATGCATATCCAGGACCAGAAGACATATGCAAATGTAAATGGCAAGACTGCTGATAACAGCAGATAAAAAAATAAATAAAAAAAACATATATAACTTTAATTGCACAATCAGTGGGTTTTATTCGCACATGCAGAAATCTTTCTCATAAATTAGTTTACACACTTTTTGTAAATTTACGACTAAATACTTATAGTAATAAGATTTCTAAAAATAACAATAGATGTTTCCTGAGCAGTATATTAGAATGATTTCTGTAGGAACATGTGACATTGAAGACTGAAGTAATGATGCTGAAAATTCAGCTTTACAGGAATAAATAATATTTAAATTAATTTGAACAGAAATAAATCACATTTAAAACATTAAAAAAGAAATAATAAAATGTTTCATATTATTTCACAATATAACTGTTTTTACTGTATCTTTCATCAAATAAATGCAACCTTGGTGAGCAAAAGATACTTAAATCTTTCCAAATCTATATACAATATACATAAAAATAAAAGTTAGCTAATGTTGTAAAGAATGTTTAATTCAGAATACAGCCATGTATAATTATTATTATATTCATTCAATTTCAGTATAACAATTAAAATATTTGGCACATTGTTGGTCATTAATGTAAATTTTAATGCAATAATGCCTGAAAATGAAATGTATTTTAGAGGTTCTTTCTAACCACACACAGGGAGATGTGTCCACTTTATTTGTGTATGACAGATTTCAAATAAAGTCATATCCAATAATAAACAGACTGTACAAGGTACAGGAGGATTTTTTGGAGAAGAACCTTTATTTTTGTATTTTTATTAGTGCAGGTGTGTGAATGACGTACTAAAACGCACTAATTTCCACACCTACACATATACATGCGAAAAAAGGGCCAAAAAAACTTATCAGTGTTTAAAGGCAACCTTCTTTCCTTCCTGTTCCTGAACACAAATGCTCTCCAGATTTTAAAAGAATGGGAGGAAAGAGGGAAGCAAAGCTAATAAGGAAACGACAATTACAGAAGATCCACTTCGATACGAATTGTGAGAAGGCCAGTGCTGACGACTAGCGAGTGGACAAGGGTCGTACAGGGTTTCATCCACAGGGAGCGGATGAAGGATGTGTTTTCAGTCTCATACATGTCATGTTGTCACTGTTAAGATCATAATGTATAGTAAACCCTTTGTGTGTTCTAAAGACGAGTTTAAATCATTGTTATTGATTGATTTGACCCCCTGAGGAACATGCAAGCGACATACAAAGGCGTCAAACACAAGATCTATCTACTGATGTCTAATCCCTTCGTCATCTGCCAAATGCAGTGTTTTTAAAGTCCCCCTGTGGTGAAAATCAAGTTTTCAATGTTGTTTATGTCTATGTGGTGTTTTTAATATGCTTTAAGACAAACCATGTGCAAATTCATAAGTCAGCACCATTGCTGAGTATTTTCTCCTTTAAACTGCAGTGAAAAAAATAGTCTCAAAAACACGTTTTTAAATCGCCGGTTTTTCTTACATCACAAACTACCTTGTAAGTCAAGTCAAGTCAAGTCAAATATATTTATATAGCGCTTTTCACAATACAGATTGTATCAAAGCTGCTTCACAGTATCAATCAAAACAACTTAACAATGTTTGTTTATTACTGGAAAAAAGACATCCAAGTTTGGTAGAGCTGATCAATGGTATGATTGGTTAATTAATTTGAATAACCAATCACGTCAACGTGCCGGCGGGCTTTAGCATATCATTAACTGCAGCGAAGCAGGGAAGTCTCAAGAGAAGCCAGGTTTACAGGTATATTTTTCTTTTGATATGACAAATCAGGCACATTTAGCAATATAGCGGGTGAATTATGTATGTGATGTATATTACGATGTTATGATACATGCCTATATGCCTTTCAAAAGCATTGTTCAAAGCGTTTGTAAGGATGCTGATTTTTAGAAGGCAGTGAAGTTTGCTGAGATGGCAAACGGGAACATGGTTTGTGTAACATTAGCGACACATTATTACCTGTTTGATAACGTAGTCAAGCAAAAGGCTAATCATATTAATTACTGTTATGTATCCAATTTTGGAGAGAGCGACACATAAAATGCATTACCATTCTGATACATTGACATTGACCCTGTATAATTCGCTCTTCCACTTCTTCTGAATCAGTTTCTGGTTCAAACATCTATGGCTGAATTAAACCAGTATTTCCACTTACCATCGTGCAGCATTTATACAGTAAAACTGACCGAGTGGATCTCAGAGCTGGTGTGAGTGAGTGGAGGCGGGGCTAATAAGCATATTCATGAATCCGCGTATACTAAAAGCAAGGGTGTAGAGTTACATTCAAGCCATTTTAAGGCATGAATAAAAAAAAGTGTCATTTTGGTGATCAAAGATGACTTTTGAGGGATACAATTATTGACTACAGGGGGACTTTAAGAGATTTTAGGAAGGATATGTAAAAAAAGAGAATGCCTATTATAAAATGTCACAGACTTGTGACCATCCTGTTTTCATTAGACAGTAGTCCCAAAGTACACACACACACACACACACACACACACACACACACACACACACACACACACACACACACACACACACACACACTGTGTATGTATGCATATATATATATATATATATATATATATATATATATATATATATATATATATATATATACACATATATACATACACACATTTATACTTTTGGATGCCAAGGAATCCTACATATGATGACCCATACATATGATATTCCCTTGTGAGGGACAAATTGTCTAAATTATAAAAGGCAACTATATAATAATTGTATAAAGACCCATTTTATCTGAAATATGAAACATTTTCATTTACATTTCTATTAAGTTGACACTGATCTTTATATTACAATATATTATGATCTTCATTATAATAAATTCAGAAAGAAAATGTATTAATATATTCAATAAAAATGTATTAATAAACTAATTTTATTTAATAAATGTTCTCTGCTTAATAAATTAATTGCTCTTTAAATACACAACAACACATTTTTTTTTTATGCTATGACATTAATACATTTTTACATTTTTTGGGGGTCACTTTAAAACTAGCAGGTTGTCTGTTCTAGTATTATATACAGTCAATAATGATGGAGAGGCTCATCTAAGAGTGTAAAATCACAAAATTCCCACTCGTTTTCCCTGATAGGTCACACCGAAGAGCTGAATTAGAGCTTATATTCCCAAAAACCATGACGTTAAACACACACATCCGTGAGGATCAGATCAGATCAGAGCACAAATTACTGCCATTAGGAGGGTCCCCGTCCCGTAATACAGTGGACAGTGATTTGCTGTTACCTGGAGGGGCCACCATTCTTTGCCACTTCTGGAACAGACAGGTCTTTAGACAGTCTCTCGGGCTAAGGTTGTAGGTCTTGTGTCGAGACATTAACTCTTGCATCGGCTCCAGAATGACACACAACTGGAAGAAACACATATAAACATACACATGAAACATCATCAGTTACAGTCAGTTTTCCCATTTTAAAGATTTAACAATATTAGCATTTAAATCACACAGCGGGTGGCCTGAAATTCACACGGATACACACACACAAATCATTTCCCACTGACAGGATCGTATCCCAACGCTGCTGTATCCTCTCACTTCCACAGGTCCAGGGAAACAATCTCTGGATCCGGGCCCACAGAGCAGGGCTATTTCTAGTCTGAATGTGAGGAAACCTACAAGCTTCCTTGTCCATCTCGCCGGACAGTGGTCTTATTGCGTCCGAGCACAGGAAACATCCTCGGTGTGGATCTACTGATAAACGTGCTGAAACAAATGCAGTTTTTTCAAGCGATGCTAATGAGTCACTTTTACGAGGTATTTTTACAGCAAGCCAATGCAAGGATCGTGAGAAATTACCCCGGAGAGAGGAAAAATGATCTTGTTTATGGGAATTACAGTGCACTGCTAAAATCCCAGAGGTTGACCCCCTCAATTAAGTCAGTCAAAACAATTAGGAATGATTATTTTTTTTCAGAGCCGAATGAGTTTAAGGCTTTTTTTTTAAATAATGGGAACATATGACAGTAAATATATAAAATTCATGATGGTATATACTACTGTATATGCACCATGGCTGATCATGTGCAGTGAAAAAAAAAAGGTGCAGATGTAGCTGAGGGCGCATATATTTGCTGTTACAAGAGCTGCATATAATCCAAATTTAATTCACAATTCAGCTTACGCTCCACCACTGCATTTTAACTCTGCGTTTATAAGTGAGACTGTGCGTTTAATGCGAGCAACAACAACAACTGAGAAAGACACACTCAGTGGGAGAAAAAACGACTGTTCCGAAAACCTTGAAAGGGCCTTTTTTTCTTCGCTTCTCCTAGCAGCTTGCGATAAACAAGTTTTGTTTTTTGCTGTGCTCGAGCTCAGTGCAGAGAGAGACCCACAATGCCACACCTCAAACGGGAACGCTCATTAATGTTATGCTAATTCTCTCTATCCAATTCATTTTCTCTCCCTCTCTTGTTCTCCAATTTACAAAACGGATCTGTCACTCACACTGAAATGACGAGAATAAACAAAGCAACCATGAAGCTGGCTACACACACACACACACACACACACACACACACACATTTAGTCACATATAAGTGTACAAATGTACATACATATTTTACATTACATTTTTCACTATATATGCACAGTCTAAGAATAACAGTAACATACACAAGTTAACAGGACTTACCATGTTTAATTACCAGGGTAATATCATGAGTTTTTGGACACAGTGGTTCTCAGCCTGTTTGACTTGAAGGCATTCTGTTAATACCCCAGCCCCCCCCCCCCTTTTGTATTGATATAGAAATAGACCGATATATATATGTATGTATAGATGGATGGATGGATTGATAGATGTATGGATGTTTGCTGAGGGCCCCTAGTGGTTCCTGGCCCCCTGGTTGAGAACCACTGGTAAATAAGATACCACAATACCATGGAATTATCATTTGATACCATCAATGGACCATGGTATCTTCACAATACTTTTTTGTAAGGGAGACTGAACAAAATAACTTTTGTTCTGCTTACCCTGAGGTAGTTGAGGGTGAAGTTGGTCAATCCCATGCGGGTGATGTTTTTCGAGAGCTGCTCCAGGACTTGAGGGTCTTGTGCCTGTAGGTGGACAAAAAAGAAACGTTATCACTTAATACAACCTCCCCCCAAAATCCACAGCATGTTACCAACCAAAAGCAACTCATACGACTTTTCTAATGCTTCATTTATGAGACCCCAGATGTGACCACATATTCACGGTTATATTGAGATCTATATTTTGAATATCTGAGGGGCGAGGATTGGGGGACATGTGTCTTTCTCTGTGTCTATGGTGGTTGTAACACTGGAAGAACTGTTATTTCTGTGTGCTGTAGAGATTCTAGTGATGCAATTTATCTGAATCACTGTGATTACACTGAATACATTTTTGATTCAGATTTTGGGCATTGAATCAGGGGTGTGCTGCAGCTGCTAATTAATATTGATTGATTAAATGTAAATTAAAAATGTTACAGTGAATTTCACTATGAATTACAAACTAATGCAGTTTTTGTTCTTACTGGTAAATTATTGACTAGATTCATCAAGGTAAATTGTGTTAAGCAGCATGAGATGATTGATATAGCAATGACATCAGCCAATCATTGAGCTCCTGTCACTTGATTGGTCGGGGGAATGTAAACTAGCAGAGTAGAGCAGGGGTATTCAATTAAATTTCCAAGTGGTCCGGTCTCTATATTTACTTCCCAGTGGAGGTCTGGACAACACATTTTGTAGAATAGTTCTAAATTTCCATCTTGACAGCAGTAGTACTTTGTAAAAAAAAAAAATTCTAATTGGATTAGAATATTAGAGAGTAAGATAAGGCTATTATTATTTTTACACTACAGTGTGTATGGCAGAAGGCCATGTGACAGAAAATACTGTATAATGTATGGGGGTTCAGGGTTTTTCTCTTGAAGTCTGGACCATTTTTATATTTAGCTTAAAATGAGTATCTAAAATACAAACAAGCAATGTACATAATAATCAAAACAGTCTCATCTTGAGCAGACAACAGTAATTCTAGTAATTTCAAAGTTTTAGTTGCTTCCATGACATCAACAAATAATTGTCCCAATTATAACATTGTTTATTATGAAATGCAATTGACATATTGATTAAAAATGTTAAATGTAGATGAAAAAAGTCTTACAAAAACATGTCGATTTGAACGGGCGGAATCATATGATAAAAATAATTGTATTTGCTGCATTCTTATTTTCGGCAATGTTTTAGAGAATCTATTTTGCTGCTCACCGTGTTTCTGCTTCTGTTGTTAAATTAACTGCGTCATCTCTTAAAGTGGCAATTTAGCAGGAGAGAGAAGCAACACGCAAAGAATGGAAAGGGCTCGAATCAAGCTCTTGATAAAAGGATATAGCGCCGTATGTCTCATGGTCTGGTTGTAACCAGGCCAGGGTCCGGTACCAGACCACAGTCCGCTTTGAACATCTGAAACACGGTTCCTCCAATGTGCTCATATTCTCATTAGCCTTGATCAGATGAGTTCGACTCAGTTTCTTTGCAGCTTTACCCATGTGTACGAAAATGAGTCGATCAAACATGCTGCAGTAACTTTTGCACTATCCTTGTCAAAAATCTTTCAAAGCCCTTTTTCCCTCATTCACTCTCTCTCCCTCTCCACCAGAATACATGGCCCCAAAGGGCCCAATTTAAGAGCATGTGAATTTTATAAGTTGCTGTGAACAAACTTTCTAAAACTACCCTATCTCTGAATCTACAAGGGGGAGTGATGAGTTAAAACTCAAATGTGATTTAAAGCTAAATATATTGCTTAAAAAGCAATGAGTCATTAAAAGTTAAGTTTTAAAATGAGAAAATATGAACACCAGGTTTTCAGTTGCTTAATTTCTTTAATCGCAGTATGTCTGCAGTGCTCATTAATTACTCAATTCAAATTACTCAATTTACTTTTTAAAAATATATTTTCCATCCAAGGCTCTGATGTCTCATAATAAACAGTTTTTATTTATGCCATATGTAAAATAAGTATAAAGTATAATTATTCTATGTTATCAGTACCGTTTTACACCGTTATTTAAAACTGTAGTAATATTTCACATTATTACTGTTTTTACTGTATTTTTGATCAAATAAATGCTGTCTTGATGAGAATGAGAGCCTTTCAAATATATTTAAAAAATCATAAGTTTGAATGGTAGTGTAACATACCGCTAAACTACATTTTATAAAATGAATATCTTTGCAAAATAGCTGATATACTGCCCACACACACCTCCAACAAAACCATGTGGTAGGACAGCCCTAGGATGGGGTGATGATATCAAACTCACGTGCATGGCAAGAATGCTCCGTGGGATGAGTTCCCGATACTGTCTGATGTTGAAGTGCCACGTCTTGATCCTCATCAGATCATCGAAGGCAAACTCCAGAATCAACCTGCCCTCCGTACACACCTGAGAATGCAAACATTGAGAAATCTATGATGTCTTCAAAGAATACAGTCTGCTGATATGTCCTTTGTGTTAAATGTTTCTCTCATTGTGATGAAATAAGTTTAGAGAAAAGTGCAAACTCAGAGAGTTTCAGTCAATTCAGATATTATGTCAGAGTTGTTCGACTTTTCAGAGTTTCAAAGCTATTTCCTAATAAAAGGTGTTTATGTTGTATACCTGAACTGAAGGCCAACGAAATGGAAATACTTGAGACAAGCTTACACAAAAACAAAACAACAAAATGCTGAATACATGCAGAGGTCATAAACCATTAGCAATTACTAAAAAAATAGGATGAGAAAAACGTTTTGCTGAATTTAGAGCTGCGCTACTCATAGCCCCAATGTTCTGTTGCTGGGGCAACTGGAGGATGAGGAGGAGGAGGAAGGGGGGTGGGGGGGAGGAGCGTCAGCTGATTAGTTGGCATGGCAACGGCAAAGATGTAATCCCGCCAGAGCCACTCTAATCAATGCCCTCAGCACAGATGGTCTCTGGAGGATCAACAAGAAAAGAGGCTGGCGGGAGAGCACAGCGCCATCACATGACCACACTCTTTCACATTCTCTCGCTCGCTCTCCCCACTTCTTTCATCTTATGTATGCTTTTCCTACTCTCTGAATCGGTTTTGGCTTGTTTCACTCTTTTCCCGTCTCTCCTTTTTTTGTCCGTCTTTCCATCCCTTGTTCAGCACCATCGCTCAACACTGCGCATGCTGAGGAAAAACTAAAAGCGAAGTGAAAATGAAAGCATCTGTCTTTTCCTCTCCCTCTCTATCACTGTACTGCTCCATAGCTGTGCTTCAGGATGTGTTTAAAATTTCAACCGGTCTAGCCAATCATTAGAATATTAAAATATAGTGGATTCTTCATATGAATCTTCATAGGGTTATATGTCCAATAGAGAAAAAACTGTCATGACTATGTAATTTTCATCATATCATCATTTACTTTGTGATGGAAATTACATTTTTGAATCTCCTTAGTCTGGCTAAAGCTAATTTCGTAGCTAGCTTTTTATGTAGGCTATCCCTAATACACACAACAATACATTTAAAAAGCTTGATTGCAAATAAAACACCATGGAATTTTTTTTAACATGTAGGTTTACAAGTACACTAACTTTTGAATAAACATTATGGGTGAAAAAGTTGTTGACTGGTGAAATGTGTGTAAACTAGGATATTTTCACACACTAAATATTGAAATGGGTTATGTTTATTTTACTTTTTGTTTAGATACTTTTAAACTAATAATTTAATAATGAATTTTCATAGTTTAAGCCAGTGGTCTGGCTCTGGGATAAGAGTAAAACTATAATCTATAGACAAAAGCCATTTAAAAAGTGCCAAAAATAAATAATGAATGCATGGTGAAATGAAATGGAGAAAAAAATATAATATATATTTTATATATAGTTTCCAAGACAATTTTTACCTTAAAATAAAATAAAAAAAAGGTTTAATCTGTCAGTTTTTATGACCCTGGGACATAAAAAATAGCCTGTAGGAGAAACAAACTATATGAATTTGGTTCTCCACTCTGAACAAATACATTAATGACTACAAAATATCTGCTATTATGTTTTTAACTATTTCTCTGAATGCAGCACAAGAGTACAGCTGAGATTTTGTAATCAGTTCCTCAAAGACTAGTGGGTCTCCATTCCTCTGTATGTCTGTAATAAGTACATGGGCCCAATGTATGGATTAAAGTGGATTAGTCCATAACAGTATGTGAAAATAATCGAAAGTGCTTGATGGACAAGGTAGAAACGTAAAATCTGTTGATAAGTGGTTTAACCCTCTGATGCATGATGTCCACTACAGCTGACAGATCTTTAAAAGTCATTTTTTTAACCATTCAGGGTGTGACATTACACTAAAACCACAATGGGCAGATGACCTTTGACCTTTTTTCATAATTCTATGGCTTTTTATTATTTTTTTAACTATAATAAAATGTTATTATTATTATTATTATTAAGACAGCAGGAATTTAGGCTGAAAAAGTGATGAAGCATCAAGTTCCTATGTCTTATATTCCAGATGACCCAGACGGCCTGACTGAGGCATAAACATATCAACAGGGAAGTGACTCTAATTAAACAAGTGAAACCATCAACCAAGTTGGTCTGCTTTCAATCAATTGCAAACTGCATATTTAATCAGTAAAACAGTTAGCTGACACCTAGTTTTGTCTCCGCTTTCAAATGCAAGTCTTTGCTTTTGTGTCCTTGTTTTAGTGCATTCAGACAATGAAGAAAATTAAATCTCACCAACTTGATTTTATTACGTTTTTTTTTTTTTACCATGACCATGAAACCAATCAAAAACTGAAGTATATGACAACACACAGAGTGAGTACTGAGTAATAGATTCATAAAGAGCTTTCTCAGCAGAGTCCAAAGCATGAAAAATATTTCACGAGGATTCCTAACAACTTCCATCAGTAAATACACAGAATAAAAGCTGTGATTAAAGTAGTAAATGATCAAGCCTGCCATGTTTGTTTGTTCTATTAGACAGTTTACGCGTTTCAGACGCTCCTTCCACTGAAGTTACAACAATGAGCAAAAATACACAAGAAGAAAAACGTTTTGTTGACAAAGAAACTGAGTGCACCTACAACTCATCGTCTATTCATACGTCTCAAAACTGGATAGGACATGGTGACACACACACATACACACACACCCTCTTTACCTTGGTGAACATGGGCTTGCCGTGCTGTGTGACCATGGTGCACTGATCGCAGTCTACAGTGATGCAGGAGTTGTGGAAGGACTCTTTGGAGTGTTTCAGGATGTAGTAGAGATCTGACACGCCACCCTCAAATACCGTGCTGAAGTAACGAGGGATGAGGGTCCGTCCGATTGCTGAGGAGGGAGATAAGATGTCATTTACATTGCATTTCATTTTAATGCATTAATAAATGACTCGAAATGTCTCAACATCAGTTAATTTCTCTGTTGAGCTACATTATTAGTAAAGTAAGATGTTGGTCTCCACATCCAAGCTATTTCTTGCAACTCTTAGTCCTTTCAGTTTCTACAACATTTTCACAAATATGTGACATCATAGTTCAAATACACACATTTTAATTATACATAATAAATTTTCTTTTTTGCAGCATTTTCATAGTATCCCAGCTAACAAAAATATGGTCTGAGAATTGTATTCCCATTAAGTTATAAAAACGTATTTTTCTTGATTATGCGAAAGTTGAACGAAAATTCCATTTTATCATTTTGCAAATATTATGAGAATGTTACTTTGGAATGTTCTATGAACCTTCCGAAACAAGTAGTAACATTCAAAAATCTTTAGACAAACGTCCAACTAAAACGTTTCAGGGAAATGTTCCATGAACTATGTACAAATACAAATTTTGTGGAGAACATTATTAAAGACCAGATAACTTTGAACGCACATCCTATTTACATACTGGAAGCATGTTTGTTCATAACTTGAGAAGAGAACCTTTCAAGAATGTTAGTCAAAGTTCTGAGAATGATCCCTGTAAGCTGGGATGTTTGATTTTGGGGTGGCAAACCCCTGGATTGGACTCCTAGTGCCAATTTCAACATTCATCATTTATTTATTTATAAAGCACAATTAAAACATAATGTTGACCAATGTGCTGTACAATCACACAATAAATTACATAAAATGTACTTTCACACAAACAATGACTAACAACATCTGTTAAGAGCCTCTTGCCAATTAGCCTATTGAACCAAACGCTAATTCAAGTAAATGTAATTTCAGGTATCGTTTAAAATAACCTAAAGAAGGAGCCAGTCTAAGATGTAGAGGTAGATTTTGGCTAATGCCATTTTAAGCTTAATTTTGGTTGGTATCTGGTTGTCTACTTCAAAAATGCATGTGCTTTAAAAATGTACACAAAACACTTAAGGTATAATATACTTGGCCCCCTAAAAGTAAAACTGGGCTCTGTGATGTGTCATGAAGCATTCTACAACATTGAAAATATTCTGTGACAGAAAAGAAAACTAATGAATATTGTTTATAAAAAGACAGATGAAAGGATACTTCATTCCCATGGCCACACATCACCAGCAAGATGGTAAGACTGGGAATTGTTTGTTAACAATTGTTGAAGATTAGCCTAACTGATATGAAGTATGTTAATTCATTTGTGTAAACTGTTTACAGTAACCTGCCTGAGGTCTCACAAAAAGTTAAGTTGGAATACTTATTCTTCCCTAGAGCTGGAGATAATTATACAACCTTTTTGTTGTTGTTTAACAATGAGCAAAGACAGAGCCCCTGTCTGGATTTGTGGCCTCGGGTATATCTGCATGGTTCTTTTTTTTTTTCTCTTCTTATATTCTTGCTTCATAAAAAATAACATTCTCGAATCCAGAAAGTACGCCCTGTAACAAATTATTTCAAATCATGGTTTCCATTAATAACAAACAAACAACATCTAAAACATCAATACATTTAATTGGAAAGCAAAATTGTAAGATTTATATTTTGAATATATCTAAATAATTTTTTTTTTAACTTTAACATATCTCACTAAATTTAGATAGAATTAACTAAATAAATGACAATGAAGTGAGAAAATTAAACTTAACATTTTGGTAAAGCTAAGAAGATTTAGTCAGGGTTATGCTTCTTGGACTGAGTAATAGAAATGGGGAAAGACAAACTTAATTTATTATCTATTCGCTCTCTCTAGAAATAGGTGAAGTGGAGAGTTGTAAAAAAATAAAATATTTTTAAATGTAATTAAAATGGCAAAGCTGAATTTTTAGCATTATTACTCCAGTCTTCAGTGTCACATGATCCTTTAGAAATCATTCTAATATACTGATTTGATGAAACATTTCCTATTATTATCAATGTCGAAAACAGTTGCCTAACAATTTTGGGGAAACATGATACAATGTAATAATCTCTGCTGTCACTTTTGATCACTTTAATGCATCATTGCTGAATTAAAATGACTAATTGCTTTCAAAAACAAAATCTTACTGACCCCAAAATGAATATACAGTATGTCTGAGTCACCTATTGAAAAGCTTTACAAAACATTGTAATGCACATTTAGCTGGACATCTTTGGCCAAGAAAGTGGCAGACACGCCCGCAGAAACAACTTGTAATTTTTGCGAGTGGCTTTGCAGTCTTAACTTATCATTTTAATATTGAAACTGAACGGACGAGGAGCCTTATCCAGCTTAGCGTCTGATTTCAGGCAGAAATAATCCATCTTACAGTCAAACTCCCCTTTGAGAGAAATTATGTTTGTGCCTCCAGCCCTGAGGGAGCGGAACGGGGGTGGTGAAGGGAAAGAGAGAGAACTTCATTTACCCAGCTTCCCTAAAGACAGACGCCACTGCCGCCACTGGTTAAAACTGCACGGGCAGAAGGAGAAAATGAAACAGCTGCAAACGCGGCCTGTTTCTTAAATTGGCTAAAGTCTGGCATGACTAAATCAACACATAAATACTTGGCAGGGGGAGAGAGTGAGAAAAACGGGAGAAGAGGAAAAGGGGAGGGAGGGAGAGCCCTAGCTTGAGCGTATAAATGAAGGTCTCCCTAGTGGTTAAGACACAGAGTGAGCCGACGACGAGAGCTGACTGTTAATGAGAGAGTGCGAGAAAGAGAATTCGAAGGGATAGTGAAAATAAACATGAAATGATCATGAATGAAAAAAATGGCACAGAATACAGGCGCACAGGAAGCGCTGCAGGGAGGGAAGGAGAGGAAGAAAGTAAGAGAGATACAAAATAAAAGGCTGACAGGCAGGGTGACAGCGAGGGGTGTCATGCTGAAGGGAGATGTTGTTTCTGCAGGCACACCTGACTGCCTGCTAAAGTTCTAGAGCACTGTGGCATAGCGGACACTATGCCTAACCAAGGGGCATAAAATCACAGACACACTCACACACACCAGTGAAAACTAAAATAACAGACGAGCGTGTGTGTGTGTGTATGCATGGTGGTACCAGGGCAGCTTGAACACACAAGGAGCTCTATAATTCCTAGAGAAAGCCATGCAGGAATAACTGGATTGTGCTAACCAAATAAACCTTAACCAATTGGTCTATTTTAACATCCTATACGTCCACTCTTTAAATACATGGTAACCTAAGTCCAGGAGTTCTGTTGGTTTTCAACTGCTGACATTTTTTTAATGAAAATTTCTTGAAATACCACTATATTATCCAGGGATTGACCTCCACTGCAACAAATACAGATAATATAGATATTCTATAAATAAGACTTAAGTTACTTTTAAAAGTAATGCATTACAATTCTGTGACTCCATAATAAGTAACTAATTGCATTACTTATTATGGAAAGTAATGTGTTACTTTAGCACTACTTTTTCTCACCTGGGCATAAAGTACATTTGTGTTTTTTAACATAAACAAAGTTCTGTAATGAAACTTTAGATGGCGCAGGTCCTTAACTCAAACGCTTGGAATAGCATCATTCTCTATAGGGCACAGCTGATTGGTTCCTGCTCTATCAGTAGCCAATGAGCTTGTGTGCTCAATACTTTGTTAGCATTTGCCTTAGCAGTGCAGCACGCTTTCAGAAACCCTCCACCTTCCCCAGCTCCACCTGTATAGATCTGCTACGGGTAATTCATGTACGATATATTGTACAGCAGCAGCATGTCTTACTTGCTCACAGCAGCGTGTTGTGTATATTGACAGTAGCAAGTCCCGTACTTGCTCTGCAGCAGCAGCGTAGCAGATCTATTCTGCCAAGACCAAATATATCAACATTGCGTAGATTTTCCTTTGCTACCTTTAGAGGGAGCACTTCAGTATCTCTTTACAGTATCTCATTAAAATGAAAGTTAGTCTCAGCAGGATTCTGACAAAAACCCACATGTTTTTCAGCGTCTTTTTTGCCTGAGCATGTGTGGCTCTTTTTGCGTGTTGTGAGGGGACTCCAGACTGATTGGCCCATCTACAGAAGCGAGCACTCCAGAGATTGGATTAAGCAGTCACTTGTTTCGGCTAACACGTCGTGCAACATATGCCTCTCAAGTAATGTGTACCCAAACACGCAATTTACAAATAATTAACGTTGTGTTAATTAGGCACATTAATTCACGCTGTGCGTAAGCTCCAGGACGGATGCCAGTACTCGCAGCCAAAAAGACAAGAGAGGAGGTTCGTTTCAAGTGGCACAGCAGACGGAGAGGAGAGGGTGAGAAGGACAGAGAGAGAGACATTGAAAGACACAGAGGGGTGGACAGAAAGGTTATGCAGAAAGACAGGAAAAACATACATAAATAAAAGACAGACAGAAGTGATTTTGCATGCAAACAAAAGGTCAAACTTTTCTCTTTTTCCAAATAAAAATCATTGTGATTATTTTCTCACCCTCATGTCGTTCTAAACCCATATGACTTTCTGTCTTCAGAAATTCTGAAGACTTGCACCAGTCGCTCTTATCCATGCTTTTACAATGAATAGGGACTGGTGCTTTCAAGCTTCAAAAAGAACACAAAAGCACCATATATGTATCATAAAAGTGGTCAATGTGACTAGTGCACTATATTTTAAGTCCTCAGAAGAAGTCATACAAGGGCTTCATGTGATGCCAAAATTTAAGTCGTATTCACTGACAATTTTGACATATGTTATTGCTGCATTCAATCAGATTCTTTTCAATCAGAACCAATTGAATCTCATCATTTAAATTAATCAAAAATCTTACAAATAAATCAGACTGATCCAGTTCTTGAATTCACTGAATCACAGCTGGTCACAGTGGTTTCCACCTCACTGGAGCTCACTGTCATGTGCATCACTTATATGATGTTTTTGCTTCTTTGTTGAAGCTTTAACGCCTCAGGTTTCAAGGCGGCTGAATGTATGGAAAAGTTCAACCAGTATAACTCTTCAAAACATCTTTTGGTGTTACACAGAGGAAATAAAATCATGAAGGTTTGGCCTGCTCTGGTATGATTATAGAGCAAATGCAGTGTTCTGCAGTAAAAAAGCATGCTGGGAAAAGAGTGTATTGTGAGAAGGAAAAAGAAATGAATTTCCTCCAAAAAGCTAAGTCTGACCTATACTTCATCACTATTCATTTTATAAACCTAGAACCACAGAGCTATGTTATAAAACATCTGGAAAGGTTTTAAAATAATAATAATAATGCCACTTACACGCTCAGTTCTGAAACCTATGAGAGTTGTCTTTTTATGCATCATATAAATGTACTTAACTTAATTTTGACGCTTCTTCACTGTGAAGACAATCCCATAAGGCACCGTGAAAAATTCAGTGGAAAAAATAAATACAAGATGGCGGATGAAGGTAGAGAATGTTGACTATAAATACAATTAATTCAATACTAAAAAGTAATCAATACAAATAGTTTGAAATAATTGTTATAAATAATAAAATAATGATTATTTACCCCAAACTATTAATTTCTATTATAAATATATAATAGAATTGGGGTTGGTAAGAATTTTTGTTTCTGAAAGAAGTCTCTTATCCTCACTAATGCTACAATTATTTGATGTGTATTTATATATATACAAAATAATTATACACAGTGCACGCACATATATTATGTAAACACAAACTTTTATTTTGGATGCGATTAATCACGATTAATCTTTTCACACCCCTAATATATATATGTGTGTGTGTGTGTGTGTGTGTGTGTGTGTGTGTGTGTGTGTGTGTGTGTGTGTGTGTGTGTGTGTGTGTGTTTTTATGCTTCTTTGAGTATTACATTATTCCTCCCCTGTATTGAAATCAATAGAGAGTATAGTCTCCTGTGGACATTGTGTGAGGAGCAATCCTTACATGATGAACGGAGCCAGTCCCGGCGCCAGGACAAACGACTTGGGGGGGCTTTTACAATTCTTAGGGGGGCTTGTGGGGGGGGGGGGGGGGCTGTTTCTCTCGTGGCCCATATTGAAAAAAAGAGAATTATTTAGTGTTAAACTAGCTGCGACACCGGAGTAAGAAACACCGGAGCACCGGAGCTCATCGCGTCCACTAGTCGCTTGTGTTTACACCAACCGCGACGCGGCGTTTCAGAAGCATCCCAGAAGCGGCTCTCCGCACCGCTTCACTAAAGATAGGTGCTAACGTAAGTCTATTTTCAACGGACGCCACGTCCAAGCCGCACCGTAAATACAAAATAACAGTAAATAAACACTGTAAATTTTTAAAATAAACACCCTGTAAGGACTCCCAATTGTATTGCACACCAATATATCCTTGGTAGAAACTATAGACTGTAAGGTAGAAACCCAAAAATCAAGAAAAATCACATCGGACAGGCAAATCACATGGTCTCGCGCATCCAGTCGCGTTGCTTCTGAAATGCTCCTGGTGTGAGTTGGCACCGCGTGGAGGACAGAATAAAATCTTGTCGGAGCCGTAATGCACTGCAGACGTGTGCAGTGTACAAAAGGGGTAAAGTAGAGAACAGTTCTGACGGTTCTCGTTTATAGTTATCTTATTCATAAGTGTTTAGAAAAATCCTGCACGAACGCTCAGTCACATAATCATCATTCACATCACCGCTAGGGGGGCTTGAGATTATCATAGGGGGGGCTAAGCCCCCCCAAGACCCCCCTTGACGCCGGGCCTGAACGGAGCTGCTGCCGATGTGCCGATTTTGTTTAGGATGCTGCCTCAAAAAGCAGACAGCGAGGCATCTCACTAGGTTTTGGAACAGTGGCTGGGATGGCTTTCCCCAGGTGAGATCCCATTAAAAAAAACAGGTGAATATTTTTAGAACTGAGGGAATGCTGTAAAGAACTGCAACAGCAGCATCATTAATTGTGCTTCAGCATTATGGGGAGGGAATATTGCACTCAGTTTTTAGGTCACACTGTGACTTTCCAAACAGCAGGCCAAAAAGTGCACAATCTATCCTGCTGTGAGCGAGCTAAACTTTATTTCCACCATTACAAATAACTTGTTATTTATAAAGTGTGCCGTAAGAACTTACGAGGTTGTAGCAACAAACGTGTAAGCGAGTAAAAATGAAGAAAGGGTGTCAAAGCTCGGCACAACAGTGAACTTATCAAACACCACAACTGCGGTTTTACTTATTCAACTTCAATATTGACTGACTGCAAGAAGCATCCAACATTTTCATTTGGCACGAGACACTCACAGTCAGGGTTCCAAAAAGAAGGTGGTTTTAAAAAAGGATAAAAAGAAGAGAAGAACAGCTCTCACCCTGCCCTTCCTTGTCAGTAATTATCTCTCTGGGGACAATCGCTCCATTCCAAAACACAACCCACACTTAAAATTCTCTCTCACACACACACAGCATAAAATGCAAAAGTAGCTCCCATGACTCCGTGTTTTACCCTCTCTGGTGGGACAGTTTGATTCAAAGAGTGAATTATGAATAGGTAACGATTAGGTATGGGTTCAAATAGAGATTTGAGAATATACAGCCTTCCCCTCTCAGAGGAGAACTTGGAGAGGTGAAGCTGGAATAATAATATATACCAGAGAGAATGATTTGTCAAAAGATTGTGCAGTGCTTTTGCTATCTAGCTGATCATTTGCTAGTTTCCAGTTTAATCAACTATTAACCTCTGTTTGAAATAATTCTGCTGTTTACAATATGCAATTCAAAATGTCCAGGGATGTCAAAAGTATAGTCTAGTAATAAGCCATGCCACTGTTTTCATTTACATAATTAAATATAAGCAATTGGTTGTATATTTGCCAATATAAATCTGGTTCCATCACCTTGGTAATATAAAGTCAATGAAATAAGTGAGGAAATATTAAGGAGGAACCTAGATGAACACACACATGCGTTGGGTGTCCATGATTTATGGGGACTTTCCATAGACGTAAAGGTTTTTATACTGTACAAACTGTAAATTCTATCCCCTTACTCCAACCCTACCCCTATACCAACCTATCACAGAAAACTTTCTGCCATTTTAGATGTTCAAAAAAGAGGAGTCTGTATGATTTGTAAGTTCGTTTCCTCGTGGGGACCCCCGTGTGCGACCACACACGCACACACGCACACACACACACACACAGCACTAGTGTGGAATTCAGTGCCCAGAATATGAAATATTCATCTTTCATAAAACTTTAATTCAATCCCTCTTTCTCTCCCTTCCTTCCTTTCTCCCTATCTCTCAAACTTTTGTCAAAGTGCATTGATCTCAGAGAATAAAAAATATTGTGGGGAAAAAAAAAAGAAAAAAGATGATGACATATACATAGTCGATAGGTCGAACACGAATTTGGTTATGCTCAAAATGTCTGTCTGGAGTGCCTGGACAACCCAAATCCTTGGGTTGGTCTTCCTCCTGATGAGTCTGTGGGTCATAACAACTTTTATGATAGTTTTATTCTGCTTTTTTGTCATTTTTGGAGCTTGGCAGACTCAATATGTTCACTATGAACTGAAGTTTATAACAGAGCCACATAACGATTCTTAAAAAAAAATCTCATTTTGTGTTCCACTGAAAACAAAACAGCATATAGGTTTGCCACGCAAGAGGATAAGTAAATGTTGACCTAATTTTACATTTTAGGTGAACTACTAAAAAAACTCTTGGTCATATCTCAATGAGTTATTTTAGAGGTAAGAGTGTCTCAAATGATCTGTGCTACGGTGACTGATTGGAAAACTGATCCAGCAGATTGTGATTGTGATACACCACAGAGAATATTCTGACTCATCACATCTCGATCTCATTGATGTGGAGGATGGGTAGAGAGCGAGAGAGGGAGGTTGTCTGATAGATTCCGAGTTCTCCCCTCTTCAGCGGTAATCCCCGAAGACATCCGCGCCAAAACGAGACACAGGCGAACAGCTCCACTCACCCACAACCGCCCTCACAACACGCTTGGCCTCACACCACTGCCTTTGTGTGTGTGTCTGAATGTGTGCTGTGCTTTTCCCATGAGTCCTGATCCACACCTCCCCCTTTCCCCTCCATCCATAATTCAGGAGAGGCTTGCTTGGCCCACTCTCTCTCCCAGCGACACTGCTCATGGGGCACATGCTTCCTCAACGGCTCCCGGACGGATGCCACCACAATCGTATCAACCAGTATGACTTCCCATCATCTTCCAGATTTGATTTATTGAAATGTCTATCCTCCATCAACATGGAAACAGTGACTCAGTAAGAGACAGCTGGAGTTGCACTTTCAGTATGGCAATATATGGGGAAAAGTTTTGGAAGTGAAAAACACATTTAACCATGTAAAGCCTGACATATGAAATAATGAAATAATAAACAGTTTATTAAACCTTTAGACAAATTTAAAAAAGTTTGGATGTTTTTTTGTGTGCCAAGTGTCACATTACATCAGACTTTTACGGCTCATATATTATGATATAGAATATATACAGCTCAAGGAGGGGAAAAAATACCTCAGTTTTATTTATAGATCCAAACTGAGCAAAAATGCAATTTGGTCAGTTGCAGATATTTACATGGCCAAAAAGTAAGGTCAAATTCTGATAGCTTGTAAAGTAAATCAATTAGATCTTTATAAAAGTATAGCAGACTACTAACATAAAATGCATATAAAAACATGGCAAAACATATAATGCAATGCAAAACAATGATGATTGAGAGATAAACAAATAAAGTTCCTCAAAAGTATGATCACTGTTATTCACAAATTAATCTCTAAGGCTTGATTACTGTATAGCTTATATGCCAGAATTACTTCTCACTTAAAACTCAGATCTTTTGAGCCTCCATTCTGCTGCTAACTGCAAACTAAAAGGCGACAGGGCTTTTCAGTACGCGCACCAAGGCTTTTGATTACCTTACCTTTCTTAAGGTTTTCTTTTTCAGATATCTGCATTTAAAGAATCTCTTAAAACATATATTTTCTCTCTGGCTTATTCAGAACGTATATAGTGGTATTTTCCTAGTTTTTATTTCACTGTCTGGTGTTGCTCTGTATTATATTTATTAGATTTTTCATAATAGTATTTATTTGTATATTTTTTTTTTTTTTTTTTTTTTGCAGGATGGTGCTCTATACCATGTTGTGCAGAAATTTGGTCAGCATTCATGTTGTTTTTAAGGTGATAAATAATTGAAATTTGACCTTGATCATAGTTGATTCTCACATTTTTAAGCCTGTATCAAATACAATAAATGATGGAGTTAATTCCTAAATTATCGCAATAACTATAGCAAAGTTTTGGCATCTTACATTTGTAAACACGAAAACAAAACAAAACTGGACCCCATTGACTTTTATAGTATGGACAAAAACATTTACATTGAATCATTTAGCAGATGCTGTCATCCAAATCGACTTACAAATGAGGAGAACAATATAAGCAATCAAACCAACAATAGGGCAACAATATGCAAGTGCTCTGACTAGTCCCAGTTAGTCTAGCACAGTACACGCAGCAAGGTTTTTTTTTATATAAATGTATAGAATAGTAATTGTTAGTATTAATGAGTCAAGCTGTTACAACTGTTTTAACATTCTCCTAAATATTACAGAACAAAGAAAGTTTCTGGGTTCTTTAAAGCACCAGTACATAAAGTAGATACTAAAGAACATATTGCAGAGAATTCAAAGTTCATTGTGGAACATTAAAAGGTTCTCCTACACAGCATCACAATGTAAAACGCCAACTTTTTGTTCGCAATAGGAGCACATTTACTTTGAAGATATGGGCCCAATGTGATCCAAGACAATCTCTTCATCAAGTATTCCATGTGTCAGAAACATCTCCAAAATATCTGTTACACCACAGGACTCTTGAAGCCTGTATCATTGTCACTGTCAGAATTCAGTGCAGCATTTAAGCCTCTTTTAGCCCTCTGCTGGGCTCAAGATGATGCTTTTAGATATGGCCTTGTCTCTGCCGCTGATAAAGAGCATGTGGGAAGTCTTGTTCCAAGAGGTAATTCCTCCCTTTGTGCCACGATCAATCCAACACCATCCTCCCATTCCTCTTGAGTGAATTATGAAGTGGGAGGGAAGGTTCCCTGCCGGGTTTATTTAAATAACCTCCGACTTTACTGCTGCGTGCACCTGACGCCGGGCCTACAGGAACAATGCCTCACATCAGGTAGAATAAGAGACAGAATGCTTGAGGATGAGATCGACAGAACATGACGGTACGATGGAAGGAGGGTCAAAAAAGGACAAAGATAAAGGCTAAAGGAATAAAACAAATCTGGTTCCTACCACATTAATGTTTATTTTACTTTTAATTAGTACAATTATTTTTCACCACCAAATTACTGATCATATATCAATTTAATATACACTACGGTTCAAAAACTTAAGGTCAATAAGATTTATTTTAAAAGACATTAATACTTTTATTCAGCAATGATGCATTACATTGATCAAATTAAGAGATTTATAATGTTACAAATGATTTCCATAAGTTCTTTTAAACTTTCTATTCATTAAAAAAATCTTGAAATAAAAATGCATCACAGTTTCCACAAAAATATTAAATAGCACAACAGTTTTTAACACTGATTAGGAAATGTTTTTTGAACAGCAAATCAGCATATTAGATGATTTCTGAAGGATCATGTGACACTGAAGATTGAATTAATGGCTGCTGAAAATTCAGCTTTGCATCACAGGAATAAATTACATTTTAAAATATACTATAACAGTTATTTTAAATTGTAATAATATTTCACTACATTACTGTTTTTACTGTATTTTGAATCAAATAAATGAAGCCTTGGTGAGCATAAGAGACTTCAAAGACATTAAAAAATCTATTGAATGATAATAAACAAATTAAAAATGTAAAAAAAGTCTCAGGTTTATGTACTATATAACCCGGTTCCCTGAGAGTGGGAACGAAACGCTGCGTCAACGCAAATTGAACCTCGAAATTGAACCTTTATATCTTAATATCTATAGTGTGTATATGGCTGGTGACATTAGTTGACCAGTTAGTTAAGTTAGCGAAGAAGTCTGATGAGAACATCAGCAACATCACTTGCTGAACACTGGCATATCAAAAAGTGCATATGCTGGTGACCATCACCACTGAACTTTTTCACAGAAGAGATATGTTTCAGTCAATGGGGGCAACAGGACTTTGGGGACATCAGCAGAAAACAAAAAAAGAGGGAGTTCAGGAGTGAACAAAAAGGAACTGAAGAGTCCACATTCGGCACACAACAGCGGTGAGGAGGGGAAACAGAGCTACATAAACATTTAATATCCTGATGACACATATATATCATCCATCCATTAGTTTTACATTAGTCCATTATAAAAGAGCCTGACCAAATGCATGCATTATCAATATAGCTAGCTATGTGTCTCTGTAAGAGTTTGTGTACGTCTACAAACTACTTGCCAAAGCTTGTGTGTCCTTTCCATAAGGTCTCTGAGTGTATAAGAAGAGAGCTCCTCACGTTCATTATGCATGGGCCATGTTGACTTTCTGGAAGGTTCTAGGCTCAAAAGTGCACCAGGCTCCTCATAACTCCTAATTTTTTCATGACTCTATATTTACCAAATCTACCATGCAGTGTGACTGCATGTCTGCCCCCATTCCTGGGTAAAACACACATGCACACACACACACACACACACACACAATAACAGTGCCCTGCTCATTTCAGAGGGCTTTAATGGACACGGTAAACACTCAACACATGATCGGCCACTTTTTTAGGGACACACACTTTCTGTATCTGTATTAATATGAGGTTAGAGCAGCAGGATGCACATGTGCGTATCATGGCTGTGCATGCATCAGGCACACACTGACACATGCTCTCGCATACACAAGCACAAGTCTGATGCTGATCCGGAGGTGAATTAAGACGGACAGTACAGTCGATATCGTTTTGTTATTGAATAAGGAGTTGGGAAGAGAGACAGCAGGAAGAGCAGAGAAAGACCAATCCTATCACACAGCTGTTCTCTTTTCCTGCTGCCCACACACATACACACATATGCTCACAAACAGTGCCACTAGACACACACATACATTTTCATCCAGTGCACAGATGCATTTAACATCTCTGTAATCTCAACGGTATCAACCCAGACCTGCAGATACACCATACGAGAGCGCTCGTATAAAAACACACAGAGACCATCTCGAGGTTGTTTTGAAACTTGGGCTGTCAGTCATCAGAGACCTGTGTCTTTGCCAGCGCCGGGCTGCAGCTGAGCCTGCTCAACCCCCCACACTGTCAATCACAGCTCGCTCGGTCTCTGCGTTTCCCCTCACAAGTCATTTTAACAATAGACTCTCCACCTCAGAAAAAGTTTGAAAGGTTTATGTAATCTAGGACTGGCAATTAATTAAAATGTTTCAAATGAATTATATCATCGCTGTCGGGTGGAAAACTAGTATGTCCGAAACCACTACTTTTCAGGAAGTGGAAAAAACACTATTTTTTAAAATAATTAAACACATTCTTATTGAGGCTTATTTTTAGTTATATTGTGGCTTGATATATGGTCAGACACTTGCAGGTGTCATTATATTATTAACATTGTACCAAAATCAAGCAAAATCAATGGAGTTACAAGGATTTTGACCAGCGAATTTCAGACATACATTTTCTTTCCATCATTAGAATGGCCACATCTGAGGCAGTAAGTGCATCACATTACATTTCCATTAACTTATAGGTTGTAAAGTGTACTGTAGATACTGTATGTGTATGCTTTTTTTTGGGACAAAATTATAAAAGATGACAACAGATACTAGAATAAGGCACTCTTCTCCACTACACAAATACATAAAACATTAGCCTTTACATAGATGGATAGTGTTTCATGAGTACTGTGGGAACAGCTCATATCTCATTCTGTACTGCCTGTTCTCAGTAGAAGTGTGGTCACATTAGCAAAATTTCAGCAAATTCACATGACCAACTTGAAATGACTAGACTTTGCATGCAAAAAAAATCACAGAAGCATAATTGTGGTTTGGGAAAGCATGTAGCAGCAGATGACTGGGATGAATGCGGAGGCAAACTTCCCTACTATCTGCTTTAAGCCACGACAAAAGGAATACTGTTTCCGGGTCCAAGCCTATACTCCTTTCGATTAAGAATACCATTTCAACAGCTGTTTATGAGCACTGTTTATTAATTTCACACATTCTAAGCTAAGCATATTAAAACTCACAGTGGATATACATTCTTTGGGGTCACTGCATCCCGGACACCAATAATTTAATGATTCATAAAAAATTAATCCCTGTCTGGTCATTTGAAATTTTGGTATGGCGATAAAGGTTAGGATCATGATTGTTTTGTTAGTTATTACAGCACACTGTGAGTGTACATAGGCATAATTTGTTGATTGCTTTTCGGCATCAAAAGAGCATGTCAGCTTTATATTAGCATTAGGCAATGGCCACCCAGCAAGTAACAATTTTGTAGCAGGCACAGGTGTCATGCACCAACAACAGCATAAAGTGTTCAATTCTAGTCACTTTGGGAACAACATTTTTTACATTTTCTTCATTACTCCTATTGTGTAACGTTACTGTACCTATGAGCTACAAACCACTATCAAAACACCCAATAACAGCGCAATTTTTAGTTAAGAAAAAGCAGGCTAACGTAGCAGTACAGTGAGGATACCAGGTGCCCCATGGTACATTAATACACAACGTGAATCTAACCATAATTTTACCCTGTACACTGCTGGTGTTTTGATACAGTTTGATGGAAAATGTTTTACCTGTAATACAGAAACATTCACAATTTTCTCATGCATTTGTTCATCATAAAATCCAAATTCAAATGCATCACTAGTTCTGGGCTTTTTCCCAAAGTAGTAATGCACCGAAATGAAAATTCTGGGCCGAAACCGAAACCGAAAATTTAGGATGCACTTGGCCGAAAACCGAAACTGAAGCCGAAAATGGCTTCTTTTAAAAACTTATACTAATATATATATATATATATATATATATATATATATATATATATATATATAAATAATATATAATATATATATATATATATATATATATATATATATATATATATATATATATATATAAATAATATATAATATATATATATATATATACATATATATATATATATATATATATATATATATATATATATATATATATATATACACAGTACAAAACCTAAAATATTTTTTAACAATAAATATAAATAATAATACCAAATAATATTATTCTTCAAGTTTTATGTTCCATCAAATAAAATAGTTTTTTAACAGTTGTGCAAAAAGATCCACAATTATCTGAATAACTGCACACAAAATCACAGAATGGCAGAGGGCCTCTATTCTGCTGCTGCATGTAAACAATTTTTTACTTACATTTTAAATTGCTGTGCAAAACAATGCAAAACAACAATGCAAAAACAGCACTAGAACTTAATCCAAACTCAAACTGTAAACAACATGTAAGCCTATGTAGCCTTAGGAAACACAGTTGTGCAGTGCTACGCAAATTTTAATGTAACTGTTATACACACAGAAAATTGGGGACTGGGGGTCTTACATGCGCTTCATGTGACACACTAGCACACACACGCAAGGTCTCTTGCTCTCTCCCTGTCTGGCGTGCACGTGCTACACGGTTTGGAGCACTCGCTCTTGCTCGCTCGCTCTTCCGGAAGATTTGAACTAATTTGCGGGCATCAGGGACCCGCTATCAATATGCGGGAGACATCCCTATCTTTGATAGGCAGACGCGTGATAACAGCTTGACCGTGAGTGAAACCTAAGCGTTTGCGCACAGATGGGAGGGCATTCATTTTCGGTTTACGTTTTCGGCTGTTTTTTTTTTATTTCGGCCCGAAACCGATAATGCCATTTTCGGCCGAACATTTTCGGCGGCCGAAATTTCGGTGCACCCCTATCCCAAAGCATCGATCTACTTAGGTTTTGCGCATCGACAGCCCTGATTTACTGTATAAACATAGCAGAATACAAAAGAACACATGGCATGATTGCATGGAATTATTGTCAAGATTCTCAGGTCGGTAAATGGTAATCATCTTCGAGATCTGTCAGTGAAATTTTACTGGGGCTTATAACATGTTTGATTCAATTCGA
Organism: Gila orcuttii; assembly: GCA_026230005.1. Taxonomy (NCBI): domain Eukaryota; kingdom Metazoa; phylum Chordata; class Actinopteri; order Cypriniformes; family Leuciscidae; genus Gila; species Gila orcuttii. The sequence goes on along the minus strand of JAPDVR010000016.1, from coordinate 11,840,870 downwards.
ACCTGATTAATGAGTGTAATGTCCTCAGCTTTTTGACTTGCTTTTTGACTTTTTGACTTGACATTGAATCATTGACGCAGATGTCATTCTAAAGCAACGGCAACCAAAAGCAAAGCAGATTCCAGTCTTCATCCAAATCTGCTAATAAATTCCTCTTTGTTCAGTTTGTTATTGTCTGAAGTTGCAGTTCAGTGGTGGAAGTTTTCTAGGGTGTCACAGTTGCAGGGGCATTGCATCACGCTTTGAAATTCGTCCTCGCCTTGCCTCAACCAAAACAAGAACAGTGTTTCAGATCAGATATTAATTATTCCCCCGCTAATAATGTCCATGAGGAGAAATGTGAAGAAGAAGCTAAAGCACTTCACAGTATTTCATGAATTAGCTAAAAAAAAAACAGAAACAGGCTATAGTATCGGTGATGCTCTTCTGTTCAGGTTTAAGTGCTGCAGATCAATGAGCCAAAATGTTCATTTGTATGATTCCTATCTTCAGGTGATAAATGTGGTGGTATATTTCAAATTAAGTCCTATTCCAAAGACAAGTGAGTTTCTGTCTCGCAGCTGCCTTCTAGGGTGTAATGGAAATGCACAAGTGACTGATTTGGAACGGTCTACATGGCAGCAGCTCCACGCTCCACACTCTTGCGTGAAGCACGCAGGGGACTTGATCCACTATTGATTTCAATGGAGTTTGATATTGTCAACTAATATCACTAAGCTAATGACACATTCTAATGTGCATAAAAATAGTATACAAAAATATTGGGTAAAATATGTTATAGATGTATTATACATAAAAAATACTTTATTAAAATAGATATAAATATATAATAATTTTAAACAAAAACATATACATTATGATACATTATTACTTTAAAGCAGAGGAGACAAGAAATGAGAGTGAACTAGAAGGAAAAGACTTGTCCTGGAGAATGAGATTGAGAGAAATGAGACACAGAAAGTGAGGCCATTTAAACTAATGTGTTTCAATAATCTATCCATTATCTATCCCTACACAATGGTACTGCGGTGAAATAACGCCCACATCTTACATCGTACATGTTTGTGTATATAAGTGCAAAGTTCTTGCATCTTAAACTTCAATGCCTCTTGTTTTTCTGCTTGTAACGGATATTTTGAAATGTTTGGAGATGGTTGGAAGAAATTTCTCAATACTGAAGGAATCTGCTGAGGGTTTTTATAACTATATGGAATTTTTTATAACCATCATATTAATGTTAAGCCTTTAATTACATTTATTCAACAAAGATACATTAAAACAAAGATATTATTGAGATTCTTCATGTTTATTTTATTTCAGTATGACATTAAATTTAGACCTAAGTTTAAAAGAACAAAACATATGTTCAATTGTTATTACCTTATTACCAATTGTCCTTGTTATTACCTATTTACAATAATGACTTGCTGCTGACTGTACATTATCTTGTGTATTTGGCTACTTACCAAATAAATAAATAAATGTACATATTGATTTAAGATTAAATTATTTTATTAGTTTACTTGTAGATTATCTTTAAGCTTCCGCTAGGGTTACCAAGGACAACAAATCAATTATACAGGTTAGTAAAACATCTGACCATAGAATCAAGAATTCCAGAGAGTGCATTAAAAATGAGACGCTGGATGCGTACGATATGACCTTATTTCGTATTTATAAATAATTCATAAACAGATAAATGCATTAAATCAGGACATGGTGAACAAAAAGTGGATTAGATTATCTTTGATCTGATATCTTGCAATGTAAAGCAGAGGAATGAGTTACTGAATAAAACCTGAACAGTGATTACTGTAAACATGTCATACAAAGACAAGCAAGGATAAACAAGCATGCTGATGTGAGGCTATACTGAAGCAGAAAATCCTTAATGATCCTTGGTGGAGTGAGGATCGAGAAATGTATAAAGGGCCCGAGCAAATGTAGTATGCAGTGCTTGTGTATGTGTGTGTGTGTGACAGTGATGGAGTGAGGGTGTATGTTTGCGGCTGAAACTAGAGGAGTCATTTCTGAAGACTAAAGATGAGCTGTCACAAGAGACGGACTGAACTCCCCCCTCAATCGATATGGGGATTGGTTCCCTATAGGCCCCTGGAGCCGATGCAAGATTTTGGTCTTTCCACTTTTAAACACTATATCTGGGATTACAAAATATTACTTTCTGAAATGTAGACTTAACATACAAAAAAACCCATTTGAAACTATGTTGGGGAAAATACATCTTAAATGACAAATTAAACATTTTAGTGTTTGAATTTTACATCTTTGTTCAATTATAATAATTCAAACTGCACAAAATGAACATACATATTCTGCCATGTCTTGAAAATAGGCTAAAGCTGCAGCTATTGTAATGCTGCCCACAGTCAAATGGCATATTCATTTGGCATCATAAAAATGTATATTTCTGAATCTATCAGCACTACAAAGACCCCTGGGAAGGGAGGGGGCTTCAGTCAATGTTTGAGTCACTCGTTCTTTGCAACAGGCAGAGTGTTCTGCATGACTAACCAAAAGCAGAGAACTCAATAAGGACAGACAACGCAGCTCAAATCATCAGAGATAGAGAGATAGATAGAGAGAGAGAGAGAGTGTGCAGGAGAGAAAAAAAGACCACCACCACCACCAAAAAATAAAAATGGACAGACTAGCAGAGCTTTAGCAAATACAGCCAAAACTACATTAGGGAGCTCACTGAAAAAATAACTCTTTCATGGTTTTTAAAGTGGCAAATTCTAGCAGATCTGCAGTTAAAATAATTAGTCAGTTTACCAATTACATCACTTTATTAGTATAGTTCTCAATATGAAAAGGAAGGCGATTAACACCAGCGTTGTTTTCAAGTGACATTTAGGGGCAGTTTCTGAAAACTTGTTCCCTGGAAGAGCAATAAAAGTCCATAAAATCTGGAACTGGCGGGTTTAGTTGAATCAAAGTTCTCTACTGATTTTTATAAGATTGGTATCTTCCAACATTTTCAGACTCCATAGACACAATAAAACAATCATGTACTCTCTTGCTTGTTTTGCTTGTGCTGGCACCAGTTCAAGCACAATTGCAGACAAGACAACAAGGCAAAAGAAAAAGGCTTATATCTTACTGTATCTTTTTGGTCCATCCTCCAAACAGAAGGAGAGGGTCAATGTAGCATCCTCCTCAAAGAACTCTGTAGCAAACGCATCCCACCACAGACTATCACTCTCCTGGGGAAGAAGGAGAGTCACGGTTAATTAATGGGAGTTAATTATATGGTGTGATGTGCTTTGTCAGTCTTAGAAGTCTATTTAAGAGGAGGAATAAATGTAATGTTTTATGTATAGCTCCACTTGTTTTTGGATTTTATACACACTAGCATTCAAAAGTTTGGGGTCAGTAAGATTTTTCTAATTAAACCATAAAAATATGAGGAATATATATATTTTAAATATGAGGTGGGAACAAAACACTAAACTTGGTTAAGGTATTTATCTGACAACATAATCAGTTATTGATATTTATCTTATTTTTGCATGTGTTCATTATTTCTTTGTAGGGAAAATTATGACCACACAATTTGGCAAGTTTCACTGCAATATCACAAATATTACAATATCTGTAATATGCTTACACAATATTACACAATACACTCAAAAAAATAAGCTGTTGAACGAACTTAATTAAATTAAGGAAAGCTTTTCCACGAAAATGAATTAGATTTTTCCAACAAAATCTAATTTGTTTGAAATTATTTGTTGTAATCTTGTTGTATGAACTTAAATTAATTTAGTCATTCCTGCTAGATAAAGTTTTGTCAGGTTGACTATTTTTAATTTTTTACCTGCCTAGAATCGCCAACATTATAATTTTGGGTAATTTGACTCTACAGTTATTTCCAATGATAGGAGCTACTAGTGTTCAACTTAATTAAAACCTCTTTTTTACAGAGTAATATTGAATATTACTTATGCAGGTCTGCAAATGAGGCTTAATGCATGTATAGAGTATATTGAGCGCCCACAGCCCTAAACTAAACACAGTCACCACTCTCCTGCATAATGGTAACCGCAAAATTCAAAAACATTATAGAAAGTCTTCTAAGTTTCTAACATTACTGAATATTAAACATTAACATTAACTAACAACATCTTTCCATTTACAGAAAAACACATAAAATAACACTTTAATCCCTAAATTTACCCTCCTAATGCAGTCCCTTGCAAAGCATGCTGGGAACTACAGATCCACTGCCCAGTTAGTTGTCAACAAAAATGATTCATGTAGTTTTCTCACAAATTAATTAAGTAAACTTCAGTTTTAAATATATTAGGTTGATTGAACACAATTAAATTAAGTTGTGTCAAAATATTAAACAATTGTGTTACTCTTGCTTATTTTAATTAAATAAATTTAACAAGAGGCAAAAGTTATTTTTTTGAGTGTATGTGACCACGAGAGCATCAGTTCAGTGGAACCTACCATCCCTGATGTCTTCTTCTTTCTCTTAAAGGGGTCATGAATTGAGAAATCAAATGTTCCGTGATCTTTTGACATATAAGAGGTCATTGTTTTGTTTTGAGTTTCAGAACTCAAAACTTCCTAGTTTTTCCAAACACAGCTTTTATTGAAACCGAGCTTAGAAAACGACTCGTTTCAGATTTTGTCACATTATTACGTCATAGTGTGACGAAAGACCGCCTCTGCAGAAGATCAAAGTCTACTTTTACATCATTTCCTCTTTAGCCCCACCCACTGATTTGCGCATGTCATGTAGTAGTAAATACGAGACAGATGCAAACACAGGATTACTCCAGCAACAATACGATAGAGATGTGTCAAGAGTAGTTTGTAGCACCGCAGTCATACTGTGAATAGTTGTGATAGTTGTAATTTGCTGTTCTTTCCTTTACTTCAGCATTTACATTGTTAATGAGAATAAAGCATGTAGAGAATGCTGCTTTTGTTATTGTTTTGATCTAAGCCATTCAATCCTGAATAAAAGATTCAGTGAGTGACATCTGTTTTGTCATCATTAAGACATTACAATGTTTCATTTTATTTAAAACACGACACTGCAAACAACAACGTATATGTTTTTCACTTTATCAAATAGGATGAACTATGAATAGACTATAAGAACGACAGTGTGAAACACAGTGGCACATTCATTCCTAATTCCATTCACATGAAGTTATCACAAGTTATCATTTGTCAACTATAACTGTGGTAACTCAAAAAGTGCTTAAACTTTATTTGCCACAACCAAGACTGATAAAGTATATAAATATAGCACTTGGTAGGCAAATGTTTCAACTATGCTGCAAGATATTTTTCAACGTCGAAAGTTTTCAAAACAATGTTACAACGATAACATTTTAATATGCAAAACTGTTCCCCAATCATAGCAGCGGGAGTTTACTTCCAAGTTTTGAATGCGAATCAAAACGAAGTGATTGAAAGAGACTGTTAAAACAGGATAGAAAATAGCTTATTACAGTACTTCTAAATTAGGATTTTTTTTTATGTAAAAATCTTGATAACATCACAAGTGGAACTCAGAGAACATTCTAAGAAAAAAAAGAAGCTCATTTTGCATCCATTCTGCGATCTAGTATTCAAATTACATGAGCCCAGAGCTTATAAATGCAAGATTTTTCCTTAATTAAAGACAGGTAATGTAGAGGGCACCTATGCACTATTAAAAGTAGACAACAACAACCAAATTAATTATAAATAATGTACATCCAGGGCACCTAGAAACTCCAAATCCACTGCTAATGGAAAGATTTACTAATTCACTTGAATTAAATTAAGGTCACTTCATCAGATGGGCACGCTATAGCTGAGAACATCCTCAGCGTATGTAAAATTAGACTCCACGGCGTCCTGTGATTGACAGAGCTCTGATTCTAACAGAAGTCGTTTAGGCCAACGTTGCCATCTAGCCGATGTTGCCTGGTGACAGATCACAAGCCCTCTCAGATGTTTACAATTAGGGCTGTCGACTTCAGGCAGCGTCACATTCCACAGTGGCCGACCCTGGAGACCTTTACTCCTGAGTCTTGTATTCGAGAAGCGCTGTTTTCCAGCGCTGGGGAAGCGTTCTCGTCTGCTTTGTGTTTTGGGAGTGAGTCAGTGCCCCATTACGATCTGCTGTCTTAGTCACTTGTAAGTGAATGATCAGTTTTGACACCTTTTTCCATTCAATAAGGCGGGAGGCTGTTGTCCAACACAGGTGGTTATTAGCACAACACTAACACCCATGACATACAAACACAGTTTTGGTTAACACTCTTTTCCTTGCATTCTACTTGTGTATGTGTGTTTTTGTGTGTATGTGTTTGAATAAACCTGTTGTTACACTCAGCAGGATGCATGACTTCATCAGATAATCATGTTTTCTTCATTTTTAACTTTTTTCCCCATCTTGGTCTCTTGTGGATTGGCAAATCTTTGAGGTTAAAACAACCTTCCTTTTGTCTAATCACTAGGCCTGGATATTGACAGATTTCATGAATTCATGAGTTAGATTTTGATCCCCAAGCTGATTCATAAACTATAAATATACTGTCATTTGGTATATAACTATAATATTAAAGGTTAAAATGAATCAGTTCAAATTTAATTTCTCTTTATTTTTAGATATAATAACACTCAAATGTTGTACACTAACATTTAAATTGCACAGTTAAATTGTTTTTATATCAACTTTTTCAATGGTTCTCCAATTCGTTGTTGCAATATAAATAATAATAATTTAATGGTGGCTGTCATAACTTTAATTAAAAACTTTTCATTACAAATTTATTCAAACATTCAATAAATGAGACATCACTAACATGTTATGCAAGAATAGAATGATTATGGAATCTAATGGATATATTTATTAAAAATTCTCCTCTCTAGAGTTATTTTTTTTCTGAGCAGACTAATAAGCTATGGTCATTGAATGGCTTTTCTGAGGTAAAAGTAACATTGTTTACAAGCTGTTTTATTTACGTCTTTCTGCAGGTAAAACACTGATTAAGCGATTAAATAAGAGATTTCAATAAGTTGTACTGTCTTGAACATACCTTCTGATGTTCATTCAAGTTTATTTTCGTGCTATAACTAAGTACACTCTAAAAAATGCTGGGTTGTTTTAACCCAATTTTGGGTCAAATATGGTCAAACCCAAGTGTTGGGTTGAAAATGTAATTAAACAATTTAGCCCAACGGCTGAGTTTGTCCATATTTGACCCAAAGTTGGTTTGAAACAACCCAGCATTTTTTAGAGTGTAATGAGGAAGAGGTGATCGATTCATGTGCCGCTTGAACTGAGGCACTAAAGCGATCTGTCATGCCACATTAAAGATTTAGTGTTTGAAATTTATGGTAAAATTGACAGAATTTGAAAGCTGAGACTGTTTCATATCAAAATAATATAACAAAGCACAAAGCTTATTGTGTTTATTAGACGGGATGCACGCTACAAACGTTTGGAGAAGTTTTCTTCACGCATCAACCGAAAACAGCATAGACTAAGAAATCAATCTTGGGATTTAAGTATCGATTTTGATTAAAATTAAGTTTGATCAAAATTGATTAATCGTGAATTAATTGTAACTCAGCCCTACAAATCACTGTCTTTTTCTCTAACTTTTAGGTCTGTAAAACAGATCTTGTTGGTCTGTATCTTTGGTCAGTGAGTCTCATCTTTTTAGCCATATTGCATGACAATCATGTAGTTGTGACTGAAATCCCACGACTCCCTGAGCTCTCTGCAGTTCAATATCTCTTTGCAGCTCATTGATGGATGCTCTTGAGCTGGGTTTATCAAACCGTGTTTGTATCAGCAGGTGTTGACTGCTCTCTTTGAGTGTTCATTGATCTCCTCCACTTCAACATCTTTCTGGTGCTGAGCTCAATGGCCTGCAGGGGGATCCATCAATGCTGTACAGTCACCGGCAATGACCTCCTCAGAACCAACGACCTTTGACCTCAGGCTAGGTCCTAGTGCAGAAGCCTTTTTAGACTATATACTTTTTTTTGTTATGGTTACTATATATACTACCGTTCAAAAGTTTGTGGTCAGTCAATAATTAATACCTTTATTCAGCAAGGACGCATTAAATTGATCAAAAGTGACAAAGTAATAAATGTTTCTTGAGCACCAAATCAGCATTTCAGAATGATTTCTAAAGAATCACGTGACACTGAAGAAAATTCAGCTTTGTCATCACATGAATGAATTACATTTTAAAATATATTAAAATAGAAAATAGTTATTTTAAATTTTAAAAGAGCAAATGGGTGATCACATACATTAGATTTTAAGAAACTCATTTTCAATGTCATTAATAATAATAAGTTATTTTTATTTATTTGTATTTTTATTGCAGCTTTTTAAAAATGTTTAAAGGATCAGAATATAATAAAACGCATAACAAATCAAATTAATATTATATGTTAATATATATATTTACAATAAATATCTCATGATTACATAATCTATTATCCCTATTTTAGTCTTGTAAATCACAATCAACAAAGACATTCCGTGAAATCACTTCAGTACATAATGAAGACAATGACCAAAAATGGTGAAAGGGTCTTCCATTATGCTGAGAAAACCAGATATCGAGCAAATAGGTTGAGATAACATGGATAAAATATTGAGTTAGCATGTAACATAATTACTTTACACTGTCATTGTTTTAATTACTTTGATATAAGCTAATTACGGAAGAGCATTAATGGCCGCTAACAGCATTATCAGTATCTGCACCAGGACTCAGAGTTATAGGATTTCATTTATCTGGAAGGCAATCTGCACTGTCACAATCGATAGGAAATCTGATTGCCCATTTGCACTAATTAACCCTATTTAATGCCTCAGCAGCCCTTGCAAACAGTATCCGAAAACTTGCGTACAGGTGTGTGATGTGCCAAAGTTGGAAAGGAAGGACTGGATTTTTAACAGTTGAATAAGATTATTTCTTATACTGTACAAAAGTTCCCTAGCGATGTGATTTGCATTTATAGTGATATATCTGTGCCCCCCTGCTGCGCTGTTCTTGTATTTCTTTATCTTTCTCTTTTTTTTGCTCTTGACTGACTTATGGAATAAACCAAAGCTGCTGCATTTCAGAGACATAGATCATGTTTGATAAAGATGACATATAACACTGCGGCCAAGAGAGAGAGTCGGCTATAGATCAGTAATCTGTAGCTGACATAGAAAATGAGAGGTTCCTGCCTCCAGTGCTGATTGTAGCTGTCTAGCATGCTATAGCTGATAGTGAGCTTTGATGTACTGCGCACAGATCAGTCCTTCAGGACCTCAGGTGAACTAACATGGGCGTCTGCACGGGCTGCCTGAAGATAAAGCCGTATTGATTGGAATGTCTAAAGGGATTCATCAATGTGCCAATGGTGGCTCTCGACCCAGTCACCGCTCCGCAGGGGCCAAGCAGCTCAGATTTATGGTAGATCCAAGAGCTTAGAGAAACAACAACATCCCATATCCTTGGTAAATAACAATGGCAGCTGCTTTTTACAACACATAGCTACTGTAGACACAACAACGAACTGAACTTTTTACACGCACACGTTTTTTTGAGACAGTGGCCCTCCACGACCCGACCTCTGCTCTAAACCTAGCATCACAAACATTTTCTGCATTTTTACATTTTCAAAGAAGATGGTCAAGGTCAAATATGTCAACGTAGGGGTTAAACAGACCTCACACACACACACACACACACAGTCAGTTTTTTTCAACAATTTCACTAGTTTATGTTTTCATTTTGATTTGAATTTTTGAAAAATTTCCACAAGTTTCAAAATTAGCCTACTTTAATTTCAGTTTTAATGCTGCACATATTTATTTCATTCAAACAAATGCAATGTAAGTCACATTGGATAAAAAAAAAAATGTTGCTAGATTTGCAAAAACCACCTAACCCTAACCACCTAAATCTATAAGTCTGTTTCAGAATGAATTTCGATTTTATTTAGAGGGAGTGTGTTACAGCATTAACAGTACTACGAGAAGTATCAACATTTCTGTTTTGATTGGTACTATGCTGAAGGCAACCTAATCGCTCACACAACGTGAGAATTGGTGTAAATTGCCCTTATATATCCACATCTGCAAACTGACATTTAAAAAGTCCTTAGCCAGGCAGACTCCATTTAGACTCACCTTTCAGGACTCGTGAAATGTACACAAGGTCTTTAATGAGCTGAACAGAGCTGTGTGTGGGCAATCACGTGCAGGGTTTGTACAACTGCTGTTGAACTTCTTCCACCTACATCAGTGACAGCCACCGACAGATCTCAGGGAATACTAACTATGTAAACAAGCCAAAACTGCAGTAGAAATGGCAGGAAGCACGTAAACAATTCATGCATCAATTCATGATCCCTCATTTTGGTAAACAAAGACAACATAAACAACGTTTATGGGTAATATTTTGGCAAGCTGTTCTCGTCTGCTTCTCCTTGTTCTGCTGTTGTTTTAAGAAGAACAGAATGTCGACAATATTTAAGTATAAGGTTAAGTGCACATGATCTGAATTATGCAAATGCGATAAAGACACGGGGAAGTGAACTAACATCCTTCAGAAAGTCCTCACCCTATATGACACACAGCACTGAAAACAACTCCAGAACTGTGCCAACATGTATTTTTGTTTGTTTGTTTAAGCCGTTCTAAAGTTTGGGGTCAGTTAGGCTTTAAAAAAAAAAAAAAGAAATTAGTATATTTATTTAGCAAGGATGCATTAAACTGATAAAAAAAAGACAAAAAAGGTGAAAAAAAGGTGTTCTTTTGCACTCTCTATTCATCAAAGAATCACAGTTCCCACAAAAATATTAAGCAGCACAACTGTTTTCAACGTTCATAATAATAATAAATGTTTCTTGAGCCCAAATCAGAATGGTTTCTGGATCGTGTGACACTGAAGCACTGGAGTAATGATGCTGAAAATTCAGCTTTGACATCAAAGGAATAAATTACATTAAATAAATATTAAAATATAAGTTATTTTAAAGGTTCACAACCCGTCCGAATATTGATGAAGTGCAGTAAAAACCAACACATGCAGAACGTTGACAGCAGAGAACTTTTCACTGTTTTATCGATGATAACACATTTGTGGCTCCTCAAAAACATCATCACTCAGGGCTGGACAAAAGGAATCAAAAATATGATCTGTACAGAAAAAGTCTAAAAACAGGAAGTTGGTAAAAATGGGCGATCCCTCTTTATCTGTTATCAGCGCAACAGTGTAGCCTGGAAGGAACTTTGGGAAAGCTACAGGAAAAAGGTGGGACTATTGTCCTAGTATCCTGCCAGTTTGAACGCCACCTTATTGTTCCAGAGAATCCATTTTTTTACTTTTGTTTTCAATGTAATATGTCACATATCAGCCAGGACCCCATAACCTGTTTTTGCATAATGCAGCCAATTGATAAGAGAGTTGTGCATTATATTTGTCCCGTAGTGAGTGCAAAATAAAGTTTAAGTCCACTGCTACTACAAAAACCAAAATCCAGATGATACATGTGCATTAATCTGAACACAAATTAAAAGTAAAATAATTAGATAGATCTCAGTCCTATATGGCTGACCGCTTAACAAAACTCGTAAATTTGGGCACGTCAATTGATGCTAGACTTTTCATGCGCTCTTAAAACACAATCATCGTCCATCACATGCTTTCTACAAAATCAATTAAGCAGCATGTAATATAAATGATGATGGACATGGTTAGACTGATTTGCCATTTGGTGCCATTTTAAGCTCTAATGGGACTGTGGAAGATCTGCGATGATTGGTTTACCTCGAGGACTTTGATACTGAGTTTCTCCACAGTGAAATGCATTATCGATCGCCCTCAGATCAAAACGAAACCCCGCTGTGAACTCGCACTGCTCCTTTGCATAAATGCATTCCATTCCAAAAGCATTAGACATATTAATATAGCTAGTCTTTCATTTGTTGTCTTCCTGGCGACCTCTTCTTTTTTTCACTCTCTCAGAGCTTGTGAATATTAAGGCGCATTATGCTAATGATCTTATACCAGCGGAGGTCGACAAAACTCCTCCTCTGAATGTTAACCAGCATGCTTGTTTGCATGTGGCAGGTTATCCAGCAAACCTTTTAAACTGCAGCAAACATGTTTGATGCTCTTTCAGGATGCAAGCCTCAAGGCAAACAGGCAAACTCTATATGGCTTCTGTTAAAGGAGCACACATTTTTTTGTTTATGTAGGGGAGGCTGATACAGCAGTCAAAATAAACCTAACGGCGTGGATGCAGCATAATGCAAAAGCATGCTATTGTATATTATAGTATTGTTCAGTTCAGTCAGCCATGATACATTTTTTCAGCAAAAAAGCATGGTAACTAAGATAAAGTCTATACAAAGTCTCAAAGTCCATTTTAAGGAAAGTCAGTTCATTCAGCGGCCATATTTGCAATAGTGATGTCCAGTTCACAAATTAATCATTCTTTTGAACTGGTTCTTATTAGTGAACTGGAAAAGCCAACCGACCAAATTGGACTGAACTGTCTGAAACAGTTCGCAACTCGAGTCAGCACAGATCTACAAGTTACTCAATCAAAACTAACTTTCGGATGTGCTTGAGTCACTCCAACTCAAAATGAGCTGATATCCAGAAGAATATGATCCTAGGAATTTTTTGCCATCTCAATCAAGCACTCCAAGAGTGCTAAGACTGAACTGAGAACAGTCTTTCAGATATATCTGACATGCTAAGGACTATCTGCTGAGGTAGTATGTTTCTGGTGTCTTTTAGGGATGGGCATTTTTGTAAATTTCTTATTTCGATCATTGATAGGTCTCAAAAAACGAGTACTCGATTACTCGGGGCGGGGCCTGTTCGGGGGCGTGGCTTATTCAGGGTAGGTGGCGGGGTGTGTCAGTCATGGAGACAATGATACCAATTTAATATTTAAGCAATATTTTGGATTACAGTAGCACATTTTCCGATAAAACAAAATGTTATTTTACATTATATTGACTAACATTACACTTTAGTCAGAGTAAAACTGACTTAAATTACTGAACAACACATGACTGAATATGATATCTGAATACAATTTAGAGGAAATGTCATCATAAAAATGAACACACTTGATACTTTTAGGCTACTTTATTCAACCGTGACCGTCTTGCGCGATGGGATGTCATACTGGGGCTCAACATAATTCATCAAATTTTTAAACCCTTCTCCTTCGACAAAACGAATGGGTAGCAAATCTTTCGTTATCATTTCGATAATTAGTTGTGTCATCTTTTCACCTCTGGCTGCGGTGCATTTCTGTCTGACGGTAAAAGATGCGATGCTCGTCTGAGTTGCGTCTTTGGTGGTATCGGAAGACATTTTATGTACAAATACAAGATGATAACGCATTGTACTTGTGGTAGATTTGTGTGACAGCTTGGCGCTGCATATTTTGCACTGAACTGTTTTTTCATCTATTTTGTCGAAGTGAAGCCAGACATCACTACATGACTTTGACGCCATTTTCTCTGTTTTCAGTTTGGATTTTGGACCGCGCTCTTTCAAAGCTAACCATTCGGTGCCGCCCAAAATGCTGCTATAACCAATCAGAAAAAAAATATTTTTTTTAAACTCAGATCATCGTTTTTGAGATCGATCGTCGCTGTCACGTTCGAGTACTCGAGTGATCGAGTAATATGCCCATCCCTAGTGTCTTTTGCTGAAAAACAAATAAAAAAGTATTGGAAATATAACAGTGATCTGATGGCAGTAGTTCTTGACTTGAATGAGGGAGTGAAATTAAAGCTTTCTTATGGTTTCTCATGGTTAATGTAAAAAGGTGAGTAGATTATGACTCGTTTATTTGATTTAGACATTTAAACATCTGCATCATTATTGGGTGCTTTCATCATAGAATTGCGTGATTACGTAAACAAACTGGTGAATCAGTTTGTTTAACAGGTTTATAGTAACAAACTGTCTGAAAGAAACAGTTAGTGGAAAATAATATGACTTCCCATCAATAGTTTACAATGCCACTGGGCAGCAAGCATTTTGGGCAGGCTAGAACTTCTATCTAGTTGAATGGGGAAATACAATTTACATTGATACATTTACATCAGCAACAAAATCTGACATGAACTACTAAAGCTTCTAATGGCTACAGTGATGCAATGAATTTACCAATTGGCTATTGGCTCTTTTATTTAGAAGGACTTATTCTGCCACATTACACATTGTACTTTCTCAAACTCATAGTAATACCCAGTGGTGTAGTCTAGTTTTTTGTAGTGAGTATACTGTGATATACCAGCAATAGTAATATATTTCTGTTATATTTTCTTCAAGTTATACAAAACTTTGATTTTGACAGATTGTCATGAAGACTTTAAAATTTGTGAGTGTGTATATGATACGAATGAATGATGATAGTTTTATCAAATGAAATGGTAAAATTCTTGTGAAGTGACTCATAAAAGCTCTGCAATGAAGTTCAAATGTGTGCATGTCCTCCTCATAGACGCTGAAAACACCACGAGTGTCACGCGCGCGTCAGTGTGTAGTAGAGCACACATTGAGCGCTCATTCACAGAAACACGCAGAACATTCAGAGTTAATTTCAATAGCAGTCTTTTTGAGCTTTAATATTCATAGACACTTAGTACATATCGAGATTTGATTCATTGTATCATTACTATTGATTTATTCATTCAAAAATGGCCAAATTGCGTGACGTTCCGCTTTACAGTAGCTAGGCTAAGTTACATTTGTTGCTGGATTCCGCGATTCGATCCGTGTCGCTGCGCAAACACAGACGTCACGGCGGGGTGAATTTATGAATGAAAGTTCTTTCACAAAACGATGTTGTAACGAATCCTCACACTTTTTAAAGTGGGTAAACGGAGATCTTTGAAATTTCCTAGTGGGTATACGGAAATCCTTGACATTTTCTAGTGGGTATACGCCGTATACCTGCGTATCACGTAGACTACACCACTGGTAATACCAGAGAATCATCTTGGTATATATAGGCACTGTCCTAAATGGCACTCTAAACACTCGCAGTCTTCCTAAGTCCTCACTTAAGTAAAACCGCTTAAAATAACAAATGGGACACCCTAAGGTCTCATGGACTTAACAGACACACGCACGCGGCAGCCATTGTAAGTCCACAAGACCGAAAGTGCATATGAAGTGTGCCATTTGAGACAGTGCCATGCAGTCTTTGGTAGGCTAGTATTGATTGAGCTGTATGTGATCTCAACACTGCACCCCGAAGTGGCGACCCACTCCATGTAAAATAAAGGCGCTTTTATTAGACTACTCATACGAGTCATGCGACTGTAGCTTACTGGTCTCACGGTTCGGCTCGATTACGATTATCATGTCATCGATTCAGTTTAATTCAATATCACGATGCACGATGCCGAGTTCGCTGTTGAAGGTGACGATCATCCATTTATAATCACGTATAACAACACAGAATAATTGTAATTTGACGTTGGAGCTCATCCGCTTAATCTAAAGCAGTCAGACTCTGCCAGGCGTTAACAGCTCGGGGTGAAAACGGCTAACGTGGTTTATCAAGTTAGTGGTATTACCTCCTGCATATTCTATTTGTGCGTGACATGAGCGCACACAGCGCGTTTCTTCTCCAGGTCGTGCTTACCAGGTTGTTCATAAAAGCCGAAATGTGCCCAGATGTAGGCTTTTAAAGTAGTTGGAGCATTTTTAATTACTCGCACTCGCGTCTCGCCTCCCTCTGCCATTGTATGTTACTGCGACAAAGCGTGATAAATGACGTCAGAAAAGCGTCAGTAGGCCTACATTATAATCGGTTATGGTCTATTACTGAACCGATACCAAATCGTCCTCGTCTGCATCGCGATGCATCGTAGAAACGATTAATTTTGACACCCCTACTGCTCATTTTTGCAATTTTTTAAATTTACACATTTTTCAGAGTTAAAAACAGTTATAAGTTAAATGTTATTGCTTAAATGTTCCAACAGTTTTTAGAGGAAACATCCAGAGGTTTAAGCCTTGACATCAAAAGAAAATGCAGAGATTTTCTTGAACAAGTTAATTTTGCATGTGAAGTTGGAAATTTCCATAGCATTAGTTACAGATACTTATTTGCCCAACAACTTTCTTGTAAAGTGACTAAGTGAGTTCTAAATTTTCAACTTTAGACACCTTAACGGACTACAACCAACTGTTAACTGGTTGAATATTTCAAGCCACTCCCAATACCAACAAACATACCTTGAAGGGTAAAAAATCACTGATTTTAAGAAAAGTAGATGACTTCCTGGCGATGGGCACTTTACTATCTCATGAGGCCACAGGACAGGATTTGTGAACGGCAATGAAGTGACGCAACTGACGCTGGTAGGTCACGTGACAATGACAAAATATATGTAGTACATCCAAATTTCACATATACTACCCATTTTCATACTAGAACATACTTTTTTAATGGTCATGAATTTTCGATTTTGTCATTAAGTATGCGATTTTGAATGCAGCAAGAGACAGTAAATATTGAATACATATTTATTCTAAATGCAACAGCCATGTTTTGATATCACCATAGAATCACATTGTTTACAGAATCAACCAATAAATGACTTGTTGTCTCTGTGAGGCTGGGTTAGGAGAAAGTGTTTCAACAAAATATTACAAATTTCACCTTTAATTCATTATAGTCCATTTATCTAGCGTTCCGTGACAAACTCTCCAGTGTTCTTTAAAACTCAACACTAACTGCTCTGCTCTGAAGTTAGTTTTCTGCCAGCAAATGGGCTGAACAGTTTTAGCCGTTGGACAATAAAATACATCAATCACCAACTTCTGTACTGAGAACTCTCAAATCAAGAGTCGGGACTCTTGAGCCCTCTTGTCTAGCTTTCCTGAGCTCTTTCCTGCTTTTGTCCAATTCTACTTTCACTCCAGTCATGTGATGTGCACCGTGGAGCTTAATTCCCATGTTAAGCGCTAATATATAGATTAGTTAGTCTTATTGGACAGTCATTAAATGACTGATGCAGAGAAATATAGAGCCAAGTGATTATCAAACACCTTTGTTTGACAGTGGCTACTTCAGTGCTGCGCTCCCCCTGTTGTTTCAATGTTTGCCTGGAGCTTTTAAACTAAGAAAGTCTGGACATCTACATGATGGATGGCTGTGGGGGGAACTTATAAAATCTGTGCTAAATAACACTGGCTTCAAATGCACATCAGCGTGCTTGACTAATAAACATTGCGCTCATTGTTTGCAAAGATATTAGCAATAGCGTTGTGCTATTATTCCGCTGTGGCAAGGGGCTAGACCTATGTGAGCTACAATCTGCAAGAAGGATACAAGATATCAGACCTTTTACAAACATTTCTAGCATCTGCCAGATGGATTTGTGTGCACAGAGCAGAGACGTTTGTTCATTTGAGTCCTCCATCCAGAATTCTCAATGAAACTCACATGATGCAGGTATAAAACAGCAAACAATAAGACATCAGAAAGTTTGTTCCAGAATTGTCAAGAACAATGTACTCTCTAAGTGGTGTGCATGAACGGACTATTATTTCATCCAAAGTCTATTTAAGTGCAATGTAATACAATCCAGTTATCTGAGTGAGTCAATTATTGATTTCAATAACACTGTTTATTAATTTCAGAAACCTTATACAATATTAACCCTTTAAAAAGAAGTGATTTTTCTTTTTCTTAATTGTATTTCTCTTTATGCTTTCTCTTTTTTTACCCCTTTAGAGCTGCATAGATTGCAACAGTTTCCAGAAACAAATCACATTTGTCAACTAAACTCATTGTTACCCTCCAATGAAATATCTTATCAAGATCAATCACACATAAAGATTTAATCTTAGCAAATGCCCTTTTATGCCAAAGTGAGGTTGTGAAGATTAAAATGATATATTGGCACATGTTTATTAGGCTCTTTGGTAAGTGCCGTTTCAGAGTGGAAGTCTACAGGGTTTGGGCCGTTGCTTATGCATTATTCATGATGTTGTTCCATTGCATCTCTGCAATACAGCCCAGGTCTCCTTAAAGTTACAACACCTCCATCAAACACATGAGCAGAGGCGCACGAGTCAGAACTGGCACCAGTGCCATCATTAGCATATTTAATGCTGTTTTTCAATGCGGGACAATTAAGGTAATTGTCAAAAGTTGTTCTGTCTATAACATCACAAATGGGCAAGACTGATTGTGATAGCGATATATGCGCTATAATTGGATATATTCTTTTTTGACAGTTGAGTGGAATACGGAGGAAGAGGTTGCAAGACTTGCATTATAACCAGCGGATCTTTGAAGAAAACAAGACTATTTCCCATTGGGATCAGCATTACAGCACAAATATTTACAGCTATTATTTACAGACGTTTTACTGTTATTTTAAAGGTAAAATAAATGAGGTAAAATGCTGGCAGTGTTTTAAGTGCATATAGTCTATGTTTTGTTGTCATTAAACTGTTGTTAACTAGCCTAACAGAGTTTGTCAGAATAAACAACTTCATATCGAACAATATATGTGAGTTCCCAGCATACACTACAGAATGAATACATTTTTTTTGTTTGGATATTTTTATTGTTTGCTAAATTTATTAACTATATGCTGTTTTTGTTGTCACTGTTATTTTTTTGTGTTTGGTGATACTATAATCTTTATGCTTGTTCATTATTTAGGTTTACGTGCATCTACGTCTAATTCAATTGATCTCTCCTTTAGAGGCAAAGATTGCAGAGTTCCCTTGATGTTAAGAGTCATAAAAAGCATACAGTGATGACGATTCAAATATTTGGTTGTTAACTGAAAATGTGCTTGCATTGACAACAATTAATTGGCTGAATGTGACATTTATTTTTAAATTAGTCAACAATAAATTCAAATGGACTATTATGTTGCCTTGATTTTTTAGTTTTCCCCAACAATATATTTATTATTATTAATAATTATTAAAATAAACTGTTAGGTGAGGATGACAACATGCAAACATTTAAAATGCATCTAAAATATTCAAATCAAATAATGCTTTTCATTCCAGGGCTGATATCACTTTTGCAGCAAAGTTTGTGGGACTATTCATTTTCTCTTGCACGCAAAACGGTTCTGCTTTTTCATAAAGTGCTTTTGGCTTCTTTTATACACTGAATCATTTTCCTTTATAGCTACTTTAAACTAATAGTCAAGTTATTAGCAGCCACACTTGTATAGTTTTTATAGTAGAAGTTAATTTTAAAATATTTATTTAAAACAGTGTTGCTCTAATAGAAAAGTAGGTACTATCATTCCTCTGCGCTCGTGCGCTATTCATTAACTTAGCCTACTGCCTCCACGTGGATTTTAATTAGTGATCAAAGTGGATGTTGCTTCTGTAGGCTACGCAGCGCCTAAATGATGTAAATTCAGAAAAGCTCACCAGAAAGTCTGAAATATGTCCCTAAATGCGCATTATGTTCTGAAAATGTATATAAAAATGCATATAAATGTATGTATGTATGTAGGCCTATATAAAAATTTATATATACCCGCCCCCCCCCCACCCCCCACCCGAATACAAGTGGTCTGACTGAGGCTGAGCAATATCATCACAATGCACAATACACTTGTGCAGTCATGCAACTTACAGTGATCACAAAGTCAACCAGTTGCAAAACTAAAACATAGGCTATAGTTTCATCACTTAGTTCACACTCTTTTGTAGCTACAATCAGGAATAATTTTGCAAAAGGACTGGCCAGCATAACTTTTCCCAAACTACAGCTGTCACTGTCTCATGTGGAGCGATGCCAAACTCACCTCTGTCCGGGACTGAAGTCGTTTGTTCATCTCATAGATTCTGTACTCAGGCTGCACCATGTACGGTGAATGTCTCCGGTAGAATGGTCCGAAAGGGGACGAGTAGAACGGGTCGTGCGGAGGGTTGGACATGTTGATTCCGTGTCGCGTTTACAGCAGCGCCGAAGATTCAGCATCCATACAGCGCGCGTGCAGGATCTCCAAACGCCGCGAGACAGCAGCAGCAGTCACTGGCTGCACGCGGAGCGGAGAGATGAGAGCGCGCGGAGGAGGCGGGAGAGGAGGAGAGTAGAGGAGGAGGGCTGGGCTCTCATTGGATAGCCGCAGGCTGCACTGGAACATTGTTGAGGGTGAGCCAAGTAAGTCTTACAATCCCACCAAAAAGCAACTGGCCTTTATGTTAATGTTTGTGTTCGGTAACATTCACATTAGCGTGTCAGTGTTGTGCACAACCGGGGCTAGTTGTCACATGGGGAAATCTTCACTAGGAGGACTTTGTCAATAAAATGTTGTTTTCTTCGTGAATAGCAGTGTTGGTTTCAAGCATTTAGTCCAAAACTATATGAAGTAGTAGGCTACATGATCATTTGTGAATTATAGGCCTATCCTTCAGATCAACTTTCCAGTCGTATTTTTTTTACTGTGGTAAACTTCCAATACATTGAAGTCAACACGGAAGTTGCGATAGTATTTTCATTCCTATATTGTGAAGTATTTCCGAGTGAAACGGCTTCTCGAACAAGACCAAATGTAGGTCAATTACTGATCTGTAATGATTCTCAATATATATCAGTGAGGTCAATGTTTGATTTTGTCCATCAGAAATGTAATGGATTGTTGGATCGTTGTGTTTGCTATTGCTGTGATGTCATGTGAGTGACAGGTTGTCCCGCCCTTGCGCCAGTAAACACGTCATCAGAGAAGAAAAGAGAAGACAAGAGAAGAGGCTGCAAGAACGCGGGGAAGTTGTTTTTGATGAATGATTACAAAGACATATAATTTAATATAAAAAGAACGATGTGCATGGATAAATCATTTATAATAAATAGGCTACTGCAATATTCCATAAAAATAATAATAGGCTAGTCCATTTTGATTATTGCGACTTAAGGCCACGCATTGTCAAGTTTAAACTTTTTCTTAGGACAACAAATCTCAGGTGGGAGTAGGTTGTAACGTGTTTTTAATGTTTTACAATTCTGTTCAAGCATATGGCAGGTTCCCATTGTGACAACTACCCCATGAACATGAACTGTATCTTTCTTTAAGGTGAAAATATTCAATAGCTTTAGACCTTATGCCAGGGCCACATAGTAATGGG